>OX030952.1:78780689-79403189 GCA_943735915.1 Pherbina coryleti | reverse complement strand
GAGCAACGTTATTGTCGAGATTGCAGCATCGACAGCATCGCACAGTTTACAGAGATTACGATAATTTACACGATTTTGTATCCAGAACTGCTCCGTGGTAGGCTGCAAAATAAAAAAAAATAGGCCAACAGAAAATAAAAAATAATTTACAGGCAATAAAAGTTCAAACTGCTGTTCACGCACCCTTTTAACCGCTTTCAACATATAATCGTTCAATTGACGAAACCGTGCTGACAGCGCCACACTGACAGACATCACAAAGATGTCATTGAAATTCCAGGCAAATGTTGCCAACACATTTAGCACCTTGCCAATGATGCCCGCCAACGTGGTGTATTTAACAAAGTGGAAAAACTGTATAAAATTCGAGAACAGATAGCTCTCAATGGGATTGTTTGGAATGGCGGGACAGTTGTTGGCGTAGTAAATCAACGATAACATGCTGAGCAGGTGCTCCACTTCAGGTTGTAAAAGAAAATTAAAATTTAAAGAAAAAAAAAATAATAATTGAACATTAAAAAGTGCTATATCATGGCGCAAACACGTTGTTATGCCTGTACACATTGAGTGCGGCTTTAAGTGCAGATGTGATATCTGCGAACCTTCACCCCACCTTTTGCTTACCCAGTGAGCACATTGTTGCCACTAAGGTGATCATCTTAATGCGTTGTGCCAGCCAACCCTTCTGTTGTTGTGTCTTCAATGTCGGCAAACGGTGTTCCACATCCTCCCAGTGAGCCAACAGAGCGGGCCACTTACGTGATAAGTTAAAGAATGCCATGGCGATGAAAAATATCGAAGTGTGGAAAACAACTGTCTCTGTTGAAATAATGTTTAACTCAATAAGTATCAGAACATTACAATTATAAAGTTTATAAGTGTAACCCACCTGCTTCATCGAAATTAAATCGGCCACTTAGTGCGTAACTTATGGCAAAACCGCTGCAGCAGCCGAAGCAAACAATGGTCACCAGTGAGTAGATAGTCCGTAGATAACGCCAGGAGAATGACAGCTGGTGCGCAGACTTTGCAGTTACCCCACGTACGGGCATCAGCGCAAAGACTTGAGCCAAGACCAACACTTGGTAGAATAGAAAGAAATCTTAATTTGCTTTCATAAAAAGGTGATATGAGGAAACTGGCAGGAAACCTCAAGATATAATTAACCCCACTCGGCTTCCAAAAGTCCAATTTTTTTAGGCTTCTTTATGGCTAAGATGCAGTCATGGGACACACTAATATCACACATTTTAATTATCTTATAAAAGCCCAGATCATTTCATATTAATTTCAGAGGTGAAGAGGTCCTCATAGTACATACTTTAAAGAAGAATTAACTTTTTCGTACAACTCGAAAAAGTAAAATATCTGCTACAAATAATCGAAGTAATTAAATTTATTGAATTGAAGCACAAATTTCATAAATTAATAAATTGGTTGTATCATGGGCGCACCCGCAGGTTTTAAGCTGAGAGCACTTTTATCGCTACCCTCTTCTTATCCCTATTGTTTTCCTGACAGCGTATTTAACCTTAATCTTCTTTTTGTCCAACTACTTTCCAAATTCGTATTTAATCCATGTTCAAATTTCTGACCGTATAGAATATTTCCTTGTTCGAATCCCATTCATAATCATAGTCCCACTTCTTGTCTTTGTGCCAATCTTTATCCTAAATCTTTTTCTAAGTGTATCCAAATCCTGGATTTAAATTTAATGTGACTTTTTTTATTCAATTGTTAACTCTAATCGGCGAGCTTGAGGCCAAGTATGTTTATAAAGAAAGAAACTAACAACAACAACAGCTCTCTATAGAGCAACTCACACAGCAGACTAGACCATCTGTTTTGTTGGCCGCTACACTAATTCATCTGTAGTCTTGCGTGACTTTCACTGTAATCCACTCAGGTACTTAAGTCTTAATACTTAAAATAGTTCAATATTGAAATAAATTTTCGAAGAAATCAATTCAAACTTTAACATATTTTGATCATATCTTTACTGTATTGGCCAATTAAGTATAGGTTATGCCCTATGTGCAATCTTCTCAAAGCATTTCATTTACTTAGATCTCAATTCAATACCTGGACAAATAGCTTCTTGAAAAGACCCAAAGTGTTCGTAATCCTTTTTGCATCCCCGACGAAACAAAACGTCTTTTACTAAAAAGAAAGAAAGAGATAGAAAAGAAAATATGATTAACACAATGCACATTACTAAGTATGTAAGTAGTATTCAGTGAAGCCCATCCGAAGTGTTGATTTATTTTACTATTCTGATGACGTCAGTTTTTATGGTGAATAGTGGCGCTTAGGTCAAGTAACAAAGGGAAATTTGAAAAAATCATTTAAACGAAGTTTTGATTTAAGTCGATTGATTTCTAGCGGTATTCAGTGGGACATTAAGAGTCAGATGATTTTTTTTTTTTTGAGTTTATAGAGATATTACTGTTTTCATGTAGTAAAATTGTATGGGTGGAAGGCGTGGTGGTAACTTGATCTTTAATTTTTTCAAATAGTTTCAAAATTACAGCTGAAATCTTAACGGCGGACTCATGGACTTAAGGACAAATCTATTTAGGAGGTGACGCCGATCAAGAATTTATATATGTACTTCTCTTTATTTTATGGGCGCTATAAGCAAATATACTCAGTTGATATACTACATATGTAAAGTAAGCTCTGCTAAGCGACTTAATAGTTTGAGGTTAAGTTCAAGATTCATTTGATTTTTGAAATTGAATAAAGAAAGAAAGTTTAATAAAAAACAACTTTTATTAATGCGCTATTGCGCTTCTTTTATTAAAACAAGTGTATCAGCGCAGTGACGCAAAGAAGAGCTTCTACACTAGGAGAAAAAATATTAAATTTATCCAAAAACTCTTTTAATTTATCCAAAAACGGAGTCATTTTTCAACCAATAACGCGTTTGCGTAAATCGAGTACGTATATATTTAAAATTTATTTAAATACTTTTTTTATTAAATAAAATATTAAAATTTACTGTTTGAAAATAAAACTATAGCATTTAAAGAGAATTTACATAGAAAAATTGAAATTAAAAAACAACATATTTAAATTAAATATATTATTAATGGTTACTTATATTAGTTCTCGTTTGTGGGGAACCGAGCTCTTCTCAACCATCTTGTACCAACCATGATACATTTATTATAAGGTAGCCTTGACAATGCGCTATTTCAATTCTCAATCAGCTGATGCAAAAGAAATTAAAATAAATATTTATTATCACAATGCCAGAAGAAAGCAAACAAGACAAAATAATGGCCGGTTTGTGCAAAAAGCATATTTTGGGCGTTATTGAATACGACACTCAATAAACATAGCTTTTAGGGTTGTACTATTTTAGTACTATTTTTATATGGAAGGCGACAACTACATTTTTAAACTAGTATAATATTTTATTACATTATGATAATATGACATGATAGCACACCTTGTGAATACCCTAATTATTTTTGACAGTTGGCGCAAGACAAAAAACTGTCACTCCTACCTTTTATAATTATATCATATCATCAACTGTCAAAAATAAACGAAAAAGTAGAAAAGAAAATTAAAAGCAAAATATGCAAAAATGACAGAAACAAGATTACGCGTTCCGCAGTACCGTTATCTAATGCTCTCTTTCTTAATTGAGTGCATGACGTCACACAATACTTTTGCTTGACAAAAACGTATGCAAATGTGCGATCACTTAGGCAAATTGACGAAATTGATAATAAATTCTTTCGGAAAAGTAAAGTAAAAATATCAACTCTTCTGTATAAAAATATGAATATTTTCGCATACAAAAAATATGAATTTTTTTAAATTTTAAAGCTTTTATCTCCTAAACCATTCAAGACCGACAAAATTTTACTGCACCAATAAGTATAGGAGGTTTATATACATATTATAAAAATAAGAAAAAAATATTTAGGCATTGGCCCCAAAGTAAAATTATTCCAAAGTCTGACAATATCGCTTGTGACGTCATGCTCTCTCTCTCTCAGTTGCGGAACGTGTAATCTTGTTTCTATTGCAAAATATGTAGGCAAATGACAGTCGGTGCAAGACACTCGTGAAAAAATATCTAGTTGGCACTCCTCCGCATCTTGGCTAAACATCTAGGCTATATAATTTTCAATACAAAAACTAAACGAGAACTATAACAAACCGGGAGTATTCAACGACAAGCTAGAATCTTAATTCAAAAAACTTCATTGATAAACTGCAGGATTATTCAAAACTACTTGTCGGCTATTTCAGCTGTTTGAAATAAGTCAGAAGCTTTACTGTGTGGTATAGATAAATTTTTTGAAAGAGGTCGCTCTAATTGGATTTTCCCTAAAAATCAGGTTTTTCGGAGATTTTTTTAACTTCAAGCATAAATTGGTCAATAACAGACATTTTCTAAGTCTTTGAGTCTTCACTTCAAAAGACAAATGTCCAAACTTACCTAAAATGTACATAACTCAGAAGTGTTGGCAATTTTTTTGGACATTTTGGTGTCATATATTTTATTTTTTCATAAAATTTCCGTAAGTTTTTAAAAAATTACTTCATAACTTTTTTAAATTTCATGAAAATGGAAAAAAGCAATGATGCAGTTTGAAATATGGTAAAATTCTAAACAATTAAATAAAAAAATCTTGATTTTACTCTTGCCGTGCTGAAGTTATAGCCTTTAAAGCAGTGGTGCTCACTACATGGCAGTGATGTGATTTGGTGGGATTTCGGGCTCATTTTGGGATATTTGGCCAATTTGAGAACGTGTGGGATTTCGGATACTTAGGTGGGATTTTCTACTGTGTGATTTTTTAATGAAACAAATTTTTCAGAGAGAAAAAAAAAGCAGATAGAATCCTAGAAATATTAAATAAATCTGAAGTAAAAGTATATTTTTATTTTTTAAATCATTTATTGGTACACTTTAATATATAGATTTAATGCTTTATTTCAAGTAAATGAACTACTAATACATAAGCTTTATGAAGAATCTAAGCTGGTGTTGAATATTTTAGGAAAAATTGTTTTAAATAAAGACACTGTAAAAATATTCAATCAGGAGAAGAACTGTCCTATGAAGAAGCTCAAGAGCATTTGTCTTCAGATGAAATTCTCAAAGTAAAAACAAACATTTGCTTGATAAATGTCCGATAAATGTCCGATAAATGATAAGTTCTTTTAAACTTTAGAATTTTTAGACCCTTAAGTTGCTTTAGGTGGCGGCCGTGGCGCAGTGGGTAGAGTGCGTGACCCATACGCCAAAGAACCCTGGTTCAATTCCATCCAACACACAGAGTTTTTTCAATTGAATTAATTTATCTGTTTGGCCGTCACCTCTCTGCAGACAAAAGCAAACCTCAGAGAGTAAATAATGCCATGTAAAGATTCTTGAGAACATGTACATTAGCCGTTCGAAGTCGGCCTAAAACTACATAGTAGGTCCAGTTCTCGATCAATTGTGTACAAGCATTTAATAACACGCACAACACAATTTGATCATAAAAAGGTAAAAAGAAAATATTCAAAAGATCTTTCCTTTCTCTCGAATTTGAAGAGGTAAATAAGTATTCCCTGGAGGATGAATGGAACGACTTGTCTTTTTTATTTAATGACCAAAGCGATTATACTGTTGTAAACTTTTGGAAAATTGTTTCAAGCAAAAAATTCAGATTTTAAAAGTTTTTACATGAATATACCTATAAAATTTTTTTGTTTGGTTTCGTTAATAAACAAATTTTTATATAAAAAGTTTCTAATGATTATTTCTTTTCATAAATTGGATACAAAAACGTTATTGGTACAAATATTTGGTGGAACTTTTTGTGGGTTTTTTGTGTCATTTTGGTGGGATGAATAGGTTTAAATGGGGATGCGATCGGGATTTTTTACTAAATCAGAATCACAGCACTGCTACATGGTTTCCCATAGCCCGCGGGCATCGTGTGTTGCTAAGCTTTTGCACACGAAGTAGCAAACGGCTCACTGTGTTTGTACACTGCGTAAATTTCAATGCTGTGCTTTAAATTTCAAGTCAGTATGCCTTGAGCGTTAATGTGGTGAGGATGTTGCTCGCTGTTTTATTTATGAATATACGTAAATATATTGCAATGTTTCAGGAAAAGCATTAATACATTTTTGCTTGATGTTTTCTTTGTTAAAATAGCAAAACACAAACACAAAAATAAAAAAGAAATTATTATATTGACAATCCAATACTCGACAAGAGTTCCTTGCACCAAATGTTGTGAGAGCTTTTAACAACTTCTTGTTTCAGTGTAAAGCTGTGCACTCGGAAAGCTCTCTTTGTTGTTGTTTGAACCGTGCTTTAATCACCACTGCTTTAAGGACTTCTAACCGTTGGCTGAATCATTAAATCGTTGGTTGGAGAATCGATTATGAAATTGCTTAAAATATGCAACGTGTTAACCTGCCCTTTCAAACAGCTGAGAGAAAGCATGCAAGGTGTAAATCTACTCTAATATTCAGCTATTCGAGCAATTAATATGCTTCTCCATCAACTTCAACAATAAAAAAAAATTCCAAAAAATGCTATTTTGACATCATGTCATCATGTCAATCAGTCATTTTGATAATTAATACATTGAAACCCTCCCCAGGTAACCATCGAATCCGCAAAATAAAAATTAAAAAAAAAATAAGAAGAAATTTTGGTAGTTAACTTTTGGTTTATTATTTATTAAATTATTTAATTAATTAAATTCAATTCCTTACGTTGCAGCTATATGCCCTGTACAAATTTTTGAAAGTGTTTCAGAAGTTGTGAGACTAATGTAACTGTTTGCCAAGGCCACACCACATTCTGTGACATCATTTAGTACTTGCAATTGTTGATGTCACAGAACTTGCAATGATCATTGCATATTTTAAGCATATTACTTGCAAGTATGATATAATTATACAAGGTAGGAACTGTCTTTTCGTCTTGCACCAACTTTAAAAAATAGTATAAATTAGAGAACGAAAAAAGTAAAAAAGAAAAAAGAAAGTGAAATATGCAGGTAAATGACATTTGCTGGACGCGGTGCGTGAGGAAATAACCGGTTGTCACTACTACCTTGTAATTATTGTCAGGCCCGTGCGCACGGGGGGTTTTCAACATTACGCGGGTTAAAAAATTACTTGCGTTCTACTATGATCGAAAATTGGCTGAACAGATTGGCTGGAAGTTGGAAGTTCGTGTAGATGTAGTATTGGACGATATTTTTTCTGTACCCCGATGCATTGATTTATTGAGGGAATAGTTTTGTATAGAGTATTTGTATTTATTCGGAATACTAAAAAAAAAATCTGAAAATGTATAACTGAAATCTTATAGTTTTATATCCGAAATATAATATTTTCTGCACAACCATTTTTTGATAGTTTTCTTTGTACTTAGAATTCCTTATTTTTTAATCAAAACCCCCCCCCCCCGCAGGAGCAAATTCTGCGCACGGGCCTGAGTATTGTACCATGGTTGTAATGCTTGTTCTTTAATTCCTTGGCCAGCTCTGAACCATCATAGAAGTTCAGAGCATGCATGCTTTCTCCCAGCTGTTTGAAAGGGCGGGTTTACACGTTGCATATTTTTGGCAATTTCCTAATCGAAGCACCAACCAAAGATTACAAAGCTTCTAAGGCTATAACTTCAGCACGACAATAGTAAAAGCAAGAATTTTTTGACGTGACGAAGATACGTTTTACCGCGCAGGTTTCCAAAAAAGTTGAAGTTGTTGAAGTTTTTTTCAAAATTCATCTGCGTTGCATTGAACTGTTACTCGCTGAGTATAAAGGCTATGATTAAAGAAATGGTACGGTAGTAATTTAAATTCATTATAACAAAAAAAACAAAAATTCAAAATATCATGGGGACGCGGTGGGAACTGCTTTAGCAACGCAACTGAACATTTGTTACATGGATTTATTACTTGTTGAGTATTAGTGCTAGGATTAAAATAATGATACATCAATAAAGGCCTGTTCTAAGCCCTCACAACATAATTAGACAAAAAATTTCTGACGTGTTAGGAATACAGAGAGAGCCTCTCCAAGATCGACAATGCAACATTCATGAAACGAAGTTGCATCGAATTTTTACTCGGTTAGTATATAAGCTACGATATATGTATGTTTAAAGAGGAAAATAAAGGACTCATACTTGGCCTTACGACAACAATAAAAACAAAAAAGTTCTGACGTCGTCAAGTCGTGAAGATAGCAGCTTATGTAACAAAAATGTCATATCGTTGCATGGAATTATTACTCACTCAGGAGTAACACTACTCTAAATTTTGTTTTACGACAGCATGGACGTGCTATTACGTCAAGCAACTAAAATACAAAAAAATTCTTATCGTCATGATTTAAAGGTGGCAACAACATAATGCAGTAAAAATACTACAACCATGAAAAAACCTTGCATGGAATTTTAACTCTTTGACTACTGATGTAACGGTAAATTTTAAGGTACGGAAATGAAGGTAAGGTCTTCGGGCACATTATAAAAATAAAAAAAAATTCACGGCGTCATGAGGCCCCCCAGGGAACCGCCTAATGTAACGCATATGCATCACTTTTGCTGGATTAATTGCATGCAACTTAGGCAAAGTTAATGCACCAAAAAAAAAGACAACCAATGGAGAAGCAAATAAAAAAAAGTAAAAGCAATAGCAGCAACAACAACATCAACAACAACAGCAACATCAACATCAACATCAACATCAAAATCAACATCAACATCAACATCAACATCAACATCAACATCAACATCAACATCAACATCAACATCAACATCAACATCAACATCAACATCAACATCAACATCAACATCAACATCAACATCAACATCAACATCAACATCAACATCAACATCAACATCAACATCAACATCAACATCAAAATCTAAATCAACATCAACACCAACATCAACATCAACATCAACATCAACATCAACATCAACATCAACATCAACATCAACATCAACAACAACAACAACGACATCAACATCAACATCAACATCAACATCAACATCAACATCAACATCAACATCAACAACAACGACAACATCAATATCAACATCAACATCAACATCAACATCAACATTAACAACATCAATATCAACATCAACATCATCATCAACATCAACACCAATATCAACATCAACATCAACATCAACCTCAACATAAACATCAACATCAACATCAACACCAACATCAACATCAACATCAACATCAACATCAACATCAACATCAACATCAACATCAACATCAACATCAACATCAACATCAACATCAACATCAACATCAACATCAACATCAACATCAACATCAACATCAACATCAACATCAACATCAACATCAACATCAACATCAACATCAACATCAACATCAACATCAACATCAACATCAACATCAACATCAACATCAACATCAACATCAACATCAACATCAACATCAACATCAACATCAACATCAACATCAACATCAACATCAACATCAACATCAACATCAACATCAACATCAATATCAACATCAACATCAACATCAACATCAACATCAACATCAACATCAACATCAACATCAACATCAACATCAACATCAACATCAACATCAACATCAACATCAACATCAACATCAACATCAACATCAACATCAACATCAACATCAACATCAATATCAACATCAACATTAACATCAACATCAACATCAACATCAACATCAACATCAAAATCAACACCAACATCAACATCAAAATCAACATCAACATCAACATCAACATCAACATCAACATCAACATCAACATCAATATCAACAACAACAAAAACAACAACAACAACAACAAAAATCTACTTAGTTATGATTTCAACAGTTTTTTCGTGACAACCAACACTGAAATCAAACACGATTTTCTGAGGTTTGTTCTGAGGAAGAGCTAGCAATATTTATTGGCAAAGGTTCTTAGAGAGGCAATATCTGGCTTGATGACTTTGGCCTTTTTTAAATGTTTTAAAATAAATCCTTTATTTTAATTTAAAAAACTGAACAAGATTTTATTCTTTTTTATCAATTCTTTGCCATGTTCTAAATTTTTATGTAAAAAATATATTTACCAAAACCATCTAAGCACGTTACTTATAATGACCATCATAAACTTTTAGTTCTGCCATTGGAAATATAGCTGTTTTATTTTAGTGCTACAACTTTTCTAATCACAATTTTTGGGTTAGAAAAGATACATAAAATATTTCGCATAACAGAAAAATTCTTGTCTATAGTAGCTTCATTATTTGTATGCTTAAAAAAAATATAAATAGATTTCGATAAAATCAGCTTTGTTTATAGAACCGAAAAGTTCGGCATTTAACCTTATAACTGTTGAAGCTGACACAAATAAGCCCTATTTGAATAAAATTTGAACCCTCTTTGATTGAAGCAAGTTAAAAATAAAGTAAACATTTAAATAAACTTTTCTATCTTGTTTTGGGAGCTTTTAATATACTTGAAGCTTCTTAGGAAAATTAAAAAAAAGAATTTTTTTCAATTACATCAAAAACTTTTAAGGTAGCGCACAAAAACTTTTACGGTTTAAAAGTTCAAGTGATTTATTAATCTAAAAAACAACAAAAGTTGATGTGAACACACACACATATGCACCTTCAGGAAAATAAGGCTCTCCACACACACACACACACACCCTTGGGCAAGAAAGGAAAACAGACTTTCACATACCAATAAGTTCCATAAGTCAAGCAAAACTTTTGACATGAAGTCAACAAGGTATTCGCACACAGGAGAACAACAACACCAAAAACAACAACAACAATAACAACAACAACAACAACAACAACAACAACAACAACAACAGCAGCAATTGCAACACAATTAAACCAATTTCACATTGCTTACCTGGAAAAAATCGCTTCCAGTACTTTTTCTTAAGCACACTGGCACTCTTGACCTTGATTGTGTTTATTCTGAAAATTTTTGCGAGTTGAGAAATTTCATTAATTTTTTTTTTCCAACAATAAATTTGCTCACTTGTCATGTTCGCTAGCAATTTTTTTCTGCTGCAACGATTTAATTCTTTGCATGCGCTTCACTTGTCGCGAACTCAGGCTGTTAATCAACTTCATGGCACTTCAAAACCAAAACTATCCAAGCACACAAATGCAAAATAAATCTAACCCTAGTTTTGCAGTAAACAACAGTTGCAGTTGCTTTGGTATTTGTTATTGCTGTTGTTGTAGTCGCAGTTAAGTAGCAACTACTACCTACCAACTTATCAAAACGCCATAATCCTGCATTTCCGCTGTTTCGTTGTGTTTTGCTTTTATTTGATGTTATTTTGGCGTAAATAGTTGTGTATGCTTGTTTGAATTTTATTTGTTTGAATTAAATTGCACGATAAAATCTAAGAATTTTGATTCCATCGCAAATCGCAGCCATGGCAGAGTCGCCTACAACTCTAAGCGCGGGCACATGGAACTATTACAAGAACTATTCGTATGTTTCATCAAAACAAATTTTTGTTTTCCAAAACCGCTAGAGGTGAAGTATGGATTTTTTGTTTATGAACACTTCTAGCTTTAATAATATTTATATAGAACAAGCAGAATATCCGAAGTTGCTTCGGGAAAATTGCATTTTTCAACCAAAATATTTTGAATATTTTGCCATAAATGTTGAGTTTGAAATAAAAACATCAATTATATGTTATATCCTACATTATGAGGGTAGTCCCAGAAGTACCCGACCTGACGGTAGGATGGCGGCAGTTATTTGAAAGGAATTGTTGTTGCTGCACAGATAAGATACTATGACAGAAAATTTAGTAGAGCAGTAATTGATTTGCAGACATGGAAAGAAATTCGGATTATTGGTATGGGTAAAAATGTTAAGTGTCATAAACGTTAATATTGGCCCAAATGTCCTCAATGAAAAAGTCGTAAATTTTCCGCATGAAACAGTACATAAAAAAAAGAGTTGGCTGTGCCGTGGACACACCCGTAGGTTTTGACGTGACGAAGTTTCTTGCTGTTGCTGTTAATGTTGATGTTGATGTTGATGTTGATGTTGATGTTGATGTTGATGTTGATGTTGATGTTGATGTTGATGTTGATGTTGATGTTGATGTTGATGTTGATGTTGATGTTGATGTTGATGTTGATGTTGATGTTGATGTTGATGTTGATGTTGATGTTGATGTTGATGTTGATGTTGATGTTGATGTTGATGTTGATGTTGATGTTGATGTTGATGTTGATGTTGATGTTGATGTTGATGTTGATGTTGATGTTGATGTTGATGTTGATGTTGATGTTGATGTTGATGTTGATGTTGATGTTGATGTTGATGTTGATGTTGATGTTGATGTTGATGTTGATGTTGATGTTGATGTTGATGTTGATGTTGATGTTGATGTTGATGTTGATGTTGATGTTGATGTTGATGTTGATGTTGATGTTGATGTTTGTGTTGATGTTGATGTTGTTGTTGATGATGTTGATGTTGATGTTGATGTTGCTGTTGCTGTTGAAGTTGATGTTGATGTTGATGTTGATGTTGATGTTGATGTTGATGTTGATGTTGATGTTGATGTTGATATTGATGTTGATGTTGATGTTGATGTTGATGTTGATGTTGATGTTGATGTTGATGTTGATGTTGATGTTGATATTGATGTTGATGTTGATGTTGATGTTGATGTTGATGTTGATGTTGATGTTGATGTTGATGTTGATGTTGATGTTGATGTTGATGTTGATGTTGATGTTGATGTTGATGTTGATGTTGATGTTGATGTTGATGTTGATGTTGATGTTGATGTTGATGTTGATGTTGATGTTGATGTTGATGTTGATGTTGATGTTGATGTTGATGTTGATGTTGATGTTGATGTTGATGTTGATGTTGATGTTGATGTTGATGTTGATGTTGATGTTGATGTTGATGTTGATGTTGATGTTGATGTTGATGTTGATGTTGATGTTGATGTTGATGTTGATGTTGATGTTGATGTTGATGTTGATGTTGATGTTGATGTTGATGTTGATGTTGATGTTGATGTTGATGTTGATGTTGATGTTGATGTTGATGTTGATGTTGATGTTGATGTTGATGTTGATGTTGATGTTGATGTTGATGTTGATGTTGATGTTGATGTTGATGTTGATGTTGATGTTGATGTTGATGTTGATGTTGATGTTGATGTTGATTTTGATGTTGGTTTTGATGTTGATGTTGGTGTTGGTATTGGTGTTGGTGTTGGTGTTGGTGTTGGTGTTAGTGTTGGTGTTGGTGTTGGTGTTGGTGTTGGTGTTGGTGTTGGTGTTGATGTTGGTGTTAATGTTGGTGTTGGAGTTGTTGTTGGATTTGGAGTTGGTGCTTTTCGTTTAGCTTTTTTTTGCTTCCCCATTGGTTGTGCTCTAATTTCAATTAATCCAGCAAAAGTGATGCATATGCGTCACATTAGGCGGTTCCCTGGGGGTTTTTGACACGCCGTCAAATTTTTTTTTTATTTTTGTCATATGCCCGAAGACCTCACCTTTGTTTTCGTTTCTTAAAATTTACCGTTGCACTAGTAGTCACAGAGTTAAAAATCCATGCAACGTTTTTTCATGGCTGTAGCATTTTTACTGCATTATGTACAACAAAATTTTTTTTGTAATTTAGTTGTGAAGCGTAATAACACATCCCTGCTGTCGTAAAACAAAATTTACTGTAGCACTCCTCCTGAGTGTGTAATAATTCCATGCAACGATATAACATTTCTGTTACATAAGCTGCTATGTTCACGACCTGACGACGCCGGAATTTTTTTTTTATTTTTGTCGTAAAGCCATTTATAAAAAATTTATTTTCCTTTTTAAATTTTTTTTAGGTTATATACTTATTGAGTAAAAATTCAATGCAACGCCGCTGCATGAATGTTGCGTTATCGATCTTTGAGTGGCTCTCTCAGCGTCCCCATGATGTCAGAAATTTTTTGTCTAATTTTGTTGTGAGGGCTTCCAGTAGGCCTTTATTGGCGTATCGTGTTTTTGATCCTAGCACTAATACTCAGCCAGTAATAATTCCATGTAACAAATTTTCAGTTGCGTTGCTTACGCAGCTCCCACTACGTCCCTATGCCGTATTAAATTTTTTTTTAACGTAGAATACGTTATACGGGAGTGTTAATCTGGAGCACAAAATTTTGAGAAAATGTTTGTCACTTTCATTATAAGTTTTTAATACTTTATGCATGCATTGAAGAAAATTCAAGTATGGTCGTTACATATTTAATATGTCTTCTTTTGATTTGTATTCAAATAATCATATTGCTACATATAATTTTTTTGATTCTATAAGAAAATCAAAATTTAACTCCTTCAAATTTTGTATTAATTTTCATATGCTTTGTATTTTATGTATTATAACATCATGTGGTAGAGCAGTACGATTATCTGTGTGTTCATCACAGAACAAGTGTGAGAAACGTACACACATATTCCATACAAGCAAGCAGCAACAGCATCGCACACGTACACACATATTCCGACAAGCAGCAACAGCATCGCACTATGTTCTCTTGCAGTTGCAACCTTAGTTCTTATAATTCTCATTTAGTTTTTGATGCAAGAATTGTATAAGAGGGATATTCAATAGTTTTATACTATTTTTGACATATGGTGTCATAATTGCACCGACTGTCAAAAATAGTATAATATTAAGGAACGAAAAAAGAAAATAAAGTAGCCATGCTAATGGCATTAATTGACGCAGCTCGTGAGAAATATTTGAATATATTGTTTTTTAATTTCAATATTTTTTATATAAATTTCCTTTCGATATTTTTATTTTCAAATACTAAATTTTTAAAAGATATTCAAAAATTCGTGCATAATTTTAATATATTTTTTTATTATTTCTGTTTAAATATTTTATTTAATTAAAAAGTGTTTAAATGAATTTTAAATATTTACGTAGTCGATTTATGCAAATGCGTTATTGGTGCAAAAATTACTCGCTTTTTGGATAAATTAAAAAAGTTTTTGGATAAATTTAATATGTTTTTCCCTTAGTGCACTAAGGGAAATAATGCATATTAACATTATCCACGCCTGAGTATCAATTTGATTTAAAAATTTACGTGGATAAATCAAATATTTTCCTTACAACTCGTTTTTTTCCCGTATTTGAATTTTATTTATACCACACACGTACACACATATTCCATACAAGCAAGCAGCAGCAGCATCGCACACGTACACACATATTCCGACAAGCAGCAACAGCATCGCACTCTGTTCTCTTGCAGTTGCAACCTTAGTTCTTATAATTCTCATTTCGTTTTTGTTGCAAGAGTTGTAAAAGAGGGATATTTGGCCGTACGTATTAGCGATTGCCTGCTGAAATAATGCAATTATGTGGGGTTGAGTGACAACTCAACATTTTCCCACGAATGTGTCGCACTGATTGTCATTTGCCTGCATATTTTGCTTTATTAGTTTGCTTATTAATGCCATTAGCATGGTTACTTAATTTTCTTTTTTCGTTCTATAGTTTTATACTATTTTTGACATATGGTGTCATAATTGCACCGACTGTCAAAAATAGTATAATATTAAGGAACGAAAAAAGAAAATAAATTAACCATGCTAATAGCATTAATGGACGCAACTGTTTTAACATAGAATACGTTATACGGGGGTGTTGATCTGGAGCAAAAATAATAGAAATCAGTTTACGCCATCAGAGGCAGAAAAAGTTGCACCGTTCTGCGCAAGACATTAGGTCTTTCGTGACGTAGATAGGAAAAGCCTCTTTCTCTGTTCTTCTCACTGATTTTCTGTTCGTGCAAGAAAAGACGAAAGATAGTGCGAAATAGTTCTGTACGATTTTATTTTTTTCAGCTACAGTTGTATGTTTATGTTTTGCTCAGTGAAAAACAGCTGATTTTGACAATGGGTCGATCATGACCAGTTATGGGCAGAGAATGCTCTGGGAGCGTTGAGAGCAAGAATTGAGAGCAAAGGCTTATGCAGCAACACAAAACGCAACAACAAATCAAAGAAAAAAAACAAACACAGAAACAACACCGAAGCTTTAAAGGTAGTGGTGCCCATACCCGATCATGACGTAGGCAGACATGCGCATGGCATAATCTTGTATTTATTATTTTTGAATAACAATGTTAGCAAGGTTGCATAGAAGCTGCGTAAAGCCTTAAACAGTGCGTAACTAAACAAGCGTTTAAAGGTTGTTTAAGGAAATCTATTGAATAAGGCTGTGAATGACTAACGTATTCTACGTCTGACCTATGCGCCCGTGTTATCTAACACAGGCTTGAGCTTTTTTTTTTTTCTTTTTTAATATAATCA
Organism: Pherbina coryleti; assembly: GCA_943735915.1. Taxonomy (NCBI): domain Eukaryota; kingdom Metazoa; phylum Arthropoda; class Insecta; order Diptera; family Sciomyzidae; genus Pherbina; species Pherbina coryleti. The sequence goes on along the minus strand of OX030952.1, from coordinate 79,386,820 downwards.
AAGAATTAACCTTTATGGTCATACTATTTTTTTAATCATAGCTCTTATACCCAGCGAGCAACAATTCAATGAAACGCAGATGAATTTTTAAAAAATTCATTTTTCAACTTTTTTGGAAACTAGAGCAGTACAACGTAACTTCGTAACGTTAAAATAAGTGCATTTAAAAAATAAAATCAAATCCACTTGGAGCAGATGGAATCCATGTTAAATTCTTAAAACTCATTATTCCATTTATTCTCCGTCCACAAACGCATATTATAAATTACTGCCTTACAACATCATGTTTTTCGAACTCTTGTAAAGCTGCAATTGTTCTTCCTGTACCCAATAAAACAAAGTGAGCGAGGCCAATGATTTGAGGTCAATCTAGTATCTTATCTTGCCTATCAAAAATTTGTGAATCACTAATGGCTAATAAAATTTCTAACTACATATCCCATAAAAAATTATTATCTCCATTACAGTCAGGTTTTCGCATTGGGCATAGTTGTTCCACTGCTATGCTTAAGGCTTAAGATGATATTAGATACTCGTATGATGATAGCTAAGTAACATTGCTGTGCCTACTTGACTTCTCAAAAGCGTTTGATATGGTTAATCGTTCCCTGCTTTGTCTTATGGCATATATAGTTATGATTTTTGTGATAGTGCCGTGTCCCTGCTGAGTAACTATCTCTCAAATAGAGTGCAGAGAGTAAAAGTCGGCGAAAATTATTCGAAGTATTCGCATGTTTGTAGTGGGGTACCACAAGGGTCGGTTCTTGAGCCGCTCTTATTTTCCATTTTCATAAACGATATCTTCAGCGTATAGAAATATTTAAACATGCATGCTTATGCTGATGACAGACAGTTATATCTTTCTCGAAGTTCTGGCCTCATGGAAGATCTGGTATGTAGGATAAATGAGAATCTGAAGATGCGTCAAAGTCATATGTGTTAACCATTAATAAAAATTGTGTTTTTTTTTAGAAGATATACCGGATCTGTTTTTAAGTAACAAAAAGCTTAGTCTCGTTAGTAAAATTAAAAATCTTGGTTTTCATATCAATTCTACATTGACCTACTGATTCTACTGATCGCATTAACGGTGTAGTTAGAAAAATTTATTTTATCTTTTGTAAGCTCAGACTATCAGAGAAATTCACACCGGTTGAAATGAGACGTAAACTTGTTCTACAGCTTACAGGGTGCACCAAATTCAAGTTTTTGATTAAATGCAATAAAATTAACAAAATTCAATTTATTCGTATATTATGGCTTTATTACTAAGAGTAAAGATTCCCAATAATTATGGAACACAACGTCGTTCAAGTGGCTGCCTCGGCTGGCCGCGCAGTAGCACATTCTGTCAATCCAATTTTCCAAGACTTTGTTGATGGTTTAGGGCTGTTTTGGCTCACGGATTGCTTGGATGATTCCTGCACGATTGCTTGCACGATTAACCACAAAAAAAAGTCCAAAGGGGTCAAATCGCAGCTCCGAGGCGGCCAACTGACATCGCCAAAGCGCCTGATAACTCGATTTGGGAATTTGATGCGCAAAAGATCGATTGTGACATGGGCTGTGTGGCATGGAGCGCCATCCTGGATAAACCAGAGGTCGTCCAAATTCATTTTTCAAATTTCAGTAAAAAAAACGTCGGTTAACATGGCTTTGTAACGCCCACTGTTGAACGAAACGTTGTGTTCAGCATTTTTTCGAAGAAAAATGTTTCAATGATGCCACCACTCCACAATCCCCACCAAACTGTCACTCTCTGTGGATGCATCGACTTCTCGACAATAAGGTGAGGGTTTTCCGAGTCCCAGATACAGCTGGCGCGTTGGGTGCTTCATTTCGACCAAAACGCACTATTTGGGCTACACAGCACTCACTTTGGAAATAAGTTTCCAATATTTCCAAACGTTGTTCAAGCGTAAGGAGACTCATTTCCTTTTGGGGATATATGATACTGACTTTATGTCGATTTCGAGAGAGAAAAAGTTGTCAGTGTCAAAATAAACTATGATTTAAAAAGAAACCACTAGATGGCCCACCCTGTACATTAAAAGAACTAAGTTCTTATAGCACTATTAAAAAAAATAAATTGAAAAATAAATTTAAATTGAAATTCAAACTGCTTGTGGAAATTTGTACCGGGTTTTCCAATAGCGACTTGAGAACTTCGAATTAAATTCCTGAACTTGACCCTTTCAAGTTCACCCTTTCACTAATCATCGAACTGTCACTGTCAATTTATTCAGTAAACTCAACATTTTCATAATGGTAAAGTACACGAACGAACAACGTCTGAAAATTATAAAAATTTACTACCGAAATTCGGAGTCGGTGATCGCAACTTTAAGAGCGTTAAGTGCAATTTTCGGTCGTAGTTCTCTCCCTAGTAGACAGACAATTAAAAGCTTAGTGCATAAATTTGAGTCTACATACTCGTTGTGTGATGTTGTCGTGCCGTACGTTCAGAAGTCCGTAGCAAACGATACAAAACAGTCAATTTCACGGCGTTCTCAAGAATTGGGCATCGCCCAGACCACTTTATGCCAAATTTTGCGTAAAGATCTTGGTTTACACCCGTAAAAGATCAAGCTGACTCAAGAATTGAAGCCGATGGACCATTTGAAGCATCGTACGTTCTCCGATTGTGCTCTAGAAAAGATGCACCAAGATGATGAATTTCATCGCAAAATCATCTTCAGTGACGAAGCTCCTTTTTGGTTCAATGGGTTCGTCAATTAGCAAAATATGCATTATTGGTCTGGTGAAAATCCACATGTGCTTCATGAATCACCACTTCATCCACAAAAAATAACTGTTTTATGATGTTTGCATGCCGGCAGCGCCAGTGGACCATATTTCTTCGTCGACGATAACGATCGTAACGTTACTGTGAATGACCATCGTTATCGCGCTATTATTACCGATTATTTTTGGCCCGAATATAAAGATATTGACTTGAACGACATTTGCTTCCCACAGGACGGTGCCACAAACCACACAGCACATGTCACAATCGATTTATTGAAGAATAAGTTTGATGAGCGTCTTATCTCAAGAAATGGTCTAGTCGATTAGCCACCTCATTCGTGCGATTTAACGCCCCTAGACTATTTTTTTTGGGCTACGCCAAGTCATTGGTCTATGCCAATAAGCCGACAACGTTGAAAGAGCTCAGAGCCAACATTGAATGCGAAATAGCGGCTGTTTCGGCCGAAATGTGTGGCCGAGTCATCGAAAATTGGGTCCAACGAATCGACCGAGTGTATTGAATCGAGTTGATGTGTTGGTTATATTAGAATGCTTTCTTAGATTAGATCTAATGCTTGTGAAACTGATGGATCCACCCGTTATTTATCAAAAGTGTGCTACCCATATGCATATATGTCGTATACAATACATATGTTTAATACTGTAATAATGTCATCCACTTTTCCAAAATCTTGGAAGGAGGCTAAAATTAAAATTAAAAAATTGAAATTGCAAAACTTCTAAATATCTACAATTTTTCTTCATCTTCAGTAAAAGTAAATGAAATTGTTAGATGTGAGAATGTTAGAATATGTAAAGACTCATCCATACCTTACACATAGACAACGGGCAGTATATCTTCGTTGATAGCAGTTGCAATAAAAGTTCTGATCCTCTTCTGATCGAAGTCGTTTGACCGATTGTGGCATAAAGATCTCGTCTCAAAACTAATTGCATTGGGTATTGGAGGTAACTTTGCTCGCTGGATCATGTGTTTTCTTAAGGACAGATCGATCCAAGTCGTGGTCTACGGCATTTCGTTCAGTGAACACATTCATAACCCAATTCAGCAGCATTTGTCATTCATATTCTTTCAAAAAACGGTCAAGTTCATTGGAGACTAAGCGATAGAGGAAAAATATGAATTTACCGAAATTCATATGAGAAAGCTATCCAAGTGGGCGCTTCATAATAGAATAGTGCTTAATCCAATCCAGACCCAGTGTTGCCTATTAACTCACAAAGGAATGAATTTCCCCTCACCTCCCTTCAATATGAAATGTGTCGATCTTGTGAAGTCTATCTCTTTCCGTTCTGGACATACTCGATCAATCTAAGCTGATCTTTGTTGGAATGATAACATTTTCGGTGTGTCGAAACAAGCGGCCAAGTGCCTACGTTTTATAATCCGGTGTAAAAAATATATAGCTGCAATCAAAACAAACAGCCGAAGACTTCGCTACTCGACTCTCACTCCTGCTTCAAGAAAGCACTCCTCCGATCGACGATATATGCGCGCAGTGGAATCATATTTCCCACTCTATGCGTACGGCTGCCGAAGAGGTGATAGGCTATCACCGCCCTCGCCGAAACCAGTAGCACGACCAGGAGTGTCGCGACGCCACTGCAGAAAAAGACGCCGCCTACAAAGCCACCCTGCAGTCGGTTGTAACGCGTGCTGCTAAAGAGCGATACAAAGAGAAGAGGAGGGAAGAGAAACGCATTTTCAGGCGAAATAAAAGGGAAGCGGAAATGCGTGAGTGCGAGAAAATTGAGATGCATGGTGACAGGAATGAGGTCCGAACATTTTTCGAAAAAATAACACGCCTGGCCCATGGTTTCAAGACCGGGGCCTCTTTCTGCAAGGATGAAAATAGGAATCTAGTGACAGATATCCAGAGTACACTGATGATACGGAGGGAACACTTCTCTAGGCTTTTGAATGGTGACGACGACAACAATTCCGCCAATAGAGATAACATACCGGAAACCCCAATTGTGGACGACAGCGTTGAAGTTCTGCTGCCCAACCATAGCGAGGTCTTGAAAGCTATAGCTCGGCTTAAAAACAACAAAGCCGCAGGAGCCGATGGCTTACCTGCTGAGCTCTTCAAGAATGGAGGCGAAGCTCTAATTAAATGCATTCATGAACTTCTATGCAGAATATGGTCGGAAGAATGCATTCCAAACGATTGGAACCTCAGTGTGCTCTGCCCAATCCACAAGAAAGGCGATCCCACAATTTGCGCCAACTACCGTGGGATAAGCCTTTTTAATATCGCATATAAGGTCCTGTCGAGCATATTATGTGAAAGACTGAAGCCCATCGTAAACCAGCTGATTGGACCTTATCACTGTGGCTTCAGACCTGGTAAATCCACCATAGACCAGATATTTACGCTACGATAAATCTTGGAGCTGACCCTAGAAAAACAAATCGACACACACCATCTTTTTGTCGATTATAAAGCCGCCTTCGACAGTCCAATAAGGAATCATCCACCATGTCTAAATTTGGTATTCCTGCAAAGCTCATCCGTCTTTGCAGAATGACACTGAGCAACACCAGCAGCACAGTTAAGATCGGGAAGGATCTCACTCCTCCATTCGATACCAAACGAGGTTTCAGACAAGGTGATTCCTTATCGTGCGACTTTTTCAACCTGATGATGGAGAAGAGCATCCGAGCTGCTGATTTGAGACGCAGTGGCACGATATTCTACAAAAGTATTATGCTGCTGGCGTATGCTGAGGATATCGATATCATCGGCCATAATACGCGCGAAGTCAGTGCAGCATTCTCCAGATTAGCGAAAGAGTCCAGTCGAATGGGTCTTGCAGTGAATGCAGAAAGACGAAATACCTAGTGTCAACAAATAAACAGTCCCAGCGTCTTGGAAACCACGTCATTGTTGACAACATCTCCTTCGCAGTTGTTAAGGACTTCGTCTACCTGGAATCCAGCATTAACTCTTTCAACGATGTCAGTATTGAGATAAAACGAAAGATAACTCTTGCAAACAGGTGTTACTTTGGGCAAAGTAGGAAATTGAGAAGCAGAGCCCTCTCTCGACGAACAAATCTCACGCTCTATAAGTCACTAATCATGCCCGTCCTATTATATGCAGCACAAACCTGGACGTTGAGCAGTTCTGATGAAAAGATTTTGGGAGCCTTCGAGAGAAAGATCCTTCGTAAGATCTTCGGTTCAATCTGCGTCAATGGCGAGTACCGAATTCGATGGAACCACGAGCTGTATGAGCTGTACGCTGACATCGACATAGTTAAGCGCATTAAAAATCGAGCGGCTCCGCTGGCTAGGTCATGTTGAGCGAATGGAAAACGACGCTCCAGCGAAAAAAATATTTGATTCGGTGCCCGGTGGTGGTCAACGCAAAAGAGGACGCCCACATCTTCGTTGGAAGGATCAGGTGTTGGATAACCTGACAACGCTTGGTGTTTCCAACTGGCGCCAGCAAGCGCAGAACAGAAATGGTTGGCGCAATTTCTTATACGAGGCCAAAACCGACTTACGATTGCAAGCGCCAGATAAGTAAGTAAGTAAGTAAGTAAGAAATATTTCACTTTAACTGCCCTTAGCATGATCTATACCTCATATACAAGGTGGCGCAAAAATAACCTTCCGATGTTTTTTGGCTGTAATTTAAAAAAAAAATTAAAAACTTGGATTCTTCTTGTGGATTATTTTTATTTGGTCTTTTAATTTTTTTTACATCAAGTCGAGAATATGATGTCATGTAAATGGCCGCCGCCACAGTTGATTGTCATTTGAGCCCTTTTTATGGCATTTTCCATTACTTCGGCCAAAACTTCCGGCGATAGGTCCTCACATTCTTGACGGATATTGTCTTTAAGAGCTGCAAGAGTTGAGGCTTGTTGACATACACCCGCGACTTCAAAAAGAAGTCTGGAGCGGTCAAATCAGGCGATCTTGCTGGCCAGTGCAAATCGCCAAATCGGGAGATTAGGCGCCCGGGAAATGCATCCTTCAGCATATCGGTTGTGGCACGTGCAGTGTGTGCCGTTGCATCGTCCTGTTGGAACCACATGTTTTCCAATCCCAATTCATCAAGTTGCGGCAAAAAGAACTCGTTGATCATTGCTCTGTAGCGTTCACCATTCACAGTAACCGTTTGGCCCGCAACGTCTTCGAAGAAAAAAGGTCCGATGATTCCTCCAGCGAAAACAGCACACCATACAGTGACTTTGAGCGGGTGTAATGGCTCTTCGTGGGTTACACGCGGATTTTCAGTGCCCCAGAAGCGTAAATTTTGCTTATTTACGTACCCGCTAAGATGGAAATGGGCCTCATCACTCATGATTATTTTTGATGAAAAATAATCTTCCTCTTAGTGGTGATTAAGGATGGCTTGAGCGTATGTTAGACGCGATTGGCGGTCAGCAGCTAACAGCTGATGCACCGTCTGGACTTTGTACGGAAACATCTTCAAATCTTGTACCAAAATTCGCTGTAAAGACCGTCGACTGATACCCATTTGCGTGGCACGTCGTCTGGTCGATGTCGACGGCGCTTCCATGACATCCTCGGCTACAGCAGCAATATTCTCTGCAGAACGGTTACTCCGGGGTCTGCCACGCCTGGCAGCATCTCGTGTTGTGCCAGTCTCTTCGAGGCGAGCGGCTAAGCGTCGCCGAGTTTCACCAGTAGGCGTTGGACGGCCAGGAAATCTGCGGCGAAATTCACGTTGTGCCAAAGTCACCGACGGATTATTGATCAAATAAATAGTCAGCAATATCCCGTGTTCTGGAGCAGTGTAGCGTAACATTGTTTATTAACGTGTATTTCGCATGTGTTTACTACACAAATGTCAAAACAGAACTGACATTAGGGGCCAATCGCAAAATTTATAGCATTTTCTGATAGGAGGATTACTTTTGCGCCACCTTGTATAAGGCCAACAATGAAGAACAACATCTGAGCAGGGGCTTCAAGACCTTGTTTGGAGCTTCTAGACCGAATGCAACGACATGCGATATATCTGATAGGGGTTGAAAACATTTCATCTTCTCTCAACTTTCTGAGGCATCGAGGAAATGTCGGTTACTAAAGCCTACTATATGGGAATTACTTTCATGTATTAGAAAGGCTTTTTTATTCTTCCACTTCACATCACTTTTACGCAGATTTTCTTTTCGAATTTTAAATAGATCTTCTGTATGTATAACCAAATTTAAAAAAAATGGCATAATTGACATGTTGCCATATGACAGGCACAGTGTATCGGTTTACTTCCAAAATTTTATTTTTTTTTTAACTTAAAACAAAGTTAATCCATGTCTTCCCTTTTTCCTTCTGTCGGCAAAAGAAAAAGCAAACAATTTTTTCAATAGATCAATCTTTTTTTGAATTGATCTATTATCCAAAATAGGGGGCGGGTCAAATGGACCTGCCGATTGAATTTCATAGAATACTGATTAATTCAAAAAAATATTTTAGTATCGGTTTAAGTTAACCCTTTGACGACCATTGGGACACCGGTGACCCTTTTACTTTCGAAGTTTTCCTGGAAAAACTATGCATACGATTTTTCTTTACAAGGTATCATTCAACAGGGAATGAATGTGGCTTCCAGAAAGTACACTAAGGGAAATAATGCATATTAACATTATCCACGCCTGAGTATCAATTTTATTTAAATATTTACGTGGATAAATCAAATATTTTCCCTACAACTCGTTTTTTTCCCGTATTTGAATTTTATTTATACCACACACGTACACACATATTCCATACAAGCAACAGCATCGCACACGTACACACATATTCCGACAAGCAGCAACAGCATCGCACTCTGTTCTCTTGCAGTTGCAACCTTAGTTCTTATAATTCTCATTTCGTTTTTGTTGGAAGAGTAGTATAAGAAGGATATTTGGCCGTACGCATGAGCGATTGCATGCTGAAATAATGCAATTATATGTAGGGTGGAGTGACAACTCGACATTTTCCCACGAATGTGTCGCACCGATTGTCATTTGCCTGCATATTTTGCTTTATTAGTTTGCCATTAGCATGGTTACTTTATTTTCTTTTTTCGTTCTTTAGTTTTATACTATTTTTGACATATGGTGTCATAATATTGCACCGACTGTCAAAAATAATATAATATTAAGGAACGAAAAAAGAAAATAAAGTAACCATGCTTATGGCATTAATGGACGCAGCTTGTGAGAAATATTTGAATATATTGTTTTTTAATTTCAATATTTTTTATATAAATTTCCTTTAGATGTGATAAATTTTTAAAAGATATTTAAAAAATTCGTGCATAGTTTTAATATTTTTTTTTATTATTTCTGTTTAAATATTTTAATATTTTATTTAATTAAAAAAGTTTTTAAATGCATTTTAAATATTTGCGTAGTCGATTTATGCAAATGCGTTATTGGTGCAAAAATGACTCGCTTTTTGGATAAATTAAAAAAGTTTTTGGATAAATTTAATATTTTTTTTTCCTTAGTGTACTTAATTTTCAAGGGCAGATTCATCCCTTTGCCTACCATCCCACCCCAAAGTAGAAAAATCTTGACTTTTTCTCCCCCTTCTTCTTGCTGCAAAATTTTTTTGGAGAAGTTGCGGGCAACTTTCCACTTTATAACAAAAAGTAGCAAAAAAAAATGGTCCACTTGGGCTGTCCACGCGACCACCAAATCTGACGGGACCTATATGTCCCAATGGTCGTCAACGGTAAAAATCTAAGACATGTTTAATATTGTTGAAAAGTTGATTTATTTGAAACAAAAAGAAATTCGTTTGCATTTTTGATCAATGCATTGAATTTTCATTTTCTTATGATGAAATTTGAAGCTATTAAGATCATTGACGAAGCAAAATGGTTTTTTGCAAAAGGCACAAATAGTATTCCTTCGATGGTCTTTGTGTTGTTTTGAACGGAAAATACGTCCTTACGTCCCGTTTCACTTTTGCAGAATTATCGGACAGGGATATCCGCAAGCTTAAATCTCTTAGGTACCTGTCTTACAACTTCGCGGTTGGTGACCGTTTTGATCATTTGAGTAGCCAGTTGCCCGCGGACTTCCAATGCAGACATAGAAAATAGATCATTATTCGAAGTAGAAATTTTGTTGTAACCACAGTGCACAGCGGCGGATTTACATACGGGTTGAAAGGCTTTAGCCGCCATCCCCCTTGAAGAATTTTTTTGTGTGGAAAAAAAAATTGAAAAAAGCGCTTAAAGCCGTTTCAGCCTCCCCCTTGGACTATAAAACTGTTATATAAAAAGACTGCGCCTTCCTCCCTCTGGTGAATCCTAGATCCGCCACTGATTGCGCACACTCAAATCAAAGCGATCGCAGAAAAGACGCAAATAGAATTTGGTCTTTGATTTGCGATCGTGTTCGTAGTAATACTGAAATAAAAACACAAAATCAAAAGTGTAATTTTCTTTCTCATGGTGGTACTTTGGCCACTCTACGACTATTGGTCCAAAAGATATTTCCAAAACAGGTCAAAAATTCATTAAAAAAATCCCAACAATTTTTTTGTTACGGAGTTTTGTTTTGCATCAAATGAAAGATCCTATTTTTTGGAAAATTTAACCTATTTTGTGATATTTTGAATAGTCGTAAAGAGGTCAAAGTACCACCATTGGAAAGGTTATTTTTCAACCTTTTATTGGATGTCAAACATTACGCCGTACATTACATGGAAGGCCAAATGTTATTAGAATTTTTGGGTTTTTTTAATAATCTTTTTAAATATTTTGGAATATCTCCTAAGCCAATAGTCATAGTCATAATAGTACATAGAGGTCAAAGTACTAACATTGCAAAGGTTATTTTTTAAACTTTCAATGGTAAACTTTCAAAACAGATTAAAAACAACGAGTTCTCATGAAGTAAATCAAAATTCAACCTCAAACTTTTCGTTCGCATACTGTCAACGAGAGAAAATAGTGGTATACATTTTTACCGTTGACGACCATTGGGACACATAGGTCCCATGATTTTTCACACTTTGCAGGTAAAAAAAAATTAATTTTGGTAACACTTTTGTTTAGTAATACGGAGTCGCTTAACACGAATCCATTGTCGGATTAATGAATTTTCCAGCGGTTCAGGAGCGGTCGTCAAAGGGTTAAAATGATGAATGAAGAATTTTATCCGTGTACACGAGCTTCTAGGTCTAATCCTTAAAGTTTCTTCATAATTTTCTCTGCAATCAGTCGACTGTATAAAAAGGCAACACTCAAAAATTTCGTTTAATATATCGCAAGCATATACTCGTTGAATCATATTGTCAACCACAATTTAACAAGTCTCATTTTTATTATTGAGATATGTTAGGAAGAACCCTCTTGTCTTGTGGTTATTTTGTAAAAATTATAATAAAATTTGTTATTGCAGTGCTGCCAACGTATGATAAAAATCAGAAATAAACAAATTAATACGAAGTTATGAATAAATTATGTTTGCGGATCTATAAATTTCAAATATATGCATATTTGTTGAATTTTGAAGACTATGCTGATTTTATTCCGATGAAGTCACAGAGTAGATTTAGAAGTTTTCAAATTAAAATTTTAATGCTCTTAGTTTTGATGATTTTTCTGAATTATGCGATAAGATGAGCTATGAATACAATGCGGTGAAGACCCTTGAGAAGATGGTTTTGAGTATACACTCGACTAATTTATGTGGGTGGGCAAAGTTGTTGGAGTATTCAAATTGGGTGAGTAAAGCTTTTGGAGCATAAAGTTAGTTTATCTGGATTATTGTGTTGTTGTTGTTGTTGTTGACAATATTTTGTGCTTGAAGCTATCCACCCGCTCTAGCAAAAATGAAGCTCCACGGAAAACACATCGGAGTATTGTACTCAAGAACTTTTTGGCCAATCTATTTTGATTTTTTTTTTTTCTATTCGCATCGTTTATTGTTGACAAAATGTATGAGAACAACTTTAACTTCAGATAGTGCCAATGTCACTGTTTAATACCTTTCATGAACTTACTTCATTTGGCAAAAGTTTAATGCATTTTCAAGTTTTAATGGTATGAACAAGAGGGAATACATGACTTTTAAAGAAAAGAAAAACATCTGTTTATTTGAGAAACTTTTTGTCATTCTATTGTTATTGTTATTGTTTTTATTTAGTACGGAGTTTCTTTTTAAATCATAGGTTATTTTAACACTGACAGCTGTTTCTCGCTCGAAATCTTGACATCAAGTCAGTATCATATCTCCGCGAAAAGAAATGAGTCACTTTACGCTTGAACAACGTTGGGAAATATTGGAAACTTTTTCCAAAGTGAGTGCTGTGTAGCCCAAACAGTGCGTTATTTGAAAATAAATTTTAGCCGAAATGAAGCACACACCGCACTTGCTGTACGCAAGTTTGTGCAAAAAGTTCGTGAGACTGGTATGCTACTCAATGAACAACACTCATGGTCCCCGTCGTCGTACGGTAAACCACTAGATGGCTTACCCTGTATATGTTGTATATTGCATATGGGCATTTCCATAGTCGCGCACGTAACGTTCGTACGCCTTTCATGTAGCTAAAAATGAAGAAAAAGCAAAAAAAAATTTAAGTTTTGTATGTCCCGTTGCTATTTTTGGATAGCACTCTAGTAGCACTTTAATAAGTGTAAGAGATGTAAGCGATCGAAATAGTGGTCCAAAGATATAAGCAAACAAAAAAGGGCGCGTTACGTAATAAAAAATAGAAGTGGTTTTTGTCTGCATCAATAAAAACGAAAAAATCTGCGAAGTGTGCACGCTTTTTTTTATGAATTTTTTTTATATAATCTGGAATAATGTAGCTATATACTCGTTATTGTTTCGTTGAAATATCTTCTTTAGTTATTTTTATTTAAATCAAAATATGATATGTTACGATACACACGTTAACGTAACATATTTTTCCATTTTAATATACTCAATAAATTCTTCATATTATTTTGATAATAGGATTTTATTATATGTAAAAGAAAACGTAAATTGTGATTCGGGTCATTAATAACACTGTATTACACGAAAACTGTACAAGACATCCCAGGCATATATTTCATTAAGTGGTAATATATGATGATTTTCTGCATTTACAGAATTGTAAATGGAGCTCTTGTCTATTAAATAAAAAAAATATTTGTAGAACAGTGTAATTTGAAATTAGAAAGTTGCTGTCTTAAAATGTTATTTCTATTACAGTGTACCTCCGATAATCCGACAAACGTTTTGCAGATCAGTGTTGAACTATCGAATTTTTCGGATGATAGAGTACTGCCTAAGACCCCTATAGTCCGGAATTTTTTACAAAATAGTACCCGGTAATCCGACAAATTACAGATCCAATGATAAGATTCTATATGTTATACTCTGATTAAACAACACAATAGAGAGCTTACGTTTTATTATAAAATTAACATCGCTAATGCTATAGAGCAGGGGTGCCCAGACTTTTCGTGGTAAGGATCGACTTCAGTTGAAAACTTGATCCAAAGTTCGACCAAAAAATTTTTTGAAACAGTTTAAAAAACCAACTCTCTATTACAAAGGTGCCCGGACTTTTCGTGGTGAGGATTGACAGCAATAGAAAATAGGATAGGAAGATTGACAAAAATGAGTAGTTTTATTTTTAGTTTAAAAATTTATTTTAAATCTATAATTTTTTTTTTATTAAAAAAAGAAATTAATTACCATTAGACATTTTTAGATGTTGATGAATGGCATTGCACGTTGCCATCGAGCTGGTCAAACGACGGAAGATAACTTGTCACTGCTAAACGCAGGCACATTATTAAATGTTCATTAGTGAATGTGTTTCGGTACTTGGATTTTATGAACTTCATGTGAGAAAAATCTGATTCACATAAATATGTGGAGCCAAAATATGCGGTCAATTGTAGGGCTATAGCTCTTAAGCAGGAGTATTTATCATCATGGAAGAACGACCAGAAATTGTCTTCATATCCTCTTGCTTTGATGAAAATATCTGATTGAAGATCAACGATCTCGTTTTCTATATTTGAAGAATCCATATCAAAGAAAGCTGACAATTTTAGAGAAATATCGTCTATTTTCTGATTTCCAAAAGGATATGACACGAAAGAAATGATAGGTTCCAACTGCTTAAAATTTTGGAAGCGTTTTTCAAACTCAAGTAAAACATTTTCAATCTCCTTAATATAATCTTCGAACGTACTTCGAAAACTTAGGAAGTTTTCAAAATCTGTTGTTGATAGCTACACTTTTAAAACCAACAACTTTGTTTTAAAGCCCAATAAATTAATTGAGCTCAATAAATCAATTATAGCTTATTGATTTATTTATTTATAGCTGTTAAAAACGCCAAATTTAGAAACCATTTTGCCCCTCTCCTGTTCAAAAATATAGTTATTTTAAATAACAGTAAACCTTACCAGACATCAGTATGTAATAACAGATCGTTATGTTCTAAATCATTTTCCTCCAGCTGAATTCTAAAAAGACGTCGCTGCAAGCTTCTTGAACGTATTAAGTTAACTATTTTAAAAGCAATATCCATAATATTTTTCATATGAAGCATTTTGGCACATTAAGTGTACTGATGTATGATGCAATGAAAGGAAACAAAGTCTGGAAATTCATAATTTTTTCTTCACAGAGCCACGAATCCGTTTAATTTTCCTATCATTGCTGGTGCGCCATCTGTTGTTATGCAGGCAAGTTTGTACAAAGGAAGTTGAAATTTTTCCACAAAATTAACAAAGGCTTGATAAATATCCGCACCTCTAGTGTTGCCTTTCATTGGAATAATTGTCAAAAGATCTTCTTTTGAAATCATACTTATGAAACTCATTTTTATAAATATGCTGAGCTGTGCGGTATCAACTTCATCAGTTGACTCGTCGAACTGAAGAGAAAAGTAAATCAGTATTAAATCATAGTTGGAAATCAACTTGTAGGAGCGAGTACGCTATATTCTTTTTCATTATGCAGTAAAAGAATAGTTTCGTGTCAGGGATGCTTTTAACAAAAATTAAAAGTTAATAGAGAAGTTACTTTATAAATAATTTGTATTATTTTGAATTTCATTCCGCGATGGACTAAAACGCATCTAGAGATCGACCGCCACTAGATCGCGAGTAGATCGCGAACGCCACTTTGGGGTCCGCTGCTATAGAACTTACAAAAAATAATAACTTTACATTAGGAAATAATTGTGTACAAACAAATGTACATACTAAAACAATCAAAAATGATGAATAAAAATCATAATATGAATAATACAGCCCGACAGACATTTTGGTGCCGGAGATTTTCAGCTGATTATAGACTAGTTTGGTTTCTCGATTTCAAATATGGACTCCGTTTTTCTCCATCAGCTCGAGTTTTTGAGTTATAGGAAAAAACCTGACAATCAGTTCTTTTTCTGATAATTTTGCTATATCTATTACATTGATCTACCGATTTGTATTACCTTTTCAATTTTACCGATTGTTAGACGTTTCAATTTTTGCACATAAAATTACAATATCTTTGACGGTTTTGAAGATATCGACGTTCAAAGTGGAAAAAATGTCACAATTTTACGTAGGCTGCGCTTTGGCGCTACTGGCTGTGTAGATAATGAATCTTGATGCTCATATTACATCCAAGATCCCAAAAACTGTCTAGCATGTTGGTCACTAGTTGCTCAAAATTACTTGCTTTGCAATTGCCTACAAAGTTTTTGACAATTTATTCAAATGACACTTATGCCTTTCGCTCAAGGTTAGTCATCGAGGTTTTAAAATTAGGGTCTTTCATTAGCTGCCTTATCTGCGGACCATCCATTACACCAGCTTTAAGCTTTTCTAAACTTATTCCCGGCATTTTTCTACTTATGTAAGCAAAACATGGTTCTTCTTTATCAATTGCTTATCAAAAAACCTTATTAACTGTACTTGAATTTTAATAAACTTCATTTAAAAAAATTTTTTTTTAATTCTTTGAAAAAATGTAAGATAATAAAAAAACTGAAATGTTTATTAAAATTTGAAAGATTTTCTATAAAGTAAAAAAAAGTTTTTGCAAATCCGTTGAAAAATATCAAAGATACAGGGTTTCAAAAGCACAGCCTACGTAAATGTCTGACATTTTTTCCACTTTGAACGTCGATATCTTCAAAACGGTCAAAGATATTGTAATTTTATGTGCAAAAATTGAAAAGTCTAATATTTCTTAATTGAAATTCGGCATCGTAATACAAATCGGCAAATCAGTGTAATAGATATAGCAAAATTATTAGAAAAAAATCTGATTTTCATGTTTTTGCCTATAACTCAAAAACTCGAGCTGATGGAGAAAAACGGAGTCCATATTTGAAATCAGCAGCCAAAATGCATTCGGGATTGACTATTGAGAACTCTGCACCTTTTATAAAGTGTCATTTGGTAACTCAGTGCAATCAATACAATAACATTAGCGAAGATTGTCAAAAGAATATTTAATAATAATAGACATGTGGGATTAAAGGGGGTGCCGGATTAGACAGGGACCGGATTATTTATTTATTTATTTATTTATTTATTTCATCTAACAGAGATCAACTCTTACAGACTACAAATTAAATTTAAGAAAGTTTCATAAAATATAATATAAAATATAATAGATTACATAATAAAAATATCATTAATATTATTAAGATTAAAAAATTCAAAAATATACAGTAGAAGTGAGGGGATGTAACTAGGTGTTCAAAACATCGCGCGCCAATAGATGCATAAATAATTGGTTTTTAAGTTGCTTTTTAGAGCCATTTTCAAATATATCAATGAGCGCAAGTACCGAATTTGTCTCCCTAATACATCGAGCTAAAGGCATATTTGAAGCATAGACAGCCCTAAACAGTGGTTCGGAGAATTGAAATTGGCTTCGGAGCTGTCTTGAAGGAAAATGAAAATTTAAATGAGATAATAGCTCATCACATTGAATATTATGATGGAGAAGGTCCCATATGAACACGATAGAAGAAACTTTGCGTCTTATTTCAAGCGAGGAAATGTTAATTAGCGCACAACGGGTGCTATAGGACGGAACGGCTGGTAGATGCCAATTAAGCTTGTACATCACAAATCTAGTGAACCTTTTTTGAACATTTTCGATGCGATTTGAATGAGTTTGAAAAATTGGATTCCAGATAGTGGAACAATATTCTAAATGTGGTCTCACTAGCGCGGAAAAAAGAGTGAGTAAAGCGTATGGGTCAGAAAAGTCTTTAGAGTTCCTTTTAAGGAAACCTAACAACGAGTTAGCCTTGCTAATTATAAAATCAAAATGGTCATTAAAATTCAGGCGTGCATCCATTAAAATACCTAAATCTTTTTTGGCGACGACCCTATTCAGAATAATTGAGTTTATAGAATAGTCCCAAAATATTGGAGAAGTAGCTCTAGAAAAAGTAAAACATTGGCATTTGGCAATGTTTAAAGGTAGTTTATTAATTTCGCACCATGATATTACAGCGTCAATGTCATTCTGTAATAACACAAAATCATTAGAAGATGAAATAGCTCGAAATATTTTTAGGTCGTCAGCAAACAAAAGGGCTTTTGAGTTTTTGATCAAACAGGGAAGATCATTAATAAAAAGTAAAAATAGAAGAGGACCTAAATGACTTCCTTGTGGGACTCCAGAAGTGACAACTATTGGTTCAGATAGGCAATCACAAATTATCACTTTTTGACTACGGTTTAGTAGATATGATTTAATCCAACTAAGGAAGTTGGAGTGGAAACCCAAAGAAGAGAGTTTAAAAAGTAAAATATTGTGATCTACCTTGTCGAAGGCTTTTGCAAAGTCTGTGAATATAACGTCCGTTTGCAGACCCTTTGCAAAGTTTTTTAAGATATAGCTGCAGAAAATAGCAAGGTTAGTTACCGTGGATTTGCCAGGTATAAAGCCATGTTGCTGTGGAGAGATGATATTTTTTACAAGGAATATGAGTTTTTTATACACAATCTGTTCAAACAATTTAGGAATACAAAGAAGTTTGCATATAGGTCTGTAGTTCCGAACATCATGTTTAGGACCCGATTTGAAAATTGGAACCAGGAGTGAGACTTTCCAGGCGTCCAGGAAGTGGCCAGTTGTCAGGGACTTATTGAAAATGATGGAGAGTGGAAGAGCAATTGAAGCAGCACAATTTTTTAGAAAAATCGGAGCAATGCCATCATGACCTTCTTTGCTATTAGAATTTAGAGCTTTTAGGGCCGATTCAACTTCGAGAGGATCAATATAAAGCATACCAATATCTAAGATGGTATTGTGAGGAAGGTTATTATAAGTTGTAGAAACCGTGGAAGAAGGTGAGTAAACAGATTTAAAATACTCAGCGAAGAAGTTACAGATAGTCATTGTATCATCCGAACACATATCCTTATAAGACATGGATTTCGGAAAGCCATTACTTTTTCTTTTGTTGTTTATAAAAGTCCAAAAGTATTTGCTATTTTGTTTTACTTTACTTTCAACTGAGGATATATATGAGTGGAATAAGAATTTATTGAGAACATCGTAATCCTTTTGACAGGATAGATAAGCCAATTTTAGTGTTGAATTTTCACGATTTACTCTGAAACGCTTATATGATTTGTTTTTTTTATTTTTTAAAAGAGAGAGTCTTTTGTTAGACCAAATAGGATTTTTGAGAGGAGAAGCCCTCCTTTTGGGGACCCATAGGCTCAAACAGTCATTAATCACCGAAAGGAAATAGTCATACATATTATCCAGATCTTTGCACAATAAGTTATCCGACCAGGAGACTAGGTTAAGAGCTCTATTTAATTCAACAAAATTGGCTTTATTATAATCATTGAAAAAAGAAACGGTAGACGTTACAATTTGATAGGTATAAGTAGAAAATTCCAAACCTAATGGTACGTGATGTTGTGAACAATTCCCGATTAGGGGGGGGGTAGAATCTAGGAAGATAATAAATTCTTTATCAACAAAGATTAAATCCAAAATACGATTACGTTCATTAAAGATATTATTAATTTGAACCAAATCAAACTGAGTGAAAATTACCGGCAGTTAGGATTACCGGCAGTTAACTGTATTTTAAAAAATATTTATTTTTGAAGAAAATACGGTTCGAACTGCTTTTATATTTAAATTTTCGTCAGATGATATGGAATGAAGTTTTTGTATACCAGAGATATTCGGCACTTAGTTCCATTTCTCACTCAACCGAAGAGAAAACTGTTATCTGCTCTGTAGAAATATACATTTATCCAGCTCCATTAATGTGTTGTCGAATAACACTGTTGAACAAATTCAGGTTAGCAAAAGTTAGGTCGATTCTGAGAGTGAGGGGTCAAAATAGAGGTTAAATTAGAAGACCCGTATCGCGGCATTTGTTTATGTTAGTTCGAATTTTTGAAGTGAAAGAGTGAAACTTCAAGGTCAATTTACTTCATTTCGTTACACGATAGAGAAGAAAGATATGTTTTACAGTAGAGAGAATGAGATGGATATACATTGTATAAAAGACTTAAAAAATTTGCTTGTTACCGCTGAGGATCGAAACTGCGAACTCAAGACTATAAAGGCGGCGCTCTATCTAATGAGCTAAACTCATCATACAAAAATTTGCTCTATATACCAATTAATCAAACTACTTTTGCTGTAGATGCCCAGCGGCAAAATAAAAAGCGTTCCTAGAAATAACGCTTTTTATGTGTAGTTTTGATATGCTTTGAGGATGTGCTTTTCAGATTTTTATACACATTTTGTTCGCTTACAAAACAGCGTGGTAATAGCAGAGCGGTAAGACATTTGATTGTAATGCCAGAGGTCCGAGTTCAATCCCCGCATCTTTTAAAATTTTCTAGCTTTTTTTTTTGTTTTTTTTAAAGAGCTTTTTAACTATTTGTTTGTAAAGAAGCGCGTTCATCCTAGGATATCCAATATCTATTCTATATTATTATTACGCAAGCGCTTTTTTTGTGATGACCATCAAATCCATACCGTAAATGCGATTTTTATAAAGAGGGTATCAATACAAAGGTCTTGCTCTGTAGGTGTGCAATAAGGTCTTACTTTTTCTTAAAAAGTTTGTATTTAAATAAGAAAACCAAAACAATCTTCTACGAAGAAAGCCAGCTTTCTATTTAATGCCTAAAACTATGTGATCAATTTTTTCTCAACTTTTCAATTTCATACTATTGTATTATTAAAGCAGTTGAGCGAAGCGAAAAACGTACAAATATATTTTATATTGATACACTAGCCACAAAATAGCAAGTTCATGCAAAATCGGTATTCCAGGAGCCTTTACTGGCATCGCCGCCAGCTCATTTGAAGGAGAGCATAATAGATGTGCTATTAAGCCTCACAACGAAGATATCGCGAGCGTATTTTGGCGTTTTAACGTCATACGGGTTTACTAGTAAATTTTAATATGAATTTGGTTTACTTAAAAACCGCTTCAGATGTGTGAAGCGCTATGGCAGAAACGCTTGTTTAGTGCTTTTGAAGCGCTTCGATTACCGCTGGGTGGCAAAAGCCGCAGATTGTGTGCTGATTGCGTTCTATGTGTGGTAGACAGGGGGGTTGCCATGACTCGAGTAGAAGAGAGAAAGATTCAGCGAAGCAGAAGTGAATAAGAGAGTTGCCCTGAGCGCTTTATGATTTTCGCAAAGTAGACTCTCATACTAGGGCTGCCATGCCAATATTTTTTTAGAATACCAACGTTGGTATATCTCTAATTCAATATATTAATATAACCTCTATGAATTTTGCTCATATTACACATATTATATTTTTATTCATAATATTGCGATATAAAATTATATAAAAACCCAAACTCATGAAGCATATGCTGTCGCCCATGATGCTAACTTGACACTGTGCGCAAGAAAAGTTGGAATAAGTTCTTTTAATAGATAACTATTTTAAACATATTGTAGTTATATAATTTTATATCGAAATATTATTAATAATAGAAAGTATAATTTGATATTAGTAATATTAATACGTACATATGTTAAATTAAAAATATATCAAGTTGTATTCTGTATTCACATCTATATGTAAATACGACGCAAATTGGTTATCAAATTAATTGCTTTTCGGCCATAGGTCCATACCAATGAATATTAAATAAACAGAATATTTTTTTTATAAAAACTTTTTATTGTATTTCTTTTGCTTAAAAAGTTCTCTCTTTGCCTTTAAGGTTCGATTATGCAATCGTAAAGCAACACAACGTAACGTGACGTAGAGTTCTATCTTATGAAAAATAAGTGTAAGTGGTTAGTGAAATCGTAACTTAACCTAGCGCAGCGATGGGTTCTATTCCAAATAGAAATCTACGCCACGTTACGTTGCGTAGCTTTACGATTGCATAATCGAGCCTTTACACTAAAATGGTTCTTATTCTAGAAGAGAAAGAGTGTATACAAAGAAGAAGTTTCACTTCTTTACTGTATACACGGTATACTGTATCTTTTTTTTTTTAATCGACCTTCGAACTTCGCAGTCATATGCCGATTTTCAGCATATTGTTTATATGGTTTTTTGACTATAACTCGTCGACTAATTGATATTTTTTCGATCTGTAAAAGTCAAATTATTGCTAGAGACCTGTGCAACAATTAAAATTTTTTCAAAAATTTGTTTTAATAGCTCAGATTCCTGCTAGCTGCATGTGGACTGTATACTTACTTTTAATGTTTCCTTAAATAAATCTAATTTTAAATTTTTGATGTAGTTTTTTTGAGTAGGTTTTTATTAATGAATGAAAATATTTTCAGTCTGACATTTTAAGTCAATTTGTTTTTGATTCGAACAAATTATAGAAATTATAGAAAGTGAAAGTGGAAAACAGTAAAGTATAAATCTAAATATAATTAAATTATGTGTCGGTTTCAACAAAATTTATTTAGAAAATTTTTGTGTTGCTTATGAACCAAAAT
Organism: Pherbina coryleti; assembly: GCA_943735915.1. Lineage (NCBI taxonomy): Eukaryota > Metazoa > Arthropoda > Insecta > Diptera > Sciomyzidae > Pherbina > Pherbina coryleti. The sequence goes on along the minus strand of OX030952.1, from coordinate 79,365,131 downwards.
GTTGGAAAAATTATTTTTTTTTTCATGCTTTTTGAAAATATTTTCCACAAAACTAAGTCGTTTTTGCTTTCTGTTTGATCTATAATATACTTCTCAATTTCTTCAATAAATTTCATTTGAAAAGAAAATGGTCTTAGTGGATAATTTGCGTTAAAAATCCCAAAACCATTAAATAAATAGCGATTTAGGTAGAAGTAATTAAAAAGGGAAGTTCCAAGAATTGGTAAAACAACTTTTTTGTTTTCAACCACCACACAGGTAGCGATTTTTTTTTCGTACAAGCGAACTAATTTCAAAAATATATATTCAGTGAAGACTCGAAACTCTGCCGAAGCTGATGTCTTTTAATTTTCGCTCGATCGTGATAAAATTCGCTATTAATTTTTTTGAAACATATTTCATTTTGTGAGTGACTTAAGTTAAGTGCATCGGTCTCATAAAAATAACAAAGAAAACATTGTATAATATATATTGTATTAAAAATGTCGGAACCAAAATGTAAAATGGACCATTTTTGTAATGTTTGTGGACGTTTCATAGCAAGCGATGAAAAATGTGGCAATGCGAGTGATTTTTTTTGGGAAGCCTATAAACAATATTTCTCGCAAGAGTTTATCACTGACTTAAACTATGCCCCTAAAAAAGTTTGCTTTAATTGCTATTCAACTCTTATGCAATAGAAAAGTGAAAAGAATAAGGCTATGCCTTTTGGTATACCAATAATCTGGTTAGACAACAGCCCGCATCAAGAAGAAAATTGCTATGGACGTATAAACTAAAGAGTGATTTTTTAAGTGCCTGATAACTTTTTTTTAAAAAAAAACGCATAAAATTTGCAAAATCTCATCGGTTCTTTATTTGAAACGTTAGATTGGTCCATGACATTTACTTTTTGAAGATAATTTCATTTAAATGTTGACCGCGGCTGCGTCTTAGGTGGTCCATTCGGAAAGTCCAATTTTGGGCAACTTTTTCGAGCATTTCGGCCGGAATAGCCCGAATTTCTTCGGAAATGTTGTCTTCCAAAGCTGGAATAGTTGCTGGCTTATTTCTGTAGACTTTAGACTTGACGTAGCCCCACAAAAAATAGTCTAAAGGCGTCAAATCGCATGATCTTGGTGGCCAACTTACCGGTCCATTTCTTGAGATTAATTGTTCTCCGAAGTTTTCCCTCAAAATGGCCATAGAATCGCGAGATGTGTGGCATGTAGCGCCATCTTGTTGAAACCACATGTCAACCAAGTTCAGTTCTTCCATTTTTGGCAACAAAAAGTTTGTTAGCATCGAACGATAGCGATCACCATTCACCGTAACGTTGCGTCCAACAGCATCTTTGAAAAAATACGGTCCAATGATTCCACCAGCGTACAAACCACACCAAACAGTGCATTTTTCGGGATGCATGGCCAGTTCTTGAACGGCTTCTGGTTGCTCTTCACTCCAAATGCGGCAATTTTGCTTATTTACGTAGCCATTCAACCAGAAATGAGCCTCATCGCTGAACAAAATTTGTCGATAAAAAAGCGGATTTTCTGCCAACTTTTCTAGGGCCCATTCACTGAAAATTCGACGTTGTGGCAGATCGTTCGGCTTCAGTTCTTGCACGAGCTGTATTTTATACGGTTTTACACCAAGATCTTTGCGTAAAACCTTCCATGTGGTCGAATAACACAAACCCAATTGCTGCGAACGGCGACGAATCGACATTTCACGGTCTTCAGCAACACTCTCAGAAACAGACGCAATATTCTCTTCTGTACGCACTGTACGCATTCGTGTGGTTGGTTTAATGTCCAATAAAGTAAACTGAGTGCGAAACTTGGTCACAATCGCATTAATTGTTTGCTCACTTGGTCGATTATGTAGACCATAAATCGGACGTAAAGCGCGAAACACATTTCGAACCGAACACTGATTTTGGTAATAAAATTCAATGATTTGCAAGCGTTGCTCGTTAGTAAGTCTATTCATGATGAAATGTCAAAGCATACTGAGCATCTTTCTCTTTGACACCATGTCTGAAATCCCACGTGATCTGTCAAATACTAATGCATGAAAATCATAACCTCAAAAAAATCACCCTTTACCATAAAACTTTGAATAGAAGGAAAGCAAGGAATAAAACTTATGTAGCAGTGCCAAGTGCCCAATCACCATTACCGCACTCAGAATTCATTCCAGTACCAACATACCAAAGTATTGATCTTCAAACAGAAATCAGTACTACAACCGCCGCTGCTACATCCATGAATTTCTTCTCAGAATACGACCCTGGTGAAGGTACATCCTATGAAACATCAAAGAACCCAATTCTAGTCACACAAAACCAATTGGATGGAATTGTTGCAAATTTGTGTTTGACTCAGAAAAAATCAGAACTAATGGCTTCATTTTTGAAAGGAAATAATTTTCTGGCGAAAGGTACCAAAGTAACAGCATATCGAAAACGCCAAAAAGAGTTAGAAAAGTTCTTCAATGTGAATGATGCAAAAAGTTTCGCTTATTGCAACGATATTGAAAAGTTAATGGAGACGATAGGGTTTACCTATAAAAAAGATGATTGGCGTTTATTCATCGATAGTTCACTAATCAGCTTAAAAGTTGTGCTTTTGCACAAGACAAATAGAATGCCTTCTGTTCCGATTGCGTATAGCACTGACACTAGTGAAAATTTCGATAATTTGAAACACATTCTGGAAGTAGTCAAATATAAGGAACACCAGTGGCGCATTTGCTGCGACCTCAAAATAGTTTCATTGATTATAAGCTTAACAGCATCTGGCCGTCCAAAATATCCGTGTTTTTTGTGCGATTGGGATTCACGATACGGAGAAAGTATTAAAGGAAGAAACCAGTACAAACAGCATAACTGGAATAGTCGCATTGGACGGAAATGGCCTAAAGACAATAGGCTACACGAAAGTCCTGTTCTTGAAATGAAAATTTTGTTGCCGTTGCTCCACATTAAACTTGGCATTGCTAAAAATTTTTTCAAATGTATCGCAAAAAGACCAGCAGTATTCAACCGCTTAAAAGACATTTTCCCAAGACTAAGTAACGCCAAAATTCAGGAAGGGGTTGTTAATGGTGCCGACATACGGAAACTAATGAGTCGTCAAGATTTTTACCAAGTTCTGACAGACCGAGAATTAAATGCATGGCTCGGATTGAAAGCAGTCATTAAAGGACTTTTGGGTAAAGAACGCAAAGACTACAGGCAATCTGTTGCAAACATGTTGGCAGCTTTCAATGAAATTGGGGTTAATATGTCGTACAAAATTCATCTCTTGCCTCAGCATCTTGATCAACTCGTCCAACAGTTGCCAACTGAATCTGATGAGCAAGGCGAACGTTATCACCAAACGGTGCTTCCATTTGAAATAAGGTAACTATAGGTGTGCATATTTTGAATTCCTAGATTTTTCTAATATCTTTGTCAGAGTGCACAATTTAAACACGTTAACGATTGAAAACTATTTTCGTTTCAGGTACAGAGGAAAGAAATCTCCAGATGCAATACTCGCTGAAATTTGTTGCGTGTATAAGCACACCTTTGAACAAGAGGAAGACGAGGAAGAAGGGCAAGACAAAGATGAAATTCCAGAATATCTGTTGGACGAAATTATCGACCTTTCTGATGATGATGACGATGACCAAGATATTAGAGAGAGCAGTGACTCCACACCCGCCTGCTAAACGGCAACTGGCCAAATCATTAATTTAATTTATTTAATTATTTTACTTAAAACTTTTCATAACTAACATTTCAAAATTATATTTTCTTCCATATTTTTATAATTTCTTTTTCAATGTTTCTTCAAAACCAACACTGAACGAAATTGGTACATAAAAAATGAGAAGTGAATTAATATTAAGCTGGAAAACGCAAGTTTTGTATTGTTTTCTTTTCAAATGAAATTTTTCAAAATCAAAGGAAATATTTTCAAAAGGCATGAAAATTATTTTGCTCACTTTACATTTTTTTTAGTTAGTTGGTGTTATAAATCACATTTTGTGTTTTGAGTGCAATACTTCATTTTACTCTCTTAAAGTAGTTGCAACCACCCAGTAGGAAAAGCGATCATCCCAAGATAGCTTCTTGGCATATCCTTTAAGACTCGGCGATCATACCCCTTTACTACCAAAGTTCATATCTTTTTTTGTATGGAGCTGCTACGTGAGGGATATTGATCTCTTCGTCACATCTTCGAGCACGTAAGAAGTGATTAGTCAAGAACTCGAGTACCTTCTTTTAACAATGAAGGAACGATATGGATGTCGATTTGTTTTGTTTTTTACTTTTGCATTTTTCTTCCATTTTCTTTCCAACACATCGCTTTGCATCTGCCGTATTCATCTCCTAAGGTATTAGTATCTTCTTTTAATGCTGGAGGCAATAAGAAAAGATAGATCGCTTTAGGGAGGTGTTCGCCTACCTTCCAACTGGGCAGTTTCCTTATCATGACAAATAAGTTAAGCTGCAAATAGCTTAATAAAATAAAATATCAAGATTTATTTTATATGAAACTAGCCTTTTCCCGGCGCGCGTTGCTGCACCCTGCAACTATATGGGAACATAATAGGTGTATTCCAAACTTTTCTTAGACTCATAGTTTGACACCACTGTCATTTTTCACTGCCCGTTACAGATTCCCAGTAGCAGGAGATAACTCCATTTTGAGTTTGGATGTCAGTACTGCTACTTTTACTTTCAAAGTTATTCGATAATACAAATTTTAATTGTATGGGCGGAGCCACACCCACTTATATAATGCCCATTCCAGTTTTCTAGTAGATGGACATTACCCAGTTTTAGTACAGTTGCCGACAGTGAGCATACAAACTAAATTATCAAAATGTAGCCAAATCGACGAAAACCGTAGGAAATATAGCATTTTTATTGATTTGTGGGTGGTAAAAGGGGGTGCGACAGAAATTTAAACCATCTCGTACTTGAAAAAAATGAACTGCCAAAATTTCAGCTCTATCGGCTCAGTAATTTTTAAGTTTCCAGCCATCACATAGACAGCGTTTTTGTATACGTATATATTTTGGATAAAGATTATTGGCTATAACTTTTGATTGGAAAGAGATACTAAGATAATTTTTCTAAAAAATTAATTTTTTAGCTTTTTTATTTTTTCAAAAATATAAAAACAATATTGGAAAAAAAATGTTGTTCGAAAAAGTCAAGGCCTTGTTTTGCATAAAATTGAAATAAATTTTGCAAATAAATGTTATAGTTTTTAAATAGAGTTAAAACAAATTTTAAGCCTTTTTTTGAGGAAAACTCCAAAATTTCAGACCTTTTTTAAAAAAAATATTTAAAATATATATACTCAACTGATGGTATTTTTGTAATAAGGTTTTTATAGTACTTTGTTGAAGCTTTAAGACAAAAAAAAAATTTAACAAAGTGTATAAAAAAGCAGCGGAGATATTTGAATCGAAAGTCAGAAAATTAAATTTCTGATTGTGTTTTTCTCATTTTTGAGCACGATGTTGCATTAAATATATCGTTGTAGTAAAATTTTTCATAGTTTTCAAGATATGTTCATGTTTTTGATGTTAAAATAAATGAAATTTTTTAATTTTACTAAATTTAAGAAATATTTTATATTCCGTAAATATTTGCATATGTAACAACTAAAAATATACGATTTTGTAAAAATTTGTACTACAGCACCATCTGGTGTCCAAGGTGGTTCAAAGAAGATACTGTCAAAAAACTCATTGTACCTGAGAACTACTATATACCAATTTTTATCCTAATCGCATGAACGGTTTGGGAGTTTTAGGTGGTCTTGCAAAAACTTTGTACTACAGCGCCCTCTGGTGTTCAAGGTTGATAAAAATTGATAGCCCACAAATACGCACCGTACCAAAAAACTTCTATACACAAATTTTCATGCTAATCGAATGAGTAGTTTAGGAGTCTATTGCATAGTTACATACGACATTTAGTTCCAAAGCAATTCGATATCATAAATTTGGCCTGTGTGACCAAATTTCCCCTTGTCTAATGTTCGCTCAAATATATAGTAATGGCCTCTTGGGCCCATAGCATCTACATATCAAGTTTCACTATCAAAACATGTACAACTCATGAATAATAATGATTTCTAAAAAGTAGGCGTATATATATAGTAAGAACACGCCCAGTTTTAGTGTAGTTGCCGAGAATAACCATACAAACTTGTTAACGAAATTATAGTATAATACTACCAAAAAGTCTTTAATATAGCACTTTTATTGATTTGTGGGTGGTAAAGGGGGTATGGAAAAAAAGGGTATGGAGAATTTTTACTATGCCTATATTTTTCGCGCAAATGCAAACTTAAGTGAGACTTGGCAAATTATTCCAATATTCCATTTATTATCCAATTTCCCTTGCAAATGTTTCCCCATCTACACCATATGTGCGCACCTGTATTTGTGCACACCTGTATTGTTGTATAAGTTCACTAAAATGCCTATAATTCATGAACCAATACACATACAAAGACCATTTATACAAAAAAACCAGAAATAAAATCGGTTCACGCATAACAGAGAACATCAATTTCATACACAATGCAACTTATTTTTATATATATAGATTACAAACATTTAAAAAAAAATCAGCGCAGGCGTTCTGCGATTTTAGATATATATATCAAAACAGTGGGCTTAAAAGTGGGCGTAGTCAATTTTTCTTTCAGTAAACACTTAAATTGGATTACTACGAACATTTGAAAAAAAAATTATCCAAATCGGTCCAGCCGTTTTCCGATTTTAGATAAATCGAAAAAAGTGGGCGCGAAATTGGGCGTGGTCAATTTTTCTTTCCGATAAAACTTAAATTGGATTACTACGAACATTTGAAAAAAAAATTATCCAAATCGGTCCAGCCGTTTTCCGATTTTAGATAAATCAAAAAAAGTGGGCGTGGTCAATTTTTCTTTCCTTAAAAACCTAACTTGGACTAAAACGAACATTTAAAACAAAAATTATCCAAATCGGTCCAGCCGTTCTGAAGTGATGCGATTTCAACCAAACGTACACTTCTTTTTATAAAGAGTGATTTTTTAAGTGCCTGATAACTTTTTTTTTAAAAAAAACGCATAAAATTTGCAAAATCTCATCGGTTCTTTATTTGAAACGTTAGATTGGTCCATGACATTTACTTTTTGAAGATAATTTCATTTAAATGTTGACCGCGGCTGCGTCTTAGGTGGTCCATTCGGAAAGTCCAATTTTGGGCAACTTTTTCGAGCATTTCGGCCGGAATAGCCCGAATTTCTTCGGAAATGTTGTCTTCCAAAGCTGGAATAGTTGCTGGCTTATTTCTGTAGACTTTAGACTTGACGTAGCCCCACAAAAAATAGTCTAAAGGCGTCAAATCGCATGATCTTGGTGGCCAACTTACCGGTCCATTTCTTGAGATTAATTGTTCTCCGAAGTTTTCCCTCAAAATGGCCATAGAATCGCGAGATGTGTGGCATGTAGCGCCATCTTGTTGAAACCACATGTCAACCAAGTTCAGTTCTTCCATTTTTGGCAACAAAAAGTTTGTTAGCATCGAACGATAGCGATCACCATTCACCGTAACGTTGCGTCCAACAGCATCTTTGAAAAAATACGGTCCAATGATTCCACCAGCGTACAAACCACACCAAACAGTGCATTTTTCGGGATGCATGGCCAGTTCTTGAACGGCTTCTGGTTGCTCTTCACTCCAAATGCGGCAATTTTGCTTATTTACGTAGCCATTCAACCAGAAATGAGCCTCATCGCTGAACAAAATTTGTCGATAAAACACATTTCGAACCGAACACTGATTTTGGTAATAAAATTCAATGATTTGCAAGCGTTGCTCGTTAGTAAGTCTATTCATGATGAAATGTCAAAGCATACTGAGCATCTTTCTCTTTGACACCATGTCTGAAATCCCACGTGATCTGTCAAATACTAATGCATGAAAATCATAACCTCAAAAAAATCACCCTTTATATATAGATTATATATAAATTTTGTTTTTATTCATTTTTTATTTTTTGGTGCCAGTGGACTTTCCTGTGGAAATGCCCATATTTAAATTAAATGCTGGCAAGTTTCTGAATCCAATAGCAGACTTTTTAATAACACGAAACAAAAAATTCAAGAGGAATTTAGGAAACAAATGGGCTTGAGAGGATGGGAGGGTTTCAATCTTCAAAAAGAAGATGAAATTTCTGGGTTTTATCTTAGATAGGTGTTGAAAATAAAGTTCTACCTGCCGAGGGATGACTGTAATATTGCTATGATGTACAACATAACATTAGGTATATAAGATTAAATTCAACATGCATACATAAATAATTGTCATTACCTATATCTTTAAACATGAAACTTATATACTCATATATATTCTAATAATTTAATGTCTTAAGATTTTGTAACATTTTGAATTATCAGTATTAAATTGATCGCTGAAACTGTCACAAAACCGGGTTTATTTTAATACTTACTATTTTTCACAATAGGAAACTAAATTGGAAACCCAATCTGGTCGAGAGAGCCAAAAAAGCCAATATAGCAATATATTCATGCAAGAAAGCAGTGGGTAGCAAATGGGGATTACAACCTAAGGTTATTCACTGGCTCTATACAGCTGTTATAAGGCCAATATTGTTATATGGTGCTAAAACAATTGATGGCCCGCTCTTAACAAACAAACACAACTCAATATACTTCCCACAGTTCAACGGTCAGCTGAGCTGTACATCAGCGGAAATAGGGGGAGGAGTCTACTCTGAATCACTAAACATCAACCTTGCCTTTAGGCTTCCCGACCACTGCAGTGTCTTATGAGCGGAAGTTACTGCGATACACGAAGCCGTTACTTGGTTTCAGATGAATGATATATCGATTAGAGATATTTGTATTGTATCTCACAGTCAAGCCGCTTTTAAAGCACTGGAATCTGTTGTAACAACATCTAAAACAGTCCTAAGCTGCCCCAGATCTCTAAATGAGATGGCAGAGCAGCTCAATATGTTTCTTTGGTGGATCCCCGGACATAGGGACTTAATAAGAAACTGCAAAGCAGACGAACTCGCTCGTAATGGTACTACCCAACCCTTATCAACAGATAAGGAACAAATTGGAATACCTCTCACCACATGCAAACTACGCACAAATGAACTATCCCTTGAAAATAGCAACGTTAGGTGGTCTACGGGTAGCACATGCCATACGGTGCGTCAAGTTTGGCCAACCCGGAACTTAAAACGCTCATAGGAACTTTGGGCCAACCCTGTACTTAAAACGCTCAAAGGAACTTATTTCCATTAGAAGGGACCAAATAAATATTGCCATAGGCGTTCTAACAGGACACTGCCTAATTGGAAGACCAAAAATCCTCCATAACGAGGATTTTTGCAGAAGCTGCAGAGACGAGGAGGAGGTAAAATCCACAACACATCTTCTCTGTACAAGCCCAGCGATGGCCAGAAAACGCCACCTTTTCCTAAGGTAGCTGCAGAGACGAGGAGGAGGTAAAATCCACAACACATCTTCTCTGTACAAGCCCAGCGATGGCCAGAAAACGCCACCTTTTCCTAAGGTAACTGGCTTAGGCTAGGTAACTGGGTCCACAGTGACCAAGATCTTCGATCTACCGAATACTCAGCTTTATAAATAGCTCCAACTGGTTTAGATAGAGTGGAAAATAATTAACCCCTGGTACCACAACGGGCCTAATTGGCCTAAGTGTATCTCATAAGAGACAGTCGCGTCAACCTAACCTAACGTATTCTTTTCAACCCTAATGTTTTATTAGGTTACTATGGAAGGTGGGCGTGTCCTTTATTGAATCATATTGATTTTTGGTTTAGTAGTAAATATGTCTATATTACACCCCTATTATGAATTCATACGATACACGTTAAACGCTTGCATTCTGTTATGCCATATTAGGAACTGAAGTTTATCGTATGCAATCCGACAGTAAGCGTTTGTCGAATATCGATAAAATGTGGTATTTTCATACGATAGTTATCGTACCAGCTGTTCTATTTCACACGATTGGAAGCGGCTCACTATTTTTGGACGCTAGTTTGCAGATTGCTGATTATTTAATTAAAAACATTTAATTTGGAATCTTTTTGAAATATGTAAGTAATAAAATGATAAAAATAAGTTTGAAAAGTGGACTAAGAACGAAAAACTTGAATTTTTGCAGGCCGAGGGTTGTGAGCACAAAAGTTCAATTGGAACGTCTAGCGTTTTTAATGGAGGAAAATACGAACCTACCAAGAGGATTATGTCCAAAGTCCCTAGCGAAGCCTCGGTGGGAAAAAATCAGCCACGATGTGAATTCATTTGGGCCACCAATACGCTCACCGGACGAATGGCAACGGGTAAGCAAAGAAGACAAAATTTATCCAGCGAAGTTACAATGCAATACAATTGTAGGTTTGGAACGACCTTAAATATAAAACCAAAAAAAAGAGTGCGCACAACCAAGCAGAAAACATCGCAACTGGAGGTGGGCCAAATAATACCGTATCACTGTCAAATTTGGAAGAGACGGTGAACAGGCTGATCAGCTATGGCACTTATTATAATCCACCAGGTGAGGAGTTCGGAATTGAAAATTCCAAAGAAAATTAACCTGTTACAGATACTGAAGTCTTGTCCGATCATGGTGTCCAGGTGCATGATAAAACGGGTCTATGAAATAACTCCCACGAAATAAGTCCCACTATTAAAAACGAAATAAGTCCCACCAAAAATTGCTTAAAAAAATTAAATAACTCCCACGAAATAAGTCCCACTTTTGAAAACGAAATAAGTCCCACCAAAATGAAATGATTTAAAAATTTACTTGAAATGAAATAATTCCCACTCAAAATTAAATAACTCCCCCTTGAATAATATATTTCTTAAATGAATTAAGTCCCACTTTCATAAACGAAATAAGTCCCACTTTTTCACTGTTTAATGCGATTTCAAATAAGAAGTATTTGGCTCTTCGAAAAAAACACACGTCGAATAATATGAATAATCAAAGCAGAGGAATAATAAAGAAAAATCGTATGCAAGCTTGCAGAAGGCTTCTTAATGGAATGGATATTACGAATTTTGATAGAGTTCCAGAATTTATTATTAATTCTTTTTTCGGTCAAGGAACGTAAAGAGAACGCCTACTAGTAACAACGTTTGGATTCGTAAATGGATTAAGTACAGATCAATTGTTCTTATTATTAAGATGAAACCCGTTTCGGAAGGACCATCAGATTAAAATTATCGACCTTTATAAATGGCTTGAAGATCCAGTGCATGGTAGACGGTATTATAGTTTTAACGTGGCATTGGGATTAGTTGTATTTTGTAATGGTGATATTAGAAAACATGGAACACGAATTCCAATTTCCTACTAAAAATATAATAAAACACATACATACGTTATTACGTCAACAATTTTTTTTAATATTGTTTTTCCAGTAGTTAAGTTCGGTACCAATTTGTACACATTTCTTTAAAGTTTTTTTATTATAGTAAGTATAAAGTAATTAATAAACAAAAAAGGAGAGCCATGAGAGATAAGGACAAAAAATTATGGTTGTCCCTTTTACAAATGTCCAATATATAACTTTTTGCATAAGAAAAAAATGAGAAATAAAGCCATAATGGCCTTATATTTCATGGCTCTATCGCACCCCTCCATAAAAAAATCATTTATTTATACTAGTTTACTGGTTTGATCAATTTTGTGAGTTTGCATTGTAAGACAGCATTCACTGCAAATTTTCAAGTGCTTACAAGGAAAAAATAAGATATTTGGCTGCTTTATGAAACAAACCACACACATATTATTATTAATTGTATTCTGGTTGGTTTCAATATGGTTTAAAGACTCGTCTTCAATGTCCTCTTACAAATATGATAATTCTTCAAAAAGATCTTCATCAGGCTCCATTTGTACAATTAAATTATTTTTTGATAACACCAGTTGGTCAAGGAATTTAGAAGGAGTTATAGTACCTTGTAAGAGATCATTCTTGAATTTCGAAATCATATCTGCTTTCAAAACACAGGACTTTTTAATACGCTTTTTTCCCACACTACCATTGGTATTCATCAATAGTTCAAATTGTCTTACTTTTTCAAATTCTTGCATCTGTAAAAATGCTACAAATTTGAAAAAAGTAGCCTTCTCTGGAATGCTTTTTCCTATGACGCTATTGTAAGCTTCTATTGCAGACGTAGTGCGGATTTCAGAATCGAAAACTGAAAAGTTATGTGGACCGATCTGTAATAATGAAATCATAACACCTTTCTGTAAATATTATGTAAAAGGGAATATTGTACCTTTTGCATCCATTGATTCTCAAAATATTTTATAAATGATTTGAATCTATCTAAAGCGTTCAATTTTCCTAAATCTTCGGTTAGTAGTTGGAAGCTATCCGAAATGTGCATTTCAGGTAATAATGGAAGAGATAGAAATTTGTGATAAATTCTAGACGCTTCTTTATTTGCCGAATATAGTTCACTATTGAAATTCACAAACTTAACTAATCAATATAATGATAACGTCTTGTAAACTAGCACACTTAACAACAAATTTGAAACAATACCATTCATTTCGTAAAGAGCAAGAAATAACGGAACTTTTCGAAAGCATATTCTACAATACAATAAATTTTTTTTAAAAAGCAACAAAAAGAACATTATGAAATTCAATCAGAAACAACGTGAAGAGCAACAAATAACGGCAAAAATTATTAAGCATTCACTTAAAATGCAAAATTATGATAATGAAATAAGTCACACTTAGAACGAAATAAATCCCACCAAAATATAAATTAAGGGGTATGAAATAACTCCCACTTTACAAAACGAATTTATTCCCACTCAAAACGAAATAAGTCCCACTTAAAATAAAAACGCGTAACGAAATAAGTCCCACCAATTGACGAAATAAGTCCTACTTTTAAAAACGAAATAACTCCCACTTTCAAAATAGCAATTTTTGGTGGGACTTATTTCGTTTTTAAAAGTGGGACTTATTTCGTGGGAGTTAGTTCATAGACCCGATAAAACACCAAAAAGAAGACGGACGTATAGAAGAGAAGACCCTCAAATTGCGTTGCTGGAGCGGCAAACGAATGACCAGGCAGAGTTCCAAAAAGAAACTTTGAGTACACTCAAAGAAATTAAAAATAGTCTCCATAACATTGAGTCATATAAAAAATAAAGATAATTTAAAAAAAGATAATAGCTCTTTACAAGCTGGAAATCAAAAATCAAAGTGAAGCTCGGCTAGCAAAGTTAGATATTAAGAAAAAACTTATTGAGTTGAAGGAGAATGTTTATAAAAAACGACTGTGAATAATATTGTGACCCTAATTTTAAGATTATAGCAAGAAACGCGAACTGAATTTTATTTTTTTTTTTACCGTTATACCAAAAATGTGATCTCATATTTTTTTTGTTTCTTACACAGCGAATAATTTTGTACCTATAGCATTGAAAATGCTTTATTTTTCTTTTTTAATAAACACAAAATATTTAATGCAAGCACAATAACACATTTCTTCTTATTTCCTCTGCGGCTTGTTGCATGGAGGGGGCATCATTTGCGGTAGTTTCTTCAACTTCCAAGTTTCCATCCTGCTCTTCCGAAATATCCACATCTTCAAAGGGTACATTATAATAGTTGCAAATGTTATGAAGAGCAGCGCAAACATTTATAATTAAAGTGGCTTTTTGAGGAGTATAGTGAAGGGCGCGAGCGCTCAGCAAGCATCGCAACCGACTCTTCAAAACTCCAATCGTCCGTTCAACAATATTACGTGCTTTGGAACGCCGTTTATTATATAAGCTTTCTAATGAACCTTCCTCGGGATTTCTAAAAGGTGTTAATAAATAAGGCGCTAAAGCATAGCCAGCATCACCTTAAAATTAAATTTTCAAATTAATATTGTAATGAATTTTGATTAAAATAAGTTTTGAAATCATTCTATTAACATCATATAAATACCTAATAACCATGTGTTTCTTTCACCACGGATACACATTGACTCCAGTTGTGGTTTTAAGCCAGACATTTGAAAAACCATTGAGTCGTGAGTAGCTCCAGGATGTTTGGCATTCATGTACCTAATATTCAGCAAATCATAACACAGCTGAAACACAAGCAGAATCGTATTTTAAAATTGCACCCACAAGTGCAAGTGGCAGTTTCTACTTACTAGCATTGCGTTTATACTGAAATATCCCTTACGACAATAGTATAGGTGCTGGAAACTTTTCTCAGGTGCCACAATCTCAACGTGTGTCCCATCAATGCAACCGATTACTCCAGGGATATCACTTGTTTCGAAAAATTTCCGTTTTGCTCTTGTCTTTTCTTCTTCGGTATACCTGGAGCTTATCCACTTTCTGCAGAGAGTTCTTTGTAAAGCACTCAATGTTGACCGCGCCCATCGTTATAGAAAATAAAAAAATGTAAGTTTTGAAGTTAGTTACTCCAAAAAAAACTTATGTATGAAATTTCATCAAAAACAAACAACTGCTTCTATTTTTGTCCATCTGTTGTATGGAGGCGTTACACAATCTTTCCAGAGGATGTGAATAACGCATTAATTATCATAACGACCACAAAACATCGGTTCGAAAACTAAATTGGGTTAACAAATTATCAAAATTATATTAAAATAAATTTACCTTTGATAAATGAGATTCAATTCAAAACATTGAGCTTTTGTATTTAAGAAGTTTATGCAAAACAAAGTGAAAATCTCCAAATTCAAAATCAAGCAAGCAACAGTTTATGCAGTTATTTACAGTTATTGCGAAGGATTCTCTTATTTATGTCACCAAATATATTCATTCAAACTAATGTAATTAACATTTCAAGAAATCTTGCTGGGTTGGAATAATTAAACTACAAATGTTCTGAACATGCTCATTGTGGCAAATTATTTAACATGCCACTCCATGCTTCTATAACTTCTGCAACTAAGATGACAGATTTATTGCTTTAATTTACTGTACAAATAAATACGAATACTTGCTGTGCAATAAGAGTAGCGCCTGAACAAATATTATAAGTCATCGAAGCAATTCAAATGAGCACATTTTCTGCATAAAATACAATAAAGACGAAGAAACATTCAAACAATTCAGCAACAAATAAATTCTGTGGCTTTATTGGCATCTTTTCATTGTGGCTGAGTATTTTATCAATATTCATATTGATTTTCATGGTTGCCACAATTACAGAAAATACCTACCTATCAACAACAACATGGCCACCTACTCGTATTGCCACCTTATACTTTGGAAATTCTTTGCAAAGTTGTTCTAAGCGTGCCTCTGACTACTCGTAAGCAACTCTGTGGGCACTTTGAAACAATTGTTGTAAGCTTTTCTGATGACTGCTTTGATGGCTCCATGTGTACCACAACTTCAACCACAGCCTAATTATTGGTTACTGGCAACAAAAATGTGCTTCCACAAGCATTTGCATTTCTCTCGTTCCCTTACTGGGTTGCTCTCTTTCTCATTTGTTTTCACGGGCTTTTCATTATTTTATTTAATCGGGCGTTTGTAATTTGTTGTCATGACAGAAGCTGGCTGCTTTAACCTTCAGGCGCATTTCATTTTTTTGTACCTTTGGAATGTTGATTTGACACAATGCTTCATAAACAGAGATAAAAGCATCAGATCCAAATAAAAAACCATTTTTGTAATTGCATTCCTGACAAATCGAACTCTTTTGATTCAAAATTGTCTTTGATGACTTCGATTTTGTTTCTATTTGACATGTATAGGGTGGTTAAATTTTAAGGGCCGATAATGATTTTGAATTAAACACAAATTATTTAAGAAACTATTGTCATTTCTTATTATTAAGTTTGTACACGATTGACCGAGAACCGGACCTACATGTTTAACGCCGACTCCGAACGGCGATGAACGGAATGTTCTCGTTCTCAAGAAGCTTTACATGGCATTTTGATTACTCTCTGAGGTTTGCCATTGTCTGCAGAGAGGTGGCGGCCGTACAGAAAAATTATTTTAATTCAAATAATTTTCTGGCGCTACTGGGGTTCGAACCTGGGTCTCCAGGTTCTTTGACATAGCGGCCACGCACTTTAACCAACTACGCCACGGACGCCACTTTCCGGTTCAATTATGTATGGAACAAAATATCGGCCAAATGGCCTCCGCGGCTTCGGCGGCACACCTCCATCTGATGGTCCAAATTTTCGATGACTCTGAGGCATAAGTGAGGTTCTATGCCGTTAATTTGCCAAATTATCTCATCCTTTAGCTCTTGAATTGTTGCTGGCTTATCGACGTACACCTTTTCTTTCAAATAACCCCAAAGAAAGAAGTCCAACGGTGTCCAATCACATGATCTTGGCGGCCAATTGACATCGCCACCACGTGAGATAACACGGCCATTGAATTTGTCGCGCAAAAGAGCCATTGTTTCGTTAGCTGTGTGGCAAGTGGCACCGTCCTGTTGAAATCACATATCGTCCACATCCATATCTTCCAATTCGGGCCATAAAAAGTTCGTTATCATCTCACGATAGCGAACACCATTCACAGTAACTGCCTGACTCCTTTCACAGTAACTGCCTCATTTTGGAAAAAATACGGCCCGGTGATGCAGCCAGCCCATAAACCACTCCACACAGTCACTCTTTGTGGGTGCATTGGTTTTTCGACAATCACTCTTGGTTTATCATTCACCCAAATGCGGCAATTCTGCTTATTGACGAATCCACTGAGGTGAAAATGTGCCTCATCACTGAAGATGATTTTCTTCGAAAATTTATCATCCACTGTTGCCATTTCTTGCCACCATTCTGACCACTGACGACGCTTGAAATGCTCAAGAGGCTTTAGTTCTTGAGTCAATTGCACCTTGTAAGCGTGTAAATGCAAGTCTTTGTACATAATGTTCATTCACAACGAGCGTGAGAGGTGCAATTGTTGGGCACGACGACGAGTTAAGGTAGACGGCTCTTCAGCCAATATTTTCTGCAGTACGAGCTGTACGAGCATGCAATGGTGTTTTCACATCTCCTACAAACCCGGTTTGCTCAAATTTTTGCACGATTTTTCTGATTGTACGTACGCACATTTGGACGATTAAATTGACCGAAAAAATCACGAAGTGCACGATATACATTTTGATTTGAAAGCCCATTTTCATAATAAGTCTGAATAACTTTAACGCGTTGCTCGATTGTGTATCTTTCCATGGTTCATATTGAGTTAGTCTGAAATTGAGAAATGTCAAATGAAATGCAGAAAAAAACTTGACGTTTAGGTATGGTTCACATTCAACCCTTTGCTACACCGATTTGGATGAAGATGAAGAAAATTATGATTAAGCACTTCCATTCATTACGTTTTTTTAGCCTAAGTGGCATCATTATAACTTGTTTTGCTTTTAAGGCCTTCTGAATAAATAAAATCTCAACATATTATAATATTATTGGTGTTTTACTTCATATTTTCCGAGTTTTATTGGATGGTTTACAACCCAGCCACTTTTTTGGAAGAGCCAAAAATCACGTCTTTAGAAAATTAGCAGTATAGAGTTAAATTCAAAACGCTAATATATCTGCATAAAAAAGAAGTGTTTTATATTCAACTTTCCAACGGTGTCTTGGATTATTCGGTAAATTTATTCTGTGAGAAGTGGGAGCCCAAAAACAAAACCCACTTCACAACCCAGCCCTCTTCCCTATATAGACCACTTACTGACCCGAAAATGTTAGAATCTGGGAAAAAAAGAATTTTCTGTACTTCTGAAATACCTGCAATGGATAGAGTCAAGCAAAGAAATTTCTAACTCTCAATAGAGTTTAATCATGGAAATTAACTCATCCCCACAAAATCTGTGGAATTCATTAGATTTTCTCGTTTGAGAATAGGTGCTATCACATCTACTTTCATAATTTTTTCTTTTGCAGCTAGTTCGCGGAACACTAGAAGCAATTTTACGAAGCACATTTTGAATTCAATTCAATTTTTGAATTTTCACTTATTAAAATACAAATATAGGTAGATGGTAACAGAACCACCCACTGAAAATATGGGTATGACTGGACCACAGAGACAGGTACGATTGACAGGTAGGATTGGACAGGTACCATCCATACAACTTCAACATTTTCAATGAGTTGTCTTGCTATTGGTATCCCTCTGATATTATAATTTAGAATTTTTAGAACTTATCACCACAAAAAAGAAGATTGAGTAGAAACAGTTTTGTAGAACTTCTTATATAACTTCTAATCCTCAACGCGTTATTATGATGTTTATGGCTATCTATAATCTTCAAATTTTAAATGGGTGTTGAAATAACATCATCTTATGGCTACTGTTGTTAATTATTAAAATGGGTTGGACCCATTGAAGACAAAGTTTATATCTCAACCGAAAGATCCTGTCCACAGATGGAAGAAATGGTCTTTGCATTGGAAAATTGACTAAACACCATCAGATAAATGTACAGTGCTGAATAATAGGGCATCTATCGACACCACCCGAACTGCACGGTAGAAGTGAAACTTTAACGCAAAAAAGTAAAGAGATTTTCAAGTAATGAAGTGTTTTGCAAAGTGCCTAATGAATATTTTTCTGCCATCAGCTTTTTTTTTTAATGCAAAAAAAAACTTTTTTTAAAAACAATTTTAAATATTTCTAGTTTAAATAGCGAAAAATTTCTTTAGTAAAAGTTTTATGATTTTTACGGGATTTTTATTTCTGAAATTAAAATGGTACCTTAAGATGGTAGAAACTGAGGTCCGGCGGGTCAGTACTAGAAGGGGTCAACTGAGGTCAATGAGTCCTAGAAACAAAAAGTAGGTCTTCTTGAGAGAAAAACATAAATTTTAAGATCGGACAGTAAATACCGAAGTCATTAAAAAATATGTCGATGCGCGACCCCTATGTTCGGTCAAAAAAATAAAAGAAAATTTTTTTCGAAACTTCCTTTGAATAATGCTTCAGATTATTAGCTGGTGTGCGGCGAAATTTATTTATTCGAGACGATCTAGTGTGCGTGATCAGCAAATTCTATACACACTCTATTGAGAGCCAGCCGAATGTTGTACAGTACTCGCTTCGATTCTGGTTTGATTTGAAATTACTGCACAAAAGTTTGAAATATGCTTTAAATGTTGTACACTACCCACTAAAACTCTATTCACTTAGCAGAAGTCAGTATTTGCCTTTTTATTTAAAGTTAATGTTTTTGATATTAATATCAAAGGCATGTTCCATATGCGGCAAATTTTTTTTTAATATCCGTTTCCTTAAGAATATATCGGTTTTACTTCCGTTCAATTCATCGTATTGCTTTACGCGGCTAAAGAACTTTCACTTAAGTAAAATATTCATTGTGGGCTTTGCGAAACACTTCATCAGTGTCACAGATCCCATTCAACCCCGGGTGTATTTCGATAATTATCAATATTTTGTGTCAAAAAAAAATTATTGATTGATTGAAAATGTGATTAAGACCACACATTGTGCTCAATTTTTGCAAGTAAGCAACAAAAAAAAAATAAAAATATTTATAACAATAGTGCCCGTTTGAGGGAATATTTTTTCAAGCGACAGCTATCGGATTTTTTTTTTTTAATTAAAACAAAAAATCCTCTCGACTTGTTCTCGGAGCAAAAATCTGAAATAGATTTGAATAAAATTAGAAGAGGTGAATATAGCGTATTTGATTTTGTGAATTGTGTCAAATTGACACAGAAAACGTTTGAAGGTTAATTAATATAACGACCAAAAAGCCAATTAAAGCTCCTTTTGGTAAATTCCACAAAAACGTAAAACCAACAGCATCATGTTAGACAAAATCTCTTTAAGTCATTTAATGTTCATTGGTTGGACTTTATGATGACAAATGCTCACGTGCGAGGGGGTTGGGAAACAGATTGTATCTAATAATGACAACAATAAACAGGAATCAAAAGCTGTGCGCTCTGGCCAAGATTGTGTTTCACAGATTTAAAAATGTAATTACTTGTTGACCTTGAAGTGGAACAATACTACCATTAAATATAAAAGATGTATGGGCTACACTCACTGTAGAAGTGAAATTTAAAACCGAAAAGTTCAAATTTTTTTAATTTTTTAATTTTAATTGAAATTGAAAATTGCACAATAAGACTTAAGTCAGTCTTTTATAGTACACTAGCTGGCATTGTTTTGCCCAAACTGAATGTTCTATGTATCTATTTTGTTGAAAGATGGCGTTGCGTGTAAAGTGATGTAGAATCTGTTTCTCCAATAAAATTAAAACAAGCAACTTCTGTTTAATAACAAGAAAAAGACTCTTTATTTTAGAATTAGAAAAGAACGTTAAATTTTATGTATCTCTCGATACTCAACAAAAAGCAACAGAAAAAACTATTGACATAAACAGGGTTGCAAGCAAAACTCTAACTTGCAAGTGCTGCCACAGCTACTCCCCCCTCAGAGACTTGGTCACGAAATGAAAGTAAAGTAACGTATTCATAGATGATCTGCAAAAGAAACATTTTTTTTCTTTTTTATATAAGTCCGAAGTACTGGTTGTTTGTCCTCTGGATTCTTTTCTATAAAGGCTGGTTTAAGTCTTTCCACCGAAATGTTTTGAATTGAGCCGTTGACATCGACAGAAAAGAGCCGCTCATTAATCCTTCTCATCACCTTGTATGGACCAGTATATGGTGGTTCCAGTGGTTTTTTTACGTGATCTGACCTAAGGAAAACATGTGTGCATGTATCAAGACTTTTAAGAATGAAAGCTTTTTTGTTGATATGATGTGCTGCAGCCACTGGACGTACTTGACGTATATGCAATCGAAACTTGGATAAAAATGTGTGCGGATCATTTGGTTCATCCTCGTCTAGAAAGAACTCCCCAGGCAACCGAAGTACTGTGCCGTATAACATTTCAGCTGCGGATGCTCCTATGTCTTCTTTAAATGATGTTCTGAGTCCAAGCAAAACAGTTGGTAATAGATCGACCCAAGGGATTTCCTGATGACACATTAGTGCTGCTTTTAGTGAGCGATGCCAACGCTCTATCATGCCATTCGAGGCAGGATGATATGGCGAAGTCCTAATCCGCTGCGCTCCTACAAAAGTTGCCAGTGCTTGGAAAAGTGCGGACTCAAATTGAGTTCCTTGGTCTGTGGATATAGTTTTCGGTGCTCCAAATCTTGAAATCCAAGTAGAATAAAATTTTGTTGCCACAGTGTCAGCTGACATATCTTTTAAAGGCACTATTTCAGGCCATCGTGTAAAACGATCAATCATTGTTAGACAGTACCTATAATTCTGGTGCTCAGGTAAAACAATAAGATCAATATGGACATGATCAAAACGCTGATCTACAGCTTCAAATGGCTTAGGCGCGAGTTGGTTGTGTCTAAAAACTTTGGCACGTTGACAACTCTGACACAAGCGAACCCATTCTGTAACATCTTTTCTAATAGAAGGCCATACATATTTTCGGCAAAGCTGTTTCAATGTTGATCTGGTTCCTGGATGCGAAAGAGAATGAACTGAATCAAAAATTTTTCGGCGAAGTGCGTGAGGTATATATGGACGAATCAACGATGTTGATGTATCACAGTATACTTCGATTCCGGACTGCAAAACAATTTTATGAAGTTTTAAAGATGTTACTCCTTGAAGAAGCTGTTGCAGCTCTGGATCTGTGTTTTGATAGCTCTGAATGTTGTCTGGAGTTATTAAAACTGGCATATCAACTACATTTATCCTAGACAATGCATCGGCTACTCCATTGTCAAAACCAGCGACATGTATGATTTCAGTAGTGAACTCTGCTATAAAATTCAAATGACGTAGTTGACGCGGAGATGCTTTCTCAAGTTTTTGTCGAAATGCGTATATGAGTGGCTTATGATCGGTTTTTATTATAAAATTTCGACCATCGAGTAGATGCCGAAAATGCTTTATGGATAAATACATAGCTAGCAGTTCTCTGTCGTAAACACTGTAGTTGCGTTGCGATGGCTTCAATTTTGCTTAGTAAAACGCTATAGGTTTCCACTGATTTTGCAACAATTGATCAAGATGTGCACCTACCGCTACATCAGATGCATCTGTTGTCAAACAAAGAGGAGCGCCGGGTGCCAGAAAAGATAATTGAGTTTCTCTTAAAATGCCTGCTTTGCACTCATTAAATGCTTGTTCAATTTCCGGAGTCCAAAGTATCTTGCTTTTGTCATTTTTTTTTTAATTCTTAAGGAGACTGTTTAAAGGTGACTGAGACTTCGCAGCATCTGGAATGCATTTCCGATAGAAGTTCAAAACTCCAAGAAACCGTCGCAATTCTAGAATGGTTAAAGGTTTTGGATAATTTAGTATTGCTTCTAGCCGTTCTCGTGGTGGCTGCATTCCCTGTGGAGATATATGGTATCCCAAAAAGATTAGATTTGAAACTCCAAACTCACATTTCGTAGCATTGATTGAAAAACTTGCCTCTTTCAATTTCTGTAAAACCGTTTCTAGGTGTGTTTTATGTTCATGTTCATTTTCAGAAAAAATAAGTATATCATCGAGATAACAGAAAACAAAATCCAGCTGGCGAAAAATGGAGTCCATGTATCGTTGGAAAGTTTGAGTGGCATTTTTTAAACCAAACGGCATGACTACAAACTCAAACAATCCCATGGGTGAGCTCACAGCCGTCTTCTGAATATCATCACAATGCATTGGTATATTGTAGTAGGCTTTATTTATGTCAATTTTAGAGAACACTGTTTTCCCATAGAGCTTTTCACTTATATCATCAAGATAGGGTATTGGATACTTATCAGGTTCTGTACTTGCGTTTAGTTTACGATAATCTCCACACGCTCTCCATCCACCGGTTTTTTTTTTCACCATATGGATTGGACTCGACCAAGAGCTGCTAGAAGGACGAATTATACCCTGCTGTAATAAAGTCTCAAACTCCTCTCTGATAGCCTTCAATTTTTCACCAGTAAAACGACGTGGTCGATCTGCAATAGGTTGACATTGAGTAGTAATACGATGACATACGTGTGTTTTGGTTGGAAACTGAAACATATTAGGATTGGATAGATCAATATATTTACTTATTATACCATATAGTTTTGAAGATGTGTCTACCGTTGAAATACTGTGCTGTTCTATTGATTTCAAATCGCCTGCCGATGAAAGTGATGTTAGAGGATCTACTAATTGTTTTGAATTCAAATCCAAAATGAGTCCGAAATGTGACAAAAAATCTGCACCCAGTATAGCTGACTTAATATCGGCAATAATAAAATTCCAGTGAAACTGCCGCCTAAGGCCAAAATCGATTGTAAGCCGTTTTGTACCGTATGTTTTTATTATTGTATTATTTGCTGCAAACAGTTGCGGACTATCATGAGTGGCATTAGTTTTGTTTTTCATTGGTAAATTTGGGATAATTGAAACCACTGAGCCAGAGCCGATGAGGAATTTAATGTTATTGTTGCGATCACGAATGTAAAGTCTTAATTCGGAAATGCAGTGCTTATCATTGCTGTCGCCAACTGCATCTGCTGACGACAGCGAATTTAGTTTTCCTGCGATGTATTATTAAATTCGCACGGCTGCTCGCATCTTCTAGCGGACGCGCCATACTTGATATGAAAGTTGCATATTTTTTGTAATGAACGTGATTGAGCTCTGCGTTTTTCCCAATTGCGTCCTCGGCTAGGGCTGCGATAGCGTTGATCGTTTGATGCAATATTTATTGAAATTTCGCTTAACTTTTCAACTATTTGATGCAGCGATGTTCTAAAGCAATAACTCTTGCTTCAAGTACGGGCAACTTTGTCGACCCTACTGCTTCACAATAAGCTGCACTGGTTTGAGCTGCTGCAGTTGTCGCCATAACATAGGGCGACGGCGGCGACGTATCTTGTATGCGATCAGCAATTTCGGCACAATCATCAACATCTTCAGACCGGCATGCAGAAAGAATGCATCTTATATTATTGGGCATGCGCTATAACCATAATGTCTTCAAAGCTTCTTCCGAAATATTAATTCCAGCCAAATCACGCATTTCACGAAGCAGCTAGCTAGGTTTTTTATTGGATAGTTCCAAGCCAGTTAAAAGTTTTATTAGTTGCCTCTCTTTTGATTCACCAAATCGAGCAATCAACTCTTTTTTTAGTTTTTCATATTTTCCCGAAATTGGTGGATTTTTTGCTACGTCAGACACTTGCCGAAGCGTCTCTGGATCCAATGCTGTGATTACCGTGTAATATTTTGACAAATCGGAAGTAATTCTGTTCATATGGAGTAGACCATCAACTTGAGTAAACCACAGCTCAGGGTCGAACGGTAAAAATTGTGGAATCTTCACTACACCCACTGCTGCGACAGATGCATCTCGACGTTCATAAGCTGTTGCATCTTGCATTCCAGTCCTTGCCACGAATTCGGTCGCTTGATTGACGTCATGATCTTGTGTGTTTGGGACAAGCTGATCTAAGTGGGTTCCGCTACCACCAGCTCTGTTCCTTTCTGGCGAATGAACAATAGGTACCATGATTTAATTTTGCTTCGTTCTAATCGTCGGGCTCACCAATTGTAGAATCTGTTCCTCCAATAAAATTAAAACAAGCAACTTCTGTTTAATAACAAGAAAAAGACTCTTTATTTTAGAATTAGAAAAGAACGTTAAATTTTATGTATCTCTCGATACTCAACAAAAGCAACAGAAAAAACTATTGACATAAACAGGGTTGCAAGCAAAACTCTAACTTGCGAGTGCTGCCACAGTGAGTTAACTGCAAAGTAAAAAATTTAAAAATTTCGAAAATTTTATTTTTGCCTAAAATGACGTAAAATTTAATAATTCGTATATAAAACAAAACAAGTAGCTGGTAATGCTACACCTGTTGCTGCATAGGCTATAGCCACTACTGCTACTGTAGTGGTTACTGCTGACTGCTTTTCCTTGGCCCACCTAAGCATTGTACTGGACACTAAACTAGCAAATGTCGTGAAAAAAAGATGACTTGGCATGTATTTATTTCAAACGAGATTTCTGATCTGTGGTGTCAAAATAATCGCCTCCAGCAGGAATTGCAAACACTGAAAAGTCGGCTTGAACGTTATAAGATCGTAATTAGTGGTCTTATAAGCAAATTTGTGAAACAGGCCCTTAAAGAATTTGTGGACATCTGTACTTCCACTAGAAAGTTGCTGTCAATATTGTTGAGGCTTGCAAAATTGCATCTGGGAAATCG
Source organism: Pherbina coryleti (assembly GCA_943735915.1). Lineage (NCBI taxonomy): Eukaryota > Metazoa > Arthropoda > Insecta > Diptera > Sciomyzidae > Pherbina > Pherbina coryleti. The sequence goes on along the minus strand of OX030952.1, from coordinate 79,339,851 downwards.
TTCATCTTCACGCTCAACTCAGTTAAAGAAGTAAACGACATTCTGTATGCCAGGCAAAATCTTTCTGGTTGAAATATTAACATCGATAAGGACTGAACAATGGATGAACGTAGCAAGTGGGATTTCTTGAGGCAAGTTGGTAAGAAGTTAAAGGGTGCTGATAAAGCGATGAAAGTTCGTTATGGTGATAGTCGTGTTTATATTGAAGACAAACAATTTTCCTGTGCCGATGAAAAAATTATTGCTGCGAACAAAACTTATGCTGAATTTCTGCGAAAGCTTCTATCTAAAAATTGAATCATAAAGTAAAAAATCAGATTAAATCTAAAAGAGTAATAGGGCTTTTGAAAAATAATCTACTACTGTTGAGTAGTTATGACTAGGAATTATGAGTGTGCAAACAATTAACTCTTTAAAAGAGAGTTGGAAGGTTTGGTATAGAAATAGAATAAATAAAATCTTTTTTCACACAGTTTCAAAACTCTATCCAAACAACAACACAGTCAATCACATAAAATTCGAGCGGCATTGCTGGTTACATCATGTTGAGCGGTTGAAAGACGACGCTCCAGTGAAAATGGAGCGCTGAAGAGAAGGTCCAAATCTTCGTTGGATGGATATAGTTTTTAACAATGTTAACGTGCATTGAACATTTAGCATTTAACAATAAACATTTAACATTTGTTTGACATTTAAGATTTAATATTTAACAGTTAGCAATTAACATTTAGCATTTAATATTTAACATTTAATATTTAATATTTAACATTTAACATTCAACATTCAACATTTAACATTTAACATTTAGCATTAAACATTTAATATTAAACATTTAATATTTAGCATTTAACATTAAACATTAAACATTAAACATTAAACATTAAACATTAAACATTAAACATTAAACATTAAACATTAAACATTAAACATTAAACATTAAACATTAAACATTAAACATTAAACATGAAACATTAAACATTAAACATTTAACATTTAACATTTAACATTTAGCATTTAACATTTAACATTTTACATTTAACATTTAACATTCAACATTTAATATTTAACATTTAACATTTAGCAATTAACATTTAGCATTTAACATTTAACATTAAAAATTTAACATTTCATATTTAATACGTAACATTTGATATGTAATATTAAACATCTTACATTTAACATTTATTATTTAACATTTAACATTTTCCATTTAACATTTAACATTTATCATTTCACATATAACATTAATCATTCAACATTTAACACTTAACATTTAACATTTAGCAATTAACAATTAGCTTTTAACATTTAATATTAAACATTAAAAATTTAGCATTTAATATTTAACATTTATTATTTAATATTTAACATCTTACATTAAACATTTATTATTTAACATTTAACATTTTCCATTTAACATTTAACATTAATAATTTAACATTTAACATTTAGCATTTATTATTTAACATTTTCCATTTAACATTTAACATTTATCATTTCACATACAACATTAATCATTTAACATTTAACACTTAACATTTAACATTTATCAATTAACATTTAGCATTTAAAATTTAACATTTAACATTAAACATTAAAAATTTAACATTGAATATTTACTATTTAACATTTAATATTTAATATTTAACATCTTACATTTAACATTTATTATTTAACATTTTCCATTTAACATTTAACATATAACATTAATCATTTAACATTTAACATTTAACATTTAATATTTAACATTTAACATTTTACATTGAACATTTAACATTTAACATTTAATATTTAACATCTAACATTTAACATTTAACATTGAACATTTAGCATTTAACATTTAACATTTAATATTTAACATTTAACATTTAACATTTAACATTTAACATTTGACATTTGACATTTAACATTTAAAATTTAACATTTAACATTTAGCATTTAACATTAAACATTTATCTAATATTTATCATTTAATATTTAACATTTAATATTTAACATTTAACATTCAACATTTAACATGTAACATTTAACATTTAACATGTAACATTTAACATTTAACATTGAACATTTAGCATTTAGCATTTAACATTTAATATTTAACATTTAAAATTTTACATTTAACATTTGACATTTAACATTTAACATTTAACATTTAATATTTAACATTAAACATTTAACATTTAAAATTTAATATTTAATATTTTACATTCAACATTTAACATTTAGCAATTAATATTTAACATTTAACATTAACATTAAAACTTTAACATTTAATATTTAACATTTAATATTTAAAATTTAGCATTTAACATTAAACATTTAACACATAATATTTAATATTTAAAATTTAACATTTAACATTAAACATTGAATATTTAACATTTAATATTCAACATTTAATATTTAATATTAAACATTTAAAATAAAAATAAAATAAATAACTGGCCATTTCAGCCCTTAAAAGGACTTTGACCTAGCTTCTTATGATCAATTGTGTTTGTGCGTGTTATTAAGTTTGTACACAATTGACCGAGAACCGGACCTACATGCTTAACGCCGACTCCGAACGGCGATGAACAGAAAGTTCTCGTTCTAGAGAAGCTTTACATGGCATTTTGATTACTCTCTGAGGTTTACCATTGTCTGCAGAGAGGTGGCGGCCGTACAGAAAAATTATTTTAATTCAAATAATTTTCTGTAGCTGCTGGGGTTCGAACCTGGGTTTCCAAAGTTCTTTGACATAGCGGCCACGCACTTTAACCAACTACGCCACGGACTCCACGATTTAACATTTAATATTTAACATTTAAAATTTTACATTTAAAATTTAACATTTAACATTTAACATTTAAGATTTAAGATTTAAGATTTAAGATTTAAGATTTAAGATTTAAGATTTAAGATTTAAGATTTAAGATTTAAGATTTAAGATTTAAGATTTAAGATTTAAGATTTAAGATTTAAGATTTAAGATTTAAGATTTAAGATTTAAGATTTAAGATTTAAGATTTAAGATTTAAGATTTAAGATTTAACATTGAACATTTAATATTTAATAGTTAACATTTAACATTTAACATTTTACATTTAACATTTAACATTTAAAATTTAACATTAAACATTTAACATTTAACATTTAACATTTAATATTTAATATTTAACCTTTAAGATTTAACATTTAATATTTAACATTTAACATTTAACATTTAACATTTAACAATTAACATTTAACATTTAACATTTAACATTTAACATTTAACATTTAACATTTACCATTTAACATTTAACATTTAATATTTAACTTTAACATTGAACATTTAACTAGAACAGATCTCCTCCCAGATTTCGCTTCTTACGAATTTCAATGTACGCTGATCACTAAATTTGCCGCTTGTTCTAGCAGGACATTTGACAAGAGCCCACAAACAATGTCAAGAAATGTCAACAAAGAAATTAGAACCATTTCAAAATATATTCAAAAGTTTCTTTATTTATTTAGCTCTCTTAATACACAATAGTTTGAACTGTTATCGGACACCTCGTCAACTCGATCGATCAACACCAACTCGTAGATAACTATCGTGCCTGCCATCTATTTCAAAAAATTTTTACTCATTCTTTATTGCGCACATACCATCCTAAACGCTATTTACGTACTCACCGCAAATATCAGACGGCGTGTTATAAAAAAGAACTGCCTCCCGGAAAGAGCAATCATATCCGACACGATTATCTCATTGAATCTTTGGAGCTGTCAGTGTAAATGTTATGGAAAAAAACATTAATGAACAATCTGTGCACAATTATGATGTCATTGTAGGAGGTTCACCCGCTTACAAGGACACTCATGACCCCCTCCATCTATACGAACCTCTAGACACCAGTACGCTGTGGGTATCTCGTACATTGTAGATAAAATATTATTTGCAGCATCATGTACTGAGGCAGCAGAGAACAACATAGTCAGAACGCGTGTCAGGACGAATATTAATGAAAACCAAAAGTAAAGCTCATTCATGAAGTTATCATGAGCTCTACATGTGGCACGAAGAGAGAAAGGAAATTTTTATTACATGACAATAAAATATATGAATAGTTTTAGGAATACAAGAAGTAATGATAAGATGAGGCATGAAAGTGCTTTTAATAAATAATGAACAAAAGAGACCCTAAATAAGTGAATCATAAATTTTATGGATTACTTCAACATGACTCACTTAAAACTATTAAAAACTTGCACGCAGATAAAGTACAAATTGTGCGAACAGGACAATAACATTAGGCCCGATAGCTTTTCATCCATGTGCCGTAGTAAATCTGTTAAGGACATTAAATCCTTGCGCATATCAGCCCAAAATTCAGCAGGCATTTGCTTAGTGATTGAGGAAGAAAAAAGAAAAAACCCATGAGTTTAACTCCAAACCACTTTTCACCAAATTCACACTCTCTAAATTTAACTCAAACTCACCTGGGTTAAGTGCTGTTCAACTCGCCAGTGCAGCTGATTGAAACGCATCGCCAAGCCCACACAGATGAGTATCAGGAAAATGTCAACAAAATTCCAGGTGAACGTCAAAGCTATTGTAATCCACTTAAGAGCGCGATTTGCATGCCATGCCAAGCCCATCAATGCGACGGACATAGAATTTAATGAATATAACATAGCCAGGTGGAGTGTGTGTGTATGTATGCGTGTGTATGTTTGTTTGTGTGAAAATTTGCGGAAACCAAATCAAGTATTTAATTTAACCTACTTATTCTTTTGTTGTTGCATTGAAGTGATGTTTCCGCCCTGCGGCTTTGCCTGATTTAATCTCGACTTACCTCAATTAACGGAATGAGCCACATGTGGAAATTTATTATGGAAAATATTTGCAACCGTTCACGCATAAAATAGTTTTCCCAGAAGGTAACCGTCAGATTACAGTGCTTAATTTGCAAATGATTACTGTAGATGGCGCTGCCCCTATAAGACATGTGTTCCACTGAAAAGAATTCAAAAGAAGTGTCAATGGTAAAAATGTTAAGTTTCAAAACCAAAATCAAAATCAAAATCAAAATCAAAAACAAAATCAAAATCAAAATCAAAATCGAAATCGAAATCGAAATTAAAATCAAAATCAAAATCAAAATCAAAATCAAAATCAAAATCAAAATCAAAATCAAAATCAAAATCAAAATCAATATCAAAATCAAAATCAAAAATCCTTAGTTTTAGCCTCGTCTAAGAAATTACGTCGGCCATTTATGTTTTGCGCTTGCTGGAACCAGTTGGCACCAGAGCCAGATTATCCAACACTTGATCCTTCCAACGAAGATGTGGGCCTCCTTTTCTGCGTTGACCAACACCGGGCACCGAATCAAATATTTTTTTCGCTGGAGCGTCGTTTTCCATTCGCTCAACATGATCTAGCCAGCGGAACTGCTCATTTTTAATGCGCTTAACTATGTCGCTGTCGATGTGGTTCCATCGTATTCGGTTCTTGCCTTTGACGCAAATTGGAGCGAAGATCTTACGAAGGATCTTTCTCTCGAAGGCTCTCAAAGTCTTTTCATCAGAACTGCTCAACGTTCAGGTTTGTGCTGCATTTAATAGGATGGGCATGATTACTGACTTATGGAGCGTGCGTTTTTTTCGTCGAGAGAGGACTCTGCTTCTCAATTGCCTACTCAGCCCAAAGTAACAGCTGTTGGCAAGAGTTATCCTTCGTCTTATCTCAATACTGACATCGTTGAAAGAGTTTATGCTGGATCCCAGGTAGGCGAAGTCCTCAACAACCTCTTAGGAGATGTGTCAACAATGACGTGGTTTCCAAGACGCTGGGACTGTTTAATTGTTGACACTAGGTATTTCGTCTTATCTGCGTTCACTGCAAGACCCATTTGACTCGACTCTTTCGCTAATCTGGAGAATGCTGCACTGACTTCGCACGTATTATGGCCAATGATATTGATATCATCAGTATACGTCAGAAGCATTGTATACGCCAGTATACGCCAGAAGAACCTTGACTGAAACCTCGTTTGGTATTGAATGGAGGAGTGAGATCCTTCCCAATTTTAACTGTACTGTTGATGTTGCTCAGTGTCATTCTGCAAAGACGAAAGAGCTTTGCAGGAATACCAAATACAGATATGATTGAGTAAAGGTGATACCAAATTGAACTGTAGAGGGCGGCTTTGTAATTGACAAAAATATGGTGTGTATCTATTTGTTTATCTATGGTCTTCTCCGTGATATGTCAAAGCGTACATACCTTCCATAGTAGATTTGCCAGGTCTGAAGCTACACTAATAAGGTCGAACCAATTGGTTTATGATGGGCTTCAGTCTTTCAAATAATACACCGGATAGGACCTTTATGCAATATTAACACAATGGTGGAGGTTCCAATCATTTGGAATGCATTCGTCCGACCATATGCTGCACAGAATCTCATGAATGCATTTAAATAGAGCTTCACCTCTATTCTTAAAGAGGCCAGCAGATAAATCAGCAAATCGGCTTTTGCGGCTTTGTTGTTTTAAAGCCAATCTTTATCTTTCACGACTTCATTATAGTCGGGTAGCGGAAGTTCAACGCTGGCATTTGTAATTGGGGTTTTTCGGGATATCATCTCCAAGATTTCTTTCCTCCACATTATTAGTGCACTCTGAATATATGTCACAAGATTTCCGTTTTCGTGCCTGCAGACACCCCAGCCTTAAAACCATCGGCCAGGCATCTTTTTCGAAAAATGTTCAGACCTCATTCCTGGCATCTTAATTTTCTTGTACTCACGCTTTCTTGCCTCTCTTTTTCGTGCAAAAATACGTCTCTCTTCCCTCATCTCTCTTTGTATCGCTCCTTAGCGGAACGCGTTACAACCGGCTGCAGAATGGCTTTGCCGGCGGCATATTTCTCTGCAGTGGCTTCGCGATTCATTTGGCGATGGAAGTAGTAGCCAATTACCGTGGTCAATTTCGTTGCTAGTATTTTGATCAGGAGACAGCCAGGTGGTCTTATGAATGTTGAGATGCTTGAATCTAGTGCTACTAACTACCATGTTTCGTGCTGCGTCAAAGTCAATCGGCCTGATTCCGTTATAAGAGATATTGTCATGGAGGGTAAATGGTAGCATGGGAGGTTGTCGTGTCTGTTGACTATTTTCCATATTTAACATTTTTCTTAATAATTGTTGTAGGGCCACTCCTTCTTCTATTTTTTTCTAATAAATATGTGAAGCCATCTCATTGTACACTGCTGAACGTAGTCCCGATAAAGATTTGGGAACGTCAAAAGATATATTAAAGGGTCCACAGTTAAAATTTTCTTCTAGTCAAACTTCCAGTTTTTTATATTTTTCTTTGCTTAAGGTAAAATATATTTAATACCAAAGCGTTTTTTCCACCTTTTCCTCATACCTTTCTTTTACCTGTACAAAGTGGGGCAAAAGTAACCCAAAAGTAACCCAATGTTCTTTTGCTGTAATTTTTTTTTAATGAAAAACTTTGGTTTTGCTTGTGAAATTTGTTTATTTAGTCCATTAGAATTTAGTCTATCAAGTTGAGAAAATAATATCGGCCAAGTGGCCGCCGCCAGAGTTGAAGACTATATGGGATCGTTTTATGACATTTTCCATCATTCTTACCAGAACTTCGGGCGACAGGTTCTCGCATTCTTTGCGAATATTCTCCTTAAGAGCTTAAAGAGTCTTAGGCTTATTGACGTACACCCGCGACTGGAGCGGTTAAATCAGGTGATCTGGCTGGCCAATGCAAATCACCAAAATGAAAGATTAAGCGACACGGAAATGCTTCCTTCAGAATATCGGTTGTGGCTCAAGCAGTATACGCCTTTGCACCTTCCTGTTGGCACCACATGCTCTCCAGTCCCAATTCATCCAACTGAGGAAAAAAAAAATTCGGTAATCATGGCTCTGTAGCACACGCCGTCCACATTCGTAGTTTGGCCCGCGGCATTCTCAAAAAAAAATGGCCCGATGACTCCTCCAGTGTAAACAGCACACCACTCAGTAACTTTGAGCGGGTGTGATGGTTCTTCGTGTGTGATACACGAATTTCGGTGCCCCAGAAATGATTATTTTGCTTATTCACGTAACCGCAAAGATGGAAATGAGCCTCATCGCTCATGATCATTTTCTATGAAAAATCGTCCACCTCTTCGTTGAGATTCAGGATGGCTTGAGCGTAGGTTACATGCGGTTGGCGGTCAACAGCTAACAGCTGATGTACTGTCTGCACTTTGTAAGGGAACATTTTCAAATCTTTCACCAAAATTCTGCGTAGGGACCGCCGGTTAATGCCCAATTGCGTGGCACGTCGTCTGGTCGATGTTCCGGGCTGTTCTTCAACATCTTGGGTAACAGCAGCAATATTCTCAGCAGAACGGCTGCTACGGGGACGGCCAGCCTTAGGAAGATCTCGTGTTGTCCCAGTCTCTTCAAAGCGAGTGGCCAAACGCCGCAGTGTTTGTCCAGTTGGTGTCAGACGGCCAGGAAATCTGTGACGAAATTCACACTGCGCCAACACAACCGACAAATTGTTGCGCAAAAAAATGGAAGCAATTATTCCGCGTTCTTGCGGAGTAAACCGATTCATGGCTTGTCGATTTGTACTCTGTGTTTGTTTACTTCACAAATGTCATAACCGAATTGACATTTGGCGCCATTTGCAAAAGTTATAGGGTGTTCCAATAGTGTGATTACTTTTGCCCCACCTTGTATAATCTCTCTCTCTCTCTCTCTCTTCATCTGTTGTCCGAACAATATTTAGAACGGATCAATATTTTTTATTAAAAAAAGTAAATAGCAGAAAAGAGGTGCATAACATAAATACGATAATTGGTGTGTTGGAAAAAGCAATGGCATGCTGGAGAAAGAAATTAAAGTTGTGTGATATTAAGAGCTAAACTCACCGATAGCACCAACCAGGAATAGAACTCCATATCTGCGAATTCTTTGACTAAATCGCTTGGATTCTGAGCTAGCGTAAGATTTTTGCAAAAAGACCACTTCAACTTGACGTGTTTGTTTTATTAATTGAGGCCAATGTAAAGCCAAATGCAAAAATACGTTATAGGCAACCAAGCATATGAGGCTGAAGGAAAAGGGACCTGCACAAAAGAAAAGCAAATTCAATATTTGTTCACAATAAAAAGGGCTATCCATTTCAGGTTTCGGAATGTGCATCCCTGGCATTTAGCAGTTGTCAAATGTTTATGTCATTTTACAATAGTAAAGTTGTAAAAGTTTGCCATTTTACAATATGGAATGTTTTAGCCCGAATAATACGTTAAAAATATTAAATTTTTCTACAAAATTAGTGATTCTGCCGTGGCCACGTATCGAAATTTACGAGAAGATGATGGTTGTCATAATCGTCCAACTGAGTGAATAGTTAATATTGCTGCTGTTAGATAAAGTGTGGTTGAAGACCCGAATTTGTCAATTCTACGGCGCAGTCAGCAATTGGAGTTGTCGTACGGCTCGTTATGGCGTATTTAGATTTGCATTTTCATCGATACAAAGTCCAACTCATAAAAGAATAGAAATTTGAATATACGCCGATTGGCCGACTGTGACAACAAGCATTAAATGCTGATTTTTCGAAGCAAATAATGGATACGTGAATAAGAAAAATTTATGTATATGGGGCTCTGAAACCCCCATGCAATTGTGGGGAAGTCATTGCATCCGCAAAAAGTAACTGTGTGGTGTGCAAAACGGTCTCATTGGTCCGTATTTTCTTGAATACGTTTAAGAAGCAACCGTTACAGTCAATTCTAAGCGCTGTGGCCGTAAGTTAACCGATTCTCTTTTACCTGAAATTGAAGATATGAATCTGGACGATATGTAATTTCAACAAGATGGGTCCACAAGCCACAGAACAGCACCAATTAGGGCTTTGTTGCAACAGAAATTTCCAGGACGACTTATTTCGAGATTTGGCGATGTCAATTGGCCTCCGAGATCGTCCGATTTGACGCCTCTGGACTTTTTTTCGTGGATCTACGCAAAAGATCGTGTTTACGTAAATAACCTCACACTCTAGAGCAATTAAAGACCAATATTCATCAAGTCATGGCCGAGCAAATGCCCGAGTTGTGCGAATTTCCTCAAAAAGATTGAGTCCTGCAAAAACTCCTGTGGAAGACATTTTAATAATATTGAATTATATTTGCGTAATGATCCACGTCCAAAAATTATAACGAAATAAAAATTTTATAGAAATTTTCATTTTGTGTTTCCTTTAAAACTTTACTTTCCGAAAGAAAAAATGGATAACCCTGTATAACAAACAATATATGTCCTGTATATATATTTAAACTGTGCCACTACAATCAAATTTCAAATAGCAGTACTTCCTTCTACACATCGCTTACCTGCTGTGTATAAATTTAAGCCGCGCTCCAGGACCTTTTTGCCAGCTATAAGTAAATCGAAGAATGTGTAACATATCAAGAAGACTGTCACCAGCACAAATGGCGAAAACCAAAAAAATTGAACCTTTGCCACATTAGCACTGGGCCACACACCATGTACCGGAAGTATGCCAAATAAATGCGAGAGCACCAAAACTGTTGCATGGACAATAAGAGCAAAACAAAATAAAAAAGAAAAAAATATTTAAATGGATTTCATTTCACGTACATGGAGCCAAAGCATGATGCAGCGTATTTTTCACACCAACGCCATCGTGTGGATGCAATATCATGTTGCAAGAGCTTTTAAAATACTTATCTGCATGAATTGTTCGAAGAACCCAAAGATTGCACACAAGATTTTCCTGGGAATTCCACAACGTGTGGCTTAGCTGCCCGCCCACGTTGAGAAGATGGTAAACAAACTTAATATTACTCCGAGCTAAGCGGATAAATGCTACCCACTTTCATGTTTGTCATGAACATGACTGAAGGAAGCAATTTTGTATTTGTAAACGGTCAGCATAGCCTGGATCCGCCTGTTGATGAAGACTACATGCATGTCGTGCGACATGTTGGCACACTTCAAAACACTATTCAAAACTTTTATCTGATTCTAGTTCATATCTGATGTGGCAAAAAATTTATTGCAAACAAATACACTGCAATTTCCGAGCATGTCGTTAACGGTGAATATTAAAGCTAGAACATTTTGGGCTTATCTCTCAAGTTTATTTATTTACTTTAAATTATACAGGTGGATAGGTGGATGGAAAATAAAAATATTCAAATTTTTACTGCATAGCCTGAACACATCGGGCATCACGATAAGAGACGAAAAGAGAGAAATGTTGCCATGTCGTTGGCTTCTTATGTTGAAGGCGACGCACAGTGCGTTGATCCCCTACTTAGATGGGAAACATATAGAAGGAGTTGTCTGATTTAAATGAAATTTCACACACAAATGAAATTTTGAAGAGAAGTGGAAAATATATGCAATCGATTTTTTTTTACAACTTATCATTAAAAAAAGAATAAATGTAGTTTTTAGAAAGTACTTAATTTTCAAGGGTAGATTCATCCCTTTGCCTACCAGACCACCCCAAAGTCGAAAAATCTTTACTTTTTCTCCACCTTCTTCTTGCTGCAATATTTTGGGGATGGGAGGTGCTACAGGTACAAAATTTTTGGAGAAGTTACGGGCAACCTCCACTATCTAACAAAAAATAACAAAAAAAGATAGTTCACTTCGACTACCCACGCGACCACCAAATCTTACGGGACCTCTATGTCCCAATGGTCGTCAACGGTAAAAATCTATGACATATTTAATTTTTTTGAAGAATTGATTTATTTCAAATAAAATACATTTGTTTGAATTTTTGATCAATGCATTGAAATTTCTGTATTAAGCAATTTAGATCATTGACGAAGCAAAAAATAAATTTTCACGTCCCGTTTCATATTTGCAAAGATCCAACAAAGTCCAAATCTCCGCAAATTCGCTTAGGTCACTGTCGTACAACTTCGTGAGGTAGTCTCTTGCGGTTGGTGAACGAATTGAACATTTGACCAACCATTTGGTCGCAGACTTTCAATCCAAATACAAGGGGTCGTTCATAAATTACGTTAACAATTTAGGAGGGGAGGGGTTATAAAATGTACTACGATAAATAACAATAGGGGGTAGGGGGTCTCATATATAGTAAGGTGACCAAACATACAAAAACCAAAAAAATTGAAATTAATACACCCCATCATTTCAAAACATTTTTATCCTTACATCTTCAGGTTTGACCGTCTAAATTGACGGTTAACTATTGACAAATGTAGTAAGGGCATTACTTTTCTTTCCTTGCTTTTCGGCAGTTGCTTCTTCTATTTTGCTCGTTCATATCATGTTCGCAGATTTCGTCGAATGGTTCGACATGAAATCCGTTGAAGATTTCTATTTCGAAGAGTCCCCAAAGTTCAATTCCAGTGATTGAGAGCATCGACTTTTGGATTGAAGGTGGAATAGTTTTTATCGATGATATTAATTAATTTTTAAAAATTTTTCTTCAATTTATTTAGTCATGATACACACATACTAAGAGCTAATCAAGATAATAATATTTTTTATATACAGCGTGGGCCCTAACAACTGTCGCATGTTTTTTAAGCGCCCCTGTATCAAGCATTGAATGCATAGACTTTTTACCGTTACTTATTTTATTTCTTCCATTGATTGTGCAAGCAATTGATCTTGTTATATGTTTAAATAGTTGTTATTAAAAGTTTGTGAGTGATGGAAGCAAAAAGAGAGCTTGTTCAGAAATTGCATAGGCAGGGCAAGAAAACTAGTGAAATTGTTAACATCCTAGGTAATATAGGTGTTAAACGCAGATTTGTTCAACGCACTGTTGCTCGATTCAAGGCAACTGGGAGCGTTGAAATTTCCAAAAAACCTGGTCGGAAATGCACCGTTAGAACTCCGGGTCCGGTAAAGACAGTACGAGAGCGAATAAGGAGAAATTGTGCAGTTTCAGGGAGACAACTGGCCAAAGACCTAAATGTGAGCCGCAAAACCATCCGAAACATCATAAAAAAAAATTTAAAGATGAAAGCTTACAAAAAAAAAAGGATTCATGGTCTTACGGAGCGGCAAAAGAAACAACGGACGGAAAGAAGTTCTTTGCTCCTTCAGAGGCACGCAAACTGTGACATTGTGTTTTCTGACGAGAAGTTGTTCATTCTGCAAAAAAGTCACAATCCCCAGAACGACCGCGTATATGCACCGAGAATGTGCGACATTCCAGCAGATAAAAAGGCTATTGAGAGGTACCAGAACACCACATCAGTTATGGTTTGGGGAGCCATATCCACAAAAGGCAAGTTACCCCTCCTTTTTATTGACAAAGGCGTAAAAATCAATGCCCAATATTATTTGGATGAAGTTCTTGTCAACCATTTTCACCCTCATGCATCTGAGCTTTTTGGCATTGAGCCATATTGCTTCCAGCAAGACTCTGCTCCGGCTCACAAAGCAAGAACTGTTCAGCGTTGGTGTAAGGACAATATTCCGTGTTTTATTCCAGTGGATGAATGGCCTGCATCTTCTCCGGATTTGAATCCTTTGGATTTTTGTGTATGGGGATACATGTTGGGAAAACTGAAGAGTCTTAAAAACATGAAATTGGTCCAATTTAAACTCCTCTTACGAAAAATTTGGGACGACATACCAGACGAAGTCATCCGTGCCGCCTGTAATAGTTTTCAAAAGCGTTTGAAGCTGGTAAATAAGGTTAAGGGGGAAAGATTTGAGTTAAATCAATAATAATGTAAGTCAACAATTTCAACAATAAAAAAAAATGTTTTCAGTTCAAAATGCTTCGTAGTTCTTTTTTAGGTTGAAAAAGTAGATGCGACAGTTATTAGGGCCCACGCTGTATATTTTCAAATATTTTTTAATCAATTCATTTTTTTATTTCATATACTAAGTTACTTTTTTGGGGGAGGGGTGGGGAGGGGAGGAGTTTTGACATGCACTACAAAGAGTAACGGATGGGGGGTAAAAAAAAGTTGAAAATCGGTCACGTTATTTATGAACGACCCCTAGAGAGATTCTAGAGAGAGTAGAGATTTTGTTGTAACCAAACCAATGTTTGTTGGCCCTGTCTTACAACTTCGCGAGGTGGTCTCTTGTGGTTGCTGAAAGGTCAAAATAAAGTCAAACTAGTAAGAAATAATCTTCGACTGGGCCGAAGTTAAAATACCCCACGGCCGAACCAAAGTATATTCAAAGTCTTAAGCAGTCAATAAAATGTTTATTCGTAAAAACAGAAAATATTCGCTTTTGTTTTTTGATAAAGACACTTTGTATCTCCCATACAAGTGGGTGTAGTTTTCACTCGATTTGGTTGAATTTCATAAACAGAATATATGTTATTTATCAAAGTTCAAAATTACAAGTCCAAATATTAATTTTTGTGGAATTTAAAGAGATTTTAGATTTTTAATTAAGTCACTGTGTATGGGAGGTAGGCATAGTTTTCATCCGATTTGGCTCATTTTTGAACTTGACCTTTATTTTTTAGACAAGCTTAAATATCGAATTTCGTGATGATAGCTTAATAATTACGCCCGTAATCGTGATCACAGACAGACGGACAGACAGACGGACATGGCTAAATCGACTCGGGTGGTGATGCTGATCAAGAATAAGTATATGTACCTTTCTATACCTGCCACGCCTCCTTATGGGCGTTACGAATGGAGTGACAAAATTAATATACCCCTTTTACGTTTTTTAAGCGTGGGGGATAAAAATCCCCAAAAATCTAATATCTGGCCCTCTTTATGTGTTATGGAGTAATGTTTGGCATCGAAGGAAAGATCAGATTTTTTGGAAAATGTAACCTATTTTGTAAATATCTTGAACCAAAGTAACAAGGTACTTTGTAATCTTTCATTGGATGCCAAAAATTAAGCCATAGAAAATAGAGGAAGTCAGATATTAAATTTTTTGAGATTTTTTAATGAAATTTTAAACAATTTTGAGAATATCTCCTAAACCAATAGTCATATAGAGGTCAAAGTACAACAAATATTGTTTTTTAAACTTTCATTGGTTAACTTTCAAAATAGATTAAAAACAATGAATTCTAGTTTAGAAGTAAATCAAAATTCGATCTCGAACTTTTCTTTTGCGTACTGTCAACGAGAGAAAATAGTCGCATCGATTTTTCCATCGACAACGAGACATATAGGTGACATGATTTTTCAGGATAAAAATATTGTTTTTCGCTACACTTTTGTTTTACTAATTTGGGGTGGCTGAATACGAATCCGCTGTCAGATTCGCGAATTTCTTAGTGGTTCAGGGAAGGGCATCAAAGCGTTAACTCGCAGCATGTGACTCAAAATGATACCAGTACTTGCACCACCCAGCTATAAGAATCAGCAGCTATAAAATAGGTTTTATGAAGCAACCTAACTTGCTACTTGATACTAAAAACATTTGTTTTAATTAGCAGTTGTGCCAAGTGCTTTTTCCGACGCAAATAATCTTACCTGGTTTAAAAACGGAAGCGATCAAAATGATTTTTTTTCTTTGTTTTAAAACATATATTTTAGAGAGTTCATTCACATACCAGAATCGCAGCTACAATTTAACTACAAAGTAGAATTTTTAAAAAACCAATTTATGTATATTAAGAAATACTAATTTGGGATTCTATAGAGCCCGCGATTGCTAGCTATTTAAGACATTATTGATAAAATGTCTGTTGTAAGGTATGCGAGAAGTTAAGTTTTATAAGAGCTTATCTCAAAACTTCTAATAAGCTTAAAGCCACTCTTTTATGGAAGTTATGGGTAGCTTGTGTAAAAGAACGAAAAAACCGCTGCCTCCTAACCTGCAAAGTACTTTTATTAATAATTTATTGGAATCCTTACTGAAGTAGCCTCAAATTGTGTTGTTCATTATAGCCCTTTAAAGCCTGACGTATTTTATTAATCAAAGCTTTTTAGCTGTCGGATGTTGTTGCTTGTAAGTGCTTCAAACAAGCCTCTCGTATGTACCAAATAGAATCTGCAACTTCACACTTTGTCCATGTTAATAGCTGAAACTTTTCATTCAATCTCCAGCTAAAGCTTGGAAAAGGAGAAGAAGAATAAGAAAAAAAGGAGAGAAAAAGAGATAAATATTAAACCCTAGTTTTCATTAGAACAAAGTTATTCAGTATCAATGTAGAGTAAATAAAATACAATTTGGTCAATTTGGATAGCGTTCCGAGTTCAAATCTGCTAAATGCACGAGCAGAAATTTTTAATTTTTAAAATATAAATATGTTAATTAAATACAACCAGTTATTTTATTTTTATAATTCTTAAAAAACATATTTTTTAAGAATTATATTTTGAGCTTTATGCCAAATAATTCATGAAGCAACAGGTTGCTACAACAACAAAAGTTCTTTGTAGAACAAACTAAGCATGGTTTCGTCGGACGCTACTCCGACTCATCAGTAGTCTCTGTGGTTTTAGCAGTCCACTAACTTTGAAAAGCTAAGCTAAGCTAGCTAAGAGTCGGAGTAGCGTCCGACGAAACCATGGTCTAGTCTGCTCGGTTTGTTCTGCAATGAACTTTTGTTGTCGTAGCAACCTGTTGCTTCATGAATTATTTGGCATAAAGCTCAAAATATAATTCTTAAAAATATGTTTTTTAAGTATTATAAAATTAAATAGACATATTAAAATGCCACAATTTTATAACTCAAAACCTGTTATATTTTCTTTTCTGGTTTAAAATTTACAAATAAATAATAACGAGTTAACACACACAAACCGGCAAAATCTAATTTTGCAATATTTTTGTAATACATTTTTTTTTTTGTTAATTTGAAGTTTCGGTAAAGCTTACATCAATAAATTTAAAGCAATCTTATGCAACTGAAGTACAAATTGGCTTTATCTCAAAGAACATTTTGTCTCAAGTTTAATTTATGTTTAGGAAGCTTTTACAAAACAAGGAAAAGTTTGCATTCATAGAAAAGAAATCAAAAAGAGCGCTTTAGAGCTGTTTCTATCTAACTTATTCTTCTAATAATAAGCTTCGATAAAGCTTGCTTGCCGCAGGCCTTATAGCATATTATTTGCTAATTGGTTGCCTATGACTTTTATTTTCTTTCTTTATAAAATAAAACTGTGCAAAACTAAATTTACAAAATTTGTTAAATAGTTCTGTCAATCAACTAGTCGTTAATAAAAAGTACAGATAAGCCCATGTTCTTAATTAATAGTTATTTCATCCATCCTCAAACAATTTTAAAACCCACAGACTCATATTTTATAGTCATTTAATTTACAGCCACTTGAGCAACTTCACCAAAACGGGGCAGAGACATTGTCCGGATCCATTAAAATCTCATTCGGTTCAACATTCTCCTGAGTATCAAGTTCATCCGACCAAAAATGTGTGCAATAATCCGTCTTCTGTTGTATAGAACCTTTATTTATGACATTTGTCACCATCAACTCATAGGTGATTATCGTGCTTACCATCTGAAAGTAGTGGGTAGAAAAGAGAAAAACAACCATCTCATCTTGTTTTAATGTCAAAAGCGATTTTATGCTTACCGCAAGCATTAGTTTTCGGGTCATAAAGAATAAACCGTTACCAGAGAAAGCTGTTAAATCAACCGCAAGTTGTTCACTAAATCGTTGTATCTAAAAAAATAGAGTCAAGCCTTGAAGAAAATTCTTGTAAAACATAAAATTCTCTTATTTTGTTAACAAACATTAGCACCAAAATTAAAACATATGTAGCGACATATGTGTGCACATGTATGTTTGTTCCTTAAATACACAAATATTATACCTCTAAACACCAAGACTTCGATGGTACATCACGTAATGTCGACAGTATTTTATGACTGTAATCATTTACAGTGGCGGCGATATAAAGTGTCAGCAAAGTACGCGCGATGGCAAATAGTAGCGAGAACCAGAAGACGCTTACAGCTACCGTATCAACGCCTATGTTTCTATGAGAAAAAGAAACTTATGATTTGTTCATTGCATAGATGAGAAACTTAATAGAACGTAAAATTTGTATGAATAAGAATAAGAATAAGGATAAGGATAAGGATAAGGATAAGGATAAGGATAAGGATAAGGATAAGGATAAGGATAAGGATAAGGATAAGGATAAGGATAAGGATAAGGATAAGGATAAGGATAAGGATAAGGATAAGGATAAGGATAAGGATAAGGATAAGGATAAGGATAAGGATAAGGATAAGGATAAGGATAAGGATAAGGATAAGGATAAGGACAAGGATAAGGATAAGGATAAGGATAAGGATAAGGATAAGGATAAGGATAAGGATAAGGATAAGGATAAGGATAAGGATAAGGATATGGATAACGATAAGGATAAGGATAAGGGTAAGGATGAGGATGAGGATAAGGATACGGATAAGGATAAGGATAAGGATAAGGATAAGGATAAGGATAAGGATAAGGATAAGGATAAGGATAAGGATAAGGATAAGGATAAGGATAAGGATAAGGATAAGGATAAGGATAAGGATAAGGATAAGGATAAGGATAAGGATATAGATAAGGATAAGGATAAGGATAAGGGTAAGGATGAGGATGAGGATAAGGATACGGATAAGGATAAGGATAAGGATAAGGATAAGGATAAGGATAAGGATAAGGATAAGGATAAGGATAAGGATAAGGATAAGGATAAGGATAAGGACAAGGACAAGGACAAGGACAAGGATAAGGATAAGGATAAGGATAAGGACAAGGATAAGGATAAGGATAAAGATAAGGATAAGGATAAGGATAAAGATAAGGATAAGGATAAGGATAAGGATAAGGATAAGGATAAGGATAAGGACAAGGATAAGGATAAGGATAAGGATAAGGATAAGGATAAGGATAAAGATAAGGATAAGGATAAGGGTAAGGATGAGGATGAGGATGAGGATAAGGATACGGATAAGGATAAGGATAAGGATAAGGATAAGGATAAGGATAAGGATAAGGATAAGGATAAGGATAAGGATAAGGATAAGGATAAGGATATAGATAAGGATAAGGATAAGGATAAGGATAAGGATAAGGGTAAGGATGAGGATGAGGATAAGGATAAGGATAAGGATAAGGATAAGGATAAGGATAAGGATAAGGATAAGGATAAGGATAAGGATAAGGATAAGGATAAGGATAAGGATAAGGATAAGGATAAGGATAAGGATAAGGATAAGGATAAGGATAAGGATAAGGATAAGGATAAGGATAAGGATAAGGATAAGGATAAGGATAAGGATAAGGATAAGGATAAGGATAAGGACAAGGACAAGGACAAGGACAAGGACAAGGACAAGGACAAGGACAAGGACAAGGACAAGGACAAGGACAAGGATAAGGATAAGGATAAGGACAAGGATAAGGATAAGGATAAGGACAAGGATAAGGATAAGGATAAAGATAAGGATAAAGATAAGGATAAGGATAAGGATAAGGATAAGGATAAGGATAAGGATAAGGATAAGGATAAGGATAAGGATAAGGATAAGGATAAGGATAAGGATGAGGATAAGGATAAGGATAAGGATAAGGATAAGGATAAGGACAAGGACAAGGACAAGGACAAGGATAAGGACAAGGATAAGGATAAGGATAAGGATAAGGACAAGAATAAGGATAAGGATAAGGATAAGGATAAAGATAAGGATAAGGATAAGGATAAGGATAAGGATAAAGATAAAGATAAGGATAAGGATAAGGATAAGGAAATGGATTAATGGATGAGGGTACGGTTTAAAGATAAAGAACAAAAATATTCCATTTCATTGTTTAGTAAGTAAAATGCAATTCTATCGATTGAATATCGTTCTAAGTCGAATCTTCCTAATGCATAAGTAGAAGTTTTCGATTGTTTATGTATCTTGTCTTATGTAGCTTATGTATCAATTTGCATTACGATATGGACATGGATATCCAATGGACTGTTATCGTGACGACAGATGTATAGTGGCTAAATTAATTCAGGTGGTGATGCTGATCAAGAACATAAACACTTTTCTATGCCTGTCATGCCTCCTTATGGGCATTTCATATGAGTGGACAAAGTTAATAAAACCATTAAGTTAATATGCGTGGGTTAAAACAAATAAGTGGTAAAGTTGAAGGAAGGCACAACTTTTAAATAGAGTCAAGATAACATTTGTTTATTCCTAAGCAGGATATTCTGAAAACCAAGAATATGTCATTAAGTGATATATTATTATGGGTAAAAACCTGAATAAAAAAATGGAATATGGGTAAAATCTACCAAAGAGGGTCTCACTTTACATGAAAAAAAAATATTTTTAAGTTTTGAGCACACTATTTTGGAGAAGACAGGACAAAATTTAAATTAAGTAGTGACTATGTCAAATTTGATATACGGGAAATCATGAAACAATTGGACACTATAACTTTTCAAATAAAAAAATTAAGGAGGATTTATTTTTCCTCCTTAGATTTTCAATTTTCAGTCAGATTAAATAAATCTTAAAAACTTAATACTATGTTCAGACTGAGTTTTAAATGAGCATTTAGAAGTTCAAAAATCCTTACAAATGTCAAGTGTTCAAACTGCGTAGAAGCCCTTAGTTCGCATTTAAATTGACAGATTTATTAAAATTATTTTTATATTGTGAAAATGCTCCGACATTTTAACAAAAATATGATTGCAGAAACGAACCAGAAAGTTTTAGGAAAATTTTAAACATTTATTTTTTTTTTAATATATTAATTAACAACTTTATTAATATTAATAATGAAACAAATGTATCATTGTCAACAAAACTTATAATTAACCTAAACGATTTTTTTTATATGATTCGGAATTAGCTTGAGTATGCGAGCCTGCTCTGGTGTCAATGTTCTTTCTTTGCACACGGTGTAGTCACTATAGAACGTTATAATTCCCTTTGCAATTTAGTAGGCATACCCAGTGAAAGCAAATGTGGCTCCAGTGAGTATGCAAAATCTTCGAGTGGACCATCTTTCAATACCACTGTTTCTGTGGCTACAAAACCACTGCGCGCAGATTGTACCGCTCAGAAATCTTTGGCCCAGTCGAATACCTCTTGCGTTGGCGTTTTATACCAGACCAACCTATCCCGCAAGTCTGTTGGAAAGCTTGTGCAAATCTGTTTCAGCTTCTTCAACTTTGTTGCGTCCCAAACCTATTTGCATGATATGATTTTTACCAAAGAAAAATCTTGAGTTTGCTTTCAATTCTTTTCGCAGATCTTTCAGCAGATTATTCAGCACATCTTCGATAATTTGTTGCTTTCAGGCCAGTCCCTTGCAATCGGTTCTAGTCAACAAAATCTTCTGATCTTTTTATGTGTATTTTATTCATAAAATGGAGAAACTTAATACAAAAAAATTTTCAAATTTGTCACTCGAATGGCAAACAGCTGCTTGAATTTAATAACGAGTTCTGTCAAAACAAACGAGTAAAATGTATTCGAACTTCGAAACAGGATCGCAAACTGCTAAATGCTCATTTGAAGTAGCATTTATGTGAATTTACTTGACAGAATTTTATATGGGGTAATTCGCATTTAGAGAAGCATTTAGGAAATAAATGCGAATTAAGCTTTAAATGCGCATTTAGCTCCCAGTCTGAACATAGTATAAACCTCTTTACTCAACATTCTAAGCCCAAAAGAAAAACCACTGCATTATTTTTCATTTGTATCTAAACATATTGGTCAAATATATATCAATTTTTAAGGACTTACTGAAAACTGTTAAAGAGTTGGAAACAGATGAAGTACATATTGTTGCTGCTAGCCAAAAGAATCAAATAAGCCACCTCCTTGTTCAATAAACGCAATAAGCACTTAAGCGACAAATATTGATGACGAACTTCGATCCAGAAAATTTTTGGCATTATCTGGAAAAAATGCATTTCCAAAGATGAAAAACAAAAAATTAAGATAACATTCATATCCACAAAGAGACCAACCTTAGTGTGAGCAGCTTCAATGCGCAAATATAATTGGCGAAATCTGGTAGCCAATCCGATGGCAAGGCAAATTATAAAAGCATCCGTGAAGGAACGAGAATAGGCCAGCGTCAAATTGATCCACTAATAATATATCACAAAATTTTAAAATAAGTAAACACCGAAAAATTACATCCTACTAACAGATGAGGCCTTCTTGAGTATATAGGCAGAACTGACCTCGAATAACGGCAGCAGCCAGATACGATATGGCAACACCAAATACAAGTGAATGCGTTCCCGCTTATATAAAATCTCCCAGAAGCTGATGTTTAGATTGCACTGGGTCAATTCCAAATAACTTTTATTCACCGAATTATACAACAAAACCATGTGTTCTACTAATTACAAGCAATAAAAAAGAAATATTAAAAACATTAATATCAACAATTTTTTTTAGCCACCACTGTGTAAGGTTTACTCAGTGCAAAAAGCAGCACGACAAAAGTCAATCCATAAATTCTAAGCTTCATGTTGTATGTCGCATAAATACGATATGGAGGACGCAGAAAGATCTCTTCAGTCTGACGCCAAAGCTGTATGATATAGGGCCATCGTGTGGCCAAGCGCCAAAAGAAGATGTGCTCCAGAATGCAAACAACGAAAAATGACAAACTTCCTATAGGCAGGAATGTTTTTTTCACAATGTTGGGAAAAAAAAAATAACATACACAACAAATTCTTCACCCAGCTCTTGCTCTTGACTACTCTTGTCACTTACCTGTAGTGTGAAAATTAATCCCTTCTTTGATCACTAAATTAATTACAGACGCAAATTCAAGCAAATTTAATATAACAACGATTCCACTGTAGAGTGTGTGTAGGCTGCACCATGAATAACTTACGTAGGCAACATTGGTCGACAGAATATTCGAGATAGGCAGCAGGGCGAAGAGTTGAGAGATGGCAATAACTAAAGGAGACTTCATTATTGAGGACGTAACTGCTTCAATAGGGCTTTGCTTGGAAAACTACGGAAATATTTTTAATTACCTTTTGAAAAAGATTGATGAAATGTTTGGTCCTCCATTTTATAAGCTTCCAATATTAACACGCTAGCCCGAAAATAAAAAATAGTTTTAATTATGGCAAATGTGGGTAGAATTAAATTGCTTACAACTGTTGCTGACAAAAAAACTTAAAATAATGTACCGCAAAATTATTTGACTGAAATATTAACCGTGATAGAAAAAATAATATATATGTATGTATATAAATATCCACGAACAAACACAATTACTTACAGGCACTCCAATAGTCAAGTATGGTCAGCGTGTTGGTAATTTAGGAATCGTGACAATTCTGCATAAAAATCTACACTTGAGCTGCATTTAAGCGTCTTTAGTAAATAAAGTTGCACAGTGGTGGAACCAGAATTATATCAGTGGGTGCAGTTTCAATTTTTAACTTTAAATTTTTTAATCAAATTAATGATTTTTTTTCTTTGAATGCTGGCGATCTGACACGTAGTTTCTTTCTTATTGCTTTGAAAACAATTTGACCCCGAGTCTGATCTGAGAACTTCATAATGGAAAAAAAAGTTGAGCAAAGAGTGTGTTCGAAGTTGTGTTTTACAAACGGAATTCCTTACCCGGATGCATTGAAAATTTTAAAGAAAACCTATGGGGAGTCTGCTCTATCAAGTATGCAGGCATTTGAGTGGTACAAATTATTTAAAGTGGGTCTTACATCACACAATGGGGTATTGTATGCGCTTTTCTGGCAATAATTAAAAAAAAATTTTTTGAGGTACCAACTTCTTTTTGATACCAGTTTAAAGATAATAAAATTTTTCGTCACTAGCAACAAAAATTGTTAACATGACGTTACTGGTTGAAAAGTTATCGCTGTTAAAAGTCAACTTTTTTTGCTTTCGTTCGCGCGCAGTGAAATTTCTGAAATTTTCAAGTTTTTTAAAGATATAATTTTGTTAAAAAAAGATATTTGTGGACAGTTTTTTTAATGGAACCTTCAATTTCGGGTAATTGTAGTTTTTACTGCATACAAATTTTTTTGAGTAAATGTTTAAAAAAACTATTTTTTGTTGATTAAAAAATGTATTAAAAAAATTAAGTTTTTTGTTATTCAAGTGGTGTTAAAGTGTTTTCTTTTGTGCACCATTGTCATCTAATTGTGATTTTCTTTAAATATAGACTGTCCGTAATAAGTGTTTAGAATTTGGTTGTGCCATGTTTGCCTCTTCGGAATTTATTAAGCTTTTTGTAAGAGAACTCCCGTCGCTATAATCAAAACAAGCAAGTGCAGGCACCCACCAACAATGTAATGCAAGGCAGTGTTGTATTCGCAATGCAATGTTTTTTTTTAGTTCTTTTTGTTTTGTTATTCTTCTTAAGCTGTTGATGTTGGTGTGCGGTATAGGCTGTACAACTGACTTGAAAAATTAATTATTTTTGTAATCTATCCACTGTTTAAATGAACCCCTATTACATGGGTTACTACTTTTGAATATTCTATCCTAATTGATATTGATCTATTTTCTTACAATGTGAATTACATATTCTTTTTAATATTAAAGAAATAAAAGACGAATAAACTTAAAAAAAAAAATTAAATTGTTTTTAATGTAGCGTGTATTATTTGTCTTTAATGTGAAACCTTGAGTTTGGTTTGAACCTTGCCGAAAAGTCATTGTTGCATACGTTTGTGTTTTATTTGACAATAGTTTGTTTTGTCGTATACTAGTGAAGTATAATTGTGTTAAATGGGTATTCGGGTATTTGAGTGCAGTTCGATTTATATAAACATAAAATTCGCTGTCTTTTTTAGGAACTGCTTTAAACACGTTGTTTATATCTCGTCAAAACTTATTTGATATAATGAAAAGATCTGGGCATTCCCAATTTAGCGATAAATTTAAATATTTGAGAGACGAAATGATGCGTCGAATTCGTCCTGCGGAGGGATATATGAATGATTTTGATGAAATAATTAATCAGTTTATTTCCGCATTTAAGATGCGGTGGACAAGGGCACATAGAACTGAAGAAAGATTTCTTAATTCAAATCGCGCTTGGTTGGCTTCATCAATAGCATTCTCCATTTCTAATTTGAAGAAACGTGGGCGAAAGGAACTGTCCTTTGAAGATTCCAGCGAGAGAACTAAAAGAGCGAAATGTAAAGAGTTAAGAGATTCAACTCCATTATCAGCTTTAGCGTATGCCACAAAAATGAGTTTGCGTGCTGAAGGTCACATTGAAGCATCAAAGTTGTTACATGAATTGACAACTTCACCTGAAAGGGCAATTAAATATAAAAAATTGTATGAAAAATATAAAAATCCTACTAAAATTAGTAAAGAAGATGCTCTAGCTGTGCTTGTAGAAGCAAAATTATCCCGCCATCAGTACAACATTATTAGAGGAGTTGCACCCGAAAAGTTTCCCAGCTATAGCGTTGTGCAGAGCGCAAAAAAAGATTGTTATCCTTCCCGAGAATTTATAAAAATTTCTGAAACTTTTTGCGAAGTAAACTTGCAAGCTTTGCTAGATTTAACAATCCAGCGTTTGCTTATATTGCAAAAGCCAGTTATAGATTCTTTGGAGGATAATGAATTATCTAATTTTTGCTTATTTTCGAAGTGGGGTTTCGACGGAAGTTCGGGCAACAGCATCTACAAGCAAGCTTTTCACGGTCCGGATGCAAATGATGCATCGATATTTATAACCTCCATGGTCCCAATCAAATTAGTTTGTGGATCTAAAGTTATTTGGCAAAATCCCCGACCTTCTTCAACAAGATTTTGTCGCCCACTTCGCATGGAGTTTATTAAAGAAACAGCAGATGTGTCAAAAAAAGAAAAAAATAGAGTAGCAGCACAAATATGTGGCCTCAGCAAATCTGCTGAACAATGTGGAGAGAGATTAATCGAGGTAAGCCACAACCTTATGCTAACCATGGAAGATGGTAAGGTATGCAACGCACTCACTGAAACAACATCTACACAGAGGTGCTATTTATGTGAATGTACTATTAAAGAATTCAATTCAATTGATTTAATGATTCAAAAAAATGTAAAAGTCGAAAACCTTCAATTTGGTTTATTGATGTAGAGCTTATTAAGAGAATGCATATTATTTTAATCGTAATTTCATGTGGACACGAAGTAAACATCGAAAAATTTCGAGACTATGAGCTTGAAACAGCAAGATATTTTGTACAAAAATACTCATGGTATAATATGCCACCAATTGTGGCGTCCGTGGCGTAGTTGGTTAAAGTGCGTGGCCGCTATGTCAAAGAACCTGGAGACCCAGGTTCGAATCCCAGCAGCGACAGAAAATTATTTGAATTAAAATAATTTTTCTGTACGGCCGCCACCTCTCTGCAGACAATGGCAAACCTCAGAGAGTAATAAAAATGCCATGTAAAGCTGCTTGAGAATAAGAACATTCCGTTCATCGCCGTTCGGAGTCGGCGTTAAGCCTGTAGGTCCATTTCTCGGTCAATTGTGTACAAACTTAATAACACGCACAACACAATTGATCATAAGAAGCTAGGTCAAAGTCCTTTCAAGGGCTGAAATGGCCAGTTATTTATTTTTTTTTTTTATAATATGCCACCAACTGTGCATAAAATCTTAATTCATGGCCCTGAAATCATAAAATATGCTTTATTGCCGATTGGTCAACTTTCAGAAGAGACACAAGAAGCAAGAAATAAGGACTTTAAATCTTTCAGAGAGCATTTTTCAAGAAAAATAAGCAGAGGAAAAACCGTTGAGGATATTTTAAATAGGTTCTTAATTACTTCAGACCCAATAATTTCAAGCAAAAGGAAATTACCACAAAAGAAGTTGCGAAAGTTGCCACAAATGGCTGTTAATTTGCTTGTACCACCAACAAATGAAGACAACGCTGAAGATACGGAAAAATCCGATGAAGATAATGATTAAAATATAGGTGAAAGTAGTGATGTCGATTTTTTTGACACAAATGAGAAAGACTTAACAAGCGGCAGTGAATAAAATATATAAAAAAAAAACTTAAAATGACAATATTTGTAGGTATGAAAAATTTGTTTTTAATTAAAAAAAAAAAATCCACTGAAGGATATCAACTAATTCTTGTTTTTTCTTATTTGGACGCATTGTAACTAAAAAAAATGTCAAAAAACTCCTCCGTCTCCTAATTGAATTGATACCATCTTGCATGGGTGAATACCCCACTGTGCATCAGTTGGCAACTAGCATCACCCTTCTCGTCAAGCAACATCAATAAACGATGAAAATATCAAAAAAGTCAAGGAAAATGTGCTCGAAAATCGTCGTGTGACCGTGAGAGATATAACTGCCTAGCGTATCGACTGAATCGGAGCACACCATTTTACATTATGTTGTGACAGGCATGTGACAGGTTGCGACTTGTGCCAAAATTTGCTAATTATCCTTCAAAAGAGTTTCGCAAAACTGTCGCTCCGTAAATGCTTTTAATGAGCCATACGGACATTCAGCGCATCATTTCTGGTGACAAAACTCGAATTTACGAGTATGACGTCGAAACAGCTCGACAATCTGTGGAGTGGCGCTATCCAGATGAGCCGAAACCAAAAAAATCACGACAAAGTCGTTCAAAAATCATGTCGTGCACTCGAAATTTCTTTTGCAAGGTCAATCGGTCAACGCTCAATATTATTTGAGTGTTTTAAAGCGTTTGCACGAAAATATTTTGGCCGAAAGAGGCCAGAATTAGGGAAAGACAGTTCATTATTTTTGCACCACGATAATGCACCAGCTCACACATCATGCATTGTACGCTATTTTTTCAACAAAAACAATGTCAATATCGTTCAACAAGCACCATATTCGTCAGATATGGCCCCGTGTGATTTTGTCTTATCCCTCAAACTCAAATTTTCGCTTCGTGAAAAACATTTTGAGACATTTTAAGTCATCAAAGAGAATTCTTAGAAGGAGCTAAAGGCCATTCCGGAATCAGCCTACCAAAAATGCTTTCAAGAATGAAAAAATCTTTAGCTTATGTGTATCGCCTCCGATGGTGATTATTTTGAAGGTGATCAAATAAATATTGAAGAATAATCAACCGTTGTTGTTTTATTTGCACAGTCCGGTTCAATTTTGAACAGCAGGCAGGCGTTTGTTTCAGTGATGACCCATTTATTCGACCCAAATTTCTTACCGCCGAGCAATTTTTTTAGTATTGGAAATAGGAAATAGTCTCAGGGTGCTAAATCTGGAGAAAATTTTTTGCTGTGTAAATATTATTTGAATTTCCTTTTGATCTTGTTTCTTATTTACTTTTAAATTATTACTCACACCTTAACTGAAGCAGACTCTCAAATAACGGTATTATTCTCATATTTTGGTAATTTTTGTGCTATGCAGAAGGCCACTAGATTAACCTCACTTTGTTACTTAAATTATTAACAGTTTAAAGTGCGGTCAATCAGCTAAGATTTCGAGTGTATTGTAAAAGATTTGAATAATATTTGCAGCATTTATGGTTTGATCACTACATGTTAGAAATTGGCCTCGGAAAAACTGTCACAAGAGTTGAAATAGGAAAAATTCTTGCCTTTAAGTAGGACAATCACACAAATCGTGAAATTGCTCGCAGAATCGGTCGAAGTGCTCGCGTAGTTAACAATTTTTTAAAAAATAGTGAAAACTATGGCCAAAATCGAAGAGGTCGTACGTCAATGGCTACAACATCACGTGAACGCAGGGCAATTTTGCGAGAAGCATCGAATTCAACACGTTCTGCTGATAAAATACGAGCTATAGTTGGAACATCGGCTAGTGTACGGGCAGTTCGCAGAGTAATACGCACAAGTGTGACTACATTCGATGGCGAAAATTGCAAAAAAAGCCAAACCTGCTGCAGCACCACAAACACAACAGATTGCAGTTTGCTTGATTGCACTTAAGTTGGACCATGGAGTGGCATTGAGTGATTTTCTAAGATGAAAAAAAATTCAATTTGGACGGACCCGATGGTTTTCGATATTATTATTACGATTTAAGAAAGTCTGAAAAGTTTCTTTCCCGTCGGCATTCACGAGTTGGCTCAGTCGTGGTATGGGCAGCGATTTCCTATCACTCCGCCATAGATTTGGTTGTGATTGAGAGCCGGCAAAATGCATCAAACTACATTGAAATACTGCAAACGCAAATAGTGCATTTTAACGAAATGTTCCAAGGGGAAAGATGGATTTTCCAACAGGACAACGCAGCCATTCACACGGCAAGATGTGTAAAGAAGTGGTTCGCGGACAATAACATAACCGTCTTAAATTGGCCTCTGTTGTCCCCCGATCTAAACATTATTGAAAATGTGTGGGGCTGGCTATCCCGCAAAATTTATAGTGATGGCAAGCAGTTCGAAAACAAAGAAGAATTGATTGAAGTCATTCAAGACGCATTTCATAGTCGTCCACTAAATTTCATCCAAAACTTATATTCATCTATGAATAATAGGCTCTTTGAAGTATGACGTAACAATTCAGGCTCAACATATTATTAACAATAAAAATTTTATTAAAAATTTACTTAAAAACATTTGTTTTCATTAATTTCACTGTGCTCGATTCGGAAAAAAAATTTTCCGTCAAGCGGGGCATCCAGCGGGTAAACCTAATTCGAGCATGCTGAATCTAATGGAATTAGCCATTATTATAGGTTAGCTCTCGTTTTTGAGATATTTAAGATTCAAATTTATAGACCTAAGGAATCCAAGAAGGCATTACTCTACTAATTTTTTTTTTTATTTGAATCGATCGAGTTTGATTAAGTAAACATAATATCGACCAACATACATGGAATTAAACTATTTAAAAGACAAATCAAAACAGAGTTGCAAATTTTATACTGAATTATCAACATTTTTTTGCAAAATTGCAACTTTTTTATGTTAGTTTAATGTTTGGGTATGCATGGAATACTATTTAAAAAAGTTTTATGCGTCAGATCACTTACAAAAATGGCAAGCAATAATATATTGTTTGATCAAAGGATTGGTGGTACTATTTGTCATTCGAAGAAAACACTTGTTTCGAAAGTACTTGCTTTAATTTGAAAAAAATATGTAGCAAGCTGTCAAAAGTGAATTTAAAGTAGTGGAATATAAAATTAAATCTTAATAAATGGAAAAAGGATGGATCCGCTATGCCATTTGGTGTGCAGATGATTTGGATTGAAGCACAAGAGCCCAAGTTTTGAGTGCTTATGTATTTATTTATATTTTATTTTTATTTTAAAGGAGTTTTTAATGGGCCAGACATTCGCCGTTTGGTTAGGGACGAATTTTTCGAAAACGCACTGTCTGAAACAGAACTTGTGGCATGGAATTATGTGAAAGCAGTGATTGAGAATGTCCTCGGAGTTTTCTCACACTTATTGTTGAAATGCTGACTGCATTCCACAATTTAAATGTTAGAATATCATTGAAGACTAATTTTTTGCATAGCCATGTAGAAAAATTTGCTGAAGAATCAACAGCCGAGTCTGATGAAGTCGGAATAATCAACAACCGAGTCATGCAGAGCGTTTTCATCAAGTTACGGTAAGGTTTGAACAATGATATAGTGGCAAGAAACTGCATGCTCTTTTGGGTGACATTTGTTGGAGTTTGCAAGAGGAAGATGACGAAAATTAGGATAATGAAAAAAATTTAAATATTAATTAATGTTAATTAAATAAAAACAATATTGCTGCTGCATTCTCCATTATTTTTTCGATGTTACTGGACGATATAATGTTAATTCAATCTAACTTTTTCATTACAAATTCAAAAAAAAATTTTGTGTAATAATGTATTCTTGGGGTCTCCTAACCTATAAATTTGAATCTCAAATATTTCGAAAACGAGAGCTAACTTAGAAAAACGATAGATGCCATTAGATTAAGCGTACCCAAATTAGGTTTACCCGCTGTGTGCCCCGCTTGACAGATTTTAACACTAGCACAGTGTTTTCAGAAGTGAGGTTAATCTAGTGGCCATCTACATCTATATATTAATAGGCAAACAAAAAGTTTGTGTTCCCTTTTTTTCTGTGTTACCTTCAACATATTCACATAATTCTTATATCGATGGATAGGTATTTTCGAGTAGATTTGCACAATGTAATTTTTATTCGAATATGTTGGCATTAAGATAGGTAAAACTGAGCAAATGTAAAATGGTTTTTTTACCAATGGGACAATGAGAAACTGCAAAGCGACAAAGCTCTGTTGAACATCGCTGCTGTAGCTTGCAAAAGCAAGAGTAGAATGCGGGAGTGACGCAAACATTTAAAAAGAGCTGAGTTGCATTATTGTGGCGTCCGTGGCGTAGTTAGTTAAAGTGCGTGGCCGCTATGTCAAAGAACTTTGGAAACCCAGGTTCGAAACCCAGCAGCGACAGAAAATTATTTGAATTAAAATAATTTTTCTGTACGGCCGCCACCTCTCTGCAGACAATGGCAAACCTCAGAGAGTAATCAAAATGCCATGTAAAGCTTCTTGAGAACGAGAACTTTCCGTTCATCGCCGTTCGGAGTCGGCGTTAAGCATGTAGGTCCGGTTCTCGGTCAATTGTGTACAAACTTAATAACACGCACAACACAATTGATCATAAGAAGCTAGGTCAAAGTCCTTTCAAGGGCTGAAGTGGCCAGTTATTTATTTTTTTTTTTTTTGAGTAGCATTATTGTTATTGCTGTTTTTGTGGTTGTTGCTTTCTTTTAATTTCTCTCAGCGTTAAAAAAAAACAGTTAAACTGCTGCTTGCTTCTATTATCTTGAGAATTATCATTTATCTTGATTTATTTGTTATACTTTTCTACCGGTCATTTACTTACTTTACTTTTAATTTATTTATTTACTTTAAATGAATATTATATGTTGAATAAATTTTGGTTATTGACGCATATACTTCCTTTTGTGTCCTTTACCACTATTTTCCTCATAGCGTCAAGCTAAGCATTAAGAATTTACATGCAAATTAATAACAATTCATTATCTGAAAAATAACTTGAGTTTCGTTACCTTATAGAAACATATGGCCGAATTTCGGGCACAGGCGATACTAGTAACACATAATTTAGCAAAAAATAAGATTAATACCTTTATTTGAGAGTGTGCTTCAGTTTAGGTGTAAAAAATAATTCAAAAGGAAATACGAAACAAGTTCAAAAGGAAATTCAAATAATATTTACACAGCAAAAAGTTTTGCACTAGTTATTTAAGTAAGGTTAATCTAGTGGCCGGCAGTGTATAACCTCAGTTGAGATACCCACAGTCTCATCCACCTCACGCACTTTCATTCTCATCGTCCAATATCATTCCATGGATTTTATCTATGATTTCAGGCGAGACGACTTCTTTTGGCCTGCCTGAACGTTCAGCGTCACTTGTGCTGCTACCAACACGGAATTTTGTAAACCACACTTAACCATTGACATTAATGGTTAACCATTGACCATTAGTTTCCGTGATGGTTTATTTTCACACAAAATAAAATATTGCTTGATGAGTACACGAACTTCACTTTTCCACTTTCATCGAAATTCACGAGGTTATCTGCTTTCAATGGCTGTCGAACACAAAAGGTCTGTTTCCTTACTCGTTTCAAGTAAAGTTCGGGTGATAGAGAGTAATTTGAATATCTGTCAAAATGAGATAATTTGACAAATGAGAAAATTTTTCAAAAAGCACGGACCCGACTTCAATTGGAATTAAATATAAATTAAATTTGCTGGTTGGTTTAATTAAAAGAATGGAATATTCAAAATATTGCAAGTGGATTGTCCAGGAACTTTTGGCTGCCATTTGCATTCATTTTACTTATTTTAACTTTATTTTTAATAATTTCTAACCAATTGCATACATTTTTTTTTCACAACACAGCACAAGTTCATTTTTTCACTTTGACAATCATCTGTTAGAAGCAGATTCCTGCTCTGAGATATTTTTTAAGGAAAGTTCAAATAAAGTTCGAGTAATAGAGAGTGAAGACATTTTGCTTGTTCTTCTTCTTTCTCGTGCTGGAAAAATATGTAGGGAAACGCTTTCAAGTAACTTCAAGTTTTTTTTTTTTAGCTTTTGAACCAAGGATTTCAGTTGAAATACCTATTCAGTCAAGTCTGCCTTGGTTCGAAATGAGGTGATAGATTAGTGGGAAAAAAAGGTCAATCAAGTGAAACACGTGTAGGATGTTCTAAAGTGGTGGAAAGCCAAAGAAACATGTGAATTTGAATCAGAGGCAAGTGTTATGGCTTTACCTCAGTCAATTCAAGTTATGGGGCAATCTCATCGACAAACTTCTCTACCACCAACTACGACTTCAAGCCATAAATATTGATGAGTTTTCAATTTCAATTGATTATAAATGAGGATAGACTTAGATAGAAAGACTTAGAGCGAAGGACCATGGCCTGGCCGGCAATCGAACCCGGGTAGCAGTCAAGTACGGTACCTACTCGACTTCCGAGGCCGCCGAGGTGTTATAACCCCAAAAACTGTTTTCAAACAAAAATTTTACGATGCACTGATTTAGTCCGACTTAATCTACCGATTAAGTGTTAATTCCATGCAACAATATTGCATATATGTTGCATAAGCTGCTACCTCCTACCTGCTACCTTTCTGAAGACCAAGTAAAATCCTTCATTTGCTTTTTATAACTTAATTGTAGCGATAAAATTCACCGAGTAGTTATTCCATGCAATGCCGTTGCATGATTGTTGCATTTTCGATCTTGGAGTGGCTCTTCCCGCAGCCTCATGATGTCTTGAATTTTTGTCGTGAGGATTGAAAACTAGCCTTTACTGGCGTATAATATTTTCTTACAGTAACTATAACTATATATAGCGAGTTAGAATTTCATGTAACAAATTTGAATTTTCATTGCTTAAGCAGCTCCCTGTGCGTCCCGATGGACCCAGCACCCATGTCACACAACTCCGTCTTATATCTTAAACCTCACTCAACTTTTATTTACCTCATGTCAACACTTATACCCAAATTTAAAATAAAACTACGCCACTGTTGTGTCGATGTGGTATTTATATTACTAATATGGATGTGTTAAAATTGTCAATGTGCGTGTGAGTTGATGCAGTTTAAAATAATTAACGATAGCATATCGTGCAGAGTCGTAAACCACAGTTTGACAACTTATTTGCAGTCACTCGCCAAGGTGGACATCGTACTGATTTCTATCAACTTAGAAATAATACAACAACAAAACGTCACTTTTCTAAGCACACACATCTGGCAAACCCTTGGAACGATTTGGTTCATCGAATTGAAGCAAAACCAGCTCGTAAGTAACTATCGTGCCAGCCATCTGTGTAGGGAAAGAATATAGTTAGAATGATATAATTAATATCGCCATCACTGTTTTAGCTTACGCCAAAGAGTAAACGCCGCGTCATAAAGTAGAACTTCTTGCCGGACAAAGCTACTGTTTGCGTGGTCATCTGGAAAATAAGGCGTTCCACCTGCAAGGCGCCGCAAGTTATGCAACAAATAATTAAAATATTCTAAGAAGTGAACTAGCTTAAAACGAGCGTGCTTATAACGATGATTTTGCAATTATTTAGCGTGGAGTAATTATGATTAAATGCAAAAATTGGCAACCCTTATCTAGGGAGCTTATAAGCTTCAATGACATTTTGAAATATACATATTAATAACCATTCTGAAATCCTGTCTTAGCCATGGTAAAAATGCTCACATAAACGCTAGGTCATTCTTTATGAAAAATGCACCATCTCACTTACCTCTATACACCATGTTTTGAGGGATAAACGACGCAGCACACCCAGTGAACTCTTCGATTCATCATTTATGGATGCCGCTGTTAGAAATACAAAGGCTGTCCTTCCCATAAGGTACAACAGCGAGTACCAGAAGTAAATATAATTAATTGGCCAACGTAATTTGCTGTTAATAATGCAAAGTAAATTGTAAATAGACCATTTTTCAAAAACTATTTAATAAGCAAGGGCTTATATTTAATAATAATAATAACTTAAGGCTTCTTAATATAAAAACTGTTGTGTAGCTAAATAAACTCAATTCAAAAAAGCAGCAAGATTATGCAAATAAATAGAAATCTTGAACAATTTCACTTTAAAAAGAAAATAATTATAGATATAAAGTGTGTATCAACAAGAGGTGTAGGGTTTGATTTAACAGCTGTTAGTTTGGCAATTGTCAAATGTTGACATTTGTCATTTATAAAACCTCGAAATTTACCGTGAAATGCTAAAGAGTAAAAAATGAACAGAGGTCGTTATATTTTACTATGAAATTCGCGTTCAAACGATGTGCAAAATTCCCTCATAATAATGTGCTCTCTGAGACGTATGCGCACAACATACTCAAAAAATTTCAAGAGACAGGGCCAGTGCAAGATGTGAAGACAACGAAACGACATCACTTACTAAGACTTATTGTTGAGCTCGAGGTCGAGTCAGTTAATGAACAAAACAACTAACAACAACAAAAACTCTGTATAGAGTAATCAGACAGCAGACTAGACAGCTGTTTCGTTGGCCGCTAAACTAACTAACGACCCAAGCACCTCATTTGTCATCGTATTTGACATGTATGTGACTTGTAGACATATCACGATCCTACCGATACTAGAATGTAAGTTTAAACCAAAAATGATATAAACCAGATTACGCGTTCCGCAAATGAGAGAGAGAGAGCATGACGCCACAAACGATATTGTCAGACTTTGGAATAATTTTACTCCCACTCCCACTCCTAAATATTTTTTTTCTTATTTTTAAAATATGTATATGGACCTCATTAACCTATTGGTACAATAAAGTTTTGTCAGTCTCGAATAGTTTAGGAGATAAATATCTTGAAAATTTCTAAAATTTATATTTTTCGTATACGAAAATATTCATATACATATTTATACAGAAGAGTAGATATTTTTACTTTACTTTTTCGAAAGAATTTATTTTCAATTTCGTCAATTTGCCTAAGAGATCGCACATTTGCATACATTTTTTTCAAGCAGAAGTACTGTGTGACGTCATGCACTCAGTTGAGAAAGAGAGCTTTAGATAACGGGACTGCTGAACGCCTAATCTTGTTTCTATCATTCTTGAGCTTAAACAAAAGGAACTATAATAATAAAAGAAAGTCTTAGATCAAACTTCATTGCGTTTAAACGTCAGACATAACAGTATTCAAGAACTCGACCTTTCTACGTCCACACTGCAGCTAGAATTGGCTTTGCATGTGAAAAAGCCCCAATTGACTCGACTTACGTTCTCTGATTGGCTCTTTGAAATTATGAGTATTGACGGAGACTTTTTGCAAAACAAAAAAGAAGTTGGCTGTATCGTGAACATACCCGTAGATATTGACGTGACAGCGTGTTTTAAGCCTTGTCCTATTCCTTTCCTGATACTTTCCTTTGTTCCGAAACTTGTTCCGAAGTTGGCTGTATCGTGAACATACCCGTAGATATAAACGTGACAGCGTATTTTTAGCCTTGTCATATTCCTTTCCTTATACTTTTCTTTGTTCCGAAACTTGTCATCATCCTTATCATTATTCTTATAGTGGTCCTAATAATTGGTGGCTGTGGCGCAGAGGGTACAGTGCGTGACCCATAAGCCAGAGAACCCTGGTTCAATTCCATCTTACACAGAAAGTCTTTTCAATTGAATTAATTTTTCTGTTCGGCCGTCACCTCTCTGCAGACAATGGCTTACCTCAGAGAGTTAATAAT
The DNA here is from genome assembly GCA_943735915.1 of Pherbina coryleti. Taxonomy (NCBI): domain Eukaryota; kingdom Metazoa; phylum Arthropoda; class Insecta; order Diptera; family Sciomyzidae; genus Pherbina; species Pherbina coryleti. The sequence continues at coordinate 79,303,151 of OX030952.1, read as the reverse complement.
TCCCTTTAAAGCCTCTTGAGAACATTCACATTAGCCGTTCGCAGTCGGCATAAAACTAGTGGGTCCAGTTCTCGACCAATTGTGTTCAAACATTTAATAACACACACAACACAATTTGATCATAAGAAGTTCGGCCAAAGTCCTTTCAAGGGCTGAAATGGCCAGTTTATTTTTTTTTTTAGTTTTTGTCCTAATAATTATCCTACTTCTTTTAAAAACTTGGATTTTATTCATGTCGAAATTTTTGGAACTATCCTTGTTCGAACATCCTTTCATAATCCTTGTCCCACTTGCTTTCCCAACCTCTGTCCTAGATCTTGTCCTTAGTGTATACAAATTCTTGTGTGTACGAATTGCACGTTTCATTTCTTATAATTATTCTTTTCCCGATCTTGTCCTCAATAAGATGTTATTACGATGTGTATAATCTTTGTCTTTATTCTTGTCTCAATTCTTTTCTGAATTCTCGTCCTAATCCTTGTCCAACTCTATGCTCTAATATTTGATGAAATTATTATTCTACTAATTATCTTATTCCTGGTTTTTATCTTTGTATAAGCTTCCAAACCTGCCCGCATCCATTTTACAATCCTTGTCTAGGTCCTTATCAAAGTTCTTGTCCTTTATCTTTGTTTTAGTTTTAATTTAATTTTTTTTAAATTTTAGTTTTATATTTGCTATTACATTTGATGCATTTAGGTTATTATAAGGAGTTCGCTGAGGCGACTCATGAGTCATGACGCCATTATTATTATGTTTTTTTTTTTTTGTTTTTTTTTTTATCATGTGACCGACAACCTCAGCTTTACTTTGATTCCATAACATTATCTGTAGCGCCAATAATCATGGAGTTATTATTCCGTGCAAAGCTGTAAAAGAATGCATTCACTTGTGATTTAAAATCATTTAATTCCCAATCAATGATCTGAAAAAAAGAATGCAATCATTTTTTCGAATCATTGATTGTGATTTGAAATTTCAAGTTCCATTCATTCCATTGAAAAAATGAAAGCAATCATGTTTCCAAATCATTGATTGTGATTTGAAATTTTAAGTCCCAATCAATGATTTGAAAAAAGGAATGTATTCATTTTTTAAGTCATTGATTGGAAAGTATTGACTTCATTAATTTTTTTTTTTCGAATTATTGATTAGGACTTAAAATTTAAATTTTTTTCTTAGATTTTGTTATTTTGTGACATTATTAAAGAAATGACAAAATCCAAATTAATATATTCGATTCATTCGTAACTAATATAACTGATATTTTAGCATATATTTTATCTGTGTATGATGAATATTAAAGGACCAATAGAATTTGCTACAGAATTATTTTTTTCTAAAGAACCAATATTGTCCATTAATGCGTCAACAACGCGATTAGGTGCTGAGCGAAGCCCTAATGAATGCAATCATGTTTTCAAATCACTGGTTTGGATTTGAAATTCCAAACCACAATCAATGATTAAAAAAATTATTGCATTCATGGAGTCCCAATCAATGAAATCACATTCAATGATTTGAAAAAATTAATGCATTCATTTTATATATAAATCACATGATTTAAAATCACAAATGATTGCAGCTCTGATTCCATGCAACGTTTTTCCATTGTTGTTGCATTTTTGTTGCACTAAGCGGTTGCCTGTGTGGTGTCATGGCTCCAATTTTTTTTTTCATTTTCTTGTTGAGGTCAAAGAACCATTCTTTATTGTCGAAAAATAAAATTTTTCATACCACTTCTACATAGCGAGTAATAATTCTATGCAACAGTGAGATTCGTCCTCCTACTGAATAATAAAAAATTAAAATCTCAAAAAACACAGATGCACGTAGAAAACTTATGATTGACACGTGACAACATACTTACATACATACAACAGCGATAAAAATATGCCAAACGAACCAGACTTACTTGAAAATATTCAACAGTTGATAGCAAACAAAATATAAATTATTCATGCTGGACAATAAAATGATGGCCGACAATTTCTCATCGATGTATTCCAGTAGTTCGCAAACTTTAACATAATGCTCACGTATCTCAACGAAAACAGATTCTGGAACCTCCTGAGAAAAACAAAAATAATAAAATAACAACACCGTAGATAGCTGCCAATCATCGTAAAAGCAAAGATTGACTCAATGAAGTTGGTTAACCTTATCAGCCAATTTGTTGATACGAGTAGCTATTTGTTCGAAACGATAAGCGATGCCCATGCTGATCATCACTATAAATAGATCCATGTAGTTCCAGATGAAGGTACAGCCACCATTGACAAGCTGCCAAGAGGGAAAAAAACAAACACACATTAGTTTACACTTAACTTAATATAACTTTATATCAGTTACTTATAATTCAACAATGTCCTTGGAGTAATGAATGTGCTGATTATCTTGGCTTTTTATTATTATGTTCGCAAGCAGCGAGAGCCAAGTATTTATTTTGAGCATTTAAGTGTGGAGATAAACAACAATGGATGGGAGTGAACTTTAATACCTACCAGTATAAGCACTCCCACCGCTGTGCTGAAGGGCATCAGTATGAAGACATAGTCATAATTTGAGAGCATATAATTTTCAAAGGATACTTTGCTAGTGGTATTTAGTAGCGGGCTACAAATTTGCGTCCTTCGAACAAATGTGTAGACGGCGGAGCACAAGAAGAGACCATGTTCCACTGCACCATATGTAAGGAAGACATAGACATTATTGTTTCAACTATTCTAGCGAAATATTACCAAGCTTGTGCGGATGTTTTTTTTTTTGATATTTTTAAAGTAAAATAGAATCATGCTGCAAGCTTCGCTTTAAAAAATGCCAGAAATTTTCAATATAGTGCAAGCTATACATACCAACTATCATTTCACTATCATTTTCAACACTATGTATTTTATTACACTCACTTATAGACAACAGGATAATTACAGCTGCTGCCCACCGCAATCGTTGGGCCAGATTTCTCTTGGGTCGCTCGTATGGCTTTCGTGTAAATATCAGCTCAGTTTTTGTCCAGTATCGTATTAGACTTGGCCATTTTGGGGCCAATGATAAAAAGAGCACACATGCACACTGCACACAGCCAAAGAAAACCAGACCAACTAGAAAATTAATAACAACAATGATCATCATCATCATCATCATCATCATCAAAAGGGAACATTGACCTCACATTGGAAACTCACCGAGATTTTTTGCATTTATACCAATTGGCAGTAGATTCTTCAATGTCGAAATCATTAGAAAGGAACAAGCTGGCATAAAAAGCACAGTCACCAACATCTGCAACGACTTGAAAGAGAATCGCAGATGTCGTGGATTTGGACTACTCACACCCACAACAGGCATAACCGCAAAACATTGACCGATAATTAAAACTTAACGAAAGAAAGAAAGTTTATTCAAATTAACAATTTATTAAGTTGTATTGTTAAATTAATATAATGAAGAAAATATACATTTACTTTTTCAAAAATGGGCGAAAGGATTGTTTCACTTTTTACCGAAAAAAAAAGAGAGAGGTTGGCTGTATCGAAAACAAAGCCGTTGATTTTGAAGAGACGGCCTTTCTTTTTCCTTGCCAAGTTATCCTTTCCTTTTTTCCATGCTTGTTTATATCCTTATCCTTATCCTTATCCTTATCCTTAACCTTATCCTTATCCCTATCCTTATCCTTATCCTTATCCTTATCCTTATCCTTATCCTCATCCTAATCCTTATCCTTATCCTTATCCTTATCCTTATCCTTATCCTTATCCTTATCCTTATCCTTATCCTTATCCTTATCCTTATCCTTATCCTTATCCTTATCCTTATCCTTATCCTTATCCTTATCCTTATCCTTATCCTTATCCTTATCCTTATCCTTATCCTTATCCTTATCCTTATCCTTATCCTTATCCTTATCCTTATCCTTATCCTTATCCTTATCCTTATCCTTATCCTTATCCTTATCCTTATCCTTATCCTTATCCTTATCCTTATCCTTATCCTTATCCTTATCCTTATCCTTATCCTTATCCTTATCCTTATCCTTATCCTTATCCTTATCCTTATCCTTATCCTTATCCTTATCCTTATCCTTATCCTTATCCTTATCCTTATCCTTATCCTTATCCTTATCCTTATCCTTATCCTTATCCTTATCCTTATCCTTATCCTTATCCTTATCCTTATCCTTATCCTTATCCTTATCCTTATCCTTATCCTTATCCTTATCCTTATCCTTATTATTATCCTTATTCTTATTCTTATCCTTATCCTTATCCTTATCCTTATTATTATCCTTATCCTTATCCTTATCATTATCCTTATCCTAATTCTTATACTTATAAATATAATTTGATCTTATAATAAAGCCGAATTTCTCACCATCTTTGTTCGAATGCAAAATGTTCCTCTTTCCTAATCCTTGTGCCACTACTTTTCCGAATCTTTGTCCTTATTCTTGTCCTTAGTGTGTCTATATCCTTGATATATTTCTTGTTCTTACCCTTTCCCAATATTTTCCTAAATATTTTTTTAAGTGTGTCTCAATCTTTGTCCTTATCTTTGTCCCAATTATTATCGTAGTCCCCAATCCTTGTCTGATTTTTTATCCTAATCGTTGCCCAATTCTATGCTCTAATAATTTTTACTCAAATCTTTGTCCTACTCATTATCTTATTCCTGTTCCTTATCTTTGTCCAAATCCCTGCCATCATCCTTTTTATACTCCTCGTCCTAAACCTTTAAAAAAAAATTTGTATGGAAATTAAAAACTTATGCTTATGCACCAAAGTAATATATTGTTTTATACATTGCTTTGAAACCACATACTTCGAAACTCACGCTAATAAAAATTGTCAAAACCACAATGTATAAATTACAAAATACTTAGTTAATTTATCCATATTAATATCGGTAAGTTAAACATGTAAAACTTAGATGTTTTGACGAAAAACTTAGAAGGCTGAAAACTGCCAAAGACATCTTATAAATTATACTAGATATTAGTTCATTTGCATAAGCTTTTTTCCCGGTGCATAATAAAAGTGCATTAATACTTTACTATATGCATTAAGAAAATACTGAATTGGATTTTGTAAAACAGCTGACTGTGACATGCATGTCAATTCAAAATTAGGAGAAGACACGATTTTAAATTTTGAGAATCTCTCCTCTATACGACCTATCTTGTTAGTGTATCATGCCTGTAGGTATGTTTTGTAAACTGTTTTTATATTCTTAAAAAAAAAATTAGAATTCGTTTATAGTAAACACCATCCGAACCTCAACTGTCCAAAAATACAGCTAGTACTCACCTGGATAGACAGCACGATGAAATATATCCATGTTTTTATAATCCGTCTCTGTAGGATTTTTACTCTGCTTGAAATGAGTTATATCATCAATTTTATTTACATGAAAAAACGGCGTTGTAGTTATTACTGGCGTAGATCTGCCCTTAGCAAAATTATTTGCATTATTATTCAAGTTTTCATGCTCTTTGGTGTTTATATTTTTAACATTTTCTACTTTTGAAATTTTATCCTTTTGTATTTCTTGCTGATGTTTGCTTAGGATATGACGCAATTTACTTCGTCCTAACATTTTTAATTTATTTCAAGTTCTATATGTTTCAAGTTTCTCTTAAGTTTTAAATGTAATGCTTTTTATTAAATGTACTGATAATTTCTTATATTTTCTATTTTCAAACTTTGCGCAATAAAGCCAATAACTTGAGTGTGCTGAAAATGAACTAAGAACAAAACCACAAGTTTTCCAACACTGTTGATACGTGGGTGTGTTTGAGTATGTGTGTCTGTGTGAGCGTATGTTTGATGCAAACCATGTGATTAAATTATCTCAAAGAGTGACATTTTAACAGTTGCAGAGGCGAGCAAGCCGATAGCAATTCAAAAATTTTATTTTTTACATGTCATGCCAGCACATAAAATCTGCCAAGGTGACCAGGTGAAATGTTGGCAATTTGATAAGTCAGTGAATATTTGAATAAAAAGTATTTTTTTTCGGGGAAAAAGGCGTTTTATTTCTCAACATAGTCTCCTTTTAGATCAGTGGCGCACAGCGTTGGCAGACCTTCCAATACAAGCGCAAAATTTTTGTTTTAGTATGTGTGTGCGAGCAGAATACTGAAAAAAAAAACTTTTGCAAATTCTTTTACACTCATTAAGTAAAATGAGAGGATAAAGAGTTTTTGATAGATAGATTAAGGCTCATAATAAGGGTTTAAATAAATAAATTCCTATTCAGATAGAAACATGTTTAATTCATTCATTCATTCATATATTGCGTCTGTACAGCATTCAACAAAATTATTTGCGCATGAGATGCTTGCTCCACGAATTGCAAGCGCAAACTGATTCTCTGCTAGCGTTGCAGAAGTTCGGTACCTTCACACACACGACTTGTATGTGAAAGCCGAGTGGCTCCGTAAGCATCTCGTGTGCATCACTGTTTTAGATCGATGCATTTAGCCTAGCGTTTAAGTCCAATCTTTTTATTCCTTCCAAATAATGGTTTTTCTCAAGATCCTCTAAATAGGCGTTTGTTTCAGTGATGACCTCTTTATTCGTACCAAATCTCTTACCGCCGAGCTATTTTTTTAATGTTTGGAAATAGGAAATAGTCGCAGGGGTCTAAATCTGGAGATTATGATGTATGGGGTAGCAATTCGTGGTCCAATCCATAGATTTATGCCATGGTGACTACAGACGTGTGTGCCGGAGCGCTATCATTGTGGAAGACAATTTTTTCTATAGTCATTTTTTCTTTTAAAAAAATGTGAAATCCGTACAACGGCTGTGAATAATATTGCGAACATTTTGCCCCTGATCCTTGACGTCTTACGCCATTACTCCATGACTTTGTTGACCAACAGACCCACCTTGACCTTCTTTGGTGCACGTTCACTAGGATAAGTCCACTGCTTTGGTTGTTCATTGGTTTCTGGTGTGTTGTGATGTATCCATATTTTGTCAATAGTTACAAAGCGGCGCAAAAACTCACTAAATACTCCTTTCAATTGATCACACGGCTGCGCTTATGGTCAAGTGTGAGCAATCGCCCCACCCATCGCATGGATAGCTTTTTATTGTCCAAATATTCATGTAAAATGTAATGTTCCCACTCAGCTGAGATACCCACAGTCTCAGCTTCCTCACGCACTTTTATTCTCCGTTCGTCTAATTTCGATCCATGGATTATGTCTATGATTTCTAAAGTGACGACTTCTTTTGGGTGACCTGAACGTTTAGCATCACTTGTACGTCCACAACGGAATTTAGTAAACCACTTCTTAACCATTGACATTGATGATTCAGAGTCCCCATATATGGTGCATAGTACTCATATTGTTCACTTTTTGTTTCTCTGGATAGCCACTTAACAGGCCTGGATATCTTAATGGCTGGTTTGTAATTTTTCCCAGTTTATTCCAATGAAACTTCGAATAAATGTGAAAACTTATCCAACTGCTTGTCATAATAATCTTTTTTGACGTGACAAAGTTACGTTTTACCGCACAGGTTTCCACAAAAGGTAAAAAAGGCATTTTATCAAAATGCATCGGTGTTGCATTGAATTGTTACCCCCTAAGTATAATGGCTATTCTCAAAATAATGGTACGACCGAAAAGACTAATTATTTGTCTTTATGACATAAATAAAAATAAAATTTAAGAGATCTTCCTAATTCGGAAAGAGCTCCTTAAGCAACGTAACTGGAAATTTGTTACATGGAATTATTACTCGCTGAGTATTAGTGCTAGATAAAAGTATGATACAGCAATAAAGGCCTTTTCTAAGCCCACACAACAAAATTAGACAAAAAATTCCAACGTCGTAGGAACACAGAGAGAGCTCTCAAAGATCGCTAATGCAACATTAATACAACGGCGATGCATTGAATTATTACTCGGTAAGTATATGAGCTACGCTAAGTGTTTAAACACGAAAATGAAGAATTTTTACTTGGCCTTACGACAAAAATAAAAATAAAAATTCTGACGTTGTCAGATCATGTTGATAGAAGCTTATGCAACGGAAATGTAGTATCGTTGCAAGGAATTATTACTCGCTCAGAAGATGTGCTGCGGTAAATTTTATTTTACGCCAACATAGATGTGTTATTATAGTAAACGACGAAAATATTACAAAAATTTTTGGTGGCAACTATTTAATGCAGTGAAAATGCTACATCAATGAAAAAACGTTGCATGGAATTTTAGCTCTGTGGCTACTGGCGCAACGGTAAATTTTATCGAACCTAAATGAAGGTAAGGTCATCGGGTATATGGTAAAAATAAAAAGGATGAAGACATGTATGGGAACAAAGCAAAGATTAGGGACAAGAATAAGAATAAGAATAAGAATAAGAATAAGGATAAATAAACACTTTCACGTCAAAACCGACGGGTATGTCCACGACACAGTTAACTCTTTTTGTTTTTCAATATAAGAACTTATTTAATAGTTGAAAACATTTAGAATGGAGATTGTATACGCTACGAAATAAGCTGTGAGCTACTGTATTATATGGCCATTAAAACTTGCGGTCGGTCTTGAAGTTATCCGAAACGTGATGCCAAAAGCATTTGCTTTCAGCGCTCGAAACTCTAAGCACCCGATAGATTTCATAGCACTTAATTCATCCAGTGAAGACAGGAAATGGTGCTTTGTCATTCATACGCTCAACATGTCTTATCATCATTGCATCTCAATCGGTATTCACCATTAGAGCATATAGGTGCAAAGATCTTTACAAGAAGATCTTGATAGTGCTAGTGCTCAAATATGTTGCTATTTATATTTCTGGCTTTGGCAACAGTTATAAAACGAGTAAGCAACACTTACAAAAGTGTAAAAATCTAAGCAACACTTACCATCTGACGTTTCCTTTATTGTTAACCCTTCTTCAGAACATTTTGTAAGTTGAGCGCGATTTGTGTTATTTAAAGTAAGGAGTCGTCCAGCTTTTTTTGCACAGCATCGATGTTTTCTGCCACTTCACCCGTTCTTGGACGATCTTCAGGAAATTCGTCTTGGAGAGAATGACGACCACTCTCAAACTCATCTTGAATCTGCGTTTTAAAGTCACTGGGTGTGGTGCTTCATCACCAAAGTAAAACTAAATTGATCGATATCAATTTAAGTCGAAAATCGTAAAAAATGATCACCCGGAAATGTTCACGTATTAATTGCATTTTTTGTTTCAAAAACAATTTTTAAACCACTGTGAACAACACAATAAGCGCTCATACATCAAAATATTGAGAATACATTAATGCAAGAAAATGTCAAATGGAACTGTCAAAATTGATCTGGCAATGTTCTGTCATCAGGCGCAAGACTTAAAAGGCAACCGTATTAGTACAACCAAACATGTAAAGGGTGGTTAAATTTTAAGGGCTGATGTTGATTTTAAATAAAACACAAATTATTTATTAAATTATTATCTTTTCTTTTTATTATGATAAAATTGGTATGGTTCAATTATGTATGGAACAAAATATTGGCCAAATGGCCACCGCGACCTCGGCGGTACACCTCCATCCGATGGTCCAAATTTTCGATGACGCTGAGGCATAAGTGAGGTTCTATGCCGTTAATGTGCCGAATTATCTCCTCCTTTAGCTCTTAAATTGTTGCTGGCCTATCGACGTACAACTTTTCTTTAAAATAACCCCAAAGAAAGAAGTCCAACAGCGTCAAATTACATGATCTTGGCGGCCAATTGACATCGCCACCACATGAGATAACACGGGCATTGAATTTGTCGCGCAAAAGAGGCAAGAGCCAAAGATCGTTAGCTGTGTAGCAAGTGGCACCGTCCTGTTGAAACTACATATCGTCCACATCCATATCTTCCAATTCGGGCCATAAAAAGTTCGTTATCATCTCACGATAGCGAACAACATTCACAGTAACTGCCTGACCGTCCTCATTTTGGAAAAAATACGCCCCGGTAATGCCGCCAGCCCATAAACCGCTCCAAACAGTCACTCTTTGTGGGTGCATTGGTTTTTCGACAATCACTCTTGAATTATCATTCCCCCAAATGCGGCAATTCTGCTTATTGACGAATCCACTGGATGAAATCTGCCTCATCACTGAAGATGATTTTCTTCGAAAATTGATCATCCACTGTTGCCATTTCTTGCCACCATTCTGACCACTGACGACGCTTGAAATGGTCAAGAGGCTTTAGTTCTTGAGTCAATTGCACCTTGTAAGCAGGTAAATGCAAGTCTTTGTGCATAATGTTCATTCACAACGAGCGTGAGAGGTGCAATGGTTGGGCACGACGACAAGTTGAGGTGGACGGCTCTTCAGCCACACTATCGCGAACAGTAGCAATATTTTCTGCAGTACGAGCTGTACGAGCATGCACTGGTGTTTTCACATCTCCTATAGACCCGGTTTGCTCAAATTTTTGCACGATTTTTCCGATTGTACGCACATTTGGACGATTAAATTGACCAAAAAAATCACGAAGTGCACGATATGCATTTTGATTTGAAAGCTCATTTTCATAATAAGCCTGAACAACTTTAAAGCGTTGCTCGATTGTGTATCTTTCCATGGTTCGAATTGAATTGGTCTGAAATTGAGAAATGTCAAATGAAATGCAGAAAAAACTTGACGTTTAGGTGTGGTTTACATTCAACATCGGCCCTTGAAATTTAACCTCCCTATATAAGATGTTGTATAATCATTTGGCCGTAAAAACGATTTGTTCAAGTTGGATTCCACATAATCTGACAAATGATCAAAAAAGTCTGGTGTCGATTGGTGTAAGGAAATGTTGAAAAAATACGATCAAGGTACATCAAAGCCTGTGTGTAACATCTACACAGTTGATAAAACATCGATTTATGCATATGAGCCCGAAAAAAAAATAGTAATCGATTGTATGAGTCTTCCAAAATGAGCTAAATCCAACAAAAGTCGTTGGCGCAAGAGACTCGTTGATGCAAATGGTTGCCTATTTCTTAGGTATTACCTTAAGTATATAGGAACTTAGGACGGGAAAATTCTGAATAGTACACAACCATTTGCTCGCCATAAGTCATCGAAGGAATTAAAAAAAAAGTCGAAGAAGAGACGAATTATTATTTATGCATCATGACAATTCGAGCTCTCACACATATGCTCAAACAATGACCTTTTTGACCAGCAAAAAAATCATGTTGATGGGTCATCTGCCGTACAGCCTTGATTTGGCACCAAACGACTTTCTTCTCAAAATTAAAATAAAAATTACTTGGTTAAAGACTTTTGCCACCAAAAGTAGCGGTTGTTGCAGTCAAAACGTTTCTTTTGGAGTTATCTCAGTCAGAGTGGAAAAAACGCTTCCAAAATTGGTTCAATCGCATACAAAAGTATATTGATCATCATGGAGAATATTTTAAAAAACAATAAAACAAATTTCGATCTTTAACACAGGATTCTCCAGTAGGGACTTGACAACTTTGAATTAAATTTCTGAACGCACCCTTTCACTAGTCATCGAACTGTCACTGTCAATTTATTCAGTAAACTCAACATTTTCATTATGGTAAAGTACACGAACGAAAAACGTCTGCATATTGATAATGCGCCAAGCTGATGAATTTCATCGCAAAATCATCTTCAGTGGCGAAACTCATTTTTGGCTTAATGGGTTCGTCAATAAGCAAAATATACGTTATTGGTCGGGTGAAAATCTACATGTGCTTCATGAATCACCACTTCATCTACAGAAAATAGCTGTTTGGTGCGGTTTGCATGCCGGCGGCGTCATTGGACCATATTTTTTCGTCGACGATAACGATCTTAACGTTACTGTGAGTGGCCATCGTTATCGCGCCATGATTACCGATTATTTTTGGCCCGAATTGGAAGATATGGACTTGGACGAAATGTGGTTCCAACAGGACGGTGCCACAAGCCACACAGCACACGTTACAATCGATTTATTGAAGAGTAGGTTTCATGAGCGTGTTATCTCAAGAAATGGGCCAATCGATTGGCTGCCTCGTTCATTCGATTTAACGCCTCTAGACTATTTTCTTTGAGGCTAAGTCAAGTCATTGGTCTATGCCAACAAGCCGCGAAGTTGGAGGTGCTCAGAGCCAACATTGAACGCGAAATAGCGGCCGTTTCGGCCGAAATGTTTGGCCGAATCATCGAAAATTGGGTCCAACGAATCGACCGCTGCATACTGCCCGCTGCCCGCGGTAGCCATATGAACGAAATCGAGTTCCATTCATAAATTTTTTGATTGTCCTTCAAGCCGATAGTAAAGTTTTTGAAATATCTCAAATGGTTTGCGTTTTATTAAAAAAAAGTTGGCAAGTCCTTAATGGAAAACCCTCTATGTGTTTTTTTCGTTATTTTACCAGAAATATAAATAGCAACCGTACCACTTAAACACTTGTGTTACGGTTCCTATTTATTGTTGTCAGCAAATATCTGCTTTTCAAACTATTTTAATATTTTTTTTCATGACAGCAGCTTATTATTTCGAAATTGGCAACTGTTGCGTTAACTGACTTTGATTTGGCATTATTACAATAAATTTTGCGTTAACGGTCTTTCCATGAATTTCTTGCTATTTTTAATTTTTATAGAATCATCTATTTCTGTTTTTTTTTATTTCTATGAATAAATCTGGCTACCTCATTATGACAATCAACACCGACACTCAAGCACCATTTAAATTTCTATATAAAATAAATAAAAAAATAAAAAAATTCAAATTCGCAGGAACACATAAATAACTAACTTTAACTTTTCACCTTTTTGCCAACGGTGCAATTTGTGGTAGATGGACTTGCATGCAGAACTGTAAATGCAGGTACTGACTCAATTATCTTGATAACAAAAAAACAATTTTTACACAAACACACTTGTTCTACCAGATAAATAGAACAATTGAACTGTTTAACCTGGTGTATAAACAACAATTATTCGCAATTCAAAATCATTTTTGCAGTGCGTGTGTAATTCATAGTAAAAACAAAAAAAATAATAATTTACAACAAAAACAACAGCAACAACAACAACAACAACAAAAATAATAGTACAGCTATTGCTACATATGCCAGATGCCAGCCAACAACAGGAACTGTATATATTTCACATACAAACGCCATCTGTTGGCAATCGCAGCAAGATTGGCCATTTTGTGTGGGGTGTGTGAGGAGTGTCGGTAATCATAGGGTCAACAAAAGCGGAAACGTGTACTATTTAACAGCTATAGCTATAGGCAAACATATAAATACTAATATTTAAGCGAGCATACATTTAGGCGTACTCGCTAAGTGAGATTTGTTATAAATTGGCCTTTGGAAATTTATGCATATGAAGCGGAAAGGAGCAACTGCCCTCTCAGCGGAAGAGTGCACAACAAGTAAAATATGAGAGTTGTTTTTATATTTTATATTATATTGTGTAGTGACAATGCTACGACTTACCTCGCACGTTTCCATCTAAGTAAGTTGAAAGAGAAATTTTTCCAAAATGCATCAGCGTTGCTTGGAAGTGTGTCTCGCTGAGTATAGGTGCTAAGATAAATGTAATTAATGGTCGACAATTAAGGCTAATTTTAATTAATTTTTTTTTTTATTAATTATCCAATCCAATTATCCAAAAAATCCAAAACTTTTAAATTAATAATTATTGGACCCCATGCTTTTCTGAAAAGAATAAAACTCTGGCTCCTACAACATAATTATTCAGATATTGATGCTTTACTTTCGTTTGTTCTCTGATTAAAGCCTCTTTGAGCTCAAATTTATTCCATGTCCTGGATCCTTTTCCATAATTTCGTTATCTTAATGTCTTATTAATTCTTTTTTTTTTATGTTAACTTCTTTATAATTTATTTTAATAACTTTAAATTTTTCATAACTAATTAGTTTATTAAGTTTTATATATTAATATACAACTGTATTCGCCACTAGTTCCTTGTGAACTACAGAATCAGCTTAGCTCTTTTCATTATACTTTTTCCTGTAAAAACAAACTTCTTGTTCATATTCATAATTTGGATTTATAAAAATGTAATGTGATGGAAATGAAATAATATCTAAATCTAAAAAATCTAATGACGAAAATAAATTAATAAAAAAAAATGAGTTCATCGAGACGTAGATAGAGCTGCGAAACTGCAAATTTGTTGCATCTAATTATAACCCGTTGAGTGTATGTAGGTGTTGCAACTAAGAATTGTATACGTCAGTAAAGGTTGGTTTTTGAGTCCTCACGACAAAAATACACTTAAATGTATGACGTCATGAAGCCACGGAGAGAGCCGATACACAATCAAAAATGCAACGATATTTCGTGATATTATTCCTCGGTGAGTATATTCACTACGATACGGACAGTAATGGATTAAAAATAAAGGATTTGTACTTGTCTTTACGATAAAAATAAGAATATACATTAAGTCATCAGGTTGCGGACATAGCGAGCTCTGCAACAAAACTGCAACATTGTTGCATGGAATTTGTAAAGCTCATGGATATGTGTTACGGTAATTTTATTTTGAAACATCCGATTTTTTTTATCTAATAACGAAAATAAAAAAAATTGAAAAGTTCATTTCATGATAACTCAGAGGCAACCTAAATGTACTGAAATGCAACAAAAATGCAAAAACGTTGCATGGAATTATATATTGATAACAAGATGCACTATGGAAGATTTTATGGAATGACAACAAAACTGAGGTTTTCGGACACAAAATTAAGACGAAAAACGTAAGTCATGGGACCTCTCAAGAAACCGCAAAGAATAAGGCAAAGTTACATGGATTAATTGCATGGTGCTAATGTAAATATTACTGTACCACACAAAAGCCAAATCAAATACAAAATCAAAAGCCAAATCAAAAGAAAAATAAAAACCAAAAGCAAAAGCCAAATCAAAACCAAAATCAAAAGCAAAAGCAAAGAAAAAGAAAAAGCAAAAGAAAAATCAATAGCAAAAGCAAAAGCAAAATCAAAAACAAAAGCGAAATCAAATGCAGAACAAAGGCAAAAACAAACGCAAAAGTAAAATCAAAATTAAAGTCACAAGCAAGCAAACGCAAAAGCAGAAAAAACAACAACCAAAGCAATAGCAAAAGCAAAAGTAAAACCAAAAGAAAAAGCAAAAGAAAAAGCAAAAGCATAAGCGAAAGCAAAATTAGAATCAAAATCAAAAGTAAAAGTAAAAGCAAAAGCGAAAGCGAAAGCGAAAACGAAACAAAACCAAAAGTAAAAGTAAATGCAAAACCAAAAGCAATAAAAAAATTAAAATAAAAGTGAAAATAAAAATTAAAATGATAAAAGATATGAAAGTGAAAATAAAAATAAAAACTATAAAATTAACATTACAACAAAAGCAACAATAAAAATAACATCCTAATAAATGAATAGAAATAGAAATTATCAAAATAAAATAAAAGTAAAATACGTAAAAAGTAAATATAAAGAAAAATAAAACAAAAAAAGTATTAAAATTAAAATAAAAAAAAAACTCGCGTGTAGCAACGTACACGTCACAGAAGTAAAAATTCTTAAAAACTAAAGAATAAGAGAAATTTTAGTTGAAAATATAGAGAGGAAGTACCAAAAAAGAAATGCAATACAAAATGGAATAAATTAAGTTTTTTTGCGTTTTCTATCAGCGCGAGAACGTTCAGCTCAGGGATGATAAATCAGTTTTTCAATTTGGTATATAAATGCAAAGTAAATTGTACTAAATGAAAGAAAATAGTATCGAATAAAATTTAAAAAAAGTATTTATTTTAATACAAAGCTTTAATTTTTATAAAAAATCACAAATATTTTTTATAAGGTAATCAACATGTATAAGATTCTTAAAAGTTAAATTCATTATGGGCCTATTAAAGTTTTTCGGCGACCAAGCATTTTTTTACATTTTTCGAATATATAACATCTTAAAAATATTCTCAGAAAGTTTTGAGTCAATTGAATAAAAATTGTTGCAGTTATAAGCACAATTGTCCGAAAAGAAGATATCGACGGTGCTTACGAAAAAAATCTTCTGACAAAAAATTGCGGCGAAGAAAATCTCTTTTTTCAAAATGCGACGGAAAAAATCACTTTTATCAAAATGCGGCGAAAAAAATCACTTTTATCGAGTGCGCTATTTATGCTATTTTATGCGTGGTAGAGTTTACTTCAAACATATAAAAAAAAAAAAATAAATAACTGGTCATTTCAGCCCTTGAAAGGACTTTGACCTAGCTTCTTATGATCAATTGTGTTGTGCGTGTTATTAAGTTTGTACACAATTGACCGAGAAATTGACCTACAGGTTTAACGCCGACTCCGAACGGCGATGAACGGAATGTTCTTGTTCTCAAGAAGCTTTACATGGCATTTTTTATTACTCTCTAGGTTTGCCATTGTCTGCAGAGAGGTGGCGGCCGTACAGAAAAATTATTTAATTCAAATAATTTTCTGTCGCTGCTGGGGTTCGAACATGGGTCTCCAGGTTCGTTGACATAGCGGCCACGCACTTTAACCAACTACGCCACGGACGCCACACTTCAAACATATACTTGTTACATTATTTGTTAGTGAAAATAATTGTAGTGATATCTAGGCGAAAAATTATAAATTTCGAAAATTCTCATTGATTTTTTTAAATAAAATTTTAATTTTTTACATAAAAACTTATGTAAAATTTCGAAACAATCATATGAAATATATCATTATGTTACATTATTTGTTGATAAAAATCATTTTATACAGTACTGTAAGGAATTATAAAGATGAAATTATAAATAGAAATAATTATTTGAAAACATAATTTTTTTCAGAAAAATTGTTCTCGCTCCTTAAAAAATACAGCGTTGTTAACGTCACACTCTGAAAAGAGATTTTCTTCGCCGCATTTCATAAAAAGAGATTTTCTTCGCCGAATTTTAAAAAAACGGATTTTCTTCGCCGCACTTTTTTGATATGGATTTTTTCGCATCATTTTGCAAAAACAGATTTCTGTCGCCGCAGTTTAAAAAAAGGATTTTCTTGATCGCGTTAATAGAACAGATAGTCTTCGTAGGAACCTTCGATATGTATGATATAAAAAATATATGTCTTGCCTTACTAATACCAGCTGCTACAAAAACTCTTCTCTTGAATATGTCTTTCATTTTTTCAGTGCACTCTTTTAAGTGTCTATTATTTTTTTTCATTCACTCTTTATATAAAAATGCATAAGCATAAGTATTCATAGGGGAGAAAAAGAGGGGAAAGGCCAACTGTTCTTTAGAAAAATGAAAAATCTTATACTACTGTAAAAAAAATTAAAAATAACAGTAATAATAAGAACTTCTCCCCCTGGCATAAAATTCTGTGGACGAAATGTGGAAATTGGGATCAGTTGTGTCAAAAACTGTCATACATTTATAAAAAACGTTGATTCCGGGCGTATTATTCTCGCAAATAAAAATGTACAGGAAACCACGCGCGAGGGAAGAATTCTGAGAAGACAGAGGCAAGTTGACATTTTTGACTCAACAATTGATGATGAGGGTATCTTATATGGTCCTGCAATAGATGATAAAAAAAATAAAAATAACTGTAATAATAAAAACTTCTCCCCTGGCATAAAATTCTGTAGACGAAATGGTGAAATCGGGATCAGTTGTTTCGAAAACTGTCATACATTTATAAAAACGTTGATCCCGCGCGTATTATTCTCGCAAACAAAAATGTACAGGAAGCCACGCGCGAGGGAAGAATCCTGAGAAGACAGAGGCAAGTTGAAATTTTTGACTCAACAATTGATGATGAGGGTATCTTATATTGTCCTGCAATGTAAGTTGAAAAAAATTTATGTATACCTAAATAAACTACTTTTAAAACTTTAAACGCGTTTTTCTCGAAAAGGCTGTTTAACATCGGTGCATAGGATTATTAAAAAACTATACTAAGGATCGCTGCCAAATTTATTTCAAATATAACCGGTACTTTTGATCGTTAGATTTTTATTTTAGAAAAATACTCTTTTTTTATAACCTAAAAAAATACTTTTAAGTCAAAAATCAGGTTTTTACCTGCCATTTTGGTAAAATTCAACATTTTTCTAAAATCTTCGATTAAAAGCTCAAAAAGCTTCAGCAGAAACTTAATAATTTGTTTCTTTTTTTTTTTAGATAAACAAGCTCTGAAAAATCGTGTCCACCGCATATTTAAGGTACTTTACTAAACTACGGATTCCTGCTATATGGTTGAATGTTTGTTATCGACGAATTCAAAAACTTTTCTTCAAAACATATAAAATTATAATGCAAAAAAAAAATTTGCCTAAAATAAACAGTAGCTGTTGCTATATAAGTCTGTTTCATTGGTTTTTATTTAATTTTTAATAGAAAATATTCTTACAACGTTTGCTAAAGAAAATAGCAAGGCCACCAGCGTGAGCTTCTGACTTTATAGCGAATTTTCTTTTCCCTGCAAGCAAACTCCATTCTTGAAGAAAAGCTACTCCATATTTTTTCGCTTGGTGTTTAAGTGATCGTCAGAATTGAAAAGAAATTATATTCGTTTAATACAGTGTCGGCCGACGCCTATGCACGCGTGCTTCGTGAAACTTCGTATATTTACACCGACATAAAACTGGCTGTCGTGCTTTTACACCGACGCTGCCGATTATTCGTAGCAAGAGCGCTCAGTCGATGTTTCGCTTTTGGCTAGTTAACATCACGCTTCTATATAACGCATGTGCGCAATTTATTACGTAATTTAAAATGCTTACACGTAAAAAAAATGTTCAACCAAATGTGGGAATTAGAATATTTTTTCTCTAAAAATTATTTTGGGGAAGCGAAAACTTAATTTGTCAGAAGAAAGTAGGGTGCGCTACCAGTGTTTTTTTTTTATTTTGAAGTAATATGCAATATAAACAATATTAGTAAAAGATTACTTTCCAAATAAATATGTAATATTGATATTAATAATAAATATATGCATATTGATATTATTAATAAAATATTAATATAAATGTTATTATTAATTATTATTAATAACGCGGCCCGTAGACAATAAATAATATTGCACATTATTTACCTAGTTAGAAATTTCATTAATTTCAATTCACTTTCATATATCTGCATTCATTTCAATTCTGCAAAAATTTATTTAAGCCTCCTGCGAAGTAAAATTTTCACAGTGTAAGCCAAAGAGAGATTCTTTGCTCTCACTTGGGCGCACACTACTACAAAACTGAAAGAACTGTGTATGTATTTTTTTGGCCGACACTGGTTTAATAGTATACAATTATAACTTTTGCAAGCATTTGAGACAAATCTTCAACTCTCTCAGCATTTTCCAAAGATTGTTGCGGCTTCTCTGTGCATCTTCAAAACACAAAAAAAAAAACTAAAAAAAAGCTTTCAAATTTTGTTCTTAAATTTTAGTTAATTCTTTATAAATTCATCCCTTTTGCGTCCAGCGCGTTTCTTTAATGACTGCGTATAAAGTATTCAATTTGCGTGTGCACAAAACTGATTACTTTAAGGAATTTCTGATTACTTTTAACTCAAAAGAAACCTTTGCACTGAATGCTCGCCTGAATTCACAATCAAGCCATGAACAAATTTGGCGGTATTCGTTAAATAAAAACACAAGAACACCAATAAATGTTAGAAAATTATTTATATATGAATTTGATTGATTTTTAAGTAAATCATCAGGAGCGCAAAAATAAAAAAAAAAAATAAGTTACGTTATAAGTTGCCTGTGCTGGTCAGGCAGTTATTGTGAATGGTGTTCGCTATCGTGAGATGATAACGAACTTTTTATGGCCCGAATTGGAAGATATGGATGTGGACGATATGTGGTTTCAACAGGACGGTGCCACTTGCCACACAGCTAACGGAACAATGGCTCTTTTGCGCGACAAAGTCAAGGGCCGTGTTATCCCACGTGGTGGCGATGTCAATTGGCCGCCAAGATCATGTCATTTGACACCGTTAGACTTCTTTCTTTGGGGTTATTTGAAAGAAAAGGTGTACGTCGATAAGCCAGCAACAATTCAAGAGCTAAAGGATGAGATAATTCGGCACATTAACGGCATAGAACCTCACTTATGCCTTAGCGTCATCAAAAATTTGGACCATCGGATCGAGGTGTGCCGCCGAGGTCGCGGTGGCTATTTCGCCAATATTTTGTTCTATACATAATTGAACCATACCAATCTTATCATAATAAAAAGAAATAACAATAATTTTTTTAAATAATTTGTGTTTTATTCAAAATCAACATCGGCCCTTAAACTTTAACCACCCTTTATAAATAAATAGAAATACATAGAAAAAAATTTCTGAAAAATTAAACAAAAAAATAAAATATTAAATTATAAATAGAAAATATTAATAAATCGGAAAAATGAAAATGGAGACAAAACAATAGAAACAAAAATAAACACTTCACTTGGAAAAGAATAAAGAAATGAGGAAAAGAAATGAGAAGTAAAGCTTACGGATTAAAATAAGTACAAGGATTTACATATCCAAAAAAAACGGCAGGTGTGTCTATGACAGAGCCAACTGCACACTTTTTTACTTAATATAATTAAATTGCACACACTTTAAATACTCAAAGAAAACAAATATTTGCCATCCCCCTAAAAGATTACAAGCCTAAAAATATATTTGCATTTTTATATTACTGCATACTCTCAGGATTGCAATTTTCAAATCGCTTCTACAAGTGCTGTAAAATTTCAGTACAACTTTAATACTGTGCCACATACATATATTGGCCAAGAAAGAAAAAAAATGTGATAATCCTTGCAGGAAACCAAAATTGCAGCAATAAATTTTGCTTGAGCTACAAACTATGTACAAATCTAAAGTATACTTTGTGGCAATTGAGCTGGGCAGAGCTAGTGTAACCGCACTTGCATCAACAGTAGCAACAAATGTGTACAATAATAATATAGGAAATCCTTTCAAAATCCTTAAAATCCACATGTGCTGGCTTAGTGTAAAATCTCAGCAATTTTATGCCTGCCAAAGGACTGAGTTGGTCAATAGATGTGTGATGGGTGGTTGGTCTGACATTGTGGCATGAGCATCATAAAAATTCCATAAAGTATTGAAAGCGTAAACATGGTCAAACTATAAAAATAAGTTCTGAGCGAAGCAAAATTTTAAGAAAGTTTTCCTCATACTATAAAGGCAATAAAACCACATAGGTGTTGAGCTGTGATTTGAAAGAGTTTTTTTATGGCGCAAAAAAATAATATCGATAGAAAAAGGTTTGGAATGACCACCAAACAATCAACAGGCTTTTACGTGACGCCCTTTAGTGTTCGCATTTTATTGCGCGTAGTAAAGTTGTTGCTAATAAAGTTAATACTGGGTTATTTTCGCCATTCAATTTGCGCTTCGTGAAGAAAATTAAATAAATGTTTCTTATTATGAAATAACCAATAGTTTATGTTGCTTAAAATAGATTTCCAGTGAGTTAAAAATGTATAAATTGAATTTGAGTTCCTGGAATAGTAAAACTAATAATAATCAAGGAATGCTGCTCTTCAACTCTAAAGACTTTTTAATGGAAACTGCGAAAAGAATCTCGCTCCTTTTGAGTGAATTTTAATTAATATCTACTTCAATCGATTTAAAATTAATTAAAATTTACATTTTCATTTCCACATTTCTAATGAAAATTCTTTTGATAACGTTATAACGTCATTCATTAAAGCCCAATTTCAATATAACACATACAACACAGTTATGTTTATTCAGAGCAAGCAAGGGAGTCGTAAATTTCATGTTTAGAGGGGCCAAGCCAACTTATAGCCATGTCATTAACTGACTTGTTGAGAAGAAGAATATAAATATAACTAAATTGTCATTTGGTCTTGGGTCACGCATGGATCTTGCTACCCTCGACAGTAGTGAAGGTCAAAGAAAATATCCTGTTGTTCAGCAAACACCATTCTTCCTAATTTGTTTCATAATTGTACTGTGCAATAGCCGAAATGTGACTAAGAAACCGACAACGGTTTTTAATAAACTCTTCAGCTCCTTAACTCCGTTTACTAATTTGGATCTTACCTCGAATCTGACACCCAAATTTCTCCGTCCCGACAGGATTTTGAAAAAATCGGGATACAAGTTCTAAAATGTTCTCCAACGGATCGCTGCAAGTAGCGTCGAAACTACATATGGTGCAAATTTGTTCGGAAGTTGCCCCGTATAAATGCGTAAGCATTGTGTTGATTTGGGAGAATAGTGTAGGTGGGGTGTGGTAATATGAAGTAGTTTAGTTGGAGAGTAGCAATATGGAGTAGTAAACTGGATTCAAGTAGCCATTTGTGTGTTATGGGTGATACTATATTCAACCTCTCGAAAATTAAATGGATTCGTATCGCAGGAGAACTTACGCCAACTAACGTAAACCAGCTTCATGAAATTAACTTAGTTGATAATTTCTATAGTATCGATTTAACACAAATCAATTTTATCGAGAATAGTCTCAATAAAATTCTTGATTTAATTTTTGTTTCCAATAATATTTAACATCAACTTTCAGAATGTAGCTTTCCAGTAAGCCCAGGTGGCATTCATCATCTACCTTTATATGTAGTTATAAAATTTTATGAATTTATCTCATTTAAGCAAACGCGAAATGTTTTTAACTTTAATTGGTGTAACTTTGATTATTTAAGTCAACTTTTTAATGATATTAACTGGCCAAGCTTATTTAATAGCCAAAATACCGCAACATGCTTTGATATTTTTAAACTAAATATTCATCTCATCTGTTCAAATAATATTCCACTGGTTGAGCAAAGAACCCATAAAAATCCGTGGTACACTAGTGGTCTCAGAAAGTTAAAAAACCTTCGAAATAAATTTTTTAAACTTTTTTAGTCTACAAATGATAATAATTGTAAATTAAAATAGTATGAGCATTACTCTAGGGAGTTTAATTTTCTAAACAATTTTCTATACAATCGGTACATTCTCAGATCTGAATCTAATATAATTTCAAATCCGAAGAGTTTTTGGTCTTACATTCAGTCAAAAAAGAATGGTTCTCAGATCCCAACTTCAATGTTCTTTGAGGGTAGAAATTATTCTTCTACTAGGGATACAGTGAATCTTTTTGCCGATTATTTTAAATCTAACTTTGTTGATGATGACTCGTGGTTTGAGCAATCTATTTTAGAAGATGTTGTGTCTAGAGTTGATATTGGCTCTATGTCAGTATCATTTGAGGATGTTCGAAATGCATTGTCCCTCCTTAAATCTTCAACTAAGCCTGATAATGATGGATTTTGTGCTATTTTATTTAAGCAGTGTGCATCTGCATTAGCTGAGCCTCTTTGTTTTATTTTTAATAAGTCACTTTCATCTGGTTCTTTCATAAAGCCTTGGAAGATAGCAGCTATAAGTCCAATTTTTAAAAGTGGACAAAAGAATGATGTTGGCAATTACCGCCCTATCTCCAAATTGACAATTGTCTGAAAACTTTTTGAGTCAATTGTCAAGCAGAAGCTTTGCTTTCTTTTAAAGCTTTGTATCTGTCCTGAGCAGCATGGGTTTGTTGCCGGAAAGCCCACTGTTACTAATCTTTCCCTCTTTTCTAATTATTGTATCTCTGCTTTTGAATCTGGCTTTCAAATTGATGCGCTTTATACGGATTTTTCAAAAGCTTTCGATAAAGTCTCCCATAAGGTCCTCGTGGCTAAGCTGAGTAAATTGGGTTGCCACTCGATTGCCACTTTTTAGAATGGATTAAGTCTTATCTTAGTGGAAGAGTTTGTTTTGTCTCTATTGATAATACGCACTCATACTGCTATCCAGCAACCTCTGGTGTCCCACAGGGTAGTATCTTAGGCCCTTTGTTCTTTGTGCTCTTTATTAATGATAATGACACAATGTTTTCATTTTGCAAACTTTCTTCTTTTTGCTGATGATCTCAAATTGTTTGCGAAAATTAACTGCTCTGGTGACTCGGCTTTACTACAAGCAGAACTGGATAATGTCTTTGTATGGAGTATCCGCAATGGGTTACCACTTAATATAAGTAAATGTTACTATGCAATTTTTACTAAATCTAGCAATGTTATCTTGGCTTCTTATTCTATTTCCGATATACCTCTTCAAAGAGTAGATACAATTCGGGACCTTGGCGTCATCTTTGATTCCAAGTTTACCTTTTTGGAGCACTTAAACTTTGCTACCTAAAGTTTTTTCCCTGCTTGCCTTTATTAGTAGGAATAGTCAGGAATTTAAAGATCCCTATACATTTAAAGCACTCTACTGTTCTCTAGTCAGGTCAAGATTAGAATATGCTTCTTTAGTTTTGGAATACTTCAGCTAAAATTCATTCGTTGAGGCTTGAAAAAGTTCAAAAAATCGCTACAAAGTACATGCTGTATTGCACAAGCTTTAGATTTGACTTACCCTCTTATCATGTGCGATGTTTATTGATGGGTTTAAAGACGCTCGAAATCAGGAGGAAAATAAACTCTTTAATTTTCATCTACGATATAATATCCAATAATATTGATGACCCTATGCTTTTGAGTTTGATTCATTTCAATATACCACCAAGGCAGTTGCGTAATTTTAAGCTATTTTTCATTAAAATCCACCGAACGAACTATGCCTTAAATGGGCCTATAACAAGATCTTTATGCTTATATAACGAATTATCATCTAGGCACTTGTTCGATTTTTCAATGTCGAAATCGTCTTTTAAAAATTTTGTTACTAGTTTGTTTTATTATATACAACATTGAACATAAACATAATAAATATTGATTTTTATTATGGTTATTTTATAAATTGTAACTTATTTGTTATTTTATCTAGTCTGTAAGGAATTGAATGACCCATAGACTGAAATAAACCAAACTAAACTAAACTAAACTAAACTAGTAAAGGGGAATATTTTTTTTAAATTTACACAGTTCAAAACTGTCGGGGAACATTGTAGGGAAGGTTTTCCACAATTTTATTGTGTTACCGAAAAAAAAAATTATCTCCGTAGTGCTACGTTCTACTGAGCACCAAGACAATTGAAAAGGGATGGGCTTGATGGGCGGTCCAAATGGATTTAGGTCGAATACTTCTCTTGAACACTCCCCATGGTAGTACGTGTGTAAGAGTGTCAGATACTCAACATTGCCTCGATACCCAAGAGTGTTGAGAGAGAATGAAACACTTCAATCCCCTATCATATATATTGCACGAAGTAAATTCTGTCCAGAAGCTCCAAATAGGATATTAAACCCCTACTCAAAAGTACCAATCATACATCTCCATTTTTGACCTAATGTATGAGGCATTCTTTCATAGGTTAGGTTAGGTTAGGTTAGGTTTTGATGGCTGAGCCGGCAAACGACTCGTACACTTAGGCCAGTGAGGGTTGTTGTGATACCACATAATCTCTATTGAACCTATGAGAGATATCCCTCCTCAACAAACCAGTTCGAACGGATAATGAATTTTATTACATGCTTGATTTCCAGGCATGAGACTTCGGTAAGACCATTTAAGAAGGGATGGCCCAGAGTTGCCAATTTCCTTTTACTTAGTGCCAGACATTCGCAGGGAAATGCTGGACATTCTCTACCTCTTCTTCACATTTGCAGCTTCTGCAAAAATTATTTGATATAATTCCTAATCGAAGAGCATGTGTTCCGATTAGACAGTGACCCGTGAGGATTCCTACTGTTTTCAAAAGATTTATCCTGATTAATTCAAGTAGTGAGTTAGTGCATTTTAAGTTGTAGCCAGGCCATGTTAGCTTAGCTACCCTACATGTGACAAGGTGTTCCCAACGTACTTGTACGAGACTCAAAGATTTGTTCCTGCTCTGGAGTTTATAGGAAGACATGGGTATACCAATAAATTCCTCATTTAAGAGGATGTTCGAGGTCGTACTCTTTCTTGCCAATTCGTCTGCCAAATTATTGCTCTCGGATTCCCTATGATTGGGTACCCATATAAGGTGGATCCTGAATAATCTTGCCATCTCGTTAAGAGATCTGCGGCACTCAGTGAGAGTTTTAGAGTTATCAATATGTGAGTTCAGCGCTTTAAGCGCAGCATGACTATCTGAGAAAATGTAAATACTCTTTCCCCTAAGGTATTTTTTACCTAGAATCTTAGCGGTTTCACATATAGCCATCATTTCCGCTTGGTAGACACTACAAAAGTTTGGGAGTCTAAAGGAAGCTTCTATTTCCAGATCTTGGGAGTAAATTCCTACCCCTACCTATTCTTGAAGCTTGGATCCAGCTGTAAAGATTTTAATTCCGGTAATTTTAAGGCAAGTTTCGTTAGCCCAGTCTAGTGAAGAAATGAGAACTTCATTGTTATATTCAAGATTTAAGCAAGGAACAGATTAATCTGTTTTGTCGGGGACCGATGAGTTCAGAATTACCGTGTGACCGCAGCTGTTACCTTTCCAATTTCCAGATTATCTTAGTCTGAGGGCTGCTGAGTTAGCACACTCTCTGGCAAAGATACATAGAGGAGGAAGGTGAAGAGCACTAGTTGGGGTTGTGAATAATGCACCAGTAATACAGAGTTCTTTGAACCTTTGCAAATTTCAAAGGCCCTCCACCAAACCAGTGAACCGTAAACAAGTATGGGGCGGACAATTGCCGTATAAATCCAGCATACTATTACGTAACCGTCAGGGATAATGGGCATCCTGTCTTGCTCTTTCTTATCACCATTAAAACAAAACTCTGCTCTAGCGATAGAGATGCACAGCAGTTTCCTCGACACCCAATTAACAATCAGGAGTTTCATAGATATGCAATACAACAATTATAAATATTTTGATTTATCATACGCATCCAAGACCACAACCGCTTCACAGTAGTGGTGAAAATATTACCAATATAAGATTCACTTAGTGCATGCATTGTCGTTGTGAATTAACTTATTAATAGATAACGCAATCATTGTCGATAGTACAAATAGAAAGAGTAACCATGTCTGTTAAGCACAATTGACTGTAAAGGATTTTCCGTCGTCATCTTAAAAAAAAAATACGGCACTATGACGCCTCTGGCTTAGAATCCAAATGAAAAAACCAATCGTTTTAAATGTATTCACATCTCCTCAGTCACGTGAAGCTTTGTGGATACTCAAATGAGGCAATTTTGCTATTAAACATAGCTGCCAATCTGAAAATGAGCTTCGACAGAAAACACGATTTTTTGCGAAAATCACCGTCACCATTCATGTTTTCCAAGACACATTCAGAGAATGCACAGCGTTGCTTGTGATCTGCCGACTGCAGACAAAAGAGTTTTTGAGCACTTAAAACGTGGAATTGATGGGTCATCCGCCTTATGCCATGTCTACACAGAGAGTTTAGTTTGAGTTTAGTTTGAGTTCAATCATAGCTGTTCACACAGAGATGCGTCAGTAGAATTGTGTTTAGTGTGACATTTCTTTGTTTACTTTTGTGTTCTCATATTTTTTTGGCACATCCACCACTGTGACATCAATTCCACTTGAGGACAAGGCTGCAGCCATCCTCTGCGTATACATGCGAGTTCTTTTTTGCGCTGCGCAAATCGAAAATTTTTTTGACCCATATATTCTACACTTGCCAAAAGTTTTTTCTTCGCTTTTTGTCTATTTTTTGCAAAAAGTAAATTGTACAGTTTTAGAACAGCTGTTTTTGACATTTCTCACCACAAAATTGTTCAACGTACCTTGTCATTTAAAAAGTTACATCTGAACATACCTTTTTATATGAACATAGTTTAATAGTTTAATTTTTGAGTTTTATCCTGCAAAATTGCACTGAGGAACTCGAGAGTTTATTTTGCGTTCAAAGGCAAAACTCAATTTTGTACTGAAAACTCAAACTAAACTCTCTGCGTAGGCATGGC
The DNA here is from genome assembly GCA_943735915.1 of Pherbina coryleti. Classification (NCBI taxonomy): domain Eukaryota; kingdom Metazoa; phylum Arthropoda; class Insecta; order Diptera; family Sciomyzidae; genus Pherbina; species Pherbina coryleti. Next base: position 79,275,264 of record OX030952.1, on the reverse strand, counting down.
ATTACAGTCCTGACTTAGCATACAATGACTACTTCTTGTGCCTAATGCGTGACGAGCATTTTTCCACGCCCGAACAGTCTGTTGAAGCCTTCAGAAACCTGGTTTCAGAGGTACCAACTTCAGAGTGGCAAAACTGTTTCAAAAATTGGTTCAAAACTGAATGCAAAAGTGTACTTTTTGCATTGATAGGCGCAAGACTTAAAATGCAACCCTCGTATAAGGGAAAAGTTTAAAGTTTGCTCTTAAATATTTCAGAGTTTATAGCAAATCACTTTAATGCTAGGTGGGAGGGGCAGCTTCTAGGGCTTTTATGAATTTTAACAACTTCCCTAAAAGTTGCATTCATTAGTTATTTGTTATTTTAAAAGCTTAGCCCCCCAACCGTCTACTCTTTCACAAATACGCCACTGTTCGGAAAACACACGAAAATCCATAATGCACACAATTTAAATTTAAATGACAAGTGCTTAGCCCTAAATTAAATTAATTCAATAATTTACACCTTTGAGCAAACAAACGCGTTAAGGTTACTTGATGTTATCATCATTTAATGTTGCTTTTCAAAACTTCCGAGTAGCTTAGTTAGCAACATGTTGCAGCAGCGTAAAGTGTTGCGCGGTGGTTTCCTTGTGAATCGCAATGAAATGCACAGTAAAAAGAATACTTTTCTTGATTATAAAAAATGTTTTTTCAATAAATTCAAACTAAAACGGCTGCAGCAACAACATGAAGTGCGACGGCAGGTGCAGATATTTGCAGAGAAGGATTTTCAACATTTTGACATTTTTCATCGGGCTATTAATAAAGGTACAGGATCCACTTGAAAGTTATCAGTTGTTTTCTCGCAGGCCTTTGAGTCGTAAAATCCTTGTGGAAAAGTTTTGAACATATTGATTGAGGGGGCCTATTATCTAATCTTTCTTCCATTTCAGTCATATTCATTTCCAACTTATTTGGCATTATGCCGCTGAGAAATGTACTCCAGCCAAATCCGAGCAAAGTGAAGTTCCAGCTGCATTCAGTTGCAATGTTGTGGACCGTATTTTTTCTTATTTTTGGCATATGGAAATGTTTGTTATTCACCAAGAAACTCACTCAAACTGGCATAAATCCAAAGAATATTGGTAAGTTACAAAATGTTGCAATGTTTCAACTTGATTAAAAAACCTGCAACAAAACCGTCTAGTGGGCATGATATTTTATGTTGTCTCCATCTCGGCTTGTATACTTTTTGCCATATTGGCTAAACGTTGGCCAAAGTTGCTGCGATATTGGACTAGGGTGGAGATGATTTTTCTACTACCACCCTATAAAGATCCGCGCAGGTCCTTGAGTCGCAAGCTCAACCAACTGTCCTGTTGGTTTGGTATAATAGCACTTGGTAAGATGTTTCTTGGTGTATATAACCTACAGTTTTGGTGAAATGCATTATATTTATCTTATTTTCAGTTGAGCACAGCATGTACTACGCTTCGTGTTACTATAACTATCTTCAGAAGATAATACTTTGCGAAACTGATCATTCAACAGCAAACTTTCGTGATTTCTTGATACTCGAGCAGTTTAAGGATGTGTTTGATTTGGTTCCGTATAACTTATTTTTTGCTTTTGGTGGCTTTGTAAGTTTTTATTCAACAGAATTTTTAAAGCAAAATTCTAAACTTGCATTTTCACAGTTCCTGAATTTTACTTTTACTTTTATATGGAACTATATGGATCTGTTTATCATGTTGGTGGGCGTTAGTCTTGCGACACGTTTTGAACAATTTGCTGAACGCATGCAAACGCTGGAAGGATTGGTCAGTAGTTTTATTTTCGAACTTTTTTACCAGCTGCAAAAAAAAAAAAGATTAATTTCTTTCCTTACAAAGCTATCTTGCAATACCCACACTAAGGGAAATAACGCATATTAGCATTATCCACGCTTGAGTATAAATTTTATTTAAATATTTACGTGGATAAATCAAATGTTTTCCTTGTGTTTTTTCCCGTATTTGAATTTTATTTATACCACACAAGTAAACACATATTCCATACAAGCAAGCAGCAACAGCATCGCACATGTACACACATATTCCGACAAGCAGCAACATCGCACTCTGTTCCTACAGTTGCAGGTTTCTTATAGTTCTCATTTAGTTATTGTTGCAAGGGTAATATAGCCTGTATGTTTGGCCAGGAAATAAAATGATGTAGGGTGGAGTGACAACTTGATAATTTCTCACAAATATCTTGCACCGGTTGTCATTTACTTACATATTTTGCTTCCAGTTTTATATATTACTGTTTCTTCCTCTAATTTATACTATTTTTGACATTTGGTGCCCTAATATTGCACCAACTGTCAAAAATAGTATAAATTACTAATATTGCCCTAATATTGCACCAACTGTCAAAAATAGTATAAATTAGAGAACGAAAAAAGTGAAACAGAGAATAAATAATACAGGCAAATGACATTTGATGGACGCAATATTCAATTTATATATGTTGTTTTTTAAATTCAATGTTTTTATATAAATTTTCTTTAAATACGATAGTTTTATTTTCAAATAGTTAATGTTTGAAAAATATTTTAAATATTTACAGCCTTATTCATAAACACATTTTAGAGGCAGCTTAACTTTAAACGGGCTTTAAACAAGAAAACGTTATTCATAAACATTTTTCGCAGTCGCTTACGAGCTGTGTAACTTAAACGCCGAAATTGGCGTTTAAAGGCTGCGTAAATACAACCATGATTTTTGTTTGTCTTTTCGTTTAATATCAAAGACATGCTCCATATGCGCCCTTTGCGGCATTTTTTTATGCCGCGGCCATTGCAAATCCATAGGAATTCTTAATTTTTGTAGAGATTTTCTATAGTTCAGACACAAACCTTACAAACATAAGCAGAGAATGAAAAAAATTGTTTATGAATAACAATGTTAGCAAGGTTGCATAGAGGCTGCGTAAAGCCTTAAACAGTGCGTAACTAAACAAGTGTCGAACGGTTGTTTAAGGAAATATATTGAATAAGACTTTTACTGTTTAAATATTTAAATATTTTATTTAATTAAAAAAGTATTCAAATAAATTTTAAATATTTACGTAGTCGATTTATGCAAATGCGTTATTGGTGCAAAATTAACTCGCTTTTTGGATAAATTAAAAAAGTTTTTGGACAAATTTAATATTTTTTTCTCTAAGTGCACTATCGCTTGATTTCTATCTATCGAGTCTGTCGGGTTTTGACGTGACAGCATTCCCAAACTGATCCTCATCCTTATCCTTATTCTGATATTTCTCTTAATAATTATTCTAGTGGTTGCCCAAGCTCTTGATTTAATCCATGTCCAAATTCCTGACCTTATCCTTGCTCGAATCCCTTTTCTTACCCATGTCCCAATTTTTTCCCAATTTTTGTCCTCATCGTTGTTTTTTTTTTTAATTCACTTTTATTATAAGGTCAAAAAACCATATTTTGCTGTCGTTAAAAAAAAATTCGTCGTTCTTCTACTCAGCGTGTAATAATTCCATGCAACAATATTGCATTTATGTTGCATATGCTGCTGCCGAGTAATAACTCCATACAACGCCGTTGCATTTTCGATATTGTAGCGTTCTCTCCGCGTCGTTATGATGTTATATATTTTTTAACTATTGTCGTCGTGAGAGTTAGGTAGCAGCCTTTACTGGTATACTCGTATTATTTCTTACCGTAGCAACCAGACAATTCCATGTAACAAATTAGCAGTTTCGTTGCTTAAGCAGCTTATGTTATACCGCGCAAGTTTCCATAAAAGTTGAAAAAAAAAAAAATAATTTTTTAAACAAAACCAAAATTCATCATCGTTGCATGAAATTGTTACTCAATGAGTAAAGTCGTAATGATAAAAGTAATGACACTTCAGTAAAGGTTAATTCTTTGGCTATTAAAACTTAAAAACGTCATCAGCACGCAAAGAGAGTTGCCTAAGCAACAAAACTTTAAATTTGTTGCATAGAATTATAACTACAATATAATTATATATTATATGCCAGTAAATGATGGGTCTTAGCCCTCATAACAAAAATAGTCAAACAGGGCCGGCACAAGATCGAAAATACAGCAATCATGCATCGGCGGTGCATGGAATTATTACTAGGTGCGTATATGCGGCACGATAAATGTTATAAAATAAAAACAAAGGATTTATACTTGGCCTCACAACAAAAATAAAAAATAAATTATAATGGTGTCAGGTCACGTAGGTAGTAGCTTATGTAACAAAAATTGAATATTGTTGCATAGAATTTTTACTAGCTGAGTAGAGTTGTTATGAAAAATTGTATTTTACGGCAGAAAAAATGGTTCTTTGACCTTATAATGAAAATATAAAATTTTTTTTAGTGACGACAACACGGGGGCAACCGCTTAGTGCAATAAAAATGCAACATAAATGAAAAAAGTTGCATGGAATTATTATTCAGTGACTATTGGGGTTGCGATGGATTTTATGGAAATACAGTAGAGCTGAGTTTTTTGGTCACTTAATTAAAATAAAAAAAAAATAGCGTCATGAGGCCACTCAGGAAACCCCTTAAAGGCACCTAAAAGCAACAAATGCAAGATCAAAGATAAAAAAAATTAAATATGAAAAAAAATAAACTAAAATACGGACAAATATAAAGACAAGGGTTTATAGGGATTATTGTAAGGATAAAAAATTCTGAGGTCAGTGATTTGCACAAAGTTTAGGTCTAGGAATAAGATAAGGAATAAGACAAAGATTTGGATAAAAATTAAAGCATGTAGTGCAATCAGGATTGGGACAAGAATTGAGACAACGATTGGTGAAAGAATTATGAAAAGGATTGGGACAAGAATTTTGACAAAGATTAAGACACAACTAAAAAAATATTTATGACAATATTGGAAAAAGGATTAGAACAAAGATTTGAATACACTAAAGACAAGATTAAAGACAAAGATTGAGAATAGAAGTAGGATGAGTCTAAGGAAAGGGATTCAAACCAGTATAAGGCAAGGAACTTTAGAAATCATGAGTTTGAATAGTAATTAGGACAACTATAAGAATAATAATGATGACAAGGTCAAGTTTGGGATCAAAGGAAAATGCAGGTAATAAGGACAAGAATAAAGATCTGTCATGTCAAAACCTACGTGTCATAACGTCAAATAATTAATCTTTACTGTCGTATCATAACTTTTCTTGTAACACCATTATTTAGGGAGTAACAATTTCATGCATCGCTGGTGCATTTTGGCGGTACCAAAACCTGGGCGGCAAAACGTAAAGTTGTCACGTCAAAATCATGTCGAACAGTGTTATTAATGGCTATATTTTTTGTATGTTAAAACGTATTTTCATTACAAAATATAAGATGCATACAAGTTTTCAATTTGTTAAAGCTCATTTTTTTTTTATTAAGTTCCCTATACAATTTTTACTGTTATGTCTTCATTTTTTTGACGTATTCTGATCCGCTTAATCATCGACGAATTATTTTATACATAATACATATTTTTCACAGTTTGTGTCCGATACCGTCTGGTATGACATACGTCAACATCACATACTACTATGTGAACTCATGGAGCACGTTGACGACCATCTCTCCTCCATTATCCTGATCGCCGCCATGAATAACATGTACTTTATATGCAATCAACTTTTGAATATATTTACGTAAGTTTCAATGCAGGGCACGATGGTTATTTTAAGACATTTCATATTTAATCCAGGAAATTGGATGTTTTTATTTTATTTTTGTTTTTTTTTTTTTTTTAGTAAACTGCGTTGGCCCATCAATTACGTCTACTTTTGGTTCTCCCTCATCTTTTTACTGACACGCACGGCAAGCGCTTTTTTATGCGCTTCCGCTATACATGATGCCTCGATGGCGCCATTGAAAGTATTATATTTGGTGCCTGCCGGATACTGGACTGAAGAGGTAAGCGCGTCATCACTTAAGCGAGTCTTTTATACGGGTTCAATGTAACTTATATAACCATCATTTTGTCGACGAAACATTCGTTCTTTCCACACAGGTTCAACGTTGTGCAGCTCAGTTAACCAATCAATGTATCGCCCTCACAGGCAAACGTTTTTATTACATCACACGAAAGAATCTATTCGGCGTGAGTGCGCTGTGGCATTTACAGCCCACATAACATTTTATTTTAGTCGGTTATTTTGTACCGTATCATAACGTATGTATGTATGTATGTCTATATTTTCAGTTTTTTTCTACCATCGTAACATATGAATTGGTGCTGTTGCAACTCGATAGAAATAGTCATAAAATTGGGCTACCAAATTTATGCGGTTAAGGTCAGGATCATGTTGGAATCAATATGGATTTTGTGCTTAAGTATATTTTGTATGAATGAATGCTTTAGTTTATGGCTTATGTTATCGTTTGTAATTTCAAGTGAATATATTTAAAGTGTACTTTTTTCTTTTCAAAAATCTTTTATCTTTTTATGACAGTTGTGTAAAAAAAACTTAAACGGTTTAAGGTTATTTGATTAGAGAATATTTCATCAATAAATTTCATTTAAATTGATTTATCTATAAAACTTTATTTAAGGGCTAAAACCACTTTTGAATCATTGAAAATGGTCTTTTCTTTACTTTTTGTCCGCGGGGGGCATTTACGAAGTAATATTCTACGTAGAATCCAAATTCAAATTGAGAATGAAGACATGAAAAACATTACAAAGGCCTACAAACAATAGGGCCATGATAGATGTTCATCAGCTGAGGACATCTCCAATGTAATTTTTTGAGTAGCATTCGAATTCAAATTAAAAATTGGCTGATGAGTTAATATAAGATGATAAGGTCAGATATTTCAGAGTATGTGAAGGTTGGATTATATTATAACACATATAAAAGAATAAAAAACTAAATTATGACGTCACCACGTTATGGTAGGTAACTGTAGCATAAGAATAAACATAAAATCACAATTAACATCAAAATCAAAATCAATATCAACATGAAAATCAAAATCAAAATCAAATCAAAGTCAAAATCAAATTCAAAATCAAAATCAAAATCAAAATCAAAATCAAAATCAAAATCAAAATCAATATCAGAATTCGAATCAAAATAAAAATAATAATCGAAGGCATGATCAAAATCGAATTAGAAATAGAAATAGAAATAGAAATAGAAATAGAAATAGAAATAGAAATAGAAATAGAAATAGAAATAGAAATAGAAATAGAAATAGAAATAGAAATAGAAATAGAAATAGAAATAGAAATAGAAATAGAAATAGAAATAGAAATAGAAATAGAAATAGAAATAGAAATAGAAATAGAAATAGAAATAGAAATAGAAATAGAAATAGAAATAGAAATAGAAATAGAAATAGAAATAGAAATAGAAATAGAAATAGAAATAGAAATAGAAATAGAAATAGAAATAGAAATAGAAATAGAAATAGAAATAGAAATAGAAATAGAAATAGAAATAGAAATAGAAATAGAAATAGAAATAGAAATAGAAATAGAAATAGAAATAGAAATAGAAATAGAAATAGAAATAGAAATAGAAATAGAAATAGAAATAGAAATAGAAATAGAAATAGAAATAGAAATAGAAATAGAAATAGAAATAGAAATAGAAATAGAAATAGAAATAGAAATAGAAATAGAAATAGAAATAGAAATAGAAATAGAAATAGAAATAGAAATAGAAATAGAAATAGAAATAGAAATAGAAATAGAAATAGAAATAGAAATAGAAATAGAAATAGAAATAGAAATAGAAATAGAAATAGAAATAGAAATAGAAATAGAAATAGAAATAGAAATAGAAATAGAAATAGAAATAGAAATAGAAATAGAAATAGAAATAGAAATAGAAATAGAAATAGAAATAGAAATAGAAATAGAAATAGAAATAGAAATAGAAATAGAAATAGAAATAGAAATAGAAATAGAAATAGAAATAGAAATAGAAATAGAAATAGAAATAGAAATAGAAATAGAAATAGAAATAGAAATAGAAATAGAAATAGAAATAGAAATAGAAATAGAAATAGAAATAGAAATAGAAATAGAAATAGAAATAGAAATAGAAATAGAAATAGAAATAGAAAAAGAAATAGAAATAGAAATAGAAATAGAAATAGAAATAGAAATAGAAATAGAAATAGAAATAGAAATAGAAATAGAAATAGATCTCAAAATCAAAATCGAAATCGAACTCGAAATCAATATCAAAATCAAAATTAAAATCAAAGTCATAATCAAAATCGAAATCGAAATAGAAAAAAAAATAAAAATGAAAATCGAAATCGAAATCATAATTAAAATCAAAATCAAAATCAAAATCAAAATGAAAATCGAAATCAAAATCACAATTCGAATCAGAATCAAAATAAAAATAAAAATCAAAGTCATAATCAAAATCAAAATCGAAATAGAAGTAAAATTCAAAATCAAAATCGAAATTGAAATCGAAATCTAAATCAAAATCAAAATGAAAATCAAAATCAAAAATAATAATTTTGTCAAGAATAAGGACGAGGAATAGAACAGGTCAATGTAGCAGGATTCCACGATGTATTCAAAATGTTCAAGGGAGAGGGATGGGAGAGATGGCTGGGTTGTTAACCATTACTTTTTTCTTTCCCTAATTGGCATATCGCCAATCTTTCAACTGCTAAATTTGTCTTTTGACATGACTTGATTTTTGCAGTTACACCGAAGTGTACAGATGTATTGCTTGTGCCAACGACAGACATCATGTTTGAAAATTGACTACGAACATTTTTGCTAAAGGCAATAGAGAGCTGCGAGCTGATTTCTCCAGACAAAATTGATGATCTGAAGCAGGGAAAAACATCAGCAAAGTCAAAATCACCAGCAAAAGCAACAATTAAAAAGGCACAACCAGCACCATCCTAAGGCAAAAGAATCATCAAAACCATCTGATGAGAATATTGATTTTTGCATTTGTTTAAGGTTCTTGCCTAAAGAACTGACACCCAAAAACTCCATCGAAGAGTAAAGTATTTTTGAGATTTTTTTCAGATTTTTTGGAAGAGGTTTAGAGGTCGCGCTAATCGGATTTCCCTTAAAATCAGGTTTTTCGGAGATTTTTTGAATTTCAGAAGCATATTTGTTGCAATGTTTGTTTTTTAATTACGCGACCAGCACATTATTTGAGTACATTTACACCTTGCATGCCTTCTCCCAGCTGTTTGAAAGGGCATATTTACACGTTGCATATTTTTAGCAATTTCATAGTCGATCCACCAACCAACGATTTAAAGATTCAACGAACGGTTACAAAGCTTTAAAGCTAGAACGGCAATAGTTAAATCAAGAATTTTTTTTTTAAATTGTTCAAAATTTTACCATAATTCAAAGTGCATCATTACCTTTTTTCATTTTGATGAACTTTTAAAAAGCTATGAAGTGTTTTTTAAAAAATGTTCGCAAATTTCACGAAAAAATAAAATATAGTACACCAAAATGTCCAAAAAAATTGCCAACATTTCTGATATATGTACATTAAAGTAAAGTTTGGATATTTGTCTTTGTCGAAATAATGACTCAAAATCTTAGAAAATGTCTATTATTGACCAACTTATACTTGAAATTCAAAAAACCTGATTTTAAGGGAAAATCGGATAAGCGCGACCTCTAAACCTCTTCAAAAAGATCTGAAAAAATCTCAAAAAACCTCTACTCCATAAGCTTTCAAAAAATGCTTTTTTTTGAGACAGCCTTATGTGGCCGGCCTATTCACTTAAAGTGCGGCAATATGGGAAGGCGTTCGTATTTCACATGCAAACATTGCGACACCGATTTTTTAGCCGAAGTCGCGTCATTATAACTTGTTATGCCTCTTGAGGCCTTCTGAATAAGTAAAATCTCAACTTATTAAAAAATTGTTGGTGTTTTACTTCGCATTTAGCTTAAGGCCTACGCTGCCAAAGCTGTATCCAACCATTAACTTTAAATTTTAAGTTAATAATAAATACTAATAATAATAATACTTCGCATTTTCTGACTTTTATTAAGATTTGCCAGATGGTTCACAACCCAGCCATTTTTTTGGAAGAGGCCAAAATCACGTCTTTTATATTTTACTTTTTTATTTTAATTTAAAACACTTTCAATTTTACTCGATACTCTATTGTTTCCAATACGCGCCGTTTGGAGAAAAATAATTTTTATAAAAACTTTTTAACAAAAAAAAAACCGACTTCAAAATCACTACAAAGTAAAAAATAATTTTAAATAACTTTTCCCATTCATTTCTTGGTCATATTTTAAAAGCTATTTATATGTATTATAATATTGGAAATCTTATCATTTTCATTTTTTCTATTTTGTTTTATTATCATCAATATATTAATTGCTTTATGAACATAAAAGATTTGAAGTCGGCGCTTATCTTACTATGTCGACATCTTTTTATTTTAATTTTTTTCTAATTTGTTTTATCATAAAAATATTATTAACTTTATGAATATAAAAGCTTCTTAGCGATTTTATTTCTTTCAGTTGGCAATTTTTGAGTACGCTGAATGTAGCCAATGTGTTCCATGCATTATTTGTGCAGCTGTTACACACTATGTCATATTCAATATGAGCTTTACAAGCTCATCCAAACCAGTTTAGTGAGAATTTTAATGTGTACAAAGCTTTTAAAATTACTACAGTGTCACTAAGGCACCAAATAGTGCACGGATGGTAAAAGATCATGATTGTGTGTCAAAGATGAGCGCCGACTTCAAAGCTTTTATGTTCATAAAGCAATTAATATATTGATGATAATAAAACAAAATAAAAAAAAATGAAAATGATAAGATTTCCAATATTATAATACATATAAATAGCTTTTAAAATATGACCAAGAAATGAATGGGAAAAGTTATTTAAAATTATTTTTTACTTTGTAGTGATTTTGAAGTCGGTTTTTTTTTTTGTTAAAAAGTTTTTATTTCTTCCTTTTTAGAGAATATGAAATATTTTATGTAATTGAATTCTTGAGGAAAATTTCAAACATAAACCTTTGTTCTTAAAAAATTTGTTTTATTAATTCCTGAAAGTTTGTTGGGTATTTTCCATTTCTTTACAATTTGTAGTGCCACGCCCTTTCTCTAATCCCGCCTACTTTATTTACCGTACCTTATAATGATTCTACCTAGCCCTGTGCCAAATTTCAGTTTCCAAGTATCAATATTATCCGTAATATAGTACTTTCCTTACAGTGCCACACCCTGTGTACAATCCCGCTCACTTTTTTAATGATTCTACCTACCCACCTACCTGCATACCAAATATTAGTACGCTAGTGTCAATATTAACTAAGATATAGTATTGTTATGATATTTACACGCCCCTTTGTTAAGTAACGCCCACTTTTTTGGCGGTAATTCGTATTAACTTTACCTACCCATGTACTAAATTTCAGCACCCTAGTGTCAATATTATTCGATATATAGTGTGTTTCTAATATTGCCACACCCATTTGTCGAATAACGCCCACTTTCTTCACAGTAATTTTTAAAAATTGTGTCTACCCCTGTGCTAAATTTCAGTACCCTAGTTTCAATACTATTCGAGATACAGTGTTTTTCCAATATTGCCACACCCCTTTGTCAAATAACGCCCACTTTATTGACTGTAATTTGTAATAAATATGCCTACCCATGCACTAAATTTCAGCACCCTAGTGTTAATATTATTCGATATATTGTGTGTTTCTAATATTGCCACACCTCTTTGTCGAATAACGCCCACTTTCTTTACAGTAATTTTTAAAAATTGTGTCTACCCCTGTACTAAATTTCAGTACCCTAGTGTCAATACTATTTGAGATACAGTGTTTTTTAATATGACCACACCCCTTTGTCAAATAACGCCCACTTTATTGACCGTAATTTGGAATAATTGTGCCTCCCCCAGTATTTTTACTGTAACTTTCAGTACCCTAGTGTCAATATTAACTGAAATACAGTGTTTTTCTTATATTGACACACCCCTTTGTCGAATATCGCCCACTTTTTTAAAAAAGGACGTTCCGCGTTCATGGTATCTATCTGTTGACAAAAAATTACGGAAATCGGGCAAGTGCTTTAGGAGTTATCGATGTACATACATTTAAAAAAAAAAAAAAAATCGGACAAACCAACGAAATTGAGAACCTCCTCCTTTTTGAAGTCGGTTAAAAAGAAATCCTATCCCACTGACTAAAATATTCACAAATTCAACATTATTTTCAGGCTTCTAAGGATTAACTTGCTTAAAACCTTTAACATAGTTTTCGAGATTTTTATTTTTGTAATATATTCAAAATTTTTAAGTTTGAATGTTCAAATAATCTCATGATAATGTAAAACATTTAATTTAAATAACATTTTGATGCAAAGGTTATAATCGGTCTAGTAATTACAAAGACAACTGGTACTGGCTAGTTTGACTTTGTATTTATAAACACATATCACTTTATCCTTTTCTATTAACATACGTCCTCAAAATAACCATGGTTGAAGTAACGATAGCAAAAAATTCTGAATTTTCCCGCCTTATTTTACACACCTCTTCTACATGCCACCAATACTTCTAACTTTCCGCTACACTGCTCTCACTTGGCGAAGGTTTTTACAGTGCTGCCCAAACATTTCAACCACCAACCATACGGCATAATGTGTTTGTCTTGACCAAACACTACTCTACAACACGCGCACCCACCTCATTCACTTGCTTTTGTATAGCCCTCCGCTGGTTGAGGTAACCTAGGTAACTACAATAAAAATGTGTCATTTTTGAAGGAAAAAACGAGCAAAACAAATCAAAAACTAAGAAATTTTGTATAGAGCACAACACGGATTTTATACTCGTCCATCTATGTGCAGAAGACTTATTGGGAAGTCCAGACCAAGATGGATTTGTCCGATGTAGTGTCTGTGCGAAAGTTTCTAGAATTCAACGAAGAGCAGAAGGATGAAGTATATGAGACTTTGTTAGAATTGGCACAAGCAGTCGAGGAGATACCAAAGAAATCGTTAAGGAAAACATTGGACATAACATTAGCGGTGCTGCAGTATAAAGGAGAGCAGGTTAGTGTCGTTGCACAAACATCTTAAATTACAGTCTTAGTTAAAATTGAACTTTAATAAATACACTCAAATTGAATAGGTTGAAAGATTGCAAGACCAAGTTGAAAGTCCAGGTTTGTATGAGTATATAAAGTGTTCAATTGTTTAACTAAAAAATTTACTATTCCAGATGATTCTCAAAGCGACCGCTTGAGAGATGAAAATGAAAAACTTAAACGCATGCTGGAAAAATTAGAGAGTGAAAAACAAAGCTGTAAAAATAAAATCAAAGAGGCAAATTAACTCAAACGCACTTGGCTTAAATTATGTTGAGAATATTCTAATCTTTCGTTTTCAGCTCACTGATGAAATATTTCTGTTGCAACAACGACTACAAGATGCAGCGCACCCAGGTGAGACCAGCGATAAGGACTCATCGGATCCGTTATCGGAATTGGATAAACAGGAGGAACTTCTTAAGAATATCAACTCCAAGAACAAGCATATTAAGCGTTTACTTAAAGAAATTGAAGTAAGTTGGCATTTAACTAGTATTGGAGGGTTGCCCTTTAAGTCTTGCGCCTAATAATAAAAAACAGTGGTTAATCAATGAAAATGCTTTTACTGCATTACAAAGTACTTTCCAAGATGATCAATACACTTTTGCATTCATTTTTAAACAAATTTTCGAAACAGTTCAACAAATCTAAAGTTGATATCTCAAAAACTAAGTTTTTGAAGGCCTCAACGGCCTGTTCGGGCTTAGAAAAACACTCGCCACTCATATATTAATACGCTAACACAAAATTTGAACCCCCTTTTTCACAATTTATAGAAAACACATTTGAATGAAACTTATATCATTTGAAAGGTCTGGTTTATACAAACTGCAGAATACAGTTCTTATTCCAATGTTTTGTCATTAAGATAGGTAAAAATTAGAAATTAAAAACACTTTTCCCCCACATAAAATAAAACAATGCCACACAATTTTGAGCAGAAGGCGAGAGAGAAAGAAAAGGCCTCAATACAGCTGTATCTTTTGCTCTTTCTTACTCGAGAGCAAAACAACAACAAAATAGCGACCCAGCTCTGTTAAACATCGTTGCTGTAGCGTACACGAGGAAGAGTAGAACGCGAGATTAACTCAGACACTTTAACAGAGCTCTGTAGCATTGTTGGTGTTGCTTTTTCTTAATTTCTCTCTCTTCGATAGCCTCATGACCAGTGTTGCCATGTGCGCAGATAAAACTTGTTTTGCCAGTTTTTGAGAGGGTAGAAAGTCGTCAAGTTTTTCCCTAAAAAATAAAGTTTTATTTCATTTTACCGAGTTTTTCAAGTTTTTACGTTTAGTTTAGTTTATTTTTTAGTTTTATGAATCAAATAGATAAACTAAATTGTATGTTACTACAAAAACATAAGTATCATTTGAAGCTGCTCTAATTTTCTCTCCTTTTCAAAGTTTATTTATATGGCAGCGCTGTTGCTATTATTGTTGCTGTCATTGTTTTTGTTCTTTTGTCTCGGTTTCCCTTCGTCGAGTCTTGGCGGTCAATTTTTGGCATTCCTTTTTAAACTTGACGCTTCCGTTTACATAGACCCCTTTTATATTGGTCAAGACTTGAAATCAAGTCTGTGAGTTTGTTGATGAAAGACGCGGATATCAACGTGAGAGAGGGTAAGTTTAAAAGGGAATAGCAAAGAATTGAATTCAAGTCTTGACCAATGTAAAAGGGGAAATACATTCAGAGTTGACGATCAAGTCTTCCGTATTTTCATGAGAAATGAAGTGGCCAAAATAACGGGACAACGAGAGAACAAAGCGAATTGCCAAAAATTTTAAAGCACACATTTTAAAAATACATGTTATACAGGGTGTTTTTTTAGAGGTATAGAACTTTGAATTGAAATAAAACACAAGAAAATCGTTTTAATGTCCATCAATTTGGCTTTATTGGAAGGATAATTTTATGCCATTAATGTTTAAATATGATTTCGGGCATGTGGTCGCTGCGGCTGGCTCGAATAAAGCCAATTCTACAGGTCCAATTTTCAACCATTTTTTCGAGCATATGGGGCCGTATGTCGGCAATAACGCCACGAATGTTGGCCTCCAAGTCCCCTAACGTTTCTGGTTTGTTGGCGTAGACGAGCGACTTCACATATCCCCAAAGAAAATAATCCAATGGTGTCAAATCACACGATCTTGGTGGCCAATTGACAGGTCCATTCCGCGAAATTATGCGCTCATCGAATGTTTCCTTCAATAAATCGATTGTGACGTGCGCTGTGTGGCATGTAGCGCCGTCTTGTTGGAACCACAACTCATCCACATTCATGCCATCCAATTCGGGAACAAAATAGTCGGTTATCATGGCTCTATACCGGTCTCCATTAACGGTAACTGACTCTCCAGCATTATTTCGGAAGAAGTATGGCCCAATGACTCCACCAGCCCATAGAGCACACCAAACAGTCAGTTTTTGTGGATGTAATGGCGTTTTAAGGATCTCATGTGGATTCTCTTCACTCCAAATGCGGCAATTTTGCTTGTTGACGTAGCCATTCAACCAAAAATGAGCCTCATCACTGAACAAAATTTTGCGATGAAAATCAGCATCGAGATCAATCTCATTTTCGGCCCATACACCAAAATCACGACGCATTGCATGGTCTCGCGGCTTTAATTCTTGCACAAGCTGGATTTTGTAAGGTCGCAAGCCAAGATCTTTGCGCAAAATCTTCCATAAAGTTGATGGACAGATCTCCAATTGCTGTGCACGGTGGCGAATCGATTCATTCGGGTCCTCTTCAACATTTTGCTCTACAGCGGCAATTGTTTCTTCGGTGCGCACTGTTTGACGTCTCTGCGGATGCGTATTATCACATAGAGTAAACGTAGTGCAAAAACAACCCATGGTTAACCGAATTAATTGCTCTGATGGACGATTATGTCGACCATAAAATGGACGGAGCTTGCGGTAAACTTCGCGAACTGAACCATTATTTTCGAAATAAATTTGCACGATTTGCAAGCGTTGTTCTTTTGTCAACCTGTTCATGATGAAATGGCAAACCAAACTGAACATAAATGACATTAGAGTTGCCAGATTTGACCACAAAATGCCAGTTTTATCTCTATTCGAAAAACAAACCCCTAAAAAAAACAACCATTAGTTAATTTTTAATATCAAGTTTTTCACCAAAAAACAAGTTTTTTTTTGGAAATTTAAGTTTATTTTTTAAAAAAATATGGCAACACTGCTCATGACAAAAATAGGCACAACATTCAGGCACGATAAATGTGAAAAAACAAAAATTATAGAGCTACGATAATTAACAACAATAAAAAGTGGTTCTACATACATCCTTATTAGGAAACATTTTTGTTTTTAAATTAACTGCATCACATTGTCTCTCAGAAAACTCTTTAAAGTAACCAGAATGCACCAAATGCAAAAGCAAAAAAAAAAGTAAAAATATAAAAAAAATAAAAATTAAATAAAAAATTAAAATAAGGACAAGTTTGCGAAAACTTTTACGAATTAGAACAAAGATTAAAACAAGGATTAGGAAAAGGATGACTTCCACAATGACTGAGACAAGGGAAAGGACAAAGATTGGGACATATCTAAAACAATGTTTGAGACAAGATTGGGAAGAGTATAACAACAAGAAATAGAACAAAGGTTTTAACGCAATAAGAACAAAGCTTTAGAAAGGAAATGGGATAAGGATAAGGTCAGAATTTGGACATGGATTAAAACAAGAGCTTGGACTGGAAGTAGTTCAATTACAACAAGAATTAGAACAAATATAAGAATAAGAATATGAATGAAGACAAGTTTGGAACTAATGAAGGAATAGGGACAAGAATAAAGATACACTGTCACTTCAAAACCTACCGATGTGTCCACGATACAGCCAACTTCTTTTTAACTTTACCAAGCGTCTTTCAATAAAAATAAAAAAACAACAGAAAAATCGATATTGGTATGGTCGAATTTCGACCACAGGCGATACTAGTATTTTTCTTAATGTGATGAAACAAGAAAAAGTCATTGGGTGACAAGTCGGGATTGTAAAGCGGATGACCAATTTTGAGTGCAATTCCACATTTTAAGTGCTCAAAAACTCTTTTGTTTGAGCTGATATGTAGGAATTCGCTTTGTTGTAAATAATGATGTTCTTCCTTCCTCAATTCTCCGAAGACTAACAAAGCTCTGAAGTAAATCGAATGTAAGCTTGTTCTACTAATAAACAAGAATGATTCCATCTCACTGTATGTCACATGTCGGTCTACATTCAACAGTTCACACACAGTGTCGATATTTTCTGCCACTGCAACCGTTTTTGGACGGCCTTCAAGAAATTTGTCTTTGAGAGAACGACGACCTCTCTCGAACTCATTGCACCAGCGTTTTGCAGTCGCTTGGTGTGGTGCTTTATCATCAAAATTCTAACTAAGATTTTGACATCATCACTTTAAAATATTTAGCTATTAATTCCATTCTTTTTGCTGAAATATAATTTTCAAACCACTCCAAACAACACATAAAGCGCCCAAACATAAAAAGTACGCTTCCTTGCCATAGTCGTCACATATTTAGTATACCGTCCAGTAACCATCATTGTCAATAATAGCTTGACATCTTTGGTGGCAACTAGCAGCCAATTTTTCAGCATATTCAGGAGTTAAAAACTTCCAGGTATTTTGAAGCAATCTAACGAATTATTTTGGTGAGGTTTTGATTCCTTTTTGATATTTTAGCTTTCATGATGCCCTATACATTTTCTTGGCATTGGATTGGCATCAGGTGAGTGTGGTGGCCAATCTTATATTCTTATATTGTTTTCTTCTTTCCATTTAGTGCAGCGTTTACTCCTATGTTTCGATCGTTGTCCTCTTAAAATATCCAATTGATGTTATCTCCCTGGCTCATCGTCAACGTTTTGAGTTTTTGCAAAACGATCAGACCACCTCTTAACAAAAGCACAAGTAGTCTTGAGGTATTTTTCAGTTTTGCGAACTGTCCATTTTGGATTTTTGGATGATTTGTTAAGAAGCTTGCTTCAAAGCGTTTTTTAAATTGGGCACTTATTTTTCTCACTTTCATCACTTTCGAAAGAACAAAGGAAACTAATTGATATTGATGTGTTGGCGATCACAATAGCACTATATTCACAATAGTAAATTAAAACTTAGTTTCCTTGCGAACTAAGAGGAAAACCTTATTTTTCGAATATACTGTATTGCATGATACAATTACAAGGTAGGCTCATTTTAAAATGGCTGCTTAATTGTGAATTTTTGCAACAACAAAGCTGTAGAAGCCACAAACGTCAAACGACAAAAGCAACAACAACAACAAAGAAAAACTAGAAGCTATCAGCTGATTTTGACAACTAGCGCACCCTGCTCTCCAATATGAGCCTACCTGGTAATTGTATCATGCTGTATTGTAACTTTTACTTCAAAAGCTATTCGATCTCAAAAATTTGGCTTGTATGGGCGCAGCCACACCTCCTTGTTTAATGCTCGTCCAGAAAATTGGGAGAAGTAGGACATAAAAAAATCAAAAATTTTAATTGTATAAGTGGAGCCACACCCCCGTATACAATGCCCATCCCAGTTTTTTAGTAGATGGACATAACCAAGTGGCAACTCTATACTGAGTTTCATTGTCATGCGTCATTTAGTTCAAAAGCTATTTGATACCAGGGCATAAGTTTTCGTAAGTGGCAAAATATCAAGATTGAGGTCTTAGATAATATGGAAGGTACCAAGTTTCACTATACAATCATAAGATGTGGTTAAAAATAAACGGGAATTTTTAAGTTTCCAGTTTCCAGTTTCCGCCATATTTTACCAGTGGCGGATCTACATACCGAAGGGCTTTAGAACCCCAGATTTGAGAATTTTTGTATGGGAAAAAAATTAAAATAAGACCTAAAAGATGTTTAGAATGGTAGGAATATGATCAAAAATTTTAAATATTTTTCTTTCTTACTGACAGGCTCTTCAATCTCAAAACATCGAACAGTCCAAAGCTATCATCGAGTCGGAGAAGCAGCTGCAGCAAGCCAAAGCTAAGGTACTACAACTAAGCGCTGATATAACCTTAGTCGATAGCGAGCGCAAAGCTTTAAAGGAGACTGTCAATGAACTGCAGGTGGAGATATCCAGACTTGAAAGTAATGTAACCTACCTAGAAGAAGAACGAGAAAAAGGTGAGAAGGATTTAAAGGATTTTATTGAGAAACTGGAAGCAAAGGCTCATTCCTGGAAGCAGTTGCTGGACGAAAAAGATCTAGAGCTTAAAAAGCTGCGTACAAGGCTGGATGCTGCCAAACATTACACCTCGCTGAGTTCAGCAGAAAGTGACGCCAAGTCTTCGGAGGAAAACCAAAAATCCGAGGACAATACAAGAGAAACAACGCAACTGTTGCATGTGAGAAGCGGGGTTATTTGAGGAAGCTTAGTATTTAATGTGTCTTTATACCTTTCTAGGCCATTGAGTGTCGCGACAAGCTCATTGAACAGCTGGAGCTGAAAATTAAGACAATGGCCGAAGAAATGCTCTCGACGACGAAATTAATGAACAAACTCTCTGCCGAACGACAGGACGAGCGGGATATTCACAAGCCACGTTCCTGTTGCAAGTTACTCGAGGAGTCACTACAAGCGGCCAATGCACGCTGTCGCGATCTTTCCGATCTACTGGAACGCAGCGAAGAAGACAACGCGCTTAAATCTAAGCAAGCACTACAGGCAGTTATGGCGCTAGATGCCTATCAGCGTGGCGAAGATGGTTTGGTCAAGGCTTTGCGCAAGTGTTCATCACTGGAACAGAAACTACAATCGCGCGATAAACAAATTCAGGCTCTGGTTATGGAGCTTAACTCCATGCATGAAATATCACAGGAGAATGGGCTCTTACGAAAGCGCCTAAATATTCCCGACGACATGGTCATATTGACAAAGAATTTAGCGGCCAAGGAACGCAGCAAAGATAAAATGATTAACCGTTTGACTCTGAAGTTGCGTGCTTCGGAGGAAATGCGTCTGCAGCTGAAAATGGAAAAGTCGGATTTAAGGTATGTCTACTCTTAATGCATTACATGGGTTACTTAAAAAGCTGCCCGTTAACTTTCAGAACACAGCTTTTTACTCTGCAAAAGAAATTGCAACACAACAGCGATGAAAGTGCGAAGAGTGCAAAACATTCCAGTGAGGTAAGCGAGGTGGGTGAAGTTGGAGAAAGCACGCAAGATGAAGCGGATGTTGCTGTATGCTGTACCTGCAACAAAGAGTATCCGGTAAATCTAAATTCAATTTGAATCTTAAGAGATAACAATAACTGTCATTCAAGCAGAAAAGTTCGGCGGGTGAAAATAGTCCCACTGTTGCAGAATGGAAATATGAGGACATTATCGCGGAGAACGACACGCTACGTTTGGGAATGCTTGAGATTCTTGAAAAACTTAGAGACTACGATGGTAGGTGCAGCTATTTCCTAAGCTAAGTATTCTCAAATAACTTTATCTTCTCCCAAATTAAAGCTTCTTCCGAACATATTACTATTGATACTGCGATTTTGCTACGTTTACTACATGCTTTACGTACGCAGGATGCTAGTCCAACAACACCTGTCACAGCTACACATCTACAAAACGAGTTGGAAGGCTTAAAAGTACGTCAAAAAGCTTTGCAAGAACTTCTCGAGGAACGTGTAGCTAGTGAGTTAGCTGCAGAAACCCATGAACAATCATCTGTAGAGAGTGCTCGTGAAGCCGGTGAAGTGCGACTCGGTGATGCAGAACTTCCACTAGAGCTTCCACAAGGCTTTGATAGCTCTACCAGACCTACAACACCTAATAAATTTTTAGATCATTCGCTGTTTCCGGTGATAAACATGGAAGAGACGGTCTTACTTGAGCCATCACTAGATGTTGAGCAAATTCGAGTTTTAAAAACACAGCTAGTTGAGCTGCAAGTCTACCGACAACGCTACGAGGAAATCAGTGTGCTCATTGGTTCCAATGAGTCCGGCTTGGCCAGCTATAGCCGGGACTTAGAAGAGCGAGTCACACTGCTTGAACTGGACTTAAGCAAGAAAACCAATAGCTACGATTACTTGCGTGAGGATTTCGACAAGACATTGTCTGAGTCGAAGCATAATGAGGTGAAGCATATTGCGGATGTAGCTGAGCTAAAAATGGAAATCCATGATTTAAAAACTCGAACAATCGAACTGCAGACGGTGTGTTCGAAGCAAAAAAATGGAAATTTCTATACTCTGGAAGAATATCAATCCATGCAGCGTGCAAATGTTGAACTACAATCCCAGCTGGCCTATATGCTGGAGCATATTATAGCTGGGAGAATACCCGAACCGGAGCTAAAAATAGAGGATATCTGCACAGATTATGGTATCATAAGAGAAAATCTACAGCTGGATTATTTAACAATGGAGGAATATGAAAAACATAAAAAGCAAGTGAAAGAAGCAGCGGAAGAGAGAGTAAAATGCGAGCGGAAGTGTGCTCAGCTGGAGGGACTGCTGGAAATTGCACAAGAACAGGTTAGTGATGAGATTAGTAAAAAATACTTCAGGAACTTCTTGAGAGCTTGCGTTGTCAATTTAAATCAGTCAATTCAGTACAATCTAGGGAAGGTGGTAGTCAGGTAAAAAATGGGTTGTTGGCAATGTCGAGAAATTATTTAGAGGGGTCTCTGCACTTGAAAATATAGGAATTATTGATGACAAAGCTTGGGACCATGGTAGAATTATAAGGTAGGGCCGACTTGGAGAAGAATGGAGTAGAAAGCAGCGAAAGGCGGGCTAGTTGTCAAAATCAGCTGTTCATCTCGAGTTTCTTTATGTTCATGTTTCGCAGTTGATTTTGGGTTAAACTTTTTACAAGCTTTTTTTCAAATTAAACACTTCCGCGGCATTTTATAGATTTATTTACAATGTTTTTACAATATTTCCACTCAAATTAATACAAACTTAACACACGTGTCCGCACTATTTACAACTTGAAAACATAATATTTTCATTTCATTTGAAATTTTTACGAACTTCGCCATTTTGACAATTAGCCTCCTTTTTTATTCTCCACTCTTCGTTGACGCTTGAGGGCAGTAAGCGACTCGGCCCTATCTTATAATTCTACCATGCTTGGGACATAACAACAACCTCTACTTCTGACAGGAGTAACTGTTATCTCTGACCTTTGCTCTGTAAAAAATAGAATAATGGCTTCTGGTCTGGCTCCTTACATAATACAATTCTCGGTACTCCTAATACTTCTTGGTAATAGTAATTCCAAACCCTGACTTCCATAGAGGAAATATGAATCATCAAAGATATACTGTACGAAGGTTCTTATCTCCAACAACATCGAATTAACCACTCCGGGAGTAAACTTTGCGAAAATCATTTAATGATGGTGTAACTACTAGGGTAGAGGTAACAGTGACGGAGTTATTGAGCATCCCCAACGAAACCTGTTTGATTTATGGACGCCATAAAAGTACTCGCGTTGTGATGAAACTCTACCTCTACTAAAGTGTATCTACGAGAAAGATACACCTCATTGGTTGCCAATTTATCTTGTTTCCTAAACACGGAGTGGCAACGAGTATACAAAAGGCTAAGCGCTATTTAAATATAAGCTCCAGGATGATGCGAACACCTCGACCGACACGGAATGCTCCGTTATAAAAAAAATAGAACTGATGTAGTGGACATGGAAACAGGTCATTACATCAACCTATAAGGAGTCTTATATTTCAATGAAATCTAATCAAAACTCCCAAACGCATCTGAACGGAGAGGAGAGGTTCGGGCAGAGGGGCACTACGCACAGTCAAGGACTCAAATGAGTCCTGAGTAATCATCGATCAGAAACAAACAAACAAAATGATAAATACAATTGGCATATCAGAGGAGGACCATATACTATTAATGGTGAGCTAGTGCACCCAATCTTAAGCTACTTCCAGATACAGAAAAGATACAATAAATCCTCATCGACCCAAAGATCACCAAAGCGAAATCTTAAACAAATGTAGAGGTTAAGATACCTAACCCGTAAATAAATTTAAAGGAGAAGATACCTAACCCGAGAAACATAAGTCCAAATACTGAAACCGTCAAACTTAACATCGTTACTGTATCACTAATGCACTATATCCAAAAGAAAAGGAACGCTTTGAACATACCTTTATATCTATTTTTTATAAAAAGTCATGATTTGGCTATGGCTGGATGATCTGAATATGTCTCAACACTGTCTGATTACTGATTCAACTGATTTGTGTGGCTTTGAATCTATTGCTTTTACATCAAAAACTGTATCTGTATTCCTCACTTTTCTGTTGGCAAATGAAGATGATGATGAACAACAAGCTCCAGCCAAATATTCCCAAACTTGGCATTGCTACTGATAAATACAAAAAACATCCTCATTTCCTACTTTTAATCATAGATATAGGCAAGCACCTAACCGTGCTTTATGTAAGTCTTACTAAACTATTTTATTATAAGCAGTTGTATTAGACAAGCCTTCATTTCCAACGAGAAAAAGCTCTACTCAAGCTTACTAAAAGCTTAAAAATATAACGACTAATCAGAAAGCTAATTTTTAACAAAAAAGTATTGATTGATATCCCGTGTCCAAAGATGTAAATATCTCATCTGATCGCATAATAAGTTAATCTTCATTGAAAATAGCCTCTAACTAATCTTTCCTAGCCTCTCTTCAGTTAATTGGTTCTACTCCTTATTCTCCATACCCGAGTAAAGCAATTACAGCTGAATTAAATTCTTCGCTAGAAGTTACTTCTTGACTGTAAAACTATTTTGTTCCTATTACAGATCCAATCACAACAGAAGCTACTCAACGATATCACAGATAATCACATTAATCTACGACATCTAGTTGCCGATTTGCAGAGCACAACAGAGGATAAACTAATTTTGGCCAAAATTCAACGAGACTTGGATTCCGGTGAGTTAAAGCCTACCACTTCGAACAGCTCTTATACTAAAATAATATTAACCTCAATAGCGAAATCCGAAGTCAATAACCTAAAAATGGAACGTGATAATTTGCACCAACAATGCATCAGTCTTCAATCGGACAACAAATCCAAGGAACAAATAACTGCCCAACTAAACGAGCGCTTCCAAACCGACCAAAGGCTCAAAGATACCAAATTGAAGTGAATTTGAATCATGTATTAAATGTTATAACTTCTTAATTTTCTCTCAAATATTTATAGATTCTTACAAAAGTCTTTATATGCTCTTAAAGAGAAATATGCCAAATTTACGCCATTGATCTTCCTAACAAACTTCATATTTGCCTTTACGAGATTTACCAAACGGATGACTGAGACAGAAACGACAGCTGAAGGTGCACTTGTTAAAAATATAAACCAAGATGTTGAACAGCTATTGGCTTCCAAGCTGACAGAATTGTCAGAAGATACACGAAATGATTCGGAGAGTCTGATAAAGGTTGTCTTACTTTATTTATTTAGATGCTTAGCAAGGGTGAGAGGTGTAACATACAAAACTATTTTCAGCTGATCAGAGCAGAGACACAAAACAAGCTTTTAGAGGAGCAGCTTTCCAGCCTGCAGCAACAGTATCGTACGCTTCAAAATGAGCTGACAGAGCAACGCATAAAAAGTGCAACGGACACGGAACACTGGAAAACCATTGAGGCGCTTTTTGGACCAGAATTTGGAACTACCCAGACGGAGCAGCCGAGCGTTGATAAAAAGGAAGCTATTAGGGAACAAGAACACAACATCTCGCATAAAGATGTAGCCACCAATACCGAAACGCCAGTGCCAGCTGAGCGAAAGCTCTCAGCTACTGGTACACGCAGAAAATCTCTGGTAGAAATGATCGATAAGAATATGTCACCAATAGGCTCCCCACTGAAGCAGTCACAAAAGCTGGCTGTTATGGACAATGCCACACAAACAAGCAATATTGAAGAGGAAACTGAAAGATTAGATACATCCGTGAAAGAACAAGAGACAGTGGAAGAAGAAGAAAAACCAACAACCGTCGAAAAATCGACCAAAAAGCTTGATGCGATAGCACAAACTTCATTTGAAAAGCATATCGAAAACTTTGGGGTACAGACATCATTTGAAGATTCTGGAGTTCATGATGCATGTAGTCTTGAATTAATGGAAATAGAGAAGAAGCTGAAGGAAGCACAGATCGTTGCGAAGGAACGCAATGAAAGCTTGAATGAAACAAGTGCACAGTAAGGAAAGACATTTTTTTCAAAAATAATTTCTTACCGAGTTCTTTTTTTAACCAGGTTAACGAAAGCCAATAAAGAATTGGAGGAAATCAGAAAGCAAATTGAAGAAGCCAAAACTGATAGCAAAGAAACAAGCCAAGGAACCAAACCAGCCAAACAGGAGGACTTAAATCAGCAGGCAGGCATCATTGAGGTAAGCTCATCCAAATTTCTCATTTCTACTCTGTTCTGTAATTCACTCTCTTTAGAAAACAATTCTATCCTTCCACACACTACTCAGCGAAAAGGATAAAACAATCAGTAAATATCAGGATCTTTTACATACGGAACGCGAACAGACCCAAGTAACAACATCTAGACTCAACGGTGACATTGAGGGGCTCAAAACCACTATAAACAACCTTAATTACAATATCAAAGGCAAGGATATGGAAATTCTGGAGCTAAAAACACGACTTGAAGCTGTAAGCGTACGCCGCAATTCAAAGGAGAAACTAGAAACAGCCACTAGCTGCGATGGAGATGGTGAAAGCGGCGATAATAGCCTTAATGAAATTTCCGATGAGAAGATCGAAGAAATGTTCGAGCAGGATAATGTTTCGATAACCACGTTGCAGGTACCGTTGTTAACCATAACCGAGGAGACCGAACCAAATGAGGAGAAACAAGATACGGAGGAGCTTAAGGAAGTTCCGGCATTGTTGAAGCAAATAAAAGAGCTCACCGATAAGGCTAGCTATTGGGAAAATACGCTGCAGGTGAAGCAGGAAGAAATAGTGCTGTTGAGAGAAAAGTGCGTTTATTTCTGGTAAAATTTGGGGTAACGGGTAAAGACAGATTTATTTCAATACTATTTTCAAATAATCTAATTTGACCAAAATCTTTTACTTTATTATCTCTTATTTGATTTAAAACTATACACATGACCATGGCCTAATTTGTATTTAAAACCACAACCTACAGAAGGGAAATTCAAAAATTCCACCATTGATCTGCCCTGACTGTAAAAGTTGAATTTTTCTTAAACCTAGACTTAAATAAAAAATAAACTGGCCATTTCTTATCAAATTGTGTTGTGCGTGTTATTAAATGTTTGGACACAACTGATTGAGAACTGGACCTACTAGTTTTATGCCGACTCCGAACGTCTAATGTACATGTTCTTTACATGGCATTATTTACTCTCTAAGGTTTGCCATTGTCTGCAGAGAGGTGACGGCCGAACAGAAAAATTAATTGAATTGAAAAAACTTTCTGTGTCAGATGGAATCGAACCAGGGTTCCTCGACGTATGGGTCACGCACTCCACCCACTGGGCCACGGCCGTCACAACCTAGACATACATGTCATATATTTAGGCATCCAACAATGTTTTTTGATATGGAATGACAGTTTTAGGAGAAGAGAGAGATCGAGCCCATGTGTAGGAGTTCGTAATGCGGTGAAAAAAAACGAAATTATATTGCTTTTCATTCTAACTCAGCTACCACTAGCAATCGTATGAAAGTTGGTTTTGACTTCATCTTAGATCTAGCCACTTCTGTTGAACGGTTTCTAGTGCCATTTGAAAGCAGCATGTTAAGTCAGTTTGTCCAACACTTGATCATTCCAACGCAGATGCGAACGTCCATTTATGTATTGACCACTTCCGGGTACCGAATCGAATATTCTAATCACTGTAAGTTTGATCTTGAGAGGATCTTTCACTCGAAATCTTCCAAAGTCTTTTCATCAGTTCTTCTCAACATCCGGGTTAGAACTGCATGAGTTTGATTTTGTTTTTCGAGAAAGGGCTCTGCTTCTAAATTTCTTACTAATGCCAAAGTAACAACTTCGTTTGATCTCAACACTGATATCATTTAATGAGTTGATTATTGATCCCTGATAGATCCTTAACAATTTCAAAGAAACTGGAACTTTTTTCTTTATCAGAGAAGCTGGAACTTTTTTCAGGTATTTCGTTGTTTCTGTGATCAAGATCCTTTCATAGTCTGGAGAAGCCTGCACTGAGTTTGCACGTTTTATTGCCAATAATAGCAGGATCATCAGCATTCGCTAGCAGGATAAAATTCTGAAAGAATATCTCCATCATTAGATTGAAAAATTCGAACGATACAGAATCACCTTGTTGGTAACCTAGTTTGGCATCAAATGGGTGGAGAGCTCCTTTCCAATTTTGAAACGAAGTAATTGCTTAGTGTCATGCTGCAGATACGAATTAACTTAGAAGTTATCCGAAATTCAGATGTGATGAAATATAAGTGATTCCTTTAGTAGCCGTGGCCGAGTGCGTTAAACAGTGCGTGGACCACTCGAAGCCAGTTCGAGACAAGGTTCGAACCCTAGCTGAGACAGAAAGTGATTCCTTTTTGGACTGTTGTCGAAAAGACCGCACTGATAAGGACTAATCAACAGGTTTACGATAGGCTTCTTCAAGCAGATAATACGCTCAACAGGACCTTATGGATGTTTACAACACAATAGTGGGCACCAAAGGCCTCCCCTGTGGATTGGGAGGAGTGCACTTAAATTCCAAACGTTTGAAATGCATTTTTCCTATAATTTTCTACAAGGACACTCGTCATTCATTTGAATAAAGCTTTGCTTTGATAGGTTATGAGCTTCCACTCCTTTATTGTTTTTAAGCTATGTGAGATTATTGTAAACGTTTTCATTGAAAAGCCTTGAGATGTGTTCGCTCCTCAATATCAGTGTACTCTGCAAATCTTTCAATAGATTCCCGTTTTCGTCCTTAAAAGGTCTCTTTCAGATCGGCCAGACGTCTTATCTTTCTCAAAACCAAACCATCCGACTCACAACCATGGTAGAATTATAAGGTAGGGCCGACTCGGAGAAGAATGAAGTGGAAAGCAGCGAAAAAGGGGGCTAGTTGTCAAAATCAGCTGTTCATCTCGAGTTTCTTTATGTTCATGTTTCGCAGTGGATTTTAAGTTAAGCTTTTTACAAGCTTTTTTCGAATTTAACACTTCCGCGGCATTTAGATTTATTTACAATGTTTTTACAATATTTCCACTCAAATTAACACAAACTTAACACACGTGTCCGCACTATTTACAAATTGAAAACATGATATTTCTTTTTTCATTTGACATTTCCACCAACTTCGTCATTTTGACAACTACCCAACCTTTTCACTATCCACTCTTCGTTGACGCGTTAGGGCACTGAGCGACTCGGTCCTACCTTATAATTCTACCATGCTCACAACTAACTTCAAAACTAAAAATTCAAGCTCTCACGCTTTTCTGTGACATACCTATGGTCACAGTGGTATGTGACATACCTATGGCCTAACTGTGATCACAACTCTTAAATACATCTCTAATCGCCGATCTATATCTTATTTCCTTATTAAATAAGAACTGCTAACTGATCGGTTTCTGATTTCGAACTCTTCTTAATACTCTGCGAACACTTTAACTGCAATATCGACGAGCTGAATGATCCTGCCCTTTTTAAGCTCTGGAATTTTGACCTTTAGAAATTGAAGTAGTACTCTTTCTTGATCTTCTCAGGAGGCAGATAGCTTAAGTCTTTCCAGTACTAAGCCCAAATCCAATCGGGGCTTGAACGCAATACCTAGAGAATCTCTTCACTTCTCTGTCGCCTTTATTCTTACAGAAGCACTCAAATTTCCCGGCTACAAAGAAAATTCAGGGACTTTTCCATCTTATATCCAATGCCATGATACAATTATACAGGTAGGTTTGACAACAGGCTATTTTCTCACAAGATCGTTCATGGATTGTCAAAATCAAATGAATATGTTTGTTTTTTTTTTTGTTTGCTTTGTTTTGTATGATTTTTGACAATTCATATTCGATTGAAAACTGTCACACCTACCTGATTAATTATACCATGATCCAATGCTTCTCCAATACTGTCTTATCTGTTATAGGTGTTTTGACAGAATATCAAGAAGACCGAGAGAACTAAGCTTATCGACTCAAATTTATTTATTTCATGTTTTATTAATTCGATAGATTACAGCTCTATCAAGAAAGAGATAAATCTTTGGAAAACGCTACAAATCCTGAAATAGAACATTTGCGTCTCCTGCTCGAAGAAAAGGATAAGCATATAAATGATTTAATGGCAACATTGAATAATTTCCATGTAAGCTAAAAATTTAAGAATTAATTTAAGAAGTAATGCTTGATTTTTCTTTTTTCATTCCCAGGACGATCAACAGCGCTACATCA
Source organism: Pherbina coryleti (assembly GCA_943735915.1). Lineage (NCBI taxonomy): Eukaryota > Metazoa > Arthropoda > Insecta > Diptera > Sciomyzidae > Pherbina > Pherbina coryleti. The sequence goes on along the minus strand of OX030952.1, from coordinate 79,245,688 downwards.
ATGACTCAACCAACTCTTCGGCTGATCAAATTTCTAAATTGGCCTCTGATCTTACACGTACCGAGACTACTAATAAAATATATCACACTCAGGTCGAAGCTTTACGTCGCCAGCTGGCAAGCCTCACACAGCGCGAAAAACAAGCGCGGGAGCAGAATCAATCACTGCGCAATGAATTAATCAAACGCCCCGTAGTTTCGATTAAAACCGAGTTGAATGCCCGTGTTAAAAACGAGAATCTACAGAAACGCATACAGCAATTGGAGTTGGATTTGGACGATGCAAAGGCGCAGATAAAACGTCAGCACATTCTGATTGAGGCTAAGCGAGCGAAGAGTGCATCGGAGGTAAGTCTGTGGGAGAAACAGAAGCGCTGGCAACAGAGTGCTGAGAAGTACAAATCGAAATTGGATGAAACTGAATGTGCTCTGGAGAAGACCAGGGCACTACTGCATACGGCAAGGAATGCCATAACACGTTTGGAAAAGGACAAACAAGTGCTCGAGGCGAAATTGGGACGTGGTGAGTAGACTGGGCTTTGTGGGAAGATTTTCGCATAACTCAGTTTTGTAGTTCAAGAAAACAAAAAAATTATAACTGACCATTTTAGACTTTGAAAGAACTCTGACCGAGTGACTTTTACTTGACTTTTACACCTACTCCGAACGGTTAATGCTCATGTTCTCAAAAAGCTCATGTTCTAGTATTCCTGTTTATTCGGATATATCGCACTCCATCTTGAAAACAGGCACAACTCAAAATTTACAAATTTTTGGCGTAAAATCACTTTTTCATGCCCTTCGAAGTATTTTATCCATCAATTTTAGTCGGTAGCAATCCCTAGTGAGCAATTTATTCTGTTTGAGCAGCTCATAGTAGATCACACCTTTCTGATAACGCCAAATACAGAACATGACCTTGAATCCATAGATACTTTGCTTTGCCGCTGGTGTTGATTGTTAGCCGGGCTTTACCCATGACCTTCTACGCTTGGGATTGTTCTAATGGATCCGATTTTCATCGCCTGTGATAATACGATACAGAAATGCATTAATTTTCTCACGATAGAGTATTTGAAAAGACGCCTTCAGCGTTCCTCAATTTAAATGCATATGGGACTTTCTTTTCTTTTGAATCATTCGCGCGGATTTAAGACGTTCTTCAACCGTTGACAAGCTAACTCCTAACAATACAAACAATTCTTGAAATGTTTGACAGGTTTCATTATTGAGCAATGCCTGCAACTCCTTTATCTTTGTACTTTTTCGGCTGTACAGTTTTAATTTTGCCTTCCAAGTGGAAATCACCACCTTTAAAACATGCAAACCACTTCCGACACATTTGCTCAGCTCGAGTTAGAGATCACCAAAAATTTCCACTAATAAAATATTACTTTTGGCAGTATTTTCTTGCATGTTAAAGTAATGAAGTAAAACTTCCCGCAAAAACAATTTATCCCTCACAAAATTGGACACATTTGTTTACATAAAGTTCAAACTGTTGTTTTATAAACTTTTATCAAATGACATACAATGAGACTGACTCCGAATGACAGCTACTTTTTGATGAATACTTGGTTGATGAGAGTTTTCTAATTGTTGTTGTTGTTTTCGCCGTTTGACGTTTGTAGCTTTTCCAGTTTTGTTGTTGCAAAATTTCACACTTTTTACTTACTTTTATATTTTGATCGCTGCTCGGTCACACGACAGTGAAATGATCGGCGTTCAGTTCGTTATTTCCCCATCTAGAAACAGTGCTTTCAACGGTGATTGTTGTCGTGTACAGCGTTAAAAAATTAACATATTTTGAATGCCCTACAAAATATTTATCCGCTCTCACTCTCACTGTTTTTGACAGTTTTGAAAGCAACAATGGAAACGTTTAAACGATCACAGTGTGACCTCACCCTATGAAACAATTTCAACAATATTCTCCCGAATCCAGGGACCGCAAATCACGATTATCACTATCAATCAATCATTTTATAGCAATTATTTTTTATCGTAATTTTTTCGATCAGAATTAAAAATTATTTTTTTATCGTTATTTTTTCAATCAGAAATAAAAGTGATTACTTGATCGTTATTTTTTTTCCAATCAGAAATAAAAATAATTTTTGGTCGTTTTTTCATTCAGAAATAAAAGTTCTTTTTTAGATCGATATTTTTTCAAGCAAAAATAAAAGTAATTTTTTTATCGATATTTTTCCGATCAACAATTAAAATTATTATTTAAACGTTATTTTTTCGATCAGAAATAGAAATGAATCATGGATCTATATTTTTCAGATCAGAAATAAGTCGTTTTGATCGATATTTTTTAAATCAGAAATAAAAATCAACCATTGATCGATATTTATACCCCCACGTTTAAAAAACGTAAAGGAGGCGTGGCAGGTATAGAAAAGTATATATATTATTGATCAACATCACCACCCGAGTCGATTTAGCCATGTCCGTCTGTCTGTCCGTCTGTGATCACGATTACAGCCGTAATTTTAAAGCTATCATCACGAAATATTTAAGCAATTATCTAAAAAATAAAGGTCAAGTTCGAAAATGAGCCAAATCGGATGAAAACCACGCCTACCTCCCATACAAAGTGCCTTTATCAAAACGGTAAAATATCTTAGAATTCCACAAAAATTAATATATGGTCTTGAAATTTTGCATATAAAGTTTTGATATTTGAAATACACTGAGTATAAAATTCAACCAAATCGGATTTAAACCACGCCTATCTCCGATACAAACTGACTTTATCAAAAAGGTAAAATCTCTTTAAATCCCACAAAAAATAATATATGGACTTGAAATTTTGCATATGAACTTTGATATATAACATGTACTCTATGTATGAAATTCAACCAAATCGAGTGAAAGCCACACCCACCTCCCATACAAAGTGGTATGTCAAAAAACAAAAGCGAATATTTTCTGTTAAAAATATGACGAAAATGTTTTTACAAATAAACACTTTATTGACTGCTTAAGACTTTGAATATACTTCGGTTCGGACGTGGGGGTATTTTAACTTCGGCCCAGTCGAAGATCATTTCTTACTAGTTTTTCGAAAAAAAAAATTATTTTTTGGTCGAAATTATATCGATCAAAAGAAGTAACATGTGTATTAAGATAAAAACTATAATATAATTAAAACTTAAAAATAATAAAAAGTGACATGCCTCGAAAACGAAGGATGATAGGAAAAAAATAACAGTGGTTTTGGCTTTTTTTAGAAATACATAGTATCAATATTTACACACCAATGTTGAATTTAGAAGTTATAAGCGACAATTTTTAAATTATTTTCTGGTAGTTTTTTAAATAATTTCTGTTATTAATAGAAATCATGGAAAATATCATATCATAGAAATCATTAAATCAAAGAAATCACCATCAACATATTGCATGTCTTTCAATAAAAACTGAAATACTTTCTTGTATCTAAAAAATATACAAATCCTTCTCTTTATCCTTGTCTTAGGTCTTATTCAAAATCTTGACCTAGTCCTTATTCAAATCCTTGCCCGTTTCCTTGTCATAAGCCAAGGATCTTGTCCAAATCTTTGCCCTTACCTTTTCCTTGTCCAAATACTATTCTAACTCCTACCAAAGGGTGTTTTTTTAGGGGTTTGTTTTTCGAATAGAGATAAAACTGGCATTTTGTGGTCAAATCTGGCAACTCTAATGTCATTTATGTTCAGTTTGGTTTGCCATTTCATCATGAACAGGTTGACAAAAGAACAACGCTTGCAAATGGGCCGAAAATGAGATTGATCTCGATGCTGATTTTCATCGCAAAATTTTGTTCAGTGATGAGGCTCATTCTTGGTTGAATGGCTACGTAAACAAGCAAAATTGCCGCATTTGGAGTGAAGAGAATCCACATGAGATCCTTGAGACGCCATTACATCCACAAACACTGACTGTTTGGTGTGCTCTATGGGCTGGTGGAGTCATTGGGCCATACTTCTTCTGAAATAATGCTGGAGAGTCAGTTACCGTTAATGGAGATCGGTATAGAGCCATGATAACCGACTATTTTGTTCCCGAATTGGATGGCATGAATGTGGATGAGTTGTGGTTCCAACAACACGGCGCTACATGCCACAATCGATTTATTGAAGGAAACATTCGATGAGCGCATAATTTCGCAGAATGGACCTGTCAATTGGCCACCAAGATCGTGTGATTTGACACCATTGGATTATTTTCTTTGGGGATATGTGAAGTCGCTCGTCTACGCCAACAAACCAGAAACGTTAGGGGACTTGGAGGCAAACATTCGTGGCGTTATTGCCGACATACGGCCCCATATGCTCGAAAAAGTGGTTGAAAATTGGACCTGCAGAATTGGCTTTATTCAAGCCAGCCGCGGCGGCCACATGCCCGAAATCATATTTAAACATTAATGGCATAAAATTATCCTTCCAATAAAGCCAAATTGATGGACATTAAAACGATTTTCTTGTGTTTTATCTCTATTCGAAAAACAAACCCCTAAAAAAACACCCTTTACTAACGAATGATTCATTTCTATTTCCGATCGTAAAAATAACGATTAAAGAATAACTTTTAATTCCGACCGAAAAATAACGATCAATAAATAATTTTTATTACTGATCGGAAAAATATCGTTAAAAAAATAACTTTTATTTCTGATTGAAAAAACAACGATTACAAGATTATTTTTATTTCTGATCGAAAAAAATAACTATCACAAACTTTTATTTCTGATTAAAAAAATTACGAAGACAAAATTATTTTTATTTCTGATGGAAAAAAAATAACGATGAAAGAATAACTTTTATTTTTGCTTGAAAAAGTAACGATAAAAAAATAATTTTTATTTCTGATCAAAAAAAAAACGAACAAAAATAATTGTTTTATACGATCGAAAAAAGAATCGATCACAAAAAATTGTTTCAAGTTGATTTCTATCTTAAAAATCATGAAAAAAAAATCATGTCCAAAACGGAAACTCTGACTCATTAGCTTTATATTGCTAAAACATATTTAAAACATCATTTCATGTATGGTCTTTTGATCTAAAAATTAATAAATAATCGTTATTTTTCATCCCTGTTCAAATCTAATTTAAATAGTGCATTTATATAATTTTTGATACCCTTGCAATGTATTTACTCTGAAATACAATCAGAAAATGATCATGATCTGTGATTACGAAAATTTAGATTTTCATCCAATGGCTTGGCAATGGCTTTTAAATCGCTGTACAGAGAAGGGCTCGGAAGTCATCATGTTATCTCAAAATTGATATTAGACGAGTATTACAAAGAAAATCGAAATGACTCTTCAAGCTCACTTCACAATGAAAAAAACACGGGTTAAGAAAAGAAGTTCAAGTGTATTTTTCTTTGTTTACGTCTGAGTTTCAATTGTTTCCATATAATAAAATTCCTTAACATAAAGCATTATCAATGGTTAGAACATTTTGAAGAGAACTACATACTCTTTGGGAGGTCTAAGGTGTTTTTTAGAGAACGTTTTTAATCTCCTTATTATATTTGTACTTAGCCAGCATAGGAGAATAGCATATGCAGTGATTGTTGTGTTTAGCGTTATTGAAAAGCGTCCCTTCCTGCTCATTTGATAAGAATCGAATAAATGGTGTTTGATATATTGTTTGTTTCAGCTACACACGGCGGAGCTGCCTGTAATATTAAATGCTGTCGTATGCCCTCCTGCCCTAATTTGCATCAAGTTGTTGGCACCAAATACACACCATCAGAAAGTCCCGAAACATACACTGGTGCTAGCAGTGGCTGCAGCAGTCCAGCGCATAGTGCACCGGCTGGTAATTTACATCATTCTCACAGCCATTCCGGTTATCACTACTATGCCAGCAATGAACAGCAGCCGCAGCATCAAGGTGATTTAATTGAAGCTTTTAAAGCACGCATTGAGCTGCAGCAACGCAAAATACTAGCTATGGAACTAGAGGGTAAGGGCAGCAATGCGCTGACAACGGAACTGGAGAAGTTGCAAGAGAAGTTCTCAGCATATGAAGCGCAAAATATACGCTTGGAAGCGAGAAATTTGCAGTTGCAATTGGAAAATGATATGTTAAGACAGGGTGATGCTACCGAGCGGCTGCAGAAGCGCATCAAGCATTTGGAAGAGTGAGTAAAGTAACTTAAATTTGATGGAATCGTTTAATTTTCTTGTATTTTCATTTTCACTTTATGGTAGTTATATTATTGCGCTCAAAGAGGAAATGGCACAGAGCGAGGCACGTCGTGAGCTTTGCAAGTGTTCCGGCATTAAGTTGAATACGCAAACCGGACAATCCGCAGAGCAAACCATACTTTCTCTGCGACACATTGTGGAAAAATTGCGTGCAGAAAACAAATATTTAAAGGATGGTCGTCGTCCCGCGGAGTCAAGGGTATTTATTTGAAGTACTGAAAAGATGTGCATTTTTTTATTTTAAACATTTCAGCATACAGCAGACACATCAATAGATCCGCTGCCAAGACAAATGTACGCCGAGTCTTTGGAGAAAATCGCAGCCTTAAGTGCTGAGCTAAGCTTGAAAGAAAAATGTACACTTTGTGGTGGACGCGGAAAGGTTACTTTCATGAATTTAGAAAATTAATCTTTTTAAATCACTGCATGCGCTTTGCTTTCAGTTGGAGACCATTTCGAACAATGATGAGCTCAATTTCATCAGAGAACAGCTTGTAAAGAAGACACAGCTGTTACAAAAGGCGAAAGTTTTGCTCACACGTGCCGCAGCCAAAGAAAAGGTTCTGAAAGAACAGTTGGGACTGTGGAAGCGCAAATGCTCTGAACTACAAAATGTGCCCGTTATCGATGAGATCAGTGAATAGTTTTTTTTTATAATTTAATATATTTCCTTTGTTGTTTTATTTCATTGTTTTGTGTTATTGTTGGATGTTTGTGTAAATAAAATGTGTACTGCTGTAAATAAAAAACAATCCATGGTTAATGAATAGATCGCCATGGTTAATAAATGGAAGCTATGGATCGATAAAATCATCTATGAGAAATTGATGTTTCATGTCAAAAATGTCATATCTTCAGACCAACATGGGTTCTTAATCGGCAAATCAACGCTGACAAACTTCCTACTTTTCTGCAATTTTATTATTACTAACTTCGAATCTGGTTTTCAGACGGATGTCATTTTCATAGATTTTGCCAAGGCATTTCATAAAGTCCCACATAAACATTTAATTTTTAAACTTGCCTCTCTTAGTATTCACTCTAACCTATTGTTCTGGTTTCAATCATACATATAAAATCGCTTCCAATCCGTGAAAATAGATAATAACCTATCTAACTATGTACTTCGAAGTCACTTCTGGTGTTCCTCACGGGAGTCATTTAGGGCCTCTTCTGTTTCTAATTTTCATAAATGAACTCCCATTTGTCATACGTCATTCTCAATGTCTTCTTTTCGCGGACGACCTCAAACTCTTCCGGCCTATTAAATCTAGTGCTGATGTTCTTCTTCTTCAAACAGACATCGACTCTATTATTACCTGGTGCGAGCTAAATTACATATCACTTAACGTTTCAAAATGTCAGTGCTTCTCCTTTTCTAGATCTTCATCTCCATTAGTTAGTCCGTATTATATTAATTCTTGTCAACTCGAAAGAGTTACCTCCAAGAAAGACATCGGCATTCTTTTTGACCCATGTTTGAACTTCAAGGACCATATAAATCTTATCATCAACAAGTCGAACTCGATGTTAAGCTTCATGATAAGAAATTCAACGGATTTTAAAGATCCTTACGCCCTAAAAAGTTTATACTCTTCTTTAGTTCGACCCCACTTAGAATACTGCGCTCTCCTATGAAGCCCATCTTCGCCATTCCAAACTCTGATAATTGAAAGAATACAGAAAAAGTTCACAAGATACATTCATCAGGTATTACCCTACACAGCGAGATGTGCCTTAATAGATATCTACTCACTTGAATCAAGACGTAAGATGCAGTCAGTCATTTTTATTCGTGACCTTATCCATCATCACATCGAGCGTCCTTCTTTACTTGGTATGTTGGATTTTGTCACTCCGCCTCGCTCTCTTCGTAGTCACTTTATCTTCCGCGTTCCTTTCCACAGATCGGAATATGCTCGCAATAAGCCCATTACGCGATATGTCATTGAAACTAACAGAAATTTACTTAATCTTAATCTTAATCTTCTTCAAGTCTTCCGAATAACCTAGTGCTACTAATCTGTTGGTCGTATTTGATATGTTACAGATCCGTGATTTCTCCTATCTTTTATTTTTACTTTTTACTTTGATGATTCATTTTGGGTCCGATTCCTTCTAAATAATTTCAATCCGATATTCATGAAGCATTCGTAATTTATTTGTAATCTCAAATATAATTTATTTTGTATCTCGCATCATCTTTATCTTTATTCAGTCTAATTTCTGTTATGCTTGTGTTGTTGCAGTTTTTAATAATTACTTTGTGATTTTGTAAGCTAGTCTTAAGTAATCTATAAGAGATATTTGTCTCTGTTTGATGAAACTAAATAAATAAAAGAATTTATATTGACGCTTTTATCTTTTTTATTTGCTCGTTTTTAGTTCATTTCCACTTCATTGGCATTATATTTAAGCTGTAAGGTTATAGTATTTGGTGAGGTCTGGTCGACAACCAGTAACTTATGACCGTCCTGCAAGCCTAGTTCGCCCAGCGAGAGTGTTAAATTTGAGCGAGTGCGCTCTTCAATACTCTTGACAGTAGACATATACAGTGTTTTATTTTTGCCATCAATGACAGCAGTTAAGCCTGACCAAAAGTTGCGAATAAGTGCTTGTGAACAAGTGGTTTAAATATTGCTAACGTACCTGGACTTTTCATTTGAAAACGTGGACTCTCGCAGAGCATTTTAATGAGATCTTCTAAAGTGGTCGTATTGGGATCCTCAATGGGCACAGTTTGAGGCACACTACTGCATGCTAGACAACCATCTGTCTTCTCTGCTTGATACGTGTACGTGTAGATGCCATCCAGATCATTGAAGTTCATATAATTGCACATGCTGTCATAACAGTTGGTGGTTAGTTTAAAGACCTGTTAGATAAGATCGTGTGTGTTCATGAAGTAAGTGACATTTGCAGTTTTCAACTGTTTTCCTACCTCTGTTGCACATGCCGCAGCAATTACAGCATTTGTGCTGGCAACAGCTGGAATGATGTGTTTTATTACGCCCTGCACCAGTCTGGGTAACAGAAAAATTGCAGTGCATGAAAATTATATAAAAAAATAAAACGTACCTGTAGGTAACACCGGCAATGTTGAATTGATTTGCGCGCTCCAGTGCACGCTCATAGACCCAACTCACATGCTGCGGATCATCGCCATCTAGAGGTACATTGAAGGGATTCTCTTTGTCCCACTGTATTATCTTGACATACTCTATGCAGTGCTCAGGCAAACGCGGCGTATTTGCAATCGTACACAGTGGATAGTTTATCTGCGGCGGAAATAGATCCAAGGTGCACTCAATGCATGCCGTATAGCCAGGCAATATAACACGCGCATTTCCTTTAAACCCCTCAGTACCTCCATCGATCATAGGTATAATAGTGGAAGCATCCACACTGCCATCCTCCTCATAGCTCAGCATGGAAATAAGCATGCCGTTGATCCAGCGTCTCGCCACAATAGAGTCTAGGCCACAAACTATGATATGGAATTGTTGATAGAATGCTTCATCGTAGTCTTGAATTTTATTAAAATGTGGCGTTACTCGACAAGTCGGTATGCGTTCATTGATGAAACGTGCCGCACACTCTGCCTTCGAGGCACCAATATCTTTGCGTCGAAATAGAAACTGCCTATTGAGATTGGAGAGCTCAATGATGTCCATGTCAATAACGTGTATATTACCGAAACCCATTAGCGCAAGATCCTTGAGCAGCTCACAACCGAGACCGCCAGCACCTAGTCGTAGTCAAGTAAACTTTAATTTGTATGCTTAAAAAAAATGCACATATTGTGCTTCTTACTCACCTATAACGAGAATTTTGCAAACAGTTTGCAAGAATTCTAAATTATCAGTAGAAGCTGTAAAGTCCGCCTTGCAAAATGGTCCAGTACGTTCAAGCAAGTGACGCAAGCTATTCCAGCGTTTACTGCTTAATTTGACCAAGGCATTGGGCGATGCGGCTGCAGTTTCGGTTGCCATTAAAATAAAAATCTTTATTTGGATAGATTGCAAAAATAACAACTTCTATGGGGCAATCAACAAATTTTCTTAAATTGTTCCAAACGCCGGTTGTCACAATCAGCTGTTTTGATATTTGTTAGATATTTACAATAGATGAATTCACAATAGACACAATTCTCGAACTAAAATTGTTTTCAATATACTAGGTATGTTTCGTACCCGACATTTTAAGTTTTTTTAAAAGTTTTGAAAGTTATAGTTCGATAAGTTCTCCCGAACTCTACAAAGTGGTTAGCAATTGAAAAATAAAATGTTCCAGCTCACACCTACGTAATAGAAGTTACACTTTTTAGTGCGAGAATTTTAAAAGTGTCAAAAGTGTAAATAAATTGCTTGAAATCAGCTGTTTTGAAGTCAATAAATAAAAACTTTGAAAGGTTAGTTTTTTTATTTTGAATATATATTTTTTTTTCTACTTGTAATACATACTATGTTCACACTGAGGCCGAAAAGCCACTTTTCGGACATTAATGGCTCTTCAGCTGAAAAGCTACATGATATTAAGCTTTCCGCCTTAGAAAAACTGTTAAATGTAAAGCAGATTTTGTTTGATTTTCAACGAAAAACTCTGAAAACCTAAAAAAAAACTCTGATTCTAAAGTCAGTTCTTTGAAGTTAAATCAAAATCTATTGCTAAAATTCAGGTTGTCACTGATATTTTCCATTTCGTCTGTATGTTTTTTTTTATTTGTATATTTGAATCCAATTAGAGCATCTTATTTTCTGAGAAAAATAAAATCATCAGATGTGAGGTCTCATGCATCATATCTGTTAATATTCATTTATTGAGACCTCACATCTGATCATTAGATCATTTATCATTAGTCATCAAAACAGACTCAGTCAACAGGCAATTGATGTCAGTGGTTCTTAAACTTTTAATTTTTTTAATCCTAATTCGAATTCCTGATACTACCTGTACAGGGCGTTTATTACAGAACACAACAACTAATACTAGTAGCACAGGGCATTTATTAAAAAATGTCACATTTTTGCAGCATTTTGCTTAAATAGACAATATAATAAATTCACAAGTACTTTAAATACTCAACATATGTATATGAACTCCAGTTAAATAAATTATGAAATTACATATATAACGACTTTTAATAATAACTGTAACTGTTCTCATATTGCAATTTTTGCTATAACTACAAAATTATAAATTATGTCAAAAACTAACTTGAAATATGAACTTGGCACTGTGTTTTCATGTGGTTTCATTCTTATCTTAAATGTAAATTATACTGTTTCGCCACTTGTTATCTTCTATTGTAAAAATTTATTTTCTTATTCAAAAACAATCTCTTCTCTCGAAATTTCTGCTTGACATTAATTTGTATCAGAAAAGCATGATATACAACTTCAAAAGTTATTACAAAACCAAGCTTGTATTACTCCACACAAAATAGGCTTTATTAAAGAGGTGGTACTAGATATGGCAATCTTTAAGTAGTATTGAATATGTTACAATCGATTCTTTAGAAGGTTTGGTAGGGAAGATAGATTTGAAAATTTATAGCATGTTTCCACGGCACTCTGAATCAAGTATTTTGGCTTACGAATTAAGAATGTGAAATAGCCTGTTCCCACGAAGAAATCTTAATTCAGTTTGACAGCTGAAACTATGTAGAGCTGAAAGCAATACTCACTTTGATAGCTGAATTTGACTTTTTGTTTTGTTTGTATTTCTTCTATTGCTGTTTTCGATTAATTTTCGATAAAAATTAGAGATAAAACCGATTTCTACTTGATTCGGATGTTAATTCAAACTGAATCAACTTCGAATGAGGTAATTCAGCTTGTCAAATGTTGTAGGTCGAATTAGTTAATTCGGAACATAATTCAGCCTCGAATTACGAATGAGAGCCGAATTACGTTGTTCAGGGTGCCGTGGAAACATGCTATTACACCTTATTAACCTGCCCTTAAAGTATCAGAAACAATGATAAAATAAAAACGTACTTTTTTTACTCTTAAAGTTGTACACATTATTATACAAAGTTAATATATCCCTTACGCTGTTAGCGTGGGAAATGAAAATAATTTTTTTTAAATTTCATTGAAACTTATACTTATTCTCAACAGAATTTCATAAGAAAATATTTTCAAAAAAATTTTTTTAAAGCAAATATTATATTGTTGGTCGTCTTAAATAGTTATATTATAAAAAAGATTAAGTGAGCTAGTGAAAAACAAAGTCTTGTCGCATTTCATCTCACTGTAATTTTATATATTTTGTAGGAATAAAAACTCCTCCGTTTAAGACTTTCACATGGAAACTCATCAAAAATTGTATACTACTGCCAAAGCCACAATAACTTCGTTTTGCACGTGAAATTCAAAAAAAAAGAACATAAATATCACAGACGAGGAATACAATCTTTTTTGTTTCTATTAATTTTAAAAAAAATAAGTAAATTTTGTAGTTCATATCATTTTAAGTTCGATATAATGTGCGATAAAATTAGAAAGAAATCTAAAAATACGATACGATGTATCAAAAAAAAAAAAATTAAAACAGATTTAAAGTTTCACTATCACAAATGAACATTTTGACTAGTCATAACACACAGAAAGACAAAGTAAAGCGGCTTTTACTGGATCTCAAAAATAAAAATATTTTTACAAATTGATAGTTCAAAACCTAATCAATGTGTCGATTTTTCTATAAATCTATAAACAAATCGGGGAGATTACGATTTCCGTGGCCCCTCAATTTGAGTATGCAGTTTTAAAGCAATCTTTGAGAAAATAAGATTCGTTGAAGGATTTATCGATATATCGATAAGTTATCGAGATATCGATTTTTCAACATTTGTCCGATCTCAATGATTTAGGTGTCATTCGAAAGATATTTAAAATTTTTTTAATATGAAATGAAAAAAAAATATTTTTCGTAAATCGGCCACGCTACAGACTGTCTTTCTGCATAGTATGTTTTATTTTTGCATAAAACCGTAAATAATTAATATAAAGATTAAATAATGATATAATTAGTTGAAAGCTGAAATATTAACCTTTTGTTTGGTATATAACATGTTATACTTTTTCTTTTATTTTGACCGATTTTTGCTGTTATGTTATAATTTAGGTTGATTAGTACAATCATATAGCATAGGAAAATGTTTCATAATTAGGCTGAATATATTTGATTTGCTTTATAAATTGTGCATTCACACTGTAAATGGTGCAAGAAAGATCTTCATAAAATTTTCGATGCATTTTGAGTTATTGAATAAATTTTTTTAGTGGTACATACATAGTGTACTTTTCCTGTAAAAGGAGCTGAGATAGACTTATCAAAGGTTGTTTGTTGTATTCTGAAGTACATATTGATAGTTTTACTAACTTTTATAAAAAAAGTGGCTCTGCTTTTTACAAATTGCACAATTATTCTGTTTTTTTTTTTTGTGAAATAAAATGAGAATCCGTATATCTTATTTAAAAAGAACACGATGCGAATCATAATTAATATGATTCGAATATTCTTTTTTATTTTACATAGGTGTGCGACGTGCTTGCGATTCTTTTGTGCTTCGTGATGAAGATGAAAGTTGTTGATGTTTATCAACAGTACATCAAAATTGTACGTTTAAAAAGAAAAATAAAAACCGTATGATTGTTTTGTTTAATCTAGTAACAATATGGTAGAAATAGGGGAAACAAGTATAACATATTACTGTGCGTTTAGACCGCCTGAACGAACGAAAAATTCATCGCAAGCAATTTATTGCGATAAAAACGTCGTTCGGCGTACTGTTTACACCGCACGAACATCGATAGCGAACGAACATTATCCGCCATCTTGTATGTTCAGCTGATCTAAACAGGAATTGTGCATTCGGCCGAACATTAATAAATGTAGGGTTGACATCTCTTTCTTTTTTTATTTATAGTATATATTTTTATGAATAAATATACTTTCCATGATTTCTTCTTTTAAGCTACTCCTTTTTGCTACTTTTCTGTTTTTAAAAACAGCGCAACACTGGATTCGCCCAAAAAGATCGAGGGAAGGCCGATCAGTCCGAACGAAAGAATCTTCGTTCGTTCGCGCTAATTTACTGTTTACACCGGGCGAACAGCGTTCGCGATAAATTCATAGCGAACGCTGTTCGTTCGGGCTAAGTGTTTATACCGCGCGAACAAACGAGGATTCTTTCGTTCGTTCAGGCGGTCTAAACGCACAGTTATACACCAAACGAAAGGTTAATGTTTCAGCTATTACCATATGTTATGTTCTATTTACTTTTATTACGTACTTTTTGAAGAAAATAACGGTTTTATAACAAAAAAAATATATATCATGCCGAAAAATCATCTGTAGTGTAATTAGATTTAGTACCAAATTTTTGTTTTATAAATTATTTTGAAGATATTTAAGTTTGTTATCGAATGATACCCAAATTATCCTGATCGGTCAAATATTATCATAGATATGGTTGAATTTACATTAAGACTTCTTTTAGTAAAAATCTTTTTGAAAATCGATAACTCGACAACTAATCGATATATCGATAAATCCTTCGGTGAATCTTATTTTCTCAATTAGTTCTTCAAAACTGCATATTCAGATCTTGGGACCACGGAAATCGTAATCGTGCCAACAAATCACGTGCATCATTATCTCAACATCCCCTATTGAAACCTACGATTTGCTTAAAAATATATAGAAATAAATTTGAGTGCTATTTTATTAATATTAAACTGACAACACCCTGTGCAAATAGCGTCCTATAATCGATATTGCACAGTTACAATAACAAAAACAAAAATGTTTTGACGGTAGTCGCTGAAGAAAAACAATTAAATTCATGCCAATTTAACGCTTTGTTGTTAATTTGGTCGGGTTGATTTACATGTAAAATCCAGTTTTTGCAAAAAAGTGTGGATTCATACCCGAAAAAATCAGTGTCGACAAAGTTAACCTCTCTTATATTT
This sequence comes from Pherbina coryleti, assembly GCA_943735915.1. Classification (NCBI taxonomy): domain Eukaryota; kingdom Metazoa; phylum Arthropoda; class Insecta; order Diptera; family Sciomyzidae; genus Pherbina; species Pherbina coryleti. Next base: position 79,230,498 of record OX030952.1, on the reverse strand, counting down.
TATACAATTGCTGTAACTTGGGAAGTTCTGCTTTCAACATATTCCAATACTTAAAACAAAAAGCCTTAAATTGTTATCAATGAATGAATTTGAGATAAGAAGTCATAACGCAACATAGATTAAGGTATTAAGTCTATAAATTTATTGATTACTGGCCTAGTTAATATAAAGAAGTGGCTGAGATTCGAAGTAGAAACTACGCAAGGTTAAAAAACTAGGAAATTATGGAATTGAACATTTGAAACTGAAAACATTTATGCAAAATCATTTAAACTTCTTCAGAGTGGATTATTGCAAATAAACACAAACAATACTCACAAAACCAGACACAGTTAACGTTGTAACAGTTGCGATCCGTCATTCAACCACAACTTTATTAACTTAATGGTAAAAAATAATAAATATTTGCATCACATGCCCGCTAAAAAATATGAGCGTAGCTTATTGCTCAAAACTACAACGGAACTGAATGATCAGACGGCACAACTTGTTAATGTTCCAATTAGTTCAGATGATGAAAACAGCAATGAAGAAACATTTCTACACCGCACAAAAAGCACAAAGAAAAAACGCAGGGTCAAGCTGTCGGTCAGTAGCCTACGTACTGGACGAGGTCAGCGCCATCAAATTCATCGTGGTGCACGGCGTCTGGCCAGGTATATGATAGCCGCTCTACTGGTGCCGGTGTTGCTATTGGTATTTTATATAAATTTTTACAGCAGCGCTAACATGCGTAGAGGTAAGTAAAGCTATAGAGAATTTTTAAGAATTAAAACATCTACACTAAATTATAACATTTCTCAGTTGCCTTGTCCGAGTGGGGCTACAATATTTCACGCAATGTAGCCGAATATGTGCTGCCTGAAAACCATACAACTCTGCTGGAACCTCGAAATATATGCCGAGATAAAATATTTCTACTGATTATCGTGTGTTCAGGTGTCGATAATTTTGCTGCTAGGTAAGCGCTTAGCACTTAATTTAGAAAATTGCGATATCAAATTTTTATATAATAAATGGTGAGTTTAATTTCTATTGTTGTTACAGGCAAAATATACGCGATACATGGGGCAACACAACCGAGTTTAACTATCACATGTTTAGCCAACTACACGAACATTTCAATGGAAAATATTTGGATCCTTCACCAGAGCGTTTGCAATACTATAGAAACTATATAATGGGCAACTTAGGCAACAACATAAAAAGCCACCAGTCAAATGTAAGCATTCAATTTAAAAATAACTGCTCAATATTTTTTTTCTTTTTTTTATTTATGTATAAGATAACATCTGCACCATCCAAAATACCTGTGCGTGTAGTTTTCCTCATTGGACGCCGAAAATACGAGTCACTACTGGGCAATGAGACACTGACACGCCTGCATAGTGAATCGGAGCAGTACGATGACATCATACAGGAAAATTTCATCGATAGCTATAAAAATCTGACAGTCAAATCTGTCATGGCACTTAAATGGGTTACCCGACATTGCCAGCATGCAAGCGCATTCATTATGAAATGCGATGATGACACTTTCGTCAATGTGCCAAATTTGCTGCAACATCTACTTGGTGGCACCATACCGCTCTATAATGACACACTCGATATGCACGATCAGCGCTCTTATCAAGTGCTCGCCGAATACAATCGCCTAAATGCGACACGCAATTTGCTAATGGGTCATCTTTTTTGTAGTGTGCATCCAATCGCTGATATTGCGAGCAAATGGTACATGCCATATTACATGTTTCCAGCCAATACATATCCGACTTATTTATCTGGCGCTAGCTATCTTATGTCTAGCGATGTTGTGCCGAAGCTATATGCAGCTTCGCTCAACACATCACTCGTATATCTGGAGGACATTTACATCACTGGTATCTGTGCAGAACGCACCAAACTGCGTCGCCGCCACAATCCGCTGTTCAGCTTCAAACGCTCCAAGTCGCCTTGCACAATGAAAGGCAGCATAACGCAGCATTATATGAAAAATGATGCCATGTTGGATTTGTATGCTTTTGTCACCAATTCGAGTATTAAGTGCGCGCCACCAGGCAAGTACTTTCGAACTGTACGTTTGCGCAAGAGCAACAATTGCACATAAACCCCGCTAGGTTCGAACAACAGCTAGATACAATGTAGAATTGAAGACTTCAGTATACCAAGTATGAATGTAGGATCAAAGTATTTTTTTTTTAATTCATAAGTACATAGTTGAGTGAGTAGCAAGTTAAGAGTTTAATAGCTTGTAGCTTAGTATTGAGTAAGAATTAGGAAAAAAAACAAAATTTAGATCAAAATCAAATGTATTTATTAGCTTTCTAAAATTTACAAACAATTAATTAACATATAAAGAATAGTTGCTTCCAGTGGATGCTCAAAAGCTTCGTAGTACTAATTCTAAACTTTAAACTCAAGCGTGTTTTTATTTTCGAAATGCTCTGAGCTCTCTTAAGCACCCATTTTTCCTTTTTATATTAAGTTGCTTTTGCTGTGATTTTTTTTTTTTTTTTTTTTTGTGTTTCAGAGATATTTTTCGAGTCATAAAGCAGGTTGTTTTATTTATATAATATTATAAAATTAATACAATTGCATATCTATGGTTCATTTATAAAATGATCCTGAAAACATTTATAAAATGATTTTGAAAATAAATCAAGAAATTATGGTGCCAACACTCGCATTTTAGGTTATTATATCTAATTATTTAAAAGCATTAATATTTATTGTGTTGTAATATTAATGTAACGATAAAATTCATGTGCCTCAAATTGGCTCCGCCACTTGATTTAAACGAACATGTGCCCTACGTTGGTATGCTTTTTTAATGTGAAGTTAGCCCTGCCACTAATTTTATAAAAAATTCCGAACATTGTGCTGTGATGTGTTCGAATTGTGCTGCAATGTGCCGTAAGTAATTTCATAGTCGATTTTATTATTTGAGCAAATAATAATAAAACCTAAAACATGCTTTTAATAGCTTATGGTGTATATCCTGGGCAAAGCTTAACAGGGTGTAGCACATCTCAAGCAGAGCTGGAATTTTCATAGATGTACTGGTTTGTGTTGTATTCTCTTATATCTCTTTATAGCACAACTTGCCCACATGGCATAATTTATTCACATTACAAAAGCACCACCTCATAAACACGATACCATTAGATTTAACTTTCAAATGTGGCAAAGAAAGAAAAAATAGTGGCGCTAACTTTATGCACATTTGTTTGTTTTTGCACATTTGCAAGTTTTGTATTGTCATAATGTGAAATTGTAATAAGGTCTGTTTCCGTACTCATTTCAGGTAACTTGAAGTTACTCGAAAGCGTTTTTTTAAACATTTTTCAAGCGAATGGAAGACTTGATATTGTAAATATATTGCTATCAGTTCCTGGAGAACAATTCACTCGCAACTTGTTTAAATTTCCCATTATTTTAAATAAACCAACCAATTTCAATTGACAAAAAACTACTGTCGAGTCCGTACTTTTTGACAAATTTTCTTATTTTGACAGGTAATCAAATTACTCTCTATTACTCGAACTTTACTTAAAGTGAGCACGGAAACAGACCTATAATTTGAGAATTAAAATTTTTCATTTCTGTTATATAAATAATATGCAAAACAGAACTCCTTAAAGTCCTTAGACCTTAAGCAACAAAAGTATAATTCGCGTTTTAATATAGTTTAAGTTCATTTATAAAACTCATCACTAATTCTAGAGTATATTGTGCAGGAAAAATTTACAATGGAAACATTATTATTATTTAAATTAAATTTGTTTAAAAAAACAAATCACAAAATTGTTAGAGGGTTGATCAAACTCTAAATAAAATTTTTTTATTAGAACCATGAACAATTTAATACTCTGTATTTATCACTATAAAATCCTTTAATTTTTGTCCCACGTACATCTATTAATCTAAAAAGTTTGCAATCATTTTCGGCATTTAAAACTTTATGTTTGTGTCGAAAATGCATTTAAATCAATTAAATTTAATTGTCTGCCTATAACCTCAAAATATTAAGCTTAAGCTTGGTGTATTCACCTTAAAATTATTTTACTAATTATCGTTGCTAAGGTTATATTTTTTATAAATTTACTTATATTCGACACTAATTCAATAACTTGTGATCCTCGCATTGTTTTGATGGACCTGTTGGAATTAGTTTAAACTTGTGATGTTGAAAGGTGAAGACAAAAATTTGTTAAACTGATTAAGTAAAAAAAAATTTATTTGTTTGTTTTTTTTTTTTTAATAATTATTAAATTTTTTTGTCCTATTACAAATTATTTAAATGTAACTTTTTGAGAATTACATTTGCTAAATTATGAAACATATATTTTTGAATGTATTGCATAAACAATATTTGTGATGTATGTATAATTCTAGAGTTAAAATTGAGAAAAAATTGGCGTCCTTTATAAAATAAACAATTTTATTTATTAATTGTTTCTTTTCTGTAAAAACAATAATTATAGCTCAAAAAATTTGCAAATCAGATGGAATAAAAGTCATCAAAATCAATCAACAGCTCAAATGTTTTCATTATTAGTAAATCGTGAAATCTCTCACCTCTCAGTAACAGTAACAGTAACAGTGACAGTAAAACAGCATCTTGGTCCATCTTAGGCCATCTTAGCTCTTGAAAGGACTTTCACTTTAAACTTCTTGTGATCACATTGTCTTGTGCGTGTTATTAAATGTTTGTTCACAAATGATAAAGAACTGGCCCTACTACTTTTAAGCTGACTCCAAACGGCTAAAGTACATGTTCTCAAGAAGCTTTTCATGGCATTATTTACCTTCTGACGTTTGCCATTGCCTGCAGAGAGGTAACGAACAATGCGAAAATTTATTTCAGATGATCCAGTCCAGAGATATCGTACCCAACGCAAGGCGCTCCCCTTTTTTAGTGGAGCTCTATAAAAGGGGAGGGCTATAGCAGCTTAAAAAATAATTATTTTTACAAATAAAAAAAAAATATCAAAAAGTTTAAAGGTACTACAATATGTCAATAAATTTGAACAACAAATTTAAATGCGTTCCCAGGAAAAATTCTTAAAAAATCAATTTCTTTTTTCGCCACGTAGCTGCGTGTAAACCTAAAATACATTGCGGGACATAGGGCGTCAATATTAAAACAAGGAAGTTAAAAAAAAAAAAAATATAACAAATGATAATATTGGTTGGTTTGTGGATCTGGATAGTGATGATAGAGACATATTTGACACTAATAGATGAAGATAAAGATTGTGCCAGAACGAACATGAATCTGAAGTATATGATATGAGGGACAGCAATCTTGATTTCGTCGACCAAGAAACCAGAGAAGAGGTTTCTGCCGAGCCAAGGGCATCACTGCAGTCGAAACACGAAACTATCCAATACACTCGAGATTAATTTGATCCTTTATGTTTTGTTTTCGACATATGGGTTAAACACTTGAACTTAAGTTCCGGCTTCCGAGTTAGCAAGCGGGAGCCACTCACGAGAGTTCATTTCCGTTATTTGAGTAATTTTCTTTTTTGACAGCTCGTGGCTCCCATCGTTGTTACATGCTCTTGACTCGTCCGCTCACTTGCACTTTTCATATCGTGTTCGAGAGTGGGAGCGACAAAAATGAAAAACATTGCTCGAACGGTACTTTCAGATACTTAAAATATAGCACGGGCTCACTAGCGATTGTTGCAAAAATGAAAAATAAGCTTGGGAGCATTTCCATTCTGCGGATATTTTGAGTTCGAAATACATTGCTTTTTTGGGGTATTTTAGACATAATTTAGATACTTTATGAAAAACAGATAAGAAAAAATGAAAAACTTATGAAATTTGTTGCCAAAGTGCTACAAGTGCGTGTGTGTGGCTTGACTGTCAAAATTAGCCCATGCACATACATACATTTTGTACGAAGCCCACCGAAAAATGCAGCGGAATACCGTAACATGATTCGAATTTCCAATTGTAACAATGAGTTCGGATGTGGAGTTGGCTGCATAATGGTGTAATAATACAAGGTAGCATTGACAACTGCTTATTTTCTCTTCTACAAGAAAACATCTCCTGTCAAAAACTGTCCTGTTGAAAAATGCATCTGCTGTGAAATTGTGAAATGCATCTGGTGTCTAATTTAAAAAAAGGCATGCTTCCCAACATAAGAATTTGTAGAAATAGAATTTATCCAATAAGTCCGAATCTGTCCAATCCAGATTCCAGCTTAGAAATAAAATCGAGGAGTTAAATCTTTCAACAAAACAGATTTATAATCCTGATGAGTTCGTATATTCTTTAGACAGATTCCAAATAAAGCACTAGTGAGCTGCAAGGAAACATTTGCTCCTGGTCTTAAAATTAGTAAAGAAAAGAATAATATTCCTCACCTAGACAAATCTGGTACACATAGAGTCAAACTTTTTGTACATTCAGTGATCTTAAGAAAATGGCTTTCCAGTTAAAGATATTTTTATTTTTATTTTAAAAGAACTTCGAGAGATAGTTCCTATAACAATATCAAAATACCTACATCAAAGCCACAACACTTGAGCTGCCTAGCGCATTAATCCTTTTTTACATATACCTATGTATTAAGGTGGATAAAAAAAAAATGTTTACGACACTCATATTCCGGGATTAAAATAAATCTGATATCCAAAAATTTTTCCTCGAATTCAATAACTTGGAAGGCAAAATTTGAGCTTCTTTGAAATTTTTTTTATTCTTGAGATTGACTTTTTCTCTATAGAATGCGCGGATGTTTAATAATTGGACAAACGGAGCAATTATTTCAGTAATAGTTACATTGGACATAACTTAAAATCTATTTAAGCCAAATTTGAAGCTGGTTTTCAAAACATTTTGCTTTTATAAAAGTAAATAACTTTTTATACGTGTGAGAAATATGTGGAATATCAAAATAATCCGTAAAATTCAAGAGATATCACTAAACTAAGTCGTTTTTAAAGAGGCGGGAACTCTTGGCAAACCAAACTCATCCGTTTCAATTGTTGCCTGCAAACATAAAAATAGTAATAACAAAAAGCATGCAAATAACAATCTTAGCGCAGTACCTTTCCTGGTACAAGGCTATCGGCTCCAGGCTCCTTATCCGGGGCAGATGGTGCCTTTACAACATCATCCAAGTAGCTAGTGTCGTCATCGAGTGCAATTTCCTCACCCAGTGCATCGAGTTCAGCCTCTAGCTCATCGTCATCGACCTCTGGCATGCCGTAGGTGCGTCCCAATGCCTCCTGTACATCGTCCGCTTGCTCCAGCATATCAGCCATATCGTCTTGGATATCCTGTTTATTGATGTGGACTATTTATAGTAACTTCAATATTAAGATATCACCAGCACCTACCTCAATGTGATCGATATTGATTTTCTTAAACTCCTTTTGCATTTGTTTGACACCATCTTTCATGGCAGCCACTGTGGCTTGTGTATCTTTCAGAGATTGTGCAGCATAGTTAGCTTGTTCCATGTTGAAAGATTGATTGCGCAAACTCTCCGATTGTTGTTCATAGCTGACAAAAAAAAATAAAATATATTAATTAATAACTACGTCAGGTTTATGATTAATTACGCCTTCTTCTGCTTAAGCACACGCATCGCCTTCTGCTTGACGGAATTCTTCGCTGGACCCTCCCGCATCTTCGACATTTGTTCACGATATTTGCGTAGCTCATTTTCCAGCTTACTAATCTTCTCTTCTATGTTGGCTGCACGCGTATCCACCTTAAATTTTATTAAAAATCAAAAATATCTATAAGATCTTTCCAAAGTTTGATCATATCTTTCTCATCTACTTACGCCAGCTATACAGTCGTTGAGACTTGGACCTGGTTCCTTTGGTTTTCCTTTACCAAATAGTCTATTCATTTTTAATTAACTGTTTTTATAAATGCTTAATATTTCCAAATGTATGCAAGTAGATGCAGAATTTATCACAAATTACGTTTTTCTAACTAGGGTATTTAACGGGATGACTAATTTTTGAGGTTGTTGTGACAGCTATTACTACAGCACCTGCTCAACTTTCCAGTGTTGAGCAGCGCACAGAAACAGTTTAAGGCCTGTGATGAAAAAACACAGGTGGGTCACTGGACACACGAGAGAAGCGAAGCATTTTCGCAAATTCATAGATTTGATAATTTAATAGTGTTTTTTCGATTAAAATAATTTTTAAATTCACAACTTTAAAATAACAAAGTATATATATCATATATATTAACCCTCTTCGGCCCTCCCTTAAAGCCCCCTGTTCAGTTGTAGGGAATAAATATACAAAAATCATTAAGTTTGTTACAATTTAATCAACTTACAGGTTGTTTATTTTTAACGATATTTATAACGACCTTTAGTAGGAAGTAGAAACAACATCTAATACACAACCCTTAGTGAATATTTCTTTTAGTTCGTTCGTTCTTTTAGTTCGTTAGGTCTTTTAGTTCGCATGGACAAACCGAAGATTCAAACCATAGCTCGGTAAATTTAGTTATCTTTGCTCTAGTTCGTTCTGTTTGCTACTTTTGTCGGTTGGATAGCCAATATACAGTCCTAGAATAGCCAACATACAATCCTTTCTTAAAGTAATAGATTATAGTGATCTGCTGAAACATAGCTTTAGCTAATGTTTATCACTGAATCAACAAAATTATGAAAGAAAGGGTTTTAGCGTAATGATTAGAGGAAAGTACCAACAAACGATAAAACTGTGAGTTGTGGGTTCAATTCCTGCAGCGGGCAATAAATTATTTTTAATTTAACATTTTCTGGTTCAATTGATGCAAGCAAAAAACAATATCAATTCTAAGAAAAAAGGTGTCGGAAAAAAGTGTCGTTTTTTCTGATTTCACTCTAGCAAATCGCAGAACGAGGCGTAAAAAGCTTCGCTTAAAAAAATTAAACACATTTTTAACATAAAATTGAATTGTAATTTTTATAGTTTTGAGTTATATAACTAATTATTTTGCTCTTTTTAGCGTAAAAAAATTAATTTCATATCAGAACTCCCAAAAATCGTGTTGATTTTATTAAAAATTTGAAACTTGTTACCATAATAAAATAAATGTTATAACATTTTCAAACAAAGTCAGCTGTCAAATTTCATCGCTTGCATGAGCAATTCATCGAAACCTTTATACACTATGTAATAGTACGCTTACATATGAGGGTTAAGAGAAAGAAGATTAGCCTAATCTCCTACTGAAATCTCAACTGTTTACATTAGCGTGATCCAGATTAACTTTGACATTTCGTTGCTTTGTTTGGTTTTATGTATTTACCTTCAGCCTTTTACCTTCAGGTAAATTTACCTTTACCTATGTATTTGTTTTTGCAGCCATTTTCCTACACCAAACAATTATTTACCATTTCATTTTATTACTTCTTTATAGTGTTGCATTTTTCAAGGAATTATAGCTGTTCACAGCGTCGCAAACCTTTTTTGAGGAGATTAGCAATTAGATTAATTTTTAATCTCGTTCTGAGGGGATTAACTTTTGTAAAAACAAGATTAGCCAGTTAATTTCCTCAAAGCGCTTAATCCCGATTTAATCTCGATATGTAAACGTACTATAAGTTGTAATCTCGTTCTGAGGGGATTAACTTTTGTATGGCTAATCTCGTCAAATTGAACAAGATTAGCGAGTTAATCTCTTCAAAACGCTTAATCTCGATTTAATCTCAATATGTAAACGTACTTTAATAGATTTTTGAATAAAGATCTATACTTTTGGAAGGAACAGGATAATTTTCTTGGCGAAAATTTACGAACAATTAACATAATCAAAACTTAATTTAAAAACTTTTGCAATTACGAGCGAGATGAATATATAGCATTCTAACTATAAAAGTTTGACATTCGGTCAGGCACTGCCGAAAGTGCTAAAGTTAAGCTACCAATTCTTGAAAGCAAAACACATTAAAATTTAAAATTCAAAGATTTCTAAAAATGTTTAAAGTTTAAATATACAACAAACTTAATTATGCAACAATCAATTTTAGGTCCTCAATCGTTATTTTGAGAATGAAAGCTCCAAATTCCTAGGAAAAGTTTTATTTTTATTGACTAGATTAATAATTTGCATTGCATTCCGTTTCGCGAAAGCAATATTTGGTATTATTTTGTAACGATGTGTTACTTAACTGATTTTTTTATTGAAAGTTATGTAAAAATAAATCTTTATATGAGAGAATCTATCTATGGGCCTTCTTTGAAGCTTACTGCCTGGAATATTTTTGAATGTAGGCAAGGATCTACGGAAGACTAAGGAAGTTGACAAAATGTAAAATATATTTTTTGTAATTTGATTCTCTTTTATTTCAACCATGATTTACAAGTCTATTTTTTCAATATTTTTTATTTTTCATTGCATATTTTATGGCTTGTAACTTGTAAAAAGTTGTATGGCTTGTAAAAAGTTGAGTCTAGATTTCTATATAAAAACATCAACTTTTCGGATTTTTTTTTTTTAAATACATGTAGAAGATTCTCAAAATTAAGACTAAAAACTAAAATTTTTTAATGTTATCCATGACAAAATTTTCATATATTTCGTTCATGTTTTATTTAAAGAGCTGAGGAATATATTTTAACGGCTGTATTCATAAAAAATTATGAACCTCTTATTAAGCCTTCATAAGGAAAAATTCGAAAAAAAATTGAAAAACATTATTCATAAACGTTCAATATCGTTAAAAATCTCTTTTAAAGGCTTCATAAATGAGAGAATTTTAAAAATGGTTGAAATGTTCTATAAACCCCTCATAAGGCATATTTAAAATAATTTGCTCTCATTTGAGCACAAGTTTTGTCAAAAATAATTAAAAATATTTCAAAAATTTGAAAAATATGTCAAATAAATTCAAAACATATAAAAAAAATTCAAAACAAAAACAAGAATATTTGTCAAAACATTTCAAAATATTTACTAAAAAAAGATAATAAAATGACAATTTTTTCAGTGCAGAGGGTAGCTTCGAAAAAATGTTGATGTTAAAATATCAAAATGTTGACGAAATTGTGACAAATAAATGAATAGTCATTGAATTTATCAAATACACAAACCATTGTTGACACTCTTCCCACTTCAAATCGAAAGTGGCTACAAAATTTGTATGAATAACAAAGTTTTAAAAGACTTTTTAACAATAAAAATCTTTTTAACTATTGAACGTTTTAAAGCTATTTTAAGATGTTTTTATGAATATTGTGAACTTTAAGAGTTGTGTTTTCTGCAGACAATCCAAGAATACATAGTAGAAGAAAAATACAGTAAATAGTTATACTATTTTCCTTGTACAAAAGCGAACGAAATACGAACAAACCAGATATACAAACAAGAATACAAACAAAACCTACTTTCATGCTGTAACGTATATCATGGTATATAACTTTTTTATCGGTTTCACCACTTTTTACACAACTTATTGTTAAACCTTGAGAATCTTATTGTTAATAAACAAAACAGGTGGTTGCTTTTTACTTTTCTTGAACTGTCAAAACGTGACAATGCACAAGCAACAAGCATAAAAATGTATTTTGTTCACCATATTAGATTAGATATACATAAATGACAGAAGTCGAAGAAGAAGGAAATTTTATTATACCTTTGTTGTTGTTTTTTTTTGTGCAATTTTGTTGTTTGTCTATTTATTTATATTTTATACCTTATATCTAATATCCTCACGAATGTCACGAAATAAATAAAAAAGAATTGTGTATAGGTATTTGATTGAAATTTGCTTATATTTAAATTTAAATTGAATTTTCATAAATAGTTTCAAGCACCGTCAAGCAAACAAAAAGAATAAATAAATGGTTATGTCAGCCCTTAAAAGGACTTTGACTACGCTTGTTTTAATCAAATTGTCTTGTGCGTGTCATTGAATCTTTGTACACTGGACCTACAAATTTTATGCAGACTCCTAACGGCTAATGCGCATGTTCTCAATAAGCTCAACATGGCAGTATTTAAAAATTAATTTCAATTAAATAATATTTTGTTTTAGCTGACGTTCGAACCTGTAGCTCGTTTCTGTAGCTTTTGCGACAAATAGTCACCTTTTTCTGACGTCACACCGTTTCGTTCCAAAATACTCACTTTTGCGTAAGCTAATTTTTCTGTAACTCATAAGTGAGTAAATAGTGGTCCGTGATAAGAAAAACACACAAGTGGAAGGGAATATATGAAATTCCAACAAGTTACAAAGGACTCTGTATGAAGTTGAACGTGGTTCTTCTTCTTATTGATGTTGACATGATATTTAATACACAAACCTTATCTACACATTAGGATCCGAGTATTCTTTTAATGCGGTTGATTATGTTATGATAGAAATTGTAACATGGAATCAAACTCATTATGAAAATTTTTAGTTTATGTATTCAAAACTATGTTCATTGTAGTACATATAATATTGTGTTAATAATACATATATTCGTAGTTATATCATTGAAAATGAATTGCATAAACAAGCAAAAAATGTTCTCACCATGTTCGAACATAGTTAGAACTTCAAGCGACTCGAGTTGCAAATTTTAAGTTACTGAGACACTTTGGCTTTATCTCATTTTATTACAGAAACAGTGCAAGTGAGAATGACGTCGTAATGACGTCAAAGTGAGAAAATCTAGTTAGAACTGCGCTGAGAAAAGTTTCAGAAACGAACTACTGATCTCGAACTGCATCAAGTGGTTCACGCACATCTAAACACACGGCCATGGCCGCCACAGACAAAAAATGAAGTATTAAACGTAAAAAAAAAAATCGAAAAGTCATGAAATGCCAGATGGAAACCGTTTGAAATCACAAATGATATAAGAAAATTTTTTTATAATTACCCAGATAGATCCCCTATACAATATGACTCACCACTTTTGTAAGGCCCAAAAAGAATCCACATTAAATAATTTATAAAATATGTAACACTGGTTCAATACCATTGTGAACTCACCAGTGCTATTGTGGCAATTCAAAATACACACGAGCAGCTGATAAAACTGTCAACATTTTCTACAAAAGCAGAGATAATGAGATGGGAAACTTCGTTTCTATTGTGAATTCTGTTGATTTTGACAGATAAAAATGCTTGTTCTTCAGTTTTTTTTGCAATCACGTATTGTGTATGTGAGTTCACCTCATATTTGTCAAAAATAGGTATTACACCCAAAAAAGTCTTCCATATTTAAAAGAAAATTGTTTTAAGCTGAGCAAGAATATTGTTTATAATAGTCGATAAAGAACTTTTGTTAACATAGAAATGTTAGTTTTGTCTATCTAATTTGTGGAGTTACTTTGATAACAGACAAAAATATTTTTGATAGAAAAAAATTGAATTTAAAATGAAAAAAATTGTTCTATTTACAAGTGCTGTTGTTAACAGAAAAACATAATTCAATTTCTTTAAAGAACAGCTATATCTTTGTTTTAAAAACTCTGTTCTAATTTTAAAATGCATGAATTTGTTTGAACAAACATTGTAGGCTAGCTTTTCCCTATGTGTAAAGTGGTGGCTTAGCTGTCGAAAGTGAGATATTCACCAGCGCGCATGTCCATCCTGAGGGGTGAATTCATCGAGAATCCATCGCGAGGGGTGAGTTTGTCATGAAATTTTACTAACACATTTATAACATTTGCATTAGTATTGACTGCATTTTAGCATATGGCTATCTCCTTTTTGCCGAAGTTTCCAATCTCTTTATCTCTGTACAAAAGTTCACATTTGTCAAAGATTTGTCCAGAGATAAAGAGATTGGAAACTTCGGCAAAAAGGAGATAGCCATATGCTAAAATGCAGTCAATACTAATGCAAATGTTATAAATGTGTTAGTAAAATTTCATGACAAACTCACCCCTCGCGATGGATTCTCGATGAATTCACCCCTCAGGATGGACATGCGCGCTGGTGAATATCTCACTTTCGACAGCTAAGCCACCACTTTACACATAGGGAAAAGCTAGCCTACAATGTTTGTTCAAACAAATTCATGCATTTTAAAATTAGAACAGAGTTTTTAAAACAAAGATATAGCTGTTCTTTAAAGAAATTGAATTATGTTTTTCTGTTAACAACAGCACTTGTAAATAGAACAATTTTTTTCATTTTAAATTCAATTTTTTTCTATCAAAAATATTTTTGTCTGTTATCAAAGTAACTCCACAAATTAGATAGACAAAACTAACATTTCTATGTTAACAAAAGTTCTTTATCGACTATTATAAACAATATTCTTGCTCAGCTTAAAACAATTTTCTTTTAAATATGGAAGACTTTTTTGGGTGTAATACCTATTTTTGACAAATATGAGGTGAACTCACATACACAATACGTGATTGCAAAAAAAACTGAAGAACAAGCATTTTTATCTGTCAAAATCAACAGAATTCACAATAGAAACGAAGTTTCCCATCTCATTATCTCTGGATTTGTCGTCGCGTTTGGAGTAATTTTTAACGCGTAGAAATTAAAAATAAAACAACATAAAAGAAATCTAATTTTTGAAATAAGCAAAAAATATACACAATTTCATTTACATAATATATAAAAGAAATATTTTATCACGCAACGAAAATAGCCATAAAGGAAAAGACTGCCCAAAAGGGTAGCACCACTGTTCAGCAACGCAACTGCAGTGAAAAATCGAAGTGCCTCCTGTGTTTTCTATTTTTTGTTTTTTTTTTTAATATAGGAAAACTAAGAAATTTGTAAATATATAAATAATGTAATGAATGTCTGTAGATGTGAAAGTTTCAAGGCTAATTGTTTAAAAAAAGTTATCTTGTGCATAACAAAAACAACGACTATTGAAATGATAACTTATCCAAAATAAATGCTGAATTAAAGGAAGTACTGAATTGTATCAATATAAGTACCTGGCACCTATCACCTAGCTGCAGCCAACCAGAACCAGACAGACAACAATATGACGTTTTTTGTTTAAAATTTGGAACTCAGTGCAATAAAATCAACAGACCATTAACTAACAAAACAAAAAAAATAAATTGCTGTGATCACTTTTGTCCATTACCAGTTTAGAGTTTAATAAAATTAAAAAGTGACAAAATGGAAAGTTCCATGTTTATGAATGCATTAAAGGCAAGTGACGAAGCAGCGGTCAAAATTATCAAACAAATGAATTTCACAACAGCAGCACCAACAACTACCGCTGCACCTGGACATGATCCAACAGTGTCTATGGATAATTTCTATCCAGCTTTGGTACAATGCTTCGGTATAATTATTTGCGGGTGAGTTAAATTTTTTAAATTATCGTAACTTCTTTTTCTCTGTCTTTTCGGTATCTCGAATTCTATTGATTTACTTATGTAGCACCTACTCACCGGCGTCACACATGGTATGTGTGCAACTTTTGTTGGATTGACATTTCCCAAGATTGTCTGTCTGTCTATCCGTCTGCTGCCAGCTATAATAATATGCGCTGTTTCTGTGATGACGTATATCCTGAACTTTGCGCTTTGTCTATTATATGTACCTTATAAACAATCCCCCATCGATGATACCCACGATTTTTGGTCTATGACGCAAATTGAAAATCAAAAGCCGAACAAAAGATAAAATGTGACTCCATGGAAATTTTTTTTAAGTTAAACGAATGCATTGTTGAATATTATCGTCTATGTTGATTTTTATTACCTAAGATTTTATAAATTAGCCATGGGGTAAAAAGAATAATCGTGCATCTGCTATGAACGTCATAGCATAAGCAATTTGTACAGACTTGATGACTGTTCTGTTTGCATTTGTTTTAAAGACAAGATATTAATGTGCAACTCAATGTTCTAACCCTGACATTTGGCTGTGTTCCGCTATTCCATATATGTTTATCCAATTCTTTGCTACACTCCCACATTTCGAAACTAAACAAGTTACTGACATGTTTTTAAAGCGACATTGGCACCACCTTAAAAAGTTCTGGTTAATGAACTCTGGTTAATGCCTAACTGTATAGAGCAGTCGGAAAACAGTATTTTGACTAAAAGTAACAAATTGATCAATCAATGTCATAGCTCAATAAAAATGAGATAAACCTGAACTTGATCTTAATCATGGCTTAGAGGCTGCTATAGCAGAGACTTTGGTTGAGTCAAGTGGCACATCAAACAAATATGGAATTCAAATCCTTAAATAATGACTTCCTTGTTTGCCTCAGAACCATCATTGATATTATTAAGCATATATATGAGCTCCAGCAGCGTTCATGCTTCTTATCAACCGCTACGTGCTGGTTCATAGACTCATAAAAAAACATTTTGTAAAAAATTAAAAATAAAACAAAACTAGTACAAAGATAACTACAACTGAAAATGAAGTCTGCTTAGTCTGCAGCAAACTAATCAGCAAACAACTTAATAAATTTTGCTGAAAATTAAAAGATGTGGCATTTTGCTCTGTTTCGTTATCAATAAATGTTTTTTAATTGCTAACAGATTTATTATAATTGAATTGTAAAAATGCATATTATTAATTTAATATAGTTTTATGGTTTTTGCCTCGTTGTTGTTGGCCATTCACCCTCCATTCTCTGTCATAGTTAATTTTTACCCTTTAATAGCTAAATACTTTTACGTTTTCAGCTAGATATTTATTGCTGTCTTTATCTGTCCCCAGGGTTTGATGAGCTTTGATAGAAGTGTCTATCAGGGGATTCCAAGCTATTTATAGTATTTTCTGCTTAGTGCTATGCAGCATTCATACCAGCGACAGCCACCTTATCAAAAGAACATTTTTTTTTTTAAACGATCCGAATAAACCTGTGAATAATGAATCAGCATTTTTATTTTATTTTTGTTTTTATATTTAACAGTATTTTACAGTTACATTCCCACCATTGTTGTTCAGAGTGTTGCCAAAACAATGCTGCTAATCAGGCCCCTACCCGTTTTAGGACCAAACCCCCACTCATAGTATAAAAAACAAAATAAAAATTCAAACAAATGAGGTTTATATATTGAATTAAAAAAAATAATAATAACAATTATGGAAAAAAAAACTTCAAAGGGTCTTCAAATAAACTTTTACATTTGCAGTTAGGAATAAGAATAAACCTTTTTTCAAAGGTAAGTTTTAAAACTGCAATGGAAAACAAAGAACATTTATTTCAAAATATGAAACCCCCGCCCACTTCGCCAGGCAAAAAACTTTTTCTAACAATTTAAATAAAATAATAACATTTATTACAACGCTTTTAGATAAACAACATTCTTGGTTTTTTTCACTATCGCTCGTGCAAACAAATAATGAAGATAGTTTTCCGTCTCGAGAGCATGCAACATAGAGTTAGTAGAGTTAATTGGATATTCCAAATTTATACCGCATTATTCTAAAGATGGTCCTTGCAACTTATTGATGGTAACGACGAATACAAGGGAAATAGGAAATTGAAGGCGCTTAAATTCAGATGGAACCATTATGATGCGAAGATTAAAAAGTCTTCGCCTTCGAATTTTCCAGTCAAAATCATTGCAATATTGTTTTGGCGATACTGGTGGCATAACAAAGTTTTTGTTGGTTGATGTTGCGAAGCATAATAATCGGCACTCCAAAGTTTGGCTGCAACACGTTTGTGGTATTAAAAATCCTGTAGGATATATCACCACCTCATTCTGATTCATGATGGTATCCACTGATTTGAATGTGAATAATGGATCTAATATTTCTTTTTAAATAGCCACTTTGGTGGTTAAATAACTGTTTTTATTTAATTTAATTTATTTTATAATCTTTATTTAAACTTTTATATTCGGCATATTTTTTATTCTCTCGACTTATGTATTTTTATACATACAACTTTTCGACAACTTTTATATTCTGAATTTTCAAAATGAAAATTTTTGAAGTACAAAATTTTTTATAACATTTTTAAAATTCGAAAACTTAAATATAAGGTAGGATAAATTATAGTATTTAATATATATATATACACTACAAATACTCCCCCTCCAATTAAACATTTACACTATGTTAAAGGTTACTTTTTTTTGAATGGGTGTATTTGAATGAGTTATGTCGGGTATCTGTGATTTGTTATTAGTGTATGCTGGTTTGAGATGATCAATGGAAATAGATTTTACTGTGTTACCATATTGAATTTGAAATGTTTTCTCGTGTCTGGAAATAACTTTAAAAGGACCTTCAAATGGCTGTTGAAGTCCTGATGAACGATTGATTTTTACAAAAACATATTCACAAGTACTAAGCGATTTTGGAACATAACTATGATCTTTATTATGATGCACTATTTTCGAACGAATATGGGAAAAATGTTCTCTTAACTTTCGAAGGGTAAGATCCATATTTATGGTATCATTATTTGGAACAACTAATTCTCCCGGTAACTTTAAAGTTTGACCGTAAACCAATTCTGCGGAAGAACAATTCAAGTCTTCCTTGATTGCGGTTCGTAGACCGAGAAGTATCCAAGGCAAAAGTTCTGACCAATGTGTTGAATCATCTGAAGATATAATTGACGTCTTGAGTTGTCGATGAAAACGTTCAACCATACCGTTTGATTGTGGATGATAAGGTGAAGTGTGAATTTTATGTGCACCTAGTAAATTTGTTAGTTCTTTAAATAATTTTGATTACATGGAACATAATTAAGTGGATAATTAAGTGGAACATAATTTTTTACGAAAGTGTTTGCTACTGTGTCAGCCGAAGTATTTTTTAGAGGGTATACTTCTGGCCAACGTGTATGTCTATCGATGATCGTTAGCATATATCGAAAATCATTTGATACAGGTAGTGGTCCCACCAGATCCATGTGAATGTGTTCGAACCTGCCTGGTGGAATTTCGATTTTTTGGATGGGTGTTTTCGTGTACACATTAATTTTAGATTTTTGACAATTGATACAACTTGATGACCAATTATTTATTTCTTTTAGCATATTTGGCCAAAAATATTTTGATTGTATCAATCGTCTAGTGGCTCGTACGCCAGGATGAGATAATGAATGGATTTTGTCAAATATGCTTCTTCGCATGGAAATTGGAACAAAAGGTCGAAAATTTTTATTAGCAATGTCGCACCAAATTTTAATATTTAGGATAGGGATTAGAATTTCTTTTAGATTGTATTTGGAATTTGGAGATTCAATGAGAGATTTTAGCGTTTTATCATCTTGCTGTTCTTTGTATAGTGTTTGAAAATTAATGTCTTGTGTAGATATAGCATCGATTTCTGGAATGCGTGAAAGAGTGTCTGCAACTATATTTTGTTTTCCGGAAATGTATTGTATGTTGTTTGTAAATTGTGCTATATATTCTAAGTGTCGTGTTTGACGGGGTGATCTGTCTGTTTTTGAATTTATGATAAATGTTATATGTTTGTGGTCTGTATAGATAACAAATTGTCTTCCTTCTAAGAAGTGTCTAAAATGTTTGACCGCGCGATATACTCCTAAAAGTTCTCTGTCGAACGTAGAATATTTTATTTCTGTTGGACTAAGTTTTTGAGAAAAATATGCTAAAGGTTCCCAACTATCTTTTATGGATTGTTGTAGAACCGCTCCAATAGCGACGTTTGATGCATCTACTGCTAGAGATAATTGTGCATGTTTATTAAAATGTGTGAGAAGAGTATTTTTAGCAAAAAGTGAACGAACTTTCTCAAATGCAGTGATTGATTTCTCAGTCCAACTTAACTGTTTGGATTTACATTTAGATGCAGATGTTAACATGTCGTGCAGATAACTAAGTTCTGCAGCTAACATCGGAATGTAACGATGGTAGTAATTAACCATTCCAATAAATTTTTGTAACTTATTTATGGAAGTTGGTCTTTCGAAATTTGTAATTAGATGAACTCTATCTTTAGAGGGCTGTATTCCATTGGAAGAAATTTCATAGCTAAGAAAATCTAGTGAAGGTACACCAAATATACATTTCGAAGGTTTAACATTAAGTCCGTATTGTTGTAGTCGAGTAAAAATTATTTTTAAATGTTCCAAATGTTGACTCTCATTTTCACTTGCAATTAAAATGTCATCCACGTATGTAAAAACGAAGTCCAAACCAAAAAATACTTCATTGATGAAGCGTTGGAAGGTTTGAGCACTATTTCGTAGACCGAATGGCATGCGTAGAAATTCGAACATTCCAAATGGTGTAGTTATTGCAGTTTTATGAACATCTTCTTCAGCCATTGGAATCTGGTGGTACGCACGAACGAGATCAATTTTCGAAAATATGGTTTTGTTTTTAAGTTCGATACTTAAATCATGTATGTGTGGAAGTGGATAACGATCGGGTATGGTAATACAGTTGAGCATTCTGTAATCTCCACATGGTCGCCAATCATTTTGTTCTTTTTTAGGGACTAAATGAAGGGCAGATGCAAAAGGAGAGTTGGAAGGTTTACATATACCAACTTTGACAAGATATTCGAATTCAGCTTTAGCAATTTTCATTTTGATTGGATCTAAACGACGTGGTCTTGTAAATGGAATTGTTCCTTTTGTTTCTATTCTATGAACCGTATTGTGCTTCACTGGTTTAGAGTAGTCTGGTTCAGAGGTAAGTGAAGGGAACTCCTTGAGTAAATTAGAAAATTTATTTTCATTGAGAGGTAGTTTAAGAGAATAAATATCACAAAAACCGGAAGTTCCATTTACTTTTAATTTGGTAGTTAGATCAATTAATTGTTTATTTTTCATATCAACTATTATTCCAAATTTTTCTAAAAAATTAGCTCCAATAATAGGGGTGGAAATGTTAGCCAATAAAAATGGAAATTCAAAAACACGACGAAAACCTAAGTCAATTTTAAAGAGTTTTGATCCGAAAGTTTCTATTGATGATCCATTTGCAGCTATTAAATTGATGTCGGAATTTCTCTTGAATGATTTGAATTTTGAGGATGGTACAACTGAAACTACTGCACCAGTATCAATTAAAAAGTTTAAATTATTGTTTTTATCTAAAACGAAAAGGCGGCGAGTGGGTTTTATTTGGGTTCCATTATCTGCCACCGTCATAATGGAATGATTTAGTTTAAATTTTCGTTGAAATTATTATCATTGTTTTTATTAATAAAAGCACATGGTTTTATACATTTAATTGCGTTTTTATTAAATTTTCTATGATACCAACAAATATTATCTCGAGAATTTGAATATCGCCGTCTGGAATTGTTCCTAAATCTTGAATTGTTTCGATCATGGGATCTGGATCTTATCTTGAGTTCTGCCAGGTCCATGGAAATTTGATTTAAATTTTGACAAAGTGTTGCAGTAATTTGGGTTAAGTTCTGCATACATTGTTCAATTGAATTTTGATTGATGCTTGAAATTGTTAAATTTTGCGGTTTGTTAGTAACTTCATATATTTTATCAGTGAGGTTTATTCTTTCATCAACACTTTTATCACTACAAGACGTCAAATGTATCTGTAAATGTTGTGGTAGTTTTCGTTGCCACAACTTATATAACAATTCGCGACCGACGATTGAATTAGAACCGGCCAAGGACTTCATGTCTCGAAAAAATTCAGATGGTTTACGGTCACCCAATTGAGTATTGGAAAAAAGTTCTTCCAATCTCTTCTCTTCGCTAAGAGAAAATCTTTCACACAATGCGTTTTTAATGCATTGGTACTTGTGAATAGTTGGGGGTGGATGAATAACGTCTAAAATTTTTGTGATCACATGTTGTGGAAGTGCAATAAGAATTAATTGAAATTTTAAATTATCATCCGTGATATTATGTAAGGTGAATTGTACTTCTGCTTGTAAAAACCAAGCATCGGGACATTCAAGCCAAAATGATGGTAATTTTATAGAATTTTGTGTGATTGTGGTGAGAGGGGTATGTGTGTTTTGGTTTTGGGAAGTTGTGTGATTGTTTTCCATTGTTATGTTTTGATTTGATGTATTAGGTGGTGGATTTTGAAAAGTGTTTTGTTTTGGTGAGATTTGTAGTGGTGTTGATGTGTTAGATGGAGAAATGTTAATGTGTTCTTCAGTAGTGTTGTGATTAGTGTTAATTGGTAGTGTGTTTATTTCTAATGGATTATTTCTAGTAAAAGATCTTGTTAATACCATTAGGAAAATTATTAAATAAATTGTTTAATTGGAGAGAAGTTTACAACTAAATATTTTATGTAAATTGAATTTGAATTGAGTATTTATTATATAATAAGGATTAATAATAATTATTAAAAATAGTAATAATAAAAATAATAAATCTTAATAATGAAAAATTATAATGCAAATGTCGACTTATCTTGTTTAGTTGTTGTTATTGTTGTTAATATTGTTGTTGTTGTTGTTGTTAATACTATTGTTGCTGTTGTTGTTTCTCTGCTGTTGTTGTTTTTAATGTTGCTGCTATTGTTATTGCTGTTGTTGCTGTTGTTGTTGTTGTTTCTGCTGCTGTTGTTGTTATTATTATTATTGTTGTTGTTGTTTCCGTCACCTTACCGGCAGGTGTAGGGTGTTGCTCGTTGTTTAAAAGGAATCAGATGATGCTGTTATTTGATGGTGCCACTGTTAAGCATGGCCATCGATGACGATGAGTTCACATTTGATGATGTTGATGGTCCGTTGACTATGGTTGTATTTGTTGCTGTGCTAGTAGAAGTAGCATTGCTTGCGGTTTAATTAGTAATATTTGGCTTGGTTTCAGTAGCGAGAGATGAAATATTCGTTGTGTGAGCAGGATCGTTTGCAGGATCGCCAATTTTTGGTGGTTAAATAACTGTTTTTATTTAATTTAATTTATTTTATAATCTTTATTTAAACTTTTATATTCGGCATATTTTTTATTCTCTCGACTTATGTATTTTTATACATACAACTTTTCGACAACTTTTATATTCTGAATTTTCAAAATGAAAATTTTTGAAGTACAAAATTTTTTATAACATTTTTAAAATTCGAAAACTTAAATATAAGGTAGGATAAATTATAGTATTTAATATATATATATACACTACAGCCACCTTTGTTCTTTCCGTCCAGTATTGCTCCCACGCTTAATCAAGCGTGATTTTTGTACTGTTTGCTATGTTTAGGAACACTTTATGAATCAGTTCTTTTTTTGATTAAGTGAAACGGCCAAAATCGTTTGGTAGTGTTATTATTCCTGTATTCCTGTCGACTGGAATCGTACTATTCCCAATTTTCAACAATTGCTTTAAAAATTGTGTCTCAAATTTTTCCACAGAATTTAAGATTTCAAACATGCGTTTATTTCATCGGCAGTAGTAGATTTAGGAATGAATGGTAACGTTTGTCTTAAGTCTCCAGCTAACAGTATCAAATTATCGCCAAACAAATTGATTGATTTACTCGTAAATCTTTCATTGTTCTATTTAATGCTTCTAATGATCTTTTGCTAGCCATTCATGCCAAAAGAATATAGATTATTTTATTTAATTTCTCCTTCGCTTTTTTTTAATGTTTTTTTTTAACTTTTCTTACCTGTTACCTTCGTACAATATTTATCTACATTTAAAAAAACACCAACTACATTGGTTGAAAATTACGGGCAGCAGAGGAAGTCAGACGCCATTCGCCACTTCGGATTGAGATTCAGTGACCAATTTTCACCTACAGTTCACCCAAGCACCGAATTTATAAAAAGAAAACAATTTTAGATGGCAACTCTATGGAAAAAAAATTACGTTTCTTTTAAATTCTGACGACGGATTCGGATTCATCGACCCATTATTCGCTTATATTCGACCAGCACCGGATTCGTAAAAATTTTGGTGGCACTGAAACTGCGCGAGATAGCAGACATGATAAGAATTTAAAAAAGTACTGTACGATGACATCGCATATTGACTGAAAATTTTCATGAGCGGTAAGATGGATGCCGCGATTACTCACAATGCAACAAAAACCGTTAGGATGTTTCAATCGAGTGTTTGGTGAAGTTCACCATCAATATAGCAGATTTTTTGCATCGATTCATAACTATGGATGAAACATGGGGTCATCGCTTCACACCTTTCAAAGAAGGAAGATGAAGGTAAAGACAGTTCTGTCAGCAGGCAAGGTCATGGGCTTCAGCTTTTTGTGATACGCATGGGATAATTTCGATTGGTTATCTTTAGAAAGGATAAACTATCAATGGCGAGCATTATGCGAACTTATCGCAGCGTTGAGTGATGTGGTCAAGAAACAACGCATTTGGTAAAAAAGAGAGTTTTGTTTCACCAAGACAATATACGTGCACCAGCTCAAACATCCGTTTTGGCTATTGCCAAAATGATGGCGTATTGCCCTTTTCGCCAAATTTAGCCCCTCGGACTTTTTCTGTTTCCAAACTTGAAAAAATGGCTCGGTGGCATAAGATTTGCCAACAATTTGCCTGAAGAGGTGGAATCAGGGGTTGCTGGCTTTTTTGAGGAGCTCGACGGTTCTCACTATAAACAAATTACTTTTAATAATACGAGTATATTAAAAAAAAAGTCTTGACACAAAAAACAAGTGTTTGTCATGAGTCTTGACTTAAATATTATCTCAAGTCGAAGACACAACTCGAATATCTTCATTTTTTTTTTGCGTGGTCGCAAACGTTAGCAATATGTTGCTTTCATCCTACTCTACAAGATGTTTCGCCGACTTGCTGATAATTCCGGGACTGTCAACGAACTTTGATTTCAAGAGTTATGATTGAAAGTAAAAAAGTTGCCTTCAAGAATAAAAAGCCAGACTGAAAAACCGCTCAAGTTAACCGAAGTTAAAAAAAGTGTATAAAAAGGCCCTAAAAATAGATTGGATTTCATTCAAGAGGCGAAATCTGCCTCTAAATTGTTTTAGGGGTTTATCAACAAGAGGTGTAAGATTTGTTTTTTAAATAAAACGATCAATTATATAAAGTAGACACTTGGAGATTATGTATGCATATGTTGTATTATTTACCAGCTGTTAATAATATATCTTTGAAACCCTACACATCTAGGTGATATAACCTTTAAGTTGGGTATTCTTAAGAGTTTGTTAAAATTCTGCTTTTTAGCAGGTAGGATATAATTCATTCTTTTTCATAGCACTTTTATCATAGGAATTCATTCCTTACCTTTTATCAAGTGTTATGATCGGCTATGAGCACCATTACATTTAAAGCTTCTGTGTTGTTTCTGTGTTTGTCTTTTGTCTTTGATTTGTTGTTGAATTTTGTGTTACTACATACGTCTTTGCTCTCAATTCTTACTCTCATCGCTCCCAGACCGCTCTCTGCCCATACCCGGTTATGATCCATCATTTCAGTTTTCAGTTTAAAATCTGCCTCATTTCGAAGCTTTTTTTATTTGAACCATAACTTCTCTCTAAAATATGACCCTTGAACGTTCTGTTTTTATCATATTCAACACATTTTGATTCTTTAATTTATTTCTTAAGAAAAATAATACTGAGATGTTTTAAACGATACCTTATTTGTGTAAGTTTTATTGATTTTAAGGGGTTCTCTGGTTTGATGGGTAAAAAAAACCGATTTTTTTATGGTTTGTATGGTATGGGGTTAAATGAATTTTTAAAATTCGAAGCCATTATAAAGATACAGCAGTTAGAAGAGGCAAGTATTTGGAGCGCTGAGCTGAGTTCTGAAACTTCAAACGTGTTTTTCTCAATACTATGTTTTTCAATCTTTCCACCATATCTCACCATATCTTTTCTTATTGACTATTATGTCTTTAAATTATGTTTTTAAATTGTTGTACGCTAAAAGAACTTTATTGATCTTACTGTACTAATTCTTAAGTCCAATAAATACAAAATACAAATACAAAAATACAAATCTCAAGAAAGGCTTGGCCGATTCACTTCAAATTTATAGGGTAGACTTAGCATATATAGACGCAAGGAATGTTCCGAAGTCTGTAAAAAATCCAATTTTCAAAATTTTTTATTCCGTGGATATAAGCTTACATATTAAAACACCGCCAATTTTTTAATTTCAAATAAGCCAATCAGCTGATTTCGTGAAAGAATTGAGCGTCCATTTTTCGAGGGAGGTGCCTTCAGAGCGCCATACCTTGTGTTGTAATGAATATATTTAGCTAAAAATTTATATGTATATTTTTGAAACACTTATAAATAAATGATTAAAACTCTTAAGTTCTATCTCTTCATTGGTTCTCACAAAAAAATCAGAAAAAATGCTTACAAACCCGACCGTCAAACCAGAGAACCCCCTTAAAATTCTGATAAAAATAACTCCAAGCAACTCAAAACTTAAGTTATTTCCTTTGCACGATAAGTACGAATTTAACTTTGTACAAAGAAGAAATATTGGTTTGTGTCTTTGCTAAGTTAGCGTCGGATTTACGAATTTAACTTCACGCAGTTTGTACAGAATACGACAGATCTTTGACGATAACCGTGCATACCAGAAAAAAACGAACTTTATTTTTGAACAAGCCAAAATTTGTATCCATGGGTTTGTTCAGGTTGTTCGATACGATTTAGGATGCATGAAAATAAGTAATACAAAATTATTGACTTAAAAAAGTTCTAGGTATACCTCCTACGGCTTCCTACGGTACAAGAGGCAACTTTCGGCGAAATATATATGATTGTTTGGTTACTTAATAATATTTATTGCGATTGTGAGTTTTAAAAAATATTATTTAATTTCTTTTTCTTAAAATAGTTGATTTTCTGATTTATTGCAAAAGATATAACTACAGCAAGATCAAGTTATTTTGCAAGAAAAAAAACTAGACAGATCCCTTAAAAAAATCCGTTAACTTTTAACTCTACAAAGCATTAAGTTGCAGCTGTAACTCAAACGAGCTTTTTGGCTAACTGTCAATAAGTGGATTGCAATTCGTGTGGATCGTTTTATTAATGCCTAATTATAATTCAATATAGCCCCTCTTACTCTTCTGACTTTTATCCTTTGTATTTAAATGAAAAAATATTGCATAAAATTAGGAAAGAATCGAAGACTGTAATTAATGTTATTCTTCGTGTTATTTTCGTACCAGGTTCTTGGTTATCTTTGTAAGAAGAACATATATTAAGTTACATAAAATTTATTGGAATTAATTAAAATTTTAATAAAACTTCCTTCTACATGTGAAGTTCATTCCTATTTTTGGAAATTATGCCATTCGGTTAACTAATTCCTTGGACTTAATATTCAAAACGTCACACTTTTTATATACTTTAGACACTTTTTATACTTAGGATAAGTTAATATTTAAAATAACTTTAAAGATAAGTGTCGCGTCCGTGGCGTAGTTGGTTAAAGTGCGTGGCCGCTATGTCAACGAACTTTGGAGACCCAGGTTCGAACCCCAGCAGCGACAGAAAATTATTTGAATTAAAATAATTTTTCTGTACGGCCGCCACCTCACTGCAGACAATGGCAAACCTCAGAGTGTAATCAAAATGCCATGTAAAGCTTCTTGAGAACGAGAACATTCCGTTCATCGCCGTTCGGAGTCGGCGTTAAGCATGTAGGTCCGGTTCTCGGTCAATTATGTACAAACTTAATAACACGCACAACACAATTGATCATAAGAAGCTAGGTCAAAGTCCTTTCAAGGGCTGAAATGGCCAGTTATTTGTTTTATTTTTCTTAAATATAAGTACCAACATTTTTTTTAACCAATGTATCATAACAACTTTGTAATTCTGGTTTTACATTCAAACAGAAAATTAAAAAAAAAGAAAAAGTTACAAACCAAGATATTGGAAGTGTTTGAAAAATTAATTCAACCGCAAACACATGCATTGGACGACGGTATAGAACAATATTGTATTTTCTGATGAGAGAAAATTCAATTTGGATGGTCCTGACTCCACGAGTTGTTACTGGCACGATAAACGCCACAAAGATGCTCATAATATGAAACATATGTTCATATGACATACATTCTATGTCCAAAAGGGCCTTTGGAAGCGGAAGCGTCATGGTCTGGCCAGCGCTCTTTGCAGAAGGAAAATACAAAATATGTTTTATTCCAATAAAAATTAACTCATACATGAACACTGAAGTGTTGCAAGATGTACTGGTGAATTTAATGGAAGAAACAAATGGATGATAAACGTATCTTTTAGCAAGATAATATATCAATCCATGTATCTCTAAGGTATCTAAGACAGCACAATATACATCTCCTGAAATAGCTTTGAACTCCAGACTTGAACCCTATAGAAAACCTAGGGGGATATCATCTATGTAAAATCTACTTATCTATGTACTTCGCCTTATATGAGAACGCAACGAGAGCTGCATGTACTGGGTAAAGTGAGCGTGTACTAGTTACATATAAGTTTATACACTGTATGAAATGAATAAAATATGTATTCAATACAGTGCATTATGTGTAGAATACATTGCAGACTTCAAGAAATACAAGCAACGTGTACTCAGTCAATATTTCTTATAACATTTTACAAGAACTGTACTAATTACATAAAAGATGGACTCAGTACATGTCTCGCTTGCATGCGATTTCGCTTAACGGCATACGATTTTGCTGTTTTATGTCATTCGCTTCTTCATTTGCAAACGTCTCGATCAACGATCGGATCAACCCATTTTTAAAGCTGCAACATTATATATGCGGCAGGTAACTTATAGATAAGGCTTATAAAGAACTTAAATTTTCAGAAAAAATCTTTGGTTAAGATTTAATCCAGTATGAATACCTTATCAAACTACACCGACGGAAAAACCTATGGACTGACTACATAAATTTATATACTCAGGGCGGGAATTTATACACAAAGAAATTTTGTGATTTTCTCTAGTCAATAAAGAATTTTATGTACTCATCACAAAACTGCTGTCAATCTATGTACTATGTACATCGGAACTGTACTCATTACATAAAGTTATTTACAACAATTTTGTGATGAGTACATAAAATTCTTAAAAGCATTATGTAGTTAATACAGATTTTAACATATACCCAATACAGAAAAAATGTTAAATTTCTGTGTGCAGAAATTTCTGTCATTAGTAGTTACATAAATTTATGTACTCAGTCCATAGGTTTTCCCCTCTGTGTGGTTCTCAAGATTTATAATCAAAGGCCACTTAATCGAAAATTAACTCGAAAAATTTTCGGAGGTTTGTTCTAAAATTAAGTCACAGATACTTAAAAATTTATTGAATTCAATGCCAAATAGAATTGATGAAGTAATTTTAAAAAAATGGAAAATCCAAAAATTATTAGAATCAACTTT
Source organism: Pherbina coryleti (assembly GCA_943735915.1). Taxonomy (NCBI): domain Eukaryota; kingdom Metazoa; phylum Arthropoda; class Insecta; order Diptera; family Sciomyzidae; genus Pherbina; species Pherbina coryleti. The sequence continues at coordinate 79,201,319 of OX030952.1, read as the reverse complement.
TCGCTGTATTTTCAAAAACAAAAAACCAAAATTAAAGCTTTAAAAATGCATAAAAAATTTTGATTTGAAATTTTAGTCCATAATTTTTTTAAAATTTTTAAATTTTAACTTTGTTCAAAAATTAACAAGTAATCCCCTGATATGTTAAGGATATTTTATTACCTTTCCAACGTTGGTTAAACAACACCAATCGGATGAGATATAGCGTAGTTATGAACATTTAAGTCGAAATCGCATCGAAATGTATCAAAAAAGACTTAAAAAAAAATAAATACAGAACGAGTAAATTTCTTAAAATTTTTTATGCAGATAGTAATAATTGGTGGCGTCCGTGGCGTAGTTGGTTAAAGTGAGTGGCCGCTATGTCAAAGAACTTTGGAGACCCAGGTTCGAACCCCAGCAGCGACAGAAAATTATTTGAATTAAAATAATTTTTCTGTACGGACGCCACCTCTCTGCAGACAATGGCAAACCTCAGAGAGTAATCAAAATGCCATGTAAAGCTTCTTGAGAATAAGAACATTTCGTTCATCGCCGTTCGGAGTCGGCGTTAAGCCTGTAGGTCCATTTCTCGGTCAATTGTGTACAAACTTAATAACACGCACAACACAATTGATCCTACGAAGCTAGGTCAAAGTCCTTTCAAGGGCTGAAATGGCCAGTTATTTTTTTTTTATTTATAGTAATAATTTTTAAAGTTTTAATTTTGTTTTTTTGTTTTTGAAAATACAGCGAAACAAAAAACTTGTCCATACAAAAAGTGGGGTTTTGACCAAGAAAGGTACTTTTTTAAAAAAATTCCAGGAAGTCTAAGGGTTAACACATCGCGAAATCGTTTTGAGGATGGTACCATAATGAGCCAAGGTACTTTTCAGACCGAGTTTATCGAGCATGTTTTTTTTTTTTGTATGGAGACCGACCGACCGACACTAAAAAATAAAAGTAGTCTTTTAAAGCAATATTTTTTTGTTTTAGTTGTTTAATTTTACAATTACGCCATTGTAAAATGTAACAGTTAAAACAAATATGACACTTGTTTTAAAGAGGAAAAAATTGTCACTTCAATTACTTGCTTGTCTTTATTAACAGAATCGCGAGTTGAGGGTGCTTTCGGTAGGTTACGTAATTAGGGATAAATAAAGTTTTTTCATTTTTTTTTTTTTTAATTACGTACGAAAATCGAGATAGGTTCTACATTAGTGGTAAATACGAAATTTTTCTATCCAATTTATTTTTAGGTATGGGTCGTTAGAAAAGCTGTACACCAGAATTACAGAAAATAATAGTTAATAAGTACGTCAAGGAGAAAAAGTTATCGCGCAATTGCAAAAGAATTTTTGTGTTCAAAATCAATGGTTCAGAATCTTATAGTTCATTACGGAAGCAATAGCACCACTAAAAACAAAAAAGAGAAGCTGCGGCAAAAAAACGAGTGCAGCAAAAGGTAGAATAATTTGCATCTACGCAAATTCCCAGCCAAATAAACGAACAACTAAGCAATAGCATATCAACAAGAACCTTAAGACGGCGATTACTTGATGGTGCACTCCGAGGATGTATTGTAAAGAAAAAGTCACATGCTTCAAAAAAGAATTTAACCCTTCGGTACATGATTTTTTCTCCCTGTGTATAAAAATGTTTTATGTCTTTATTTTTGATTGGAGAGGTTTAGAGAATGTATAAACGAAATTTAGTTGCTCTGCAATGAATTGGAGCGAAGTTACGCAACATTGCATATGTGCAATTTCATGCAGGCAAGCAATAAAAATTAGTATATGATAATTCATATATTAATTTTTATTAATTTGTATTTAACATTTTTGAAATGGAGTTATATGCTTTTAATAACTTAAACTATGATATATTTCCCAGTTTTTTATATAGACAATTTAAATTGACAATTTTAAACAAAGGAAAATAAAAAACACACGGATTTACAAGGACACAAGGGCTTTTTAATTTGAAGCTCATTGTATAAGAAGTCATTAAATAAGTACATAAAACATTTATCATTACGAAATTTTTTCAAACAATTTCTATTTTGATTATATTTTGATATTTTATTAAGCCTTTCAGACCCGACGCTTATCTACTGAACATTTTCTTATGATTTTTGGAATGTATGATCGTTATATGGTATGAAAATATTCTCAATGTTTAGGTTTCGCAATTTACATATCCTTCAAGGATTTTCAGGACACGCACAATTGATCACAATCGTTTAAAACTTTATCTGAAACCCATTTTTTTAGCAACAAATGATTCAAATTTATTTGAAATATCAAAATTTATTATTTTTTTAAGTTCAAATGCGTTAACTTCACTAGTTTTACACTGTTTATATTTTAGTAATTGAAGACACAACTTACCTCTGCGACTCATTTTGACAAAACTAAAAAGTTTATCAAGAATTCCACATGTGTTCAAGTAACGGTGAAGCGAATCGCGGAAAAGTGAGAAACAAAATTAAACAATAGTGGGTTTCAGACAATACTACATGTCTATCGGACATGTAGTTCTGCAAAGTAACGGCATTTTCTTGACGAACGTTCAGACATGCTACATGTCGAATAGACATCATTATTTTGCAGCGCCCAAAGTGAACACTAGCTTGCTGCTATGATTACACTATGTAACAAATATAAAAAATTTCTCAGTCCTTGGGATGTAATTGTTATTTCCTAGTCTGTTATGTCTTAAAAGTATGGAAACCACTCAATATTCCTCGGAAACTTTGCTTTTGTGACCAGGACAATGTGATTCATTAAAATATACTAAAATTATGAGAAAAACGTGTTTGAGTCTTTCACTACAGAGAAAATCATACAGAACAGCACATATAAATCAAAACTAGATTTTATTAAAACTTCAGAAAACCAAAAACATAAAAGTAAATCAGAAGCGGGTGGTTTTTCGACATTTGCGTTTATACTGCGAGTCACTTTCTCTAATCAATCCCCAAATGTAATCTCCCATCATGTTCTCATTGTATTGTCCTTGGTATCGCCGCTCAAATTCCATTATATCCTGATGGAAGCGTTCGCCTTGCTCCTCTGAATATGCTCCCATGTTCTCCTTGAATTTGTCAAGATGTGCATCTAGAATATGGAGTTTGAGAGACATCCTGCAGCCCATTTTGCCGTAGTTCTCCACCAGACTTTCGACCAGCTCCACGTAGTTTGCGGCTTTGTGATTGCCTAGGAATCCCTGTACCACTGACATAAAACTCATCCAAGCAGCTTTCTCAACACGAGTGAGCTTCTTGGGGAATTCCTCACACTCGAAAATTTTCTTTATTTGTGGTCCAACGAAGATACCGGCTGTAACTTTCGCCTCAGAGAGCTTAGGGAACAAGTCTTGTAGGTACTTGAACGCTGAAGAATTTTTGTCGAGAGCTTTGACGAATTGCTTTATAAGACCCAGTTTGATGTGGAGTGGTGGCATCAGTACCTTCTGGGGGTCCACCAAGGGCTCCCACTTGACGTTGTTCCTCCCCACTGTGAATTCAGTTCGTTGTGGCCATTCACGCTTACTGTAGTGTGCACTGTCGTTCCTGCTGTCCCACAGGCAAAGAAAGCAAGGAAACTTGGTGTAACCGCCTTGCAGGCCCATTAAGAATGTCACTATTTTGAAATCTCCGATCACTTCCCAGCCATATTGCTCATACTTCAATGCGTTCAGCACTTTCTTGACATTGTCGTAGTTCTCTTTGAGAGATACTGAATGCGCCAGAGGAAGAGACGGATATTTGTTGCCATTGTGAAGCAACACGGCTTTGAGACTCTTGCATGAGCTGTCAATGAAGAGGCGCCACTCTTTGGGTTCGAAATCAATTCCGATTTCCTCGAACAGACCGGTCACGTCGTGGCAGAAGCAGAGCCCATCTTTGCTGATGAAGAAGTTGGAAAAAAGTTCGTGACGCTTCCTCTGACATGAGACTTTAACACTAGGATCCAGCAAATTCCACTGCATCAGTCTGGACGTCAAAAGTTCAGCATTGGACTTGGTGAGACCAAGATCTCTGATCAAATTATTCATGTCCTTTTGGTTGGGATAGTATGGGTTTTTGTTATCAGATAGTAAATTAAATCCTTCACCTTCATTGTCTTCTTCACTCTTGGAATCAGGGCTCTCACAGGAAGACACCTGCTCTTTCTCTGGAGGAGTAGGAACGGGGAGGCCAGAGCTGTGTGGAACTGGAGTCATGGATGAAGGAATGTCAGGATACATGATTTGACTTGCTTTTTTGCCAGTCCGACGTTTGGAAGGGTCCACCATGCAGAAGAAGCAGTTGCTTGAATGGTCAGTGGGTTCTCTCCAAACTCTTGGCACAGCAAACTTCATAGCTCTCTTTTCCCCTCTGTACCATCCTGAAAAAAAAAAAAGTTAGAAAAGAAAAGTACCGTCTAATAAAAAAGTTAAAAGAAACATTTATTTTACCCATAACAAAGCAATATAGTTTTAAAATGTCTTACCTTCCAAAGTCCTTTTGCAGTTTTCACAGGCGAAATGAGGTGCCCAGGATTTGTCTTGATCACCCACAGGCATGCCGAAATAAGCATTGTAAGCTTCGCACATTTTAAAACCTGTTTCCAAGGAGTACTTATTCGCTCTTGTTTTGATAAAATATCCTCGTGAAGCCATGTTTGAACGAATTTATCTGTAATAAAATGAGAAACAACTCTCAATAAATCACATAAATGATGCAAAATTTATTGCGACGACTTTGTTGTTTTAACACACACGAAACGAAATCACAAACTGACGGTGGAAAAAAATAAAACGACAACGACAAGTTGTATGCGCTCGTGTATCAGTTTTCAACAAACAAACATAAAAATAAACGCAGATAAGCGCTGCCATGGTCACAAAAGCAAAGTTATCTTGCGACAATAGCTGTTTTCTATACTTCTGGGACCTAACTGACTAGGAAATAACAATTACAACCCAAGGACAAAAATCTTGTTACATAGTGTTATTGATGAAGTATTGAAGGAAAAGGAAGAGATGAAAAAACTAAAAAAAGGAAAAAAAGAGGACTTGGGCTAAGGAGTGGAGAAAAGAAAAGCGAATTTATTCAAATACATTTTTTTTGTTTGCTTTGCGTAGCTGTTCACTTCTCGACGATTTTTGCAGAATGAAAAATGCACGAGTCCGATGAACGTGGGTTCGAACAATACTACATGTCGGATGGACCGGCAGAAAAATCAAAATCATTTGATTTTCGTACTACATGTCCATCGGACGGATGGATGTTCGGATGTCCGATGGACATGTAGTTTTAGCTTTCACACATCGTACATGTCATCGGACACGCAATGTCCATCGGACATGTAGTATTGTCTGAAACCCCCTAATAACAAGCACAATCGATTCATTTCGTTCTTTATAACATTCGTTAAATAAAAGTGGAAATATTAAAGATAGAACCCACCCGCACAAACGATGCATGACGGTCTGAAAGGGTTAAAACATACTCCATTGTATCCATTGCACGCTGGTAATTTACATGTTAAACGCTTGTTGTCCCATTGTGGCCAGAGATCAAAATGGTCCAACCGAACTTCTGTTTGAGATAGTGGGAAACTTCTCGAATGTTTCGTAATTTCTTCCAAGGTTTTTGATAATTCGGAAGGTCTTCCACTTTTTGTGGATAGTTTTCCTACTTTGTAAAGACTTTCTACCACTTACAAACGAAAATTGACAAATATTATGTTTTCATGATTACCACTTTATTGTTACGCACGCTTATACAATAGCAATGCATTTACTAATATTATCGTATAGCGTATTTTTATCTTGTAAAATAAATAAATAACTGGCCATTTCAGCCCTTGAAAGGACTTTGACCTAGCTTCTTATGATGAATTGTGTTGTGCGTGTTATTAAGTGTATACACAATTGAACGAGAAAGGGAAGTACATGTTTAACGCCGACTCCGAACGGCGATGAACGTAATGTTCTTATTCTCAAGAAGCTTTACATGGCATTTGATTACTCTCTGAGGTTTGCCATTGTCTGCAGAGAGGTGGCGGCCGTACAGAAAAATTATTTTAATTCAAATAATTTTCTGTCGCTGCTGGGGTTCGAACCTGGGTCTCCAAAGTTCGTTGACATAGCGGCCACGCACTTTAACCAACTACGCCACGGTCGCCATTTTTATCTTGTAGCTTCCAATAAATGATTGGAACAATTTGACTTCGCCCATAAATTTGTTGTATTGTGAAACAATATTCGGACACTCAATAGATATTTTTTACACAACTTCTTATCAAATCGTTCAGCTATGGTCTCAGGACTTTTACCACAATGTTTTGACATAAAAGTAACAACTTTTTTATCTCTCCATGAAAGCAAATGTACGTTAACATCATCATGGTAAGCTACATATTCCACAGACTTTCTTCGAGATGTCTTCATTAATATGGGAACACTCGGTAGTTTTTTGTTCGGAATTCTGTTCCGACGGATTGTACCCAATAAATACCCCCTTTGGCTAGTTCAATCATTAGTGGTAGTGTTCATATAATGATTATCATAAAAAAGCTTTATAATTCATATGAGAAGTACTTCCCGTAAAACTCTTTTATAACAATATTTACACAAGCCCAAGATCATTTTATTCGAAGTCGAATTCAATTTGCAAATTAACGTGCCGAAAAGCCTTTAGAGTTTTGGAAAGAAAATTCAACATGCTTGGATCAGATGGAAAAAAGTATGTGCGTTGTATTAGATTTAAGTTAAATAAAATGAAAATTTTTGTATAATATTTGAAAACTCTTAATTTCTACATAAAATTATCTACAAAAAGACATATAAGTTACTTGTAAATTAATAAATAAACAAATAAACAACTTCATACAAAAATAGTGTCGATATTTCAAAGCGTTAACTGGTGTCACTAATTATGTGACCACCACTATATATAATAATAAAATAATATAATAATAAACTGGCCATTTCAGCCCTTGAAAGGACTTTGACCGAACTTGTTAAGATCAAATTGTATTTTACGTGTTATAAAATGTTTCTACACAATTTATCAAGAACTGGACCTACTAGTTTCATGCAGACTCCGAACGGATAATGTGCAAGAAGCTTTACATGACATTATTTACTCACTGAGGTTTGCCATTATCTGCAGAGAGGTGATGACCGAACAGAAAAATTAATTCAATTGAAAAAACTTTCCGTGTCAGATGGAATTGAACCAGGCGTTCTCTGGCGTATGGGTCACGCACTCTACACACTGCGCCACGGCCACAATATATACCACTGTATATGTGTATAGCATATATATGCTTTATATGTCTGTGCAAACTCCAAAAAGCCATTCACGGTGATGTCTAAAATTTCATCGCCAGGTTTACTTTGTTCTTTTACAGATCAATTCTGTCGCGGTAACATTAATCTTGTTACAATGATAAAAATTTATAGCAATTCACTGTGTAATATATATTAATTTACATAAAATTAATATATAAATTAAATATAGATAACACGCAGCTGCGCCGGCGTAGTGCGTGCTTATTTCCTGCCAAGAAAAACAAGCAGCTGCGCCGGTGTAGTGCGTGCATATTTCCTGCCAAGAAAAACAATATTATATAAAAAGTTAACACAATGCAATTAATTCTATGTATTTACTTCTTACTTTCCATTGTTTATATTTCACCACACAAAAGAGCGACCTTCATTTCTATAAGGTGAGTTTACGACATTTGACAGCGTTACCGAGTGCACAGATTACCGATTTATAAGACCGGTAACGAGTTTTGGTAACAATATTGCTGTTACCGGTAACGTACAGAATCGATCTGTTAATTGCATCGTCGAAGACAATTTTTATTACTCGTTCTCACAAATACTCGTTGCAACAAATAACACATGTAAGCAAATTCACATACCAATTTTAGCCAGTAATTGACTGATCAAAACATAGATGGCGCTTTAGAATATTAAAATTTCCCACCACAGCATAGCATACCACCACTCTTTGTTAACAATACATTTCATTCCCTATCTTTTTTTTCTTACCGCGGGCTATATATGACAATCGATTTTGTTTACATCGAAAGCTGGTTACATATTTTTAAAAATATGAATAGTCATAGTTCTGGAATTACCTCAAATTTCTATTATTAATGTAAATTTTGTTCCGTGTTGGAAGCCAATTAAATTGGGGTTCCGTTCATTTGATTTAAGTGTTTGCACAATTTTTCTCAACAAATATCGTGACTAATCCATCAACTCTATATACTAGAATTTCTAGGGCCAACTAAAAAAATAGTCAAAGTGCAGTGTCATGTTAAACAACAAATTTTTAATCAATATTCAGTCAGTCAATATTCATTCAGTTTCTTCATAATTTTAATACTTTACCACTCAGTGGAGAAGTTTGTTCTTTTTATTAATGAGAGTGTTATTGAAGATATTTTATGGGAATTTGAGGGAATTTCGCCATGTTTGGAGAATGAAAGAGTTCTTTAAAAATGAATGCCACTCCGTATTAAAAATAACCCAACCCATCTACGTTTCTTACAGATAACTGGAAAACTCATTATTTCTGACAGTAAAACCATCCAAAGTGAGTTACTAGTAAACGGGTTCAACTGGTGTATTCGAGAGTTGTTGTTTATACTTTAGTTTATACCTTTAGTTCATACCTTTACACAAAAACAAAACGTAGTAATGACAAATTATTTTCAATTTGACTCAAATAGAATTTGCATTCAAATCGTTCCCAACAACAATTGCTGTTAATTCAAATGCGGACTTGCATTTGGACCAAGTGCAAAAATTGTAAATGTAAATTTTGTTGGCTCAAAGGCAATTGCATTAGGCCCAAATTGATACAATTAGAAATAAGAATTTAAAAAAGTTTTTTCCAAGTATTTTTTTTTTAAATTGGAAGTGTATTCAGCAACTTTTTCGGTCATTATTATTTATTATATTCAGGCATGTTCTGAAATCCACATCGGAAGCGGTGGTTAATTATCTTCCTCCCCATGTCCGTCCGTCTTTTTATTGATTGCACTCATCGCACCTCTGTTCCCATCTTCGTTCGCGTATTAAGCAAATTACCAATTCGTTTATATTGTAACAATTTGTCCAAAAAGTAACTCTGAACTATAAGCGTCATACTTTCTCTTAAATAACATAAACTTTCAGTGATGCTTGGTTTGTAAATGCGATTGCATTTGACTCGAATAATTTCAGCATTTAATCCAAATGAAATTGCTCTTGATTGGCATATTTTTAGTCAAGAGTAATTCCGCATTTGTTTCAATGATGGTAGCAGAAATTGGGAAGTCAAATACAATTGCATTTGAATTAACTACAATTTCGCTACAGCAGGTACAATTGCTTTTAAACCAAATGCAATTCGCTAACAACAGCTCCACACACTGCTCCTGAAGCAACTTCAAGTTGACCTAAAATGGCAACGTAAACTGAATGTCTCCAAGTGCTTGTAATGTTTTTCTGATGAAATATCACTTTGAATTAAAATCCCAGCTGATTTCGTTTTGAAAATATCTCAATTTTTGCATTTTAACGTGATTGAACCACCTTGTACATTAGACAGCGCAATATATTCAAGTATAAAGCTGTTTATATATGTATGTTTGTATGTATATGTATATATAATATACCTACGTGTGTGTGTGTGTGTGTGTGTGTGTGTGTGTAAAATATTGAGAATTGGGATATTGTTTCCACACCATCTACTGAGATAAATATCGCGGCGCGTTTTTTTTTTAAAGTGGTATCCCCTGTAGGCCTATTCCACTATCCCGTCCCGTCCATAAATTACGTAATCACTTTTATACTTAAATTGGGTCAAATTGGACAGCCTCTAAGATATATACATCTATCTTTTATTACAAATGTTGCGAAGTAAATGTCACTGCAGTATTTTTTAAGCGACTTGAGTATGATGAATCTTCAATAAGATTAATTTTCAATCTCTCCCAAAACTTGTTAAATTCCCTGTGAATCGACTCTCCAGCCTGCTCCGACTACAATCCCAAATCATCTCAGTCTAGTTTTATAATAGCATCCTTCAAATGATCTAATATAATATGTATTTTTATCGTCTGCAAGACACCAGTACTCTCAATGGCTTTGCGGAAAGTTATCAAATTTTTATCTAAATCGGTTAAATCGGTTGTTTTAGTTGTAAAACAAGAATCTACAATTTGATTCATTGTCTGAAAAGCACACTCAAAGGGCTTCAAGGCATAAGGTCCAACCGTTTCATAAATATCGGGGTCATTAAGTTTTGCAGATTCCTTTAAAAGTTGTCTGCATGCATTGCCTTCAAAGATCTCTCCTTGACCATTTTTAGCCATTAATTCCAACTTTGTGGCCCAAATCAATGTTTTTTCCCGCCCAACAAGAGGTACGATACCACTCCAATACAAATGATTGACAAAGCCCTGCAAAAGATGAAGTTCGGGAAGTTGTGGTCGGAGCAGGCTGGAGAGTCGATTCACAGGGAATTTAACCAGTTTTGGAAGAGATTTAAAATTAACCTTATCGAAGATTCTTCAAACTCAAGTCGCTTAAAAAATGCTGCAGTGACATTTACTTCGCATCATTTGTAATAAATGATAGATGTATATAGCCCTAGTCAAAATTATTTACACTTTCAGAAGAAATAGAGTAAAGAAAGCGCTCGCCTTTTTTGTTGTTTGCATAATTCGCAAAGAAATTTTTGGTTGTTGTATTCTTTGTAGTATGCAAAGTAAAGAAAACATGTTTTAAAAACCTAACGAAAAATATCATTAAAAAAAATTAGCAAAATATAACTATTCTCTGGCCTATACAGTTTTCGCACAATGTTTTGTGGACTGATGAGTCTTCCTGTAAATTCGAGGAGTCTTTTGGAAAAACATTCATGTATCTTCCTTAAATCCTAAAAAGTAAGGTCGTGCAGCACTTATGTTTGTAAATAATTGTGTTTATTGACTCCAAGAAAGGCTGTGTAAATACTTATGACGCCAGAGAGTAGTTATCAATTATTAGTTTATTTTGTGATATATATCGTTAGGTTTGCTAAAACTTTTGTTTTTATTTAACATACTGCATAGAATGCAACAACAAAAAAATATCTTTGGAAAATTTTTCCAACAACAAATAAAGTGAGCTCTTTCTTTAAAACATTTAAAAATATTAGCGATGTGTAAATAGTTTTGACTATGGCTGAATTTCTTAGAGGCTGTCCAATTTGACCCAATTTAAGTATAAAAGTGATTACGTAATTTATGGACGGGACGGGATAGTGGAATAGGTCTACAAGGGATACTACTTAAAAAAAAACGAGCCGCGATATTTATTTCCGTAGATGGTGTGGAAACAATATCCCAATTCTCAATATTTTACACGCACACACACACACACACACACACAAACACACACGTAGGTATAATATATATATAAATATATACAAACATACATCCATACATATATAAACACTTTTATACTTGAATATATTGCGCTGTCTAATGTACAAGGTGGTTCAATCACGTGACAATGCAAAAATTGAGATATTTTTAAAACGAAATCAGCTAGGATTTTAATTCAAAGTGATATTTCATCAGAAAAACATTACAAACACTTGGAGACATTCAGTTTACGTTGCCATTTTAGGTCAACTTGAAGTTGCTTCGGGAGCAGTGTGTCCAAATGCAATTTTTATTTGATTTGACTGCATTTTTTATTTTCAGTGTAATAACGAAAAAACAAATATATATGATCGAAATTGGTTTTATTGCTTTTCAAAATATTTTCCATGACGATCAATTAATTTTTGCATGCGTTTGAAACAATTTTGGAAGCACTTTTTCACCCCGTTTGGGGTAACTCCAAAAGAAACGTTTTGAATACAACAACCGCTTCTTCGGATATAAAAAATCGTTAACCACTTAATTTTTCATTTTTTTATCTCCAGAATTTAAAGAAATGCATTGGGTGCCAAATCAGGGCTGTACGTCAATTCGATTTTTGGGCTGGTCAAAAGGGCCATTGTTTGAGCAGATGTGTGAGAGCTCGTATTGTCATGATGCTGAATAATTCACCTCTTCTTCGACTTTTTCCGAATTTCTCCAATGACTTGTGGTAAAAAAAAAATGGCCGTGTACCAAAATCGACCGTCCTACGTTGCAACCATTCGATGTGCTTTTTCCGCGAACAAATTTTGTTGGATTAACCTTATTTTGTAAGAAAAAACAGTAAGTAATCGACTGTATGATTACTTACTGTTTTCTTTTCGGCTCATATGCATGAATCCATGATTTCTCACCTATGTTGATATTATACACAGGTTTTAATGTACCTTGATCATATTTTTTCAACATTTCCTTACACCATTCGACACGAGCCTTTTTTTCGCTTGTCAGCAGATTATATAGGAATTAGCGCGAAAAAAATCTTTTTTACGACCAAATGATACTAAATGATACTATGATACAAATGATGCTGTCATACTAGTACCCAAAGTACACTCAATCAATGACGGTATGTCAAACACCGATCTTGCTTTATCAGTTTATACACAGCCATCAATATTTTTTACTGTGCTGTAGAATGGTGCTTTATCGCCGTATAAAGTATTAAGTTCATCGATGCATTCTTTTCTTGATAATCCATGTCGAAAGTTATGAGAAATAATCGCACGAAAATGTTCACGAGTTAGTTAAATTTTTTTGACCGTGATGAATTTTTCAAGTTGCTGATAACTGCATGAATCGCGCTCAAATGGCAAAATGTTCTAAAGCAAACATGCCCATGGCCCGTATGTTCAAACATACGGGCCTTCATACAAATTTTTTTCTATCTAAGTTTTGTCTGTGCGATGAGCCAAAATCAAAGAACGCCTGCAAAAAACAACAACACAAACGGCACTCGTTCAGCGTTCAGCACATTTTCCAGCGAACTTTACAAAAACAAATGCATGCAAAGCCAAAATAAAAAAAACCCACACTTGATGATGTCGATGCTGAAGCTGATTGTCCCGTTACTTGTGTGTCGAGTAATTTTTCATGGCATGTGATTTAATTGCATTGTAATTGTTTTTTTGTTTTGTTTGATTTTTTGCCAAACGAACGATTAGCAACATTTTGTGTTTTTGTTTTTTTAAGCATTAGTCCACGCTTTAAATTTCTTGTGCCCCACTGTTCTAAAGTATGGAAACGTCTGGAGGTTAGTGCTGACACTTACTGTTGACAAGGTCATAAAACCTTCTCATTTTCTCTTGTGCCCTCTTTCTTTTGTTAATATTTAAGAACAACCAGTATCGTGTTTTAGACTCATTTTAACTATATCCATAAAAACTAAATCAGAGCTGAAAATGTTTCATTATTAATTATGTAATTGATACATTATTTTTATTAATTAGTTATTTTTGTTGTTGTTGTTGTTGTTTTTGTTGTTGTTGTTGTTCAGATATTTGCTGCGATTGCAACATGTAACATTTAATTAACTAAAGATGTAACATTATCTATCTTTGTTGTTGTGGAAAATGCCATAGTTAATTCTATTAAGTTATCAATTGTGAGAATGAAAAACTCAAAAATTTGATCCAATCAATCTTATTACAAAAAAAAAATGTGTAATCATAGCCTTTGTTAAAATGTTCATTTCAACTGCCAGTTTACTTTAGCTCTTATCTAAAGCTATTTATCTGATGTTTTTATAGAGTGTTGTCATTAGTTGAGCCACTGTAGTGAGACAAAATCAAATTGTAAAACAAGTTGTTATAAAGAAATAAAGACGTTGAACCAACCTCCCACGCACATAATAAAATGAGCACATTTCCATACTTCAAAACACATTTAACATATGAACAAAGTGACAATGTCACTTATCTGATGGATCTGAAAACAATCTGAAAGTCTGAAAAATTCTGAAAACAAAGAAAATAAAAAGAACAAAAAATAAAAAAAAAATGTCCAGTATTTTAAAAATAAAGGTTCAACACTGTGTAACAAAATGTCATAACTGCGTGAAGTTTAATTCGTAAATCCGAAGATAACTTTTAAAATTGTTTGCGCTCAAACATAAATTAATATGGAATAATTGCGTCTACGTGCTACCCATGATATTGACTAAAAACTGTTGAAAATTGCAACAACAAAATTGCAACAACTATTAGATCAACAAGTTTGATACCGTTATTTGAGTCTTTTTAATACCTTTCGTTTGATACCAAATTTGTATGTGTTTCTATTGTAAATAGCAGAGTTATGGTAAAAAAACCAAATTTTTGCTGATTTTGAAAACGCCATTTTGAAACCCTAAACATTCGATTGAGCACATATAAAAAAATACGTCAACCTTAGAATTTCATCTTCTAACAAATATCCGAAAATCATTCAAATCGGCGTCTGACACTTGGGGACCTTTCCTTGTTAGTTTACGAATTTACGTACTATTTGTTTGTTCAAAAGGGAAGTGCGTTTTCTTCTGGTAGGCATCATTGTTATTGTCAAAGATTTGTCATATGTTGATGTATATGTAATATTTTGTGCTCAGCTGTTTATTTGCCTTTTGTCGAAATTCGACCATTTAATAATTGTTTTTTTTTGTTTTTGTATTTTTATTGAAAAAATTTTTTTTCGTTCTTCACTCAAAGAACTCCGTATTGAGTTCCATTGTTATATGTCATCCACTTCCAAAGCTATTCGATATGAAAACTTTGAATTGTACAGGGATATATAGGGATACATTGATTTCCTTCAAATTCCCGAAATTTTTGGTTTTTCCGAACTTTGCCATAAATTTAGATGCCATTTAAGAATTAATAAAACCGTTTCAAAACACTTAAAAATAAAAAAGACTATAACTTCTATTCTAAAGTTGTAGAGAAAATCGGTTGTATTATTTGGTCGGTTGTATTATTCTAATCCGTAATGGCGTCCGTGGCTTAGTTGGTTAAAGTGCGTGGCCGCTATGTCAAAGAACTTTGGAAACCCAGGTTCGAACCCCAGCAGCGACAGAAAATTATTTGAATTAAAATAATTTTTCTGTACGGCCGCCACCTCTCTGCAGACAATGGCAAACCCCAGAGAGTAATCAAAATGCCATGTAAAGCTTCTTGAGAATAAGAACATTTCGTTCATCGCCGTTCGGAGTCGGCGTTAAGCCTGTAGGTCCATTTCTCGGTCAATTGTGTACAAACTTAATAACACGCACAACACAATTGATCATAAGAAGCTAGGTCAAAGTCCTTTCAAGGGCTGAAATGGCCAGTTATTTATTTTTTTATTTTATTATTCTAATATTGTAAAGAAAACCAAATGTATAAAAAAATAAGGTTGATCTGTTTAATTGTATTCTCAAAACAAACAAACAAGCCCCCTCTCCTCGAAGGAAAATCCTGGCTACGACCCTGACTCTACACTCCGTACAGCGTAGAAACGTAAATGATCGATTGACGGAATTATAAGAATACGTAGTAAAACGTCGTGCTCAAAACATTCCACTAAAACTTAATTGATATCGAATTTAAATTTTAGATCAACCAATATCTCGATACTTATTTATTATTGCGTCAACAATTTTTCCAAGCCCTTCGCTTAATATTCAATTATTTAACAAAATTCTTTCTGTCATTCTATCATTCAATTTGATGAATATATAAAACATATAAAGTTATTCAGAGGAATTTTAATTTGTACAACATTGCAACATGAAATGATGAAATGTGAGTGTGAAACCAAAGCCACAAACAATTTGATGATGGTGATGATGATGATGATTAATGTTGATGTCAACATTTAATTCAAACAGTTAAGTTCAATGCACGAGGTATGAATGAAAAAAAAAAAAACATAATTTTTATGACGGGATAGAAAATGGAATCAATAACAGCTGTAATATTGCTGTAAAAAGTGATGAGACAAAAAGTTCAATTTCCTGATGAAACTTTGGACTTATAGACAGAATACTCAATACTATAGTATAGGATGCTGAATGTTACTTGTATTTATTATTGATTAATCGTAGTTAAGCTCCTTGCCTCGCCTTATAACAAAAATATACAACTTTCACGCTGAATTTGGTTTTCCCTTATCTCTTAAATTCTCATTATTTAGAATTATCGGGTAATAACTCTAGGCGCAGTTCAACTAAGAATTATTTATTGATCATACTTCCGAAAGGCACGTGGCTATTTTTTTTTAGTTCTCATGTTAATTTTAATAAATCTTGGAACCCTTAGATTTATTTCACAATTATGCAGTTACAAACCCTTTGAAACCGCCAACGGATGTATTTTGATCGTGTAATTTGCAATATTGATATTTGAATCGCAATATTGATATTTGATCGTGTAATTTGCTTTTTAATAATTTTCGAACCTGAAAAGGGAATATTATAATATTTCTTTAGGGGGATTCCCAACTCAAAAGAATGTATTAACTTTTTAAAACGAATAGAATTTATAACTAGTAATAAATTCTATGTTACTAGAATTATTTGGTTCGTGATTATAAAACATCAAATAGAAAACAAAAACAAAAACAACTTAAATATTAATATATGATAATTATAACTAAACTATTATTTAAAATAATTGTTGAATTAATAGTGGTATTCACATCACTTTGCTATCAATCTTGCTAAAGCTATTGAACATTCGTTAAATTTACAGAAAACTATCTGATGAACCAGGCATTCATTTTTGTGGCTCTGTCATAGAAAAAGTGTTGAATATGTGGCACGAAAATAAAAACGTTATTTTTATGTGACACGAATTTTTTTTTTTTTTTGTTTTTTTTTTGTGGCCAAAGAGTTGTAGTCGAAACTTTAAAATATAATAAATTTTTGACGTAACAATTTTTCATTTTTCCACTCAGCTTTCTAATTCTTTGGTCAATTCTTTGACCTTATAACAAAATTAAAAAAAACTCGCAATGCCTTCGGGCGCGGAATCAGAGTTGTTTGGGCAACGAAACTGCAAACTGCAACGTTGCATGGTATTATTGCGCTACGGTAAATTGTTTAAAAAGAAAATAAAAACTTAATTACGACGTCGTCGTATCGTGGAGGTATCAACTTATGCAACAAAAATTCAATATTGTTGCATGGAATTATTACTCACTCAGCAGAGGTGCTACTTTAAGTTTTATTTTACGGCAGCAAATACTGGTTCTTTCGTCTTACAATGTATTTACATAAAAACATTTTTCGTAGTCATAACACCACGATACAACCGGTTAATGCACTAAAAATTCAATAACAATGACAAAACGTTATAATTCGGAATTATATGGAATTATAATTCAGTTACTTAAAGTGCTATTGTAGATTTTATGGAACCACAAAAAAAAGAAAAAAAAAATTATTGTGTCCTGAGGTCCCTAAGAGGAATAGGGAGCGCTCTTGAATAGCGCTAAGGTTAATGTTAATAAGCCACACAAAAGCAACTGCAAAGCAAAAGAAAAACAAAAATAAAAATTAAAATGACGAGAAAAATTAAAATAAATAATAACATAAAAATAAATATTAAAATTAAAATAAATAATAAAATAAAAATCAATAATTAAATAAAAATAAATAATAAAATAAAAAAAATAACAAAATAAAAATAAATAATAAGGTAAAAATAACAACAACAAATACAAAAAATACAAAATACAAAATAAAAAAATACAAAATGCAAAACACAAAATACAAAATACAAAAAACAATATACAAAATAAAAAATACAAAACACAAATTGCAAAATATAAAATACAAAATACAAAACATAAAAAAATA
This sequence comes from Pherbina coryleti, assembly GCA_943735915.1. Lineage (NCBI taxonomy): Eukaryota > Metazoa > Arthropoda > Insecta > Diptera > Sciomyzidae > Pherbina > Pherbina coryleti. The sequence goes on along the minus strand of OX030952.1, from coordinate 79,183,559 downwards.
CAAGACACAAAATACAAATTACAAAATACAAATATAAAATACAAAATATAGAATACAAATTACAATAAACAAAATAAAAAATACAAACTACAAAATATAAAATATAAAATACAAAATACAAAATACAAAATACAAAATACAAAATACAAAATACAAAATACAAAATACAAAATAGAAAATACAAAATACAAATTGCAAAATATAAAATACAAAATACAAAATACAAAATATAAAACAAAAAATACAAAATACAATATACAAAATACAAAATAATAAATACAAACTACAAAATACAAAATTCAAAATACAAAATACAATTTACAAAACACAAAATACCAAATCAACAGCACAAAATACAAAATATAAAATACAAAATATAAAATACCAAATAAAAAAATACCAAATACAAAATACAAAATGCAAATTGTAAAATACAAAATACAAGATTCGTAATACGTAATACAAAATACAAAATACAAAATACAAAATCCAAAATACAAATTAAAAAATACTATATACAAAACACAAAATACAAAATATAAAATACCAAATAAAAAATACCAAATACAAAATACAAAATACAAAATCCAAAATACAAAATAAGAAATACCATATACAAAACACAAAATACAAAATATAAAATACCAAATAAAAAATACCAAATACAAAATACAAAATCCGTAATACGTAATACAAAATGCAAATTGTAAAATACAAAATACAAAATGTAAACTAAAAAATACAAATTACAATATACAAAAGAAATAATAGCTACAAAATACAAAATAAAATATACAAAATAAAAAATACAAAATACAAATTACAAAATACAAAATACAAAAATAAAATACAAAATACAAAATACAAAATATAAAATACAAAATATAAAATACAAAATACAAAATGCAATGTGGAAAATGCAAAATACAAAATACAAAATACAAAATACAAATTACAAAATATATACCACAAAACACAAAATACAAAATACCAAAAACAAAATACAAAATACAAAATACAAAATACAAAATACGAAATACAATTTACAAAACACAAAATACCGAACCAAAAACACAAAATACAAAATATAAAATGCCAAATAAAAAAATACCAAATACAAAATACAAAATACAAAATGTAACAAAATGTAACAAAATTGTAAAATACAAAATACAAAATGCAAATTGTAAAATACAAAATACAAAATACAAGATCCGTAATACGTAACACAAAATACAAAATGCAAATTGTAAAATACAAAATGTAAAATAAAAAATACAAAATACAATATACAATAGCTACAAAATACAAAATACAATATACAAAATAAAAAATACAAAATACAAATTACAATATACTAAATACAAAATACAAAATAGAAAATACAAAATACACAATACAGAAATAAAATACAAATTAGAAAATACAAAATACAAAATACAATTTACAAAGTACAAAATTCCAAATCAAAAACACAAAATACAAAATATAAAATACAAAATATAAAATACCAAATAAAAAAATACCAAATACAAAATACAAAATACAAAATGCAAATTGTAAAATACAAAATACAAAATGTAAAATAAAAAATACAAAATACAATATACAAAAAAAAAAAAAAAATACAAAATACAAATTACAAATTACAAATTACAAATTACAAATTACAAAATACAAAATATAAAATACAAAATACAAAATACAAAATACAATGTTGTAATGTACTTCAACAACCTTAAAATGTTACTTAAAATGTTGTTTAAAGCGTTAATGAGGTCGATACTTGAATAAGCTGCCATAATTTGGAGACCTCTCTCAACCTCTTTTAGGCTGGAAGAAATACAAACAAATTTTACCAGATATGCATTGAGGTCAATCAACTTTCATGGCTTTCTGCCGCCATACGATGCTCGTTTATTGTTCTTAGGAATAAAATCTCTTGAATCCAGACGTAAGATAGCATCTTTTATATTTATTTTTGATATCATATCGGGATCACTAGATTGTAAATTGCTTCTGGAGCTTATAACTTTTAATATTCCCATAAAATATTTAAGAAAATTTAAATTGTTTTACATTAAATAGTGTAAAACTAATTATGCCTTAAATGAGCCCATTACTAGGGCGTTGACACTATTTAATGAGCTGAATGTATCATATGATTTTGATCTCTTTATACCTAAGGATATATTTTAAAACTTTGTATAGTATTTTTTTTAACTTAATTCTTTATTACTTTCGTTTTTACCATATGAATTACTAAATAAATTATGTTTATAACTTAGTATATTTGTTTTTCACTGTTAATTTAGTCTGTAAGAATCTGTATTCCAAAGACATTCAGAATAAACTAAACTGTACTAATCCTCGTAAAAAACATTTTTAAAACCTCTTCGGCATATTGCAATAAGAATAATTTGTTTTTTTTTTCTTTTTTTTCTAATATATTTTGTACCTCAATATCTCAAATTCCTAATTAACAAGTTTTCAGAACAAGACAAGCGCAAGTGTTAATTTTTTATTAAAGAATTAAAATGGTTTTTCTTCTTTTCATCAGAATTATAAGTGCGTTGATCACAAGACTGCAGACTCTAACCACAAAACCAATAATTGTGAGTTGTGACAATCAATTATTTAGTTTAAATTGACAAAAACCTAAAAAATTAGTGTAGTAAAAAAATAAATATAGGTACCGATATTTATTTTCTATACCAAACAATAAATATCCCCCTTTCTACGACGACAATGCTAATGATGATGCTCTTTGCTATAAGCTTCATACAGTAGATTAAGCACACAATTTGATCGATATCGACATTTTGTCGGCTTCTGTCGCTACTACTCTAATCACCTCACAAACGTCAAGACGACGTAATAATTTGTCAATCATATAATTTACTCCGTCCACTGGTCGTAAGCCAGCGGCTATGGCGCTTAATAATGTTATCAATTGAAAACTTGGAAGAATGTTTTAAATTTCATTTAGAAAAAAAGTAGATTCAATCAATATGTATATACACATATTTTTTTTTTTATTTTAATTTCACTTCGATTGATCTCCATGTAATTTAATGCAATATTTTGTATGCATAGAGATGTTTTGACTTCTCTACATTATTGGCTGAAAATAATGACTAGCTATTTATCACATGCGATTTTAATAAGTTAACAACAACAAAACAACAACAACAACAAGATGAATGTTGTCATTGTTGACACTTTTTCATATCAAACGTGCAGAAGCTGTGCCTAGCTATGAGAAAAACTTAATAAAGATGAGATTGATGTAAAATAGTTTCATTCAAAAGATTTGTTTTCCTTATCTTGCTGTGGAAACTACTGTAATTTATAAGATTTTTTTTTCATTTAAAAAATGTTTGTAATTATTTATCAATTATGCAATAATACAAAATAATTAAGTGCTATATTGATCCATGAGATGAATGATATTTTTTAACATGTGTTTAACTTCGTTTTAGCTTTCAAACATGTGTGATGTCTGAATGCATTTGATATGCTGTTGTTTTACGCTATTATAAAACGATCTTTTGTCGTGTTTCAACTCAGATTTTCAGCGATGTAACAAGTCTAAAGTTCCCTAAGTATACACCGTAACCCACTGGTAAGCCGTGGCATCCGTATAATTACTAAAAAAATTTCAGTATCAATCCGTTATAAAAGCAATTTAAATCCATAACTTGGTAGCGTTCTTAAAGCTATTAAATAAGTTTTCGTGGCTTCCCGAGTTCGTTTGAATATTGTTACACACACGCATTGAAGGTCAAGAGGTCTCCCATTTTTACTCTTCTGAGTGCTTGATTTTTCAGGGGGTTAAACGAATAACATTTGTATTTCTCAGGCAGTCCAGTGATTTCAGATACGGGGGGTTCAACGAATACAATTTTAAATTTTCATGCAGACGAGCGATTCCAGATGAAACCCACCTACGATTTTGCCTAAAATTTCCTTTCCATATCCTTATCCAAATTCCATAGGATAGTCCTTAGTCCATATCCAAATTCTTGTCCTAATACATCTCCATATTTAAATTCAATTTTTATTTTATATACATATTTTTTGGTTTTGCTTGTGTGCAACATTCGCGGCCTTATGACGTCATGCATTTTTCGTTAATTTTTGTTGTAAGATCTGGGAACCTCCTTTACTGACGTATAATAATTTTTATCTTACCTTCAATATACAGGGTGGGCCAAATATAAGATTTTTTTTTAAAAAAAATTTCACAGTAGCACATTCCGGCTGTCACTCCAATTTTCCCAGACCTTGTTGATGGTTTCGGGGTATAGCTCACGGATTATTTCGATGATATTGGCCTTAAGTGCTTGAATCATTTCCGGATTATTGGCATAACATTGGTTCTTCACGGTTCCTCACAAAAAAAGTATAAAGGGGTCAAATCGCAGCTCCAAGACGTCCAACTGACATCGCCAAGACACGATTAGAGAATTTGGTGCGCAAAAGATCGATTGTGGCATGGGCTGTGTGGCATAGCGCGTCATCCTGCATGAACCAGAGATCGTCCAAATTCCTGTCTTCAACATCAGTAAAAAAATTCGGTTAATATGACCCTGTAACGCCCACCGTTGACCGAAACGTTGTTTCCAGCCTCATTTTGAAAGAAAAATGGCCCAATGATGCCACCACTCCACAATCCGCACCAAACTGTCACTCTCTGTGGATGCATCGTCATCTCGGCAATAATGTGCGGATTTTCCGAGCCCCATATACAGCAGGGGTACAGCAGGCGTGGTGGGTGCTTCTTTTCGGCCCAAAATTTCATTCAAATAACGCACTGTTTGGGCTACACAGCACTCACTTTGAAAATAAGTTTCCAATATTTCCCAACGTTGTTTAAGCTTAAAGTGACTCATTTCTTTCCGCGGAGGTATGATACCGACTTTATGTCAAGATTTCGAGCGGGAAACACCTGTCAGTGTCAAAATAATCTATGATTTAAAAATAAACCACTAGATGGCCCACCCGTTATAGCGAGTTTTAATTTCATGTAACAAATTTTCAGTTGCATTTCTTAAATAGCTCCTCCTTTTTGCTATAAAAATTTGCCGGAAAATATCTTTCCGGGCTTGTACAGATTCAATTCTTAAGCAAGAGTGATTCAATTCTTAAGTGCAACTCATGAGAGAGAAAATAAATTCTTAATTCAATTTTATTTTTAGTTTGCAAAACAATCATTCCCTCACATTACCACTTAGCCCCTTAAGCTAGTTTAATATGGGAACTTTTTCTTTCTTAATTTAATGTCTTGCGAATTTAAATTTATCACTTTTTGTGCGGAAACAAATGAAGTTTATTAATTGTCGTCTACCCTGTTGTGGGCTGTATTATTATGAAAACCACTATTAGTGCACTTTTATTGCAAAAATCTGACTAAGTCAAACGCATGCAACTCGCCTGGCTCAAACACAGAAGCGCGTAACGCTTATTTCTCTTACGACTTTTTAATGAATGCGTGCGAGGTGTGAGCGAAAGGCACGATTTAACTAACAACTTTTCACAGTAAAGACAGCTGCTGACAATTTCTTGTTGTTACCAAGTATATTATTAAAACTTTTAAAGTCTCATAAAAAAATGTAAACAATTTACGCCAAGTTTTTCACTTTAAAACGTTTATTTAAATTAATTGTTTACAATAACAACATAATGAATCTTATTAATAAACTGTTAATTTCAGCACTAAAATTACATTTTTTTTTTTAGCGTATATTTATTTCACTGTTACTTCGATTAATTTAGTTGCAGACATATAATCTTTCTTCATACGTTATAATTATAATACGTACGCAGAGACATGTGTTGCTTAAACATTTCTTCAAGTTGTTCTCAACATTCTGGATTTCGAAGGGTTTCCCGGTTTAAACAAGTTGCTTGACCTCAGTTGTTTGTTTGTTTGTTTTTTATTTAAGTCCATTAAAAATATCTGCGGTTTTTATATTGAAAGTTTTTGTTTTATTTTAGGTTTTTTTAAGTCTTCACATGAATCCAAAATATTGCTTCGTTTGATTTTAGAATTGTGAAAAAAATTTAAGTGTGCGTCCATTTTTAATCCTTGCGTTCTTCTTGTTTTGTTTTTTCTTTACTTTTGACAAGTTTCTGTTGCAGTTTTACTGATTCGTAAATACGTTTTAATTTCGTCGTAACTTTTGTTGTTTTGAAAGTATAATTAAATATGGACAGAATAAGAATCAGAACCTTTTGAAATTACAGCTATGGACAGAGAAATAGTACACTTTAAAAACGTAATATTGACAACATATTTTTGTAATTATTTGAATGAGTTCAGTAAAATTCACATGCGCTATGCTTTATATTTTTAACTTAAAAGCAATCAACGTCTAAACTGATCCAGGAAAAATTCTTATTTTTTGTTATTGGCCATTTAACTCATTAAAAGGGGATTTTCACTTGGACAGAGAAATATCACAATTTTGTTCTAATGATCAGTTACACAGTGTGACGAAATCGACAAAAAAAAAAGCACAACCAAACTTTATAGAAATTCTTAAAGAGGGACATGTTGCGAGTCCATCGCACTTGGTCTGACCTCTCAATGTCGTCACAATTTTTTTTAATTCGTTTTTAAAGTTGAAGGGTTCGATTTTTGTTGCGCCGACGTTCATTGAATTTTTACAGCTATTTGCCCTGTTCGAAATGAAAAACAAATTCCACTTCTTTTCAGTAGAATTTCACGTAGAACAAGGCTGTATAAAAATAAATACGATAAAATACAAAATGAAGCGTGTAGCGAAGCAAATTCCCGAATTTTTCTTTAATTTCATTAAAAAAATTAGTGTTTCTATAAATTTAAATGATATAATGCTGCATGAATGACATCTTTTTTCACAAAAATTCATTGCACGTAAAAATACCTTTTCATTGAATCCAAAACCATTAATATCGGTTGAAAATTGGCAAAATGGCGGCAGTTTTAACGTTTTGTTTTTTGTTATAAAACACTGACTCCCATGTATATATTCCTATCATACAAAGTGCTGTCATTTTGTCAAATCTTTACCGATTTTGGACGTCTTTAGCTCATTGGAAAGAAAATATGATGAGTAACATACATCTAGAACATTGCAATATAGATTTTTGAAAAATGTAAAAGCTACTATGGAACGAATAAACATATTTTTATTTTCAATAGAATTTTTATATGAATGAATGTGTACGAGTGCATTAGACCGTAATGGAAAAAAGTAAGCTGCACACCGTCTAATCTGAAGCATTTTTGAAGAAAATTTCGAAAAAAAAACAATTGTTTTTTCCCGAACGTTTAAGTCATTCTTCATATCTTCGGCATTTACAGACCTTTCTTTTCCAAGAATGATATATCAATGTTTCTATTTCGAGGCGTCCAAATTTTTTGCTCTAAGAGACATTGGGGTCGAGGACAACTTTCTAGTACTTACAAGATTTCAACTTTTACAACATGAATTAAAAAAATAAATGTCAAATCAAAAAAGCCTTTTTGAGCCGTTGCCCAGAACCTTGATTCTCAATTAAATTTTATTTGCATTTTTTAATCTATTAAATAAAACACAGATCTTATAGTGGATGAGCTTTTGCTAAAAAGTCACTTTGATTATTTTAATAAGCTCCTTTTCACATATAAAAAAGTAGGGTAAGTTTATCTACCATATACTTTCTCGTGGGTAAGTGCTAGAACGGGGTGATTGATCCCAATAACCTTTAGGGCAAAAAAGTTGGACTCCTCGAAATAAAAACATTTATATATCTTTCTTTAATGGCGTTTTCTTTTCTTGGCAAAAAATTCTGCCCTCTGAGAGTGCAGAGTAGACGCCATAAGATAGAACTGTAAATGACGAAGATAAACTTAAATGCTCGACAATTTTTTTTAAAGTTTTCTTACAAAAATTTTTCAGATTATATGGTGTGCAGCGTACTTTTATACACTCGGACACATTCATATAAAAATTCTATTGAAAATAAAAATGTGTTTATTCGTTCCATAGTAGCTTTTACATTTTTCAAAAATCTATATTGCAATGTTCTAGATGTATGTTACTCATCATATTTTCTTTCCAATGAGTCCAAAGACGTCCAAAATCGGTTAAGATTTGACAAAATGACAGCACTTTGTATGATAGCAATATATACATGGGAGTCAGTGTTTTATAAAAAAAAAAAAAACGTAAAAACTGCCGCCATTTTTCCAATTTTCAACCGATATTAATGGTTTTGGATTCAATGAAAAGGTATTTTTACGTGCAATGAATTTTTGTGAAAAAAAGATGTCATTCATGCAGCATTATATCATTCAAATTTATAGAAACACTAATTTTTTTAATGAAATTAAAGAAAAATTCGGGAATTTGCTTCGCTACACGCTTCATTTTGTATTTTATCGTATTTATTTTTATACAGCCTTGTTCTACGTGAAATTCTACTGAAAAGAAGTGGAATTTGTTTTTCATTTCGAACAGGGCAAATAGCTGTAAAAATTCAATGAACGTCGGCGCAACAAAAATCGAACCCTTCAACTTTAAAAACGAATTAAAAAAAATTGTGACGACATTGAGAGGTCAGACCAAGTGCGATGGACTCGCAACATGTCCCTCTTTAAGAATTTCTATAAAGTTTGGTTGTGCTTTTTTAGTCGTCACACTGTGTTATTATTATTCATTCATTATTTATTAAATTCATAGTTAAAGTGTTAAGGTGATTTTATCCTTTTATTTTTAAAGATTTTTTTTTTTGTTAAAATGGATAGAGGTCTTCATTGCACTGCAGAAAAAAGAAAAATTATATTTTCTCTATTCAAAAACGATAAAAATTATTCTCAAGTCGCCGATTTATTAAATTGGTCGAAATAAAAAAATGATAAAAATCATTCTCAAATCGCCGAAATATTAAATTGTTCGAGGAAAATGGTCTATAATGCCATTAAACAAGGTCGAACCTTTCAAGTACTCGCGCATTTCGAGTAGACTTACTTGTAGGAAGCCGTCTGAACGATGCGTCTTGAGCAAAAAATCGTATGGGTGGGGAAGAGGTTGTTTATTTTCACACTCTTAGGAGCTATTTTGATTCACATTATTGTTTCTAGCAGAAAAACGAACGCACAGAAAACTTATTTTGAGAGCTCATTGCAAAGGCAATGAAATCACATTTCTAATAGTATATCAACAAACCCCATTGATCTAACCGTTCCCGAGCTGTACTCGTGTGAAGATGAAATCAATCGGTTAAACTAACAGTCCGTTCAAAAAGTCCATAGGATGACACATAGATGACGTTACTAGATTGTTTTCCACTTGATTTTTATTTAGTACTAACCTTCAAACGATAAAAAAAATAAATAACTGGTCATTTCAGCCCTTGAAAGGACTTTGACCTAGCTTCTTATGATCAATTGTGTTGTGCGTGTTATTAAGTTTGTACACAATTGACCGAGAAAGGGACCTACATGTTTAACGCCGACTCTAAACGGCGATGAACGTAATGTTCTTATTCTCAAGAGCTTTACATGGTATTTTGATTACTCTCTGAGGTTTGCCAATGTCTGCAGAGAGGTGGCGGCCGTACAGAAAAATCATTTTAATTTAAATTATTTTCGGTCGCTGCTGGGACCTTCAAACGATACGTATATATTTGACAACAATCTGACTATTGATTCGTGAGTTAAAGCATTTTGTGTGCAACTTTTGTTATTAAAAAATGAAATAGAAAAAAGTGAATTTCCAGTTTTGATAAAGCATTGCTTTTTGATGAAAAAAAAAATACAGTGGAAACCAAACAATGGCTTGATAAACGCTATCCGGACTCTGCCCCATCGAGATAAATGGTAGAAAAGTTTATTGCCGAATTAAAACGTGGTCGTACTAGCACAAATGATGCAGAGCGCAGTGGACGCCCAAATTAAGTTGTTATTCCAGAAAACATCAAAAAACCCACAAATTGGTAATGAAAGATCGCAAATTGAAGGTGCACGAGCCAGCTGACATTGTAAAGATATCAGATGGTAGTGTTTTTACCATTTTACACGAACATTTGGGTATGCGAAAGCTCTGTGCAAAGTGGGTGCCGCGTGAGCTCAAAGTCGACCAAAAACAACTACGAATTGATGCTTCAGAGGAAGGCATAAAATCGAATTCTATCGTCGATATGTGACATATGAATGAAACATGGCTACACTATTACACACCAGAATCCAAAAAATAGTCAGCTAAGTGGACGACAGTCGACGAACCGAATCCAAAGCGAGCAAAGACCCAACAATCGGCCTGTGAGGTGATGGCGTCTGTATTTTGGGATGCGAAAAGAATAATATTCATCGACAATCTCCAAAAAGGAACCACCATCAACAGTGACTAATACTGTGCACTTTTGGATCGATTGAAGGCTGAAATCATTTATTTGCAAAAGAAAAAAGTGTTTTTTCACTAAGACAATGCACCGTGTCACAAATCGATGAAAACGATATCAAAACTGAATGAATTGGGCTTCGAATTGCTTACCCACCCACCGTATTCTCCAGATTTAGGCCCCAGCGACTTTTTCCTGTTTTCAGATCTCAAGAGAATGCTTGCTGGAAAGAAATTCAAGTCCAATGATGAAGTAATCGCTGACACTGAGGCCTATTTTGACAAGAAAGAGAAATCGTACTATAAAAGTGGTATCGAAAAGTTGGAAAATAGCTATACTCGTTGTATCGCTCTCAAAGGCAACTAAGTTGAATAATTTAACCAAGTTTTATCAAAATTTTGTTTTTTTTTCTTTCTTTTCCTACGGACTTATTGAATGACCTGTTACTAAATTTCAACTTTGAGTGCAAATTTCTCAGCATTTTGCGTAATAAATTAAATTTTTTCTTAATGTCAATTTTGTAATTTATCGAATTCCATTTTCAATAACACCAAAAATATAAAAATATCTCTAAAATAAAAAAGTTGGCTGTACTAAAAAAATTATAGTTATTAGCAAACATCCAGGATCCAGTTATCGACACTAAAGTTTTTATAAAGATTTCTTGGTGTCAATACAGTTCAGTGTCGATATGCAGTAGATAATATCATTGTAAAATGTAATCATTTTTATATTTTTTTATAGATCTTCACAAGTGTGCTATTTCTGTGTTCAACCAAAATCGAAGCTGCGTTGGTTTAAATTATTTAAAATAAAATTAATTAAAACCAATTTATTAAAAAGTTGTTGTAGTTTTTATATATATATTTTTTTTAATCCTTTTAATTTAAAATGTATTATTTAGTTTAAGAAACGAATTATTTTTCAGCAATATGTGATATAAACTGAACATTTATAATATTTTTTTATAGTGTGCTAGAAAAATATGCTATTTCTCTGTCCATAGCTGTATGTCGCAATCTTTTAAAATAAAAATTTGTACTGTAAACTACAGGGTACGAAAAAAAGTACGCATGAGAGCACGTGCATAGCTCATTTAGACATACGCTCGTGCATCTTTTTAAACGTCTCACGCTCACGTATGAGAGCCTAATTTTAAAAGCAATCGTACTTACTCATGAACGTTAAAGAATATTTGTTACGTACGTGCCCACAAGACGATTAAAGCTCATGGGCCTTACATGGCAATGAATGCAAGCATTAAAAAAGCCATAGAGTTACCGGAATTTTTATGAGTTCTGTGGACTTCTTCGACAAAAACCAATATTTTTTTTTTTTGACATATGAGTTTCTCTGAGGTTATAAAGGGTGATTTTTTTGAGGTTATGATTTTCATGCATTAGTATTTGACAGATCACGTGGGATTTCAGACATGGTGTCAAAGAGAAAGATGCTCAGTATGCTTTGACATTTCATCATGAATAGACTTACTAACGAGCAACGCTTGCAAATCATTGAATTTTATTACCAAAATCAGTGTTCGGTTCGAAATGTGTTTTATCGACAAATTTTGTTCAGCGATGAGGCTCATTTCTGGTTGAATGGCTACGTAAATAAGCAAAATTGCCGCATTTGGAGTGAAGAGCAACCAGAAGCCGTTCAAGAACTGGCCATGCATCCCGAAAAATGCACTGTTTGGTGTGGTTTGTACGCTGGTGGAATCATTGGACCGTATTTTTTCAAAGATGCTGTTGGACGCAACGTTACGGTGAATGGTGATCGCTATCGTTCGATGCTAACAAACTTTTTGTTGCCAAAAATGGAAGAACTGAACTTGGTTGACATGTGGTTTCAACAAGATGGCGCTACATGCCACACATCTCGCGATTCTATGGCCATTTTGAGGGAAAACTTCGGAGAACAATTAATCTCAAGAAATGGACCGGTAAGTTGGCCACCAAGATCATGCGATTTGACGCCTTTAGACTATTTTTTGTGGGGCTACGTCAAGTCTAAAGTCTACAGAAATAAGCCAGCAACTATTCCAGCTTTGGAAGACAACATTTCCGAAGAAATTCGGGCTATTCCGGCCGAAATGCTCGAAAAAGTTGCCCAAAATTGGACTTTCCGAATGGACCACCTAAGACGCAGCCGCGGTCAACATTTAAATGAAATTATCTTCAAAAAGTAAATGTCATGGACCAATCTAACGTTTCAAATAAAGAACCGATGAGATTTTGCAAATTTTATGCGTTTTTTTTAAAAAAAAAGTTATCAGGCACTTAAAAAATCACTCTTTACGAGGGTTGCTACACATTGAATATTTCGGTTATAAATATAGAGACAGAATTTTTTTTCACTGAAAATAGCTTTATTGTTTTTCGAAATATTCTTCTTTATGATTAATACTACATTTTTGCATGCGTTCAAACCATCTGTCCAGGCCCGTAGACAAGGGGGGGGTTTTTAGGGTTAAAACCCCCCCCTCATGGTCCAAAAAGTATAAAAATATAATATAAGTATTAGCATTAATATAACTTTGCCAATTTGCGAACACTTGCTGGACGTGCGTCTTTTTTCTCTTACAGTGCAAACTGCAAGTGCAAACAGCAACAGCGAAAACATCAACATGCTTAAGTATCGAAAAAAGTTCGATACATTTAATTGAACTTTGTCTACCACCAGGAATTTAAGAATTGATTGCGTTAACAGATGTTACGTGAAAGTGTTGAAATTTTGATTGAGTTTCGTTAGATAAGTTTAAGGCCCAGTTTCAATTTTTTTTTTTTTGATAAATTTTCGAATTTTTTTTTTATTTTATTATTTTCAAAAACATCCTTAGAATGTGTAAAAAAAATTTCAAAATAAAATTCAAAGCCGTTTAAGACACACACCTTGTTGCAGTTCTATCAGACAGCTTGATATTGGCTCTCATTTAAACTTTAAACGCGTTTTTCTCGAAATGACATTTTATGAAACGGCTTGCACTCTAACTCGAAAAGTATATGTCCGATTAACTTAAATCTTTTTTTCATTTTGTAAAATAATTGAATACGTAGTGCGTGAATCAACAAAATTAAATAAAAAATATTTTGTTTTGCTTTTTATTTCATTTATAAGGTCCAATTTCGTGTATGAAAAATGGAATTTGTTTCTTTTATGCGGGATTTTTTTATTCTTTTAAATTTTACACTTTTTGTTGGTGCACGCACAAGACAAAACTGTTATAAAGTTTTGGTTTTTTGTATTTATTTTATCAAACCACCTGAAGAGGTGATATCGTGCAAGCCGCAAGAGGCCTCTTGTTAGCGACCTCAAATTTTACGCGCTGTATAACCGTAAATATGGCTACAAAAAAAAAACAACAAAAAAAAAAAAAATTGTTAATCTAAGACTGAAATAAAAACAAAAAAAAATTGTTTTGATATTTCATAAAATGAAAAAAATACAGACATTCAAACAAGCCCGTTTTTTTACTCAAAAAATTGAAACTGGGCCTTAAGAGTTTCTATTGTTAATTTTACTGTGCCAAAACTACAAAAATGAGTCTAATTAATTGGCTGCAGAGACCAGAAGTAAAAAAGGCTAGAACGGTGGAAAGTAAGTGCTTGATTTAAATGATTTGTTTTTTTTTTTTATCAATGCGTAAATGTGTTAAAAAGTTGCCGAATATTTCTGAATGTTTGAAAGCTGTGTTTTTTTTTTTTTTTGGTAGCGTGTTTGCATTTATTGAATATTAATGGATTAACTTTTTGCTTGATGCGGAACCGACAAAAACCGAATAATATTATATTTAATCTGTATTGCAGAAAACGTTCAAGAAACTTTGGAATCTGAAAAGTCTTCAGAACTTCCTTTGTAACCTGCAGTTGTAGAAAGCTTTAATGTTGACAGCTATGTGGAATGCGGTAGTACAAGCTGCAGTGTTAATATTTTATTTTAATGTTTATAACTCTAAGTTTATGTGTATGATTGTAGAAATTGTTCCAGAAATATAATTTGATTCATCGGAACTGCCTTCAACTTCGAGAGTATATCAATGTCCAAAAAACGATATTTCCAAGTTGATGAGCAATATTTCCGATTCGAACCACCTTGAAAGTTTTCAAAGCACTTATGTGCCTCCACCAAATACCACCAAATGCCAAATTTTAATTTTCCTGCCAGCGGTTCTCGCAAACTCCGATTTAAGCATTCTTGGTTGAACCGTTGGCATTGGTTGGTTTACTCCAAATTGGAAAATACAGCTTATTGCAAGTTTTGCGTATTTTTTAGCACTGGTTTTGGAGGCGCAGGATCACAACCTCTTGGTAATTTTAGCGAATGATACTAAAAACTTTTTAAATAAAATTTTCTAACATTTTCATTGTGGCCTTTACAAAAGTCAGGAAATACAAGAAAATGCCGTTATTCTAATCGTGGTTATTTTTATATAGAATTTTAAACCCATATAAGTTTGCAAGCAAATTATTGAAATAATAATATAAGATGCTAAATTATCGTCATTTTAGAAGTTTGTCTTGAAAAATTATTTTTTTAGCGTCTTTCTGTATTCCAAAATGACAGTGCAACAATAAGCAAGATATATGGCCGAAACACATTGAGGTCAACAAACGACAGTTTTGAAATTATAGAACACAAGTTTTTATGTTAAACGGGTGTGCATCCTTAAACTTACATAGGGATTGCAGTGTCACAGCGGACACCGTGTTATTGGAATATATAAAAAAAAAAGGAAATTATTTTTTTTATGTATTTGGTGTACACAGAAAATAAAAGAATTGATTTATTACCTAAACTAGTTTAGCTAATGTGAAAGTTTCTATTTCACCTAATCTTTTCAACAACTTTTCTACTGACACAGTTAATTTAACAATCATGCATTAGGTAATTCACCTAATTCAAATTAGTTAATTCAACTAAAATTTTGCTTATTAAATCATCTAATTCTTCTAGTTATTTTACCTAATGCAAGTTGTCGATTTGTTCGTACACTAGGGAAATAACGCATATTAGCATTATCCACGCCTCAGTATAAATTTTATATAAATATTTACGTGGATAAATCAAATGCTTTCCTTACAACTTGTTTTTTCCCGTATTTGAATTTTTTATTTCTGTGCAGCCCAAGGAGAGCACAGCGCTCTCCTATAAAAAACATAAATAAAAACAAAGTGAGAAAATTTTACAAAAAGTAAACCCTCATTGCGAGATTTGAACTCGGGCCGCTGGCGTTATAGTCAAACGCTTTACCGCTGTGCTGTTACGCCGTTTGATAACTTGTGAACAAAATGTATATACAAATATGAGGTCCACAACTCTGAAATTATGGGCATCTACAGCAATTTGATTAATCGGTATGTAGCGTAAATTCCTGTATTGGAAATTTAGCTCAATAGATAAGGCGTTGGTTGTTGAAATCTTGAGATCACAGGTTCGAATCTCAGCGGTGGCAAAGAAATTTTTCAGTCATTTATACAATGTATATATCTCTCTCATTCTATCTACTATAAAACAAATCTTTCTTCTCTATCATGTGACGAAATGAAGTAAAGTCACCTAAGGAGCGAAAGTTTCACTTCAAAATAGAAATTGCAAAACAAAAAACATATTTTTTGCATATTTTTTGCACGGCATTCCCACTCTTAAGTGGGAATGCTATCTAAATAATTAGATGATTTTTCTACACTTAGTAGGTAGCTTGCCTAATCTGAAGTGGTCATAGTTTAAAAAAAATTAGCTAATTCTTCTAATAAATTATGTGTCTTATCTATTTTATGGTTGAAGGTACACCTAAATATTTAGGTTTTTTTAGCTACTCTCGCAGTTAAACTACCCAATATAATTGCATATAATTAACATTTAGAAATTGGTAGCGCACCTAATCAAATTCGTTGACTGAAAATCACCGGATTACTTTAGCTGAATTGACTACGTTTTTAGGTAAAAATTCTACTCTTTTTTTTCTGTGTACAAAAAAGTTTTAAAGTGTTTTTTTTCAAGTCGCTTTATTGTGAAAAATTTGTTACAAACTCATTTTTCAAAGTATTGTCCATTTCTAGCCACTGATTTTTCCCATCTTTCTGGTAATTATTTAAAAAATACCTTTTCATTTATCGATATCAAAAACTATCGATATTTTTTTTTATCCAAACCCCCCCTTAGGTAAATCCTGGCTACGGGCCTGCATCTGTCATAACATTTATTCCATTCCGCTCGAGACACGTCAAAAACATAGTTTTTAAAAGCATCAACGGCTTCTTCTGGCGTCAAGAAGCGTTGTCCATTCAGTTTGTCTTCGATGTGTGGGAACAAAAAGAAGACATTCGGTGCCAAATCGGTCCGGTCCGACTGTACGTCGGATGACCCATTAATTCGCTAGCAAACAAATGGTTTTGTACCATTCCAAATTGACCGTTCTACGTGTTTCAAGTGGCACCGTGGGCCACA
Source organism: Pherbina coryleti (assembly GCA_943735915.1). Classification (NCBI taxonomy): domain Eukaryota; kingdom Metazoa; phylum Arthropoda; class Insecta; order Diptera; family Sciomyzidae; genus Pherbina; species Pherbina coryleti. The sequence continues at coordinate 79,166,738 of OX030952.1, read as the reverse complement.
TTATCAATTTTTTGGAAGAAACAGGCGAGCCGTTCCAAATTGACCGTTCTACGTGTTTCAAGTGGCACCGTGGGCCACATTATCAATTTTTTGGAAGAAACAGGCTCGCAGTGCTCGACATACCGTGAGATTGAGACTGAAGATCAAGCATCAGTTCGTATTGATCAGTTCGTACACAGCATCAATTGAGGCACAACAAAAGATTTTGGACCACCTTCACGAAATTCGTCAGTGAGCTAAGTACGGCCCCGCTTCAATCCTGTGTACCATCGATGTAAAGAGGTTTTTGATGGTGCTTCATCGGCAAAAGTCGAATTGATTTCATCGATTCACTCTTCTTGCGATAATTCACGTCGAAAGTTGTAAGAAATAATCGCACGAAAATGTTCACGAGTTAATTCCTTTTTTTTTTAAATTCAATTTCAAAAGAAATGAAAGCAACACAAAAAGTATACATGCACTAAAAGGTTGTTAGTACGTATAAATATACATATGTCTAAGCTAATATATGTCATACTTTCCAATGGAAACGTCAGTTTGACTATAATGACATAAGCCTTGCCATATCCCGAAATATAAGTAGCAGTCTACGTAGAAGCATTATCGCTGAAGGATGCGAAAATATTGGTATAAATCTTGGCCCAAATATGCAAGACAAGGCTAGATATATGCTTGATTTTATGCTAGATAAGGAACTCTTTATATAAATATAAAATATAAAAAATAAATTGAAAACAAATTTGAGCTTTTTTAGGCCAAGTATGTTGACAACAAGCCGTGGTGCAATGGGTAGAGTGCGCCAAAGAACCCTGGTTCAATTTCCATCTGGCACAGAAAGTTTTTTCAATTGAGTTTTTCTGTTCGGCAGTCACCTCTCTGCAGGCAATGGCAAACCTCAGAGAGTAAATAATGTAAATAATGTAATAATGAAAGTAAATAATGATAATCGGTCAAAGTCCTTTCAAGGGCTGGAATGGCCAGTTTAATATTATTATTACTATGTTGACAACAAGACAACGTGAAGACAAAGAAAGCAACAACCAACAACAACAACACCCGCTCTGTATAGAGAAAATCACACAGCTTGAGTATACAGACTGTATCGTTGGCCGTTACACCAACTCATCAGTAGTCTTGCATGACTTTCCACTGTGATCCACTCAAACTACTTAGGTTCTACTTATACTGCCAATTATACCGAGAAAGTTACCCGGCATTTATTTTTGACAGAGAGAACGCTTAAATTAGTAACTGAGTTCTTATCTACTTCGGTGCACCCTGTGTCAAGGTTAACCTAGATCGTATCATGCTTTTAGGCATAGCCTTAACTCATGTGCATCTTCGAAATTCGATCACAGCAGTTTACTGCTATCAGAGCATATTGAAGTTTGTTATTTTGTTGTTAGGTCCTCCCTTTTTCCACACTTCCATTTTAGGGTTCAGCTAGTTTAACTGATGGTACACCTAAAATGGTGTGGAGACCATTTTGTTATGAAAAATTTTGTGGCTTTTGTGATAAACACACAACTAATCATTTTTTCTTAACATTTATGGGCGTGCTCTCCTAGAAATTTTAATCTTAATATTTGAATATGACCTTATACAGAGCCGTTGTTGTTGTTGTTGGTTGTTGCCTTCTTTGTCTTCATGTTGTCTTGTTGTCAACATACTTGGCCTTAAAAAGCTGAAATTTGTTTTCAATATAAATAATGAAAGGTCAATTTCAAATATTTAAATTAAAATAAAAAATAGATAATATTTTAAATTAAAAAATATTCCGTTATATTAATTCCCGAAATATATGTAACAACCTTTGTGTATCTTCTTTCTGAAACTTCATCATATTTACTCATATTTATCTGTATTAATGTCAAACAAGAAAATTAAATGTATTTTAAAGTTTAAAATTTCTGTGGCTTAAAATTGAGGAGTGCCTGTAATTGGTGAATAAATGGCAATTCTTAAACAAACAATTCGAAGCAATATTTTAAGTTTTTTAACAAAGTTATTTATTTTGTAACCATTAACAATGCCATCGTTCAACGCATGTTATGGGTGTTGTCTATTTCGAATATAGTCCAAACGCTAGCTTTTTGCAAAGGTATTGAAAATGTTGATAAGACAATGGTAGATGCTTTTGATATTCTAGAGTACGTCATAATCTGAAGAAATCTTAAGTAAAATTCCCACAAAACTTTTTTGTATGCAATTGTTATCAAATTGATTTAGTAAAGTTGATAAAAGATAAGTTAAAATGAATTATTTCTTACTACGTTTCCACATATTCATTAAAAGTAAACGTATTAAGTTTGAACTCTTTATTGTTAAATGTACACTCAAACTGAAAAAACAAACTCAGTCTTATGAAAAAAAAAAAAAAATAACTCATATTGATGGAGTTACGTACTATGAGAGAAGCAACTTTGTTTAGTCTACAACTCAACAACAGCTGGGCAAATAGTAATATTGCGCAAACAAAATTATTTCATGTTGAAAAAGGTGATGTTTTATCACCAGTTTGTGATGTATTTTATTATGAAGTATGAATATTTCAGAGCTAGAAGTGGAGATACAAGTTCTTGATAAAATATTTTGATAAAATATTTCAACACATCAAACCTAACTCTAAAGCTCAATAATACCGGCCTGGGTGATGCAACTAGTTTTTCTAGATTAACATTTGCGTAGGTTGCCTTTTAAGTCAACAATGAAAAAAACAGTGGCTAATCAGTGAAAATGCTTTTATTGTTTTTCACAGTATTCTCCAAGATGAACAATACACTTTTGCATTCGTTTGAACTAATTTTCGAAATAGTTTTGCCACTCTGAAGTTGGTACCTCCGAAACCAGGTTTTTAGAAGGCCCCATGTTTTTCTTAATGTGAGGGAACAAGAAGTCTTTGGGTCCCAAGTTGGGACTGTAAGGCGGATGACCCATCAATTTCGTGTTTTGAGTGCTCAAACCACCTTTTGTTTCAGCTGGGAAGTCACATCGGTATGATGGAGGATGATATTCATTCTATAGTTGGTTTTACACAATTCTCAAATTTCCACAAAAACTTCTGGCAAAAAAATGGTTGTGTACCATTCAGCATTAACAGTTATCCATTGCTCAAGTGGCACAGTTGCGACATGACCAGTTTTTCTGCAAAAACCCATTTTATCTGGTTTTGCTCATTTTAAAAGATCCAAACAGTAAATTGCTGCTTTGTTTCGGGCTTATAAGAGTACATTCATGATTCGCCACCTGTGGTGATGTCGTAGATGTGTTTCGAAATTCGAACCACTCCCGCTGTATTTTTTTAGAATTTCCTTGCTCCAATCGACACGAGCCTTTTTTGAACAACCGTCTAATAATGGAGAATCCAGCGGGAACAAATATTCTTGACGCCAAAAGGCTCATGTAAAATCGAATGTATGCTAGTCCGTCTATTACTCAAGGGTGACTCCATCTCACGATATGTCACATGTCAGTTTACTTACAACAGTTCACGCAGAGTATCGATGTTTTGCGACACAACAGCCATTCTTGGACACGACCTTCAAGAAATTCGTCTTGAAGAGAACGACGACCACGTTCGAACTCATTGAACCAGCATTGTACAGTCGCTGAGTGTGGTGCTTTATCACCAAAAGTTGAAGTAAGTTGATCGATGCATTTTTTTCTTGACAATTCACGTCGAATATCATAAAAAATCATCACCCGAAAATGTTTAAATTCCATTTTCTTGCTGCAATATAATTTTCAAACCACTGTTAACAACACAGTAAACGCACATACACCAAAACGATGTGAGTATGTTTCTGATTGAAAATGTCAAATTTTCGAATGGAACTGTCAGATCTGCTTAGTGTTGTCGAGGTGCAAGACTTAAAAGGCAGTAATTATCTTGTGAATAATCTCCCTGCGGACGTGTTTCCCAGTAAATTTAAAACAAATATTGTCCGTCACTCTCTGACTTGACTACAACATGTCTTCCGTACTAACACAATGCTTTCGCCTTAAGGGGGGAAATATAGCCAGAGGCCGACAAAAAAGGTCATGTTTGTGAATTTTTTTAAGGAAACCTATGGGATATTTTTAAATGAGGGTTTTTATACCTTAAAATATACACATTCAAGAGTATTTTTAGTTTTTTTTTTATTAAAAAAAGTATTAATATTAAGGTCGATACAGCATTTTTTGTAGAGCGCTCTGAAAAAAAGTTGAAATGCGGTGACCAAGATTGCTCCTCCTAATTTCATCAGAAACAAAAAATTAAATATATTATTAAACTAGATACTTAAAACTCGTACTTGTCATAGCCGTTTTTGAAAATATTGATTTTTCACAAAATGGCGGACTTTCGAAAGTAAAAAAACGATTTTCGACCAAAAATTCGTCATAATTTCGCCTATAAAAAATGAACGAAACTACAAACAAAAAAATTCTATGACAAGTACGAGATTATTATGAATAAAATAAGCCTGCAAAAAAATCAAATCGATCGGTTCACTGAGCTTCGAGCAATCTGTCACCGACTTTGAAAACATGGTTTCGAGAAAAACGAGTTTTAAAATAAGGGCCAGCACTGCGCGCTCTAGAAGGCGGTTCACTCACTTGGCTAGAACTTTGTTATTTTTTGAGATATCAACTTGAAATTTTCACCACATATTCTTGAGACTTAAGGCTTTAAGAAAATGCCCTGAAAAGGATGCCCTGAGCAATAGATTAGTTTAACAAAATAATATTAGTTTTTAGTTTTTTTTAAAAAAAAAAGGTAGATAGATGTATTCTTATTTTTTATCTACTCCAAGTCCATAAGCTGTCGGTTATAACGCATATAACTGGCTTTCGGTAAATTGGACGATTCGGTCAGAAACTTATTCCATTCCGAAAGCAAAGTGATGACACATCAAAATAAAAAGTCTTTATAATTCAAATACAAACAGATAAATTTGTTCTTAAACTTTTAGGTTAGGTTACTACATATATTTCGGGTATCAATATAACAAATTTTTTTTTTCATTTTGAAAAAAGAAAAGACAAACAATTTTTTTCTATTTTTTCCAAGGTACCACTTGAGACACGTAGAAATATAATAAATATTCCGCGAAATAAGCAAAATAAACAAGCGCCGAAGAATCATTCTTCATCAAGACAATGCCAGCTTGAGGCGTTTTTGAGCACTCAAAACATCGGAATAATGGCTCATCCGAAGGACAGTCCCGATTTGGCACCCAATGACTTCTTTTGTTACCACATATAAAGGAAAAACTGCGTGGACAACGATTTTCGCAGCCAGTAGAAGCCGTTGATTCGTTCAAAACCTATGTTTTGGAGTTGTCTCAAGCGGAATGATATAAATGTTATGACAAATGGTTCGAACGCATACAAAAGTGATACAATACGGATAAAAACTCGGTCTTTATATTTATTCCAGCAATATATGTAGTAACCTACGTAAAACACAATAAAAACCACACACAGTTCTCATATAAATTAACGGTGCATAAATTCTCTTATCAGGAATGAAGCAAGATTGCATTTTCTTTCAAGAGAATCCATTTAGAAATAACGGTAAAATTTGGGTTGAAATTTTGGTAGGCACTCTGTGAAACATCCCATTTTACAAGCGAAAAACAGTTTTTTTGAAAAAAAATATTCATTAGGAGAATACTATTTCTAATTTACAATACTACCATAGAAAAAAGTAGCGAAGATATAATCCAACCACGCCTACAGTTACCGACACTTAACATACAAACTGATTTGCCAAATTTTAGTCTTATACGATCAAAACCGTCTGAAATATAGTGTTTTTATTCATTTGTGGGCTGTAAAAGTGGGTTTGACAAAATTTTTCCTCAACCAGCTCGTACTCGAAAAAAAAATCGACTGCCAAAATTTCAGCTCAATCCACCCATCAGTTTTGGTGTCTAGGGCCATTAGACAGATATTGCTTTGCTTTTTATATACATAAAAACACCCTCTTGCGGAAGTTTTTTTTGGAGTTAAAGCAGCCTATGTTCTATTTCGGGGTCAGGAGAATCTTTATACCAAATTTCATTAAAATTAGTCGAGTCGTTCGGCCAGAAACATACTTCTGCATACAGAGCACATTTACGCCCTTTCGAACACCAACTCTAACGCGACGTGAAACCGAATTCAACTTTTCCATAAAAAGTAAAATTATATAAGGGTTGATTTCTGAAAATAAGTCTACTTTGGCTTTCCTACATGCAATCAAAACTTAGGGTTCAACTATCACGGAGGTTATCTCGCACGTGTTATCTTGCAACTACATGAAGATTATATTGCACATGAAGAAGGCACTGCGAGCTTTCTTTTTTCTTTCCTCTGAATTGTTTTTTGAAGTGATCTTATAGTCTAAGATGAATCTGAAATATTAAGCTGCACAGACCGGACTACAGAGTTTTTCCATAGAGCTTTGGAAGGTCAAAATTTTCAATTTTATTTCTTTTGGTGTATTTATAATTTAATTCTTCAATTTTAGCTGAAAAATTACCTTCATAACTTTCATTCATTAAATCGAGAAAAATTATAGAGAAAATTATTTGAGGCATGGCCTAGTGGCGAGCCTTTCCGGATACGTTTAAGTGCGTGGACCACTCGGTTGTAAATTTTCGAGGCACGAGGTCCGAGGTTAGAATCCTCCACCAGACACAAAAAATTTTTTCAATTGAAATTAATTTTTCAGATCGATCGTTGCCTTTCTGCAGGCCACGGCAAACCTCAGAGAGTAAATAATGCCATGTAAAGCTTCATGAGAACATACACATTAGCCGTTCGGAGTCGGCATAAAACTAGTAGGTCTAGTTCTCGATCAATTGCGTACAAACATTTAATAACACGCACAGCACAATTTCATCATAAGAAGTTCGGTCAAAATTCTCTCAAGGGATGAAATGGCTAGTTTATTATTTATTTTTTAATTTGAATGCGTTATTGTTTTACATTTGTTTCGCTTCAATGTTTTCTGTTTAATTTTCGTGTTTTCAGTTCTTAGGAGAATTTTGTTAAATTTCGTGGGTTCTTGTCTTTCTTGTGCGTCGTTAGTAGCACTCCTACTCTAAAGGCCGCTTACAGTGTAAGTTACAGTGTAAGGTAGATGTCATCAGAGTTCGAGCGATCATGTCCGAACAATTGTAATATACAATTGCTCTTGGAGGCCTTGCAACCACATCGAATTTAAGAAATAGCCTTATGTGTTTATTTATCTAATACTTTATGTGTTAATTTATCGAAAATAATGCCACTTTAATTCTAATCATTTTTAAATCTTCATCTTTTCTATCATTGCAGTTATATTGCTGGACGCTTTAAGATTATCTCGAATTCTGAGACAAAGGGACTTGGCACATTTGTCGGTACCTTTGCGCTTCCATCGCTGATATTTCTCTCGCTCGTTGAATTGGATTGGAGTAGCGTGAACTGGACATTTCTGCTGGCTATGTTTATCTCCAAAGCAATTGTATTTTTTGCAGTTTTAATCATATCGTTACTAATAGCGCGTCCACTGAACTATGGACGCGCCGGCCTGCTGGGTATATTTTGCACACAGAGCAATGACTTTGCTATTGGCTTTCCAATAGGTGAGCGTTCAATATAAATTTTGCATAGAACATCATATCAACACATCAAATTTTGTGTTTTGAAAAATCTTTTAATTTAGTAATGGCGCTTTATAAGGATGTACATCCCGAGTATGCTTCATATTTATACCTGATGTCTCCCATCTCGTTGGCTATATTAAATCCTGTGGGACTTGTATTAATGGAGATCTCAAAAGTGAACGCAAACAAAAATGAAGTGGTAGATGCTTAAAACACTAAAAATTACTTTTACTAAATTTGTAAAACATTTTCACCTCTACTAGTCTCAGAATCCACCCATCTGTCCGGAGTCGTGCCCCACTGAACAGATGACCAAACGTGTGCGCTGCTTTAATGAAAAGTATATCGTTATTTTCAACACCATCAAATCGCTATTCTTCAATCCTTTACTGCTCATGACTCTGCTGGGAGTGGCAGGCGCTTTTGTTTTCCCCAATGGCTTGCCGGAGATTGTGGCCAGCGTACTGCGTGTCTTTGGGTCATCCTTCTCGGCAACAGCTTTGTTTTTGTTGGGTCTTAAAATTGTTGGACAAGGCCGATCGCTACGTGGATCTGGCTTCTTATTGCCTGGTATTTTAATATTGGTGAAAATGTAAGTTGCTTACTTTTAGGCTGTGACTTAAAACTGAGAATGCTTATGCAAATGTTTCTATTATAGACTCGTTTTGCCATTGGTTTGTCGCCAGACTGTAAATATCATGAATGCCGGTGAGAATTTTAATGACACAACCGAGTTGAGCACTTTTGGTTTTCTCTATGGCACGTTTCCGGCAGCACCAGGCGCATTTGTTATTGCCTCACAGTATAATATTGATGTGGAACTGGTATGTTGCTTATGTCTATTATTTTGTTTATAGACAAATTTAATTAAAAAGTGTTCTTTTCACTCCCTTAGACTGCTAAAAGCATGGTGCTATGTACTTTTATTTCTGCTCCTTTAATGTTTATTTCGGCGAAAATGATCTCATTGACGAATCTAAATCCTGTGGATTATCTGCATGAATTGGATACTTTCTCATTCGATATCAGCGTAGCCGGTTTGGCTGCCTGTATTTGGGTTTTGTTGTTGCTGATAACAACAAAACGTTTCAGACGCTTACCGCATCGTATAACCACTTGCTTGGTATTGTCACAGGTAATTCAGTGTATTTTTATTTTGTTGTTAAATTATTTCTAATTGTAATATTGTTACATATTAGCTTATGTGCTGCGTTAGCATTATACTTTGGTCCAAATTGGAACATGTGAATAAGTGGGTTTTATATGTACAATTCTTTTTATTCAACATTGGCACATACAGCAGCCGCCTATGGACAGCTTTACTGGCAATTTCTTTGCTATTTCTACAGTGCCGCAGTCTGTGCTTCGTGTTGCAGCTTTGGCCCTACATGGTGGGTGCATAGTTTAAATTGTAAAAGTTATATTTATTTTATAATTTCTTTTGCAGCTTGCTCTTGCTTGGGGCATTCCGGCTATAATATCTGGCTTTTTAATCGCTTTCGATGTCAACGTTATGTCTGACGAGAAGCACAATCCAAGCTTTCAGTATGGCACTGCGCAGGCGGCTATCTCAGTATTTATTCTTGTGATGTGTTTTATAGGTAAGTGTGTTGGTGAAATATATAACAGAGAGAGGGTTCTAAGTTTATATTAGAAAGAACTGCGAGTTTCTAAACAATAATAAAAAAAGAATACCTCAACATGCGATGGTTTTTTATCAATATTTTCTTAATATTCCGAAATTATTAATTTTTGGTTTAAAGAATTTTTAATTTCATGAACAAGAAAATATCTCGCGAAACCAAGATTTCTTGCATAGTGTGAATATATTCCGAATCTTAAAGATAAAAAAATTGTTTTGAGAAGTAAAAATTTCACGTTCCATTTACTGCGTTTATCGATTTGAGGTTCTAGATGTTAGGATTTAACATATTTTATCTATTCTTCTCAGAGCCTCTAGATATTTATTTTTCAAATTTTCGTTTTCAAACATACGGAATATTTTAATTTTCAAAAAATTCTTCGGTACTCACAGGATTCGAAATGGTGGTCATCTTACTTCTCATATAACATCGCTCGAATTATATAAACTTAAATATCCACAGTAGTTTTAAAAAAATGTATAAAGACTCAAAGTTCTAAGCATAAATTGTTTTAGATTTGAGGTTCTGGTAGTCATCAGTTAATTAGGTTTTCAATACCGGTATCCTGATCAGCGACCTTAGCAACTTAAAACTTCAAAGTTTTTTTTAGGTAATTTGATAATTAGTTTAGTACATCCAATTAACTTAAATTGATGGAATCCACTTTTATTGTTCCACAAAAACTTGATTACATTTAGAACATTTAGAAAGAAGTACCATAATTTTGCGAAAGAGTCCCGTTAGTCTACATAATAATGGAGCTCTAGTTTGATTTTTTGTTTCGTGCTTTAAAATTACTAAATTGCTTCATTAACCGTTATCCTTTTCAAACGGCTTTGCGTCAATTTATCACTGCTTAGGGAGTACTTCACTTCTTAAACTGTTTGTAGATTTTCTCCGTTTCTGCAAAACATCTTAAACTTTGAATTTTTTAATGCTTCGACTTTTCTCAGACGCCAACTCTCTTGAGATCTAAAAATTTAACCTGGTGGAATTCCAAATGTTCTCGTTACCAAACATTGAACTGAAATCTGCTGATTATTAAAGGCAATTGTCCGAATATTTTCCGAAGATAAAGATACAGTCGACAAAAACAAGTCGAAACAGTACAGTCTTGAAGGGTTTGAATAAGGACAGTTAGCAAGCACCGACATAGAAGTTAACTCTAAGAATTTGGAAAGTTTTAAAATCTTTATTATCTGATAAAGTAAAATTTTGAACATATATATTGGAGACTTTTTGAAAACATTCAATTTCAAAACCTTAGCTTACATTACTTCCATGTAGAAAAAGCGATCATCCCAAGATAGCTTGGTTCTATCTAGCAAATCCTTTAAGACTCGGCGATCATACCCATTCACTACCAAATGCCATATTTTTTTTGTGTAGAGCTGCTACGTAAGAGGTATTAATCCCTTCGTCACATCTTCGACCACGCAAGAAGTGATTAGTCAAGAACCTAAGTACCTTCTTTTTGCAATGAGGGAACGATATGGATGTCAATTTGTTTTGTTTTTTACTTTTGCATTTTTCGTATTTTCTTTCCAACACATCGCCTTGCAGCTGGCATATTTATTTCCTAAAGTATTAGTGCCTTCTTCCAATACTTGAGGCAATAAGAAAGAATAGATCGCTTTAGAACACCTCTGCCTACCTTCCGACAGGGTTTCTGTTGGGTGAAAACCAAAACTTATTTTTAAGTTATACATTTCTTTAAAATACTCTATGATGAATTTTCGACTCCTTCATAAAATTATATTCTCTTAATATATTATATACTCCACCAAACAAAACTTTTGAAATTCTTTCATTCTTAAAAATGTTCCTTAAATTGTAGTTTTTTGTTTATTCTTAGAGCGCAGAAACTCTACAAACGGTATTCTTGGAAATAGTTTTAGGCCTCTATTTGGTCTTTAAGCCCCTTACCTCTACTACGCAGTGCTAAAAATTGTTAAAATGCCAAGTTCAGGGCATGCTTGCTTAAGGCGAGTATGTATTCTCGGCGAGAAAGAATGCATGCTAACAATTTCATTTTCTTCACCGCATGTTCGCTCAGAATGTATGTTTTAGCAGACATGCCCAGTACAAACACCAGAATATGAAATTTTGAATTTAACAAAATTATTATTATGTGTTGAAAGAAAACACACAGCGTCGATATGAAGAAATGGTCTGTGTAAATACCGCTTATTCCCTTTATAGTTCTGTTTGTCATCAGTGAAGGCAGCCCTGTTTGTGCAAAACTCTATAACCGCACAAACACTGCACCCCTGAGAAAATGTCAAAATTTTTCATAGTATCTTCACCAGGAAGTAATTCCTGCGACGCTGTGTGTTTTCTTTCAACACATAATAATAATTTTGTTAAATTCAAAATTTCATATTATGTGTTTACCAAAAACACACAGCGTCGATATGAAGATCTGTTTGATATCTTCTGGTGACAAACACAAAACGCTATGTGAAAGAATTTTAAATTTTATTATCGTGTTTTTTGTTCTAACTAACAAAAAGTTATTAATGAAATCCAATCAACACAAAATTTAATTCAAAGTAAAATGTAAATTAATCTATCAAATTATTAGTAGAATACAAAGTTGTAATATTTTGTAAAAAATTGGCATTACAATTATAGTGTAATGATTAGAGTTATTAGTCCAATAAGCATCATAATTATATGAATCAAAATAAAATGCAATTATTTTCATTAAGGTAACTCTCATATTAGAAAAATTATTCTGGGCGAAAATTTTTAAAAAGCAGATCTGATCCTTTAGTTTGTTTCTTAACTTCCTTACAATAAAACTTTTTAAATGTATTACCACTTCTCCAGTTTCCCCTTGCCAGTATTTCTTCCACTGAATGGTCCTCGATCCAAGCTGCTGAAGCCACCGCTGATCTAAAAGAACCAGGAGAAGCATTGATCCCGATCTCTTTTAATACTGATTTAACCCAGCCACCTATTACTGTACGTGATGCTGGACGAGGGGCACCAGTAATAGAAATAAAAAGATGAGCCAGTCCTTTTACACTCTCTCTTCTCTTTTGAGAAATTGAAACTAAATGTCTTATTGAAGAAACTGGACAAACGTTCTTATTTGAATGGCTCGATAACAACCAGCCTGATTGTCTGTGCTCTTTAGAGTCCGTTTTCGAACCAAAAACAGGCCAAAAGAGTACTTGATCATTTGATAAACACATATTTTCATCTAAGACTCTTAGCAGCGTAAGATCATGAACTCTTCTTCCAGATGCCAAAAGTAGAATTGTCGCCGTTCGTCTTGAAACATCGAACAAAGTATCTTTACAAGTGCTTTGAGCTAACCAGTCAAAAACTAGTTGAGCATCCCAAACCGGTGTTTTCGACTTGACAGGCTGAGCTCCTGCAATTGCTTTTAATATCTGACGAAGAAGTAATTGATCTGATTCTTGCATCTGCATTTTACAGAATGTAAATATAGCAGATTTATGTACCAAAATCGTACTATATGCAAGATTTTCAACTAAATGCAGTTCTGCCAAAAATCTAGCCAAATCTTTTATCTCAGGATATAGGGCATCCAAATTATTTAAATCGCACCAGTTTAGCCATCTCTTTAACGCCGGGAAATATGTTTTCATTGTTGATTGTCTCCAGCTAGAATTTAAGAGTTCCTTTTCAGCCTCTGACCAAGATTTTGTGAGGTTGCCCCACCTCCAATTAACCAGGCCTGCAGGATCAGTTGGTCTACTTGTGGTGGAACGAGATTCGTTGCCTTGTCTACTAAATTTTCTTGGAGATTCTCTATTCGCACCGGTTGCTCCAAAGCTCGGGCTCTTAAATCTGCCAACCAAAATGTCTTCTCCCAGAGTGGAGCTATTACAATGTAACGTCCTCGGGCGCTGTTTAAGTGAGCTAACACACGAGGCATGAGGTTGGGAGGTGGAAATATCCAACCTAGGCGAAAATTCCATGGGCGGCTGAAGGCGTTTGAGTAAAGCGCTAATTGATCTCTGCAGTTTAGCGATACGTATCTGCTGACCACGGCTGTTTCTGCGGATGCGAACAAGTCGACATCTGGAGTGCCCCAAAGCTGAAATAAGCTGTTTGTTACCGTGGGCAACAGATGCCATTCCGGCAAGCGCCTTCCCCTTGAGAGGCGGTCGGCGATGCAGTTGTACCTCCCCGGGAGGTAATGTGCTGACAGCAGAATGTTTAACCTGCCTGTCAACTTCAACAACTTGCTTGTCAGGTCGAGCAATATTAGAGAGTGAGTACCGCCCTCGTTCCGAATGTATGCTACAATTGTTCGGTTGTCCGATTGGATCAGAATATGAGCATTCTTTAGATATTTTGACTGTTTCTGGATCGCTATATAAACTGCAAAGAGTTCTTTCACGTTTGAATGCCATTTTATTTGATCTCTGGTCCAGAGTCCTGACATCAAAATTTCGTTCAACTGTGCTCCCCAACCCGCATCCGCAGCGTCGGTTGTCAGGAAATGCGTGTATGGAATCGCATGTATTTGAGACTTTTTCTGAACAGCTTGATGCCACCACTTCAAATCCTGCATTACTCTTGCTGGCAAAACACGGTACTCTCTCGTTTGATGTCTCTTGAACCTTTTGAGAAATATCTGTAAATGACGACAGCGCAGGCGACCTCCGGGGATTACGAAAGTTGCAAAATTCAACTGTCCTAGTATTCTTTGAATCTGTTTTGAATTGCATCTCGGCTTGGTTAAAATATTTGTTATAGAATTTTGTATCTTTTTTACCTTGGCATGAGCGAGAAACTTTATGTTGGAGCTGGTATTCCAAACAATTCCTAAATATTCTACCTCTTGAGTTGGTCGAAGAACTGACTTTTGGTAGTTTATCTGCCAACCTAAAGATTCCAAGAGATTCAGGACTTCCGTAGTCTGCAAAATCATCTTGGTATGGTCTTGATGTGCTAGAATAAAATCGTCTAGATAAACTAGAACTCGTATGTCTCGGGCTCGAAGGATCTCCGCGATCCAATTCGTTATTGCCGCAAATGTCCGAGGTGCTGACGCCAGACCAAATGGTAGAGACGTCATTTGAAACAACTCCCCATTGAATACCAACCTTAGGTAGCAACGGTGAGCTTCTGAAATTGGAACATGAAAATAAGCACTTGAGATATCTATTTTTACCATACAATCTTTCTTTTGAAGAAATTCTGGTACCAGCGCATGAGAAATTAATTGGAATCGTTTGGTTTTTATATATACGTTTAAGCCCCTCAGATCGAAAATAGGACGGAGTCCTCCACTGCTTTTTGGTACTAAAAACATTTTTGATAAAAAACTCGGGCTTTCTTGTAGTGGTTTTTCCAACACATGTTGCTGTATCAATGTTTTTATCATTTCTGTCATCTCTGGTGTTACTTTGGTGCTGTATTTTTGTATCAGGCACGCTGTAGGGAAATTCAGAGGCGGCCTGTCTGTAAATGGAATTCGAGCACCCGAAATTATTTTTAAAATGAATTTGTTTGCCCCTAGAGACTGCCATGCAGGCAAAAAATTTTGAAGGCGACCTGCACGGAACAACACATTCTGACTGTCACTTTCGATCTTTGGCACGAAAGGAACTATTACCACCGATCGAATTTTTGGTATCTCGCTTTACTCTCTTTTGACTTGTCCTGCTCTTTAGAAAAGGACGTGAACTATAACCACGTTGAGATGGCTGTGTATATGACGGTGCAGGCGCATCTACAGATCGTTTTTGAAGTCTTAAATCCTTCTTTTCCTTGAGATATGCAGGAATATTTAGCCAACTGCCTGCACCGCCGAGAGACTGAATCACTGGTATTAAGCTCATGCTATCGAACAAATGCTCTGCACTGGGAGGCAGTCTTCTTAGCGTAGCTTGCAAGTTTTTATTACTCACCTCTGAGATAATGCGTTCTCGTCTGACCTCAATGCATTCAGCTCTCTTACCACACACTACTTGCAGCATTTGTTCCATATTTTTATAATTATGAGAATTTGGCCCAAACAAAAGCATAATCTTATCATAAATATTGGTTGCATTTAATTCATTGGGGGAATTATTTGCCCAGTTTACAATCTGTTGCAAGCCTGATTGAACAGAGTCCTTCTGATCCAGCAAACCATTAGACAAGCCTGCCATAACACGCTCTGTAGTTGCCAAATAGTCTTTTCCCCTGTTAAAATGACACAACTCATCATTTATTTTAAGTTCTACAAAACCTGGTTTGGCCAAAAAACCCTGCAAAGACTTTGCATACTTGACATCTTTCCATGCATCTGTCTTAAAATGCTGCAATTTTTGTAACGTGTCTAGTCGATCCTGACGTGCATCTTTGACTGCACGTTGATTGTCAGCAACAGTTTCAATGGTACCAAAATCTAAATGACCCACTGTATTTGGTTTAATAAGAAACTCACCCTGTGGCTGCGAAGCAGACGTTGAAGCATCCGATGCATTCAATGGCATGCAGCCCGACAAACAGCTAGTCAAATAGTTTACTTGACAGATTAGCTCATCGACACGAGGATCACCTTTAAATCGCTTGTTTGGAGGGTGCAAAGAGCCATCTTCAGACTCCGAAGTAGTTGCTTCGCCACTGTCATCTCTTAGCGCACGACGTCGGTTACTTGGCAAAAAAGGTTGTTGCTTATCTGGATTATCCAGGATAACTTCATCATCCGACTTCTGTGCACTCATTTTTCAATACAATTGTTCTTCTTACAACAAATATAACATTTGTAAGCAATTCTTTTATGTTTTCCGTGAAACATTAAAAATTTCACGACTTTTAGCGGGAAATACACAAAACGCTATGAAAAATTTTGACATTTTCTCAGGGGTGCAGTGTTTGTGCGGTTATAGAGTTTTGCACAAACAGGGCTGCCTTCACTGATGACAAACAGAACTATAAAGGGAATAAGCGGTATTTACACAGACCATTTCTTCATATCGACGCTGTGTGTTTTTGGTAAACACATAATACGAGTTTTCTCGATTTGAAATATGTTGCTATCGTAACGCATGTCAAACTGTAAAATAGTTTGAAATTTAATTTAATGTTTAATTCAAAAAATTAATATACAATGGAGGAAAGAACGAGCAATAAGTCGAGGTGAAGAGAACGAATCGTAACAAGATCTTAATAATATTTCATTTGAATAAATGTGATTTGAACAATAAATATATTTTTGTTCGTTTTTGCTAAAAAGCTATGTCATCAGTGTTTTTTATGCAAATATAAATTTATTTCATATATTTTCTTACGTTTCGCTGATTATTTTTCAGCTTCCTCAGGGATGTTTATTGAATAGAAATTTAAATTTTACATTGAAAACTGATTTTATTTTTATATCTAAAGATTTCCAGTCAATAATCTTTGGAGTTATTGGCTTACAAAGTTCATTTGCACATTTTTCTCATTTCTCCCTGGTTGCTCGAGTATTTCTTCAAAGATCACTTCGCTCAAGCATTTCGTCGAAGCCATTCATTTCCGCTCTTGGTAAACAATCCCGCTCGCCTATACTAATATTGTGCAGACACCCCACGCCGCTATTACGTGCCTTACCGTTTCCAATTTAAGATGCCATAGGCCAAGTACAGGGAAACGACGCTTCAATACGAACGTTCGGCCCCATTCCGAGTGCGAATTTGGCTTTCGTCTTAGAGCCGTTCCACTTCGTTGCTTGCTTCGAGAAAAAGAGTTGCCAAATACATTGTATTTCGATAGCCACAATCATCCACCAAAATAAAATGATCAAAAGCTCCACTTTCGAAGCGATGCTTTAATTGCGAACCATTAAAAATAGTTTGATCATGTGTGGATCCTGGCCAACGACACACCAAGCTAATGATTTTTAAATTTGCCGAGGACACCGTCTGCACGTTGATAGAAACCACTCTTTTTGATTTCGAAACACTTAAGGCTCATGACTGCCTGGCAATTGAATCCGAACATGCGTGCCATCAATAGAGCCGATAGCAGAGTACGTAGACACTCAAAATTAGCTCTCACTCTTTCGAGTTATCATTTATACAAACAGAAGCAATGACTAATCTTTTCAGAGCAACTCGTTGAACGCTACGCTCTCGCATAAACTCCTCAAACACTTGTTTTGGTCATGGTATAATAATACAAGGAAGCATTGACAGTTGCTTGGGAAAATATCTCCTGTCAAAAAAAAATACTCAAGAAGAGAGCGTTCAGAATCGGCCATAGAAAACACATTGAAAACACAAACAATGTCGAAAACGTTGAAGTGAAAAAAAACAACAACCTTAGCTGCAGATGCATAGCTGTTTTTGACAGGAGATGTTTTCTTGTAGAAGAGAAAGTAAGCAGTTGTCAATGCTACCTTGTATTATTTATTATACCATCGTTTTTGTTATTCGTTCGTGTACAAAGAGCGCTCATCGTTGTGAGAACATCGTCACTGTTTTCATCCCCCGGGTGCTGCGAATGATGTGCTCTTTATTTGAGCTGAAAAATATTTGAATTCATCAATGATAAGTATTTTGATTTTATCATTTCGATATTTCATATTAAGTGAAATGAAACGCAAACGTTACCTAAAAATGTTTCTTTATTTAATAGAAAAAAACACACTCGCAGAAATAAACTAGTCCAGTTTTGAATTTGTTTGCACTTTTTGCGGATTGATTATCATAATTGTG
Organism: Pherbina coryleti; assembly: GCA_943735915.1. Classification (NCBI taxonomy): domain Eukaryota; kingdom Metazoa; phylum Arthropoda; class Insecta; order Diptera; family Sciomyzidae; genus Pherbina; species Pherbina coryleti. The sequence goes on along the minus strand of OX030952.1, from coordinate 79,148,810 downwards.
TTGATGCCCTATGCTTTAATGCCTTTTGATATTGTGAAGCATTTGACCTTTATATGTTTTCGAGCATTCAAGGCATGTTTTGTCAATATTTAAAAGTCTACCCATTTTTAATATGTAATAATATATTTAATATAACATGCGAATAAGTGTATACACACGGGCGATAAAAAAATTATGACATCAAAATAAAACTCACTCACTCAGAGCTCAGTGTTATAACTATCAGAAAAAAGATATAATTTTCAAATAATCTAAAAAATAGAGCGAGCTCACATATCGGCTCATGCTCTTCAAAAGCGCATGCTGTGAACAGTGTTGCCAGAGGCCGAGCTCCAAATATCCCGTTCTCTTCTTTAAAATGCCCTGTTTATCCCGTTTTAAAAATAAAAAATCCCGAAAAAAATCCCGTTCACAAACTTTGCTTTCATGTTTAATTACTCGTTAATTTTTTTGGCTTTTTTCTCTTTTTTACCTGGTAAAGTCAAGTCAAAAAGAAAACGAATCCGACCATCCAAAATTGAATTCTTCTTCTTTCTCTTTAAAATATTTACAGTGCCATTGTGTTCAAGTTCAATTCTTAAACAGCTTTGCAAGGGTCTGGCTTTAAACAGCAAGAGTATTGCTTTTAATGTAGGGGAGATGGCTGGGTTGTGAACCGGGTTTTGTTTTTGGGCTCGATTTTTTCCTCAGAATAAAGATATCAAATAATCCAAGATACTGTTGGAAAGGTGAATATACATCGCAACTTTTTTATGTAGACAGATTAGCGTTTTGATTAAAATTTAACTCTCTACTGCCAATTTTCTAAAGACGTGATTTTTGGCTTTTCCAAAAACGTGGCTGGGTTGTGAAAAATCTGGCAAATACCAATAAAAGTCGGAAAATACGAAGTAAATCACCAATAATATTATAAGTTAGAGGCAAAACAAGTTATAATGACGTCAATTTGGCTAAAAAATCGTAATGAATGGAAGTGTTTAATCATAATTTTCTTCATCTTCATCCAAATCGGTGTCGCAATGTTTGCATGTGAAATACGAACGCCGTCCCATATTGACGCACTTCAAGTGAATAGGCCGGCCACATGTGTTGCATTCGATGGAGTTTTTGGAGTTGCATTTGCACCACAAATGGTGCAAAAATCAATATCCTCATCAGATGGTTTTTATGGTTCTTTTGCCTTAGGACGCTTGGATGGTGTTGGTTGTGCCTTCTTCAGTGATGCTTTTGCTAGGGATTTTGACTTTGCTGCTGTTTTTTTCCTGCTTCAGATCATCAATTTTGTCTGGAGCAGTAAGCTCGCAGCTCTCCATTGCCTTTCGCAAAAGTTTTCACAGTTTCAAACACGATGTCTGCCACTGGCACAAGCAATATACACTGAGGAGCATAAGTGTATCACAAACCAACAACTATCATTTTAACAACCTATAATTTCTATAAATTTTACTCAAATGCAATCAAATTTTTTTTTATTATGTTTGTACAAGTCTCTTCTGTATTTCAAACAGGTTTTTATTAAGATCTGATTACAACAACAAATACACGAAGGCATAATGCAAACTAAATCATAATGATACAGTTTTGCACTCACTACTCAATTGTTTTTATTACCGTTATATTTTTGTTATTGAACAAAGAGCAATGCAATTTTTTAATTATTACGATAATTTACGTGATAATAAGTGGTTCAGTAGTCATGAACAACCAAAATAAAGAGGAAATATTAATTTGTTTGCGCAATGGCGAAAGCATTAGGCAAGTGGCGAAGAAATTCCATTTGGACAAAACTTTTGTCCAAAGATTAAAAAAAAAAGTGGTGTAAGTGTTCCCACAAACAAAGGTGGTCGTCCGAAAAAAATTTGCGATCGAGATGTACGCCATCTAGCAAATTTGGTTACCAGCACCGATGCCGTTACTCCTGCTGCAGCTTTAAATATACTGCAAATTGACGCCAGTAAGTGGACAGCTCGTCGAGCTTTGAAAAAAATAGGTGTTAAGGCAGCAGAAAAGAAAAAGAAACCTATGCTGACCAAACGACATGTGCGGTTACGGAAGGATTTTGTTGCAGCACACGAGCACTGGACTGTCGCTGATTGGGATTCGGTATGTTATTAAACATATGTGTGTATTACTGTTTATACTAACAAATATTAAATAATTTAAAGGTTATTTGGTCTGATGAGACCAAAATTAATCGATTTCAATCCGATGGGCGTGCATGGTATTGGACTAAGGACCCTGATACAATCCAACCAAATCAGGTACGCCAAACTGTCAAACACGGTGGTGGCTGTATCATTGTTTGGGGTTGTATATCCAAAGATGGAGTGGGACCCTTGGTGCGCATCGATGGAATTATGCGCAAGGAACAATATTTGTCCATCCTGCAACAGAATCTTCCTGATGTAGTGGAAAAAATGGGTCTTGCTGCTGAAAAAGTAATTTTTCAGCAAGACAATGACCCCAAACACACCGCACATCTAGTGAAAGACTGGCTCAAAAAGCAAAAATTTGGTGTGATGACGTGGCCTCCACAATCTCCGGATATGAATCCGATCGAGAATTTGTGGAGTCACGTCAAATCGCAGCTTGCAAAATATGCCAGTCCTCCAAAAGGCGTGAACGAGTTGTGGGAGCGGACGAAGGAAGTGTGGGAGGCGATTCCTCCAGAATTTGTGCAGAGGTACACGCAAAGTCTACCTAATCGCATCCAGGAGCTTAAGAAGGCAAAGGGTTACTGGACCAGTTACTTAATATATATTATTGTTTTAAAAATATAAAAATAAATAGTGAGTGCAAAACTGTATCATTATGATTTAGTTTGCATTATGCCTGCGTGTATTTGTTGTTGTAATCAGATCTTAATAAAAACCTGTTTGAAATACAGAGGAGACTTGTACAAACATAATAAAAAAAAATTTGATTGCATTTGAGTAAAATTTATAGAAATTATAGGTTGTTAAAATGATAGTTGTTGGTTTGTGATACACTTATGCTCCTCAGTGTATCTGTACACTTCGGTGTAACTGCAAAAATTGCGTCATGTCAAAAGACAAATTTAGCAGTTGAAAGATTGGCGAAATGTCAATTACTTACTTACTAACTTATCTGGCGCTTACAACCGTAGGTCGGTTTTGGTCTCGTATAAGAAATCTACGAAAATATAAGAAAAAAGAAACGAAATTGCCTCGATAATTAGGGAAAGAAAAAAGTAATGGTTCACAACCCATCCTGGTTCTCAGCCCAGGCCTCTCTCTAAATTTTTGAAATAAAAAAGTTAAAAAACTCGACTTGAGCGAAAATCCCATTTTTGGGCTCAAAATCCCGTGCGCCCTTTCGAGGTTTAAAAAACCCGAAATATGGGCGAAATCCCAGGTTCTGGCAACACGGGCTGTGAACAGCAACGAAAGAGAAATGAAAATAAACAATTCGCTCGCTCATTCGGCGATTAACGAATGATCGCTCGTTTGTTTTTCATTTCCAATGAAAGAAACAAAACGAAATGCTCTGAGTTGAGTTGTATTGAGGCGAGTGAGGGATATTTTGCTCCTCAATGATAAGTTTTTACGAACTCCGATAGTCCGGGGAAATTTTGCAATATCAAAGAAATCTTTGTCAGCAACAAGCATATCATCCTGTGTGGAGGGCATTTGTATCAAATCGACAAAACCAATTCATAAATTGACAACGGAACAGGTGTAATCTATACTTACCGCTGTTCACCAGGAAATTTCAAAGAATCTTCAATCAATATTAATACGGTGGCGACTGTTCTTTTCTCTAAGCAAAAGCGGTATACGAAGTCGTCGTCATCCCATTTATCCATATTAATTCTGGGCAGCATTGGCGACTTTCACGTCCCAAATACTCGTCCTCTCTCTCTTCAAAGTGATCGAATCGATTTTGAAAATCCAAATGTTCTATAATTGCACAGAAAAAACGCTGTATCATTCACTTTGAGGATGAAGGGAAGAAACGAAAATCACAAAAAATTACCTGCATCTGCATGCTGCGGCCGCTAGCAATCCGACTTTGACTTGCTCGATAATGTTGAATTCTCACCGAGAATGTATTCCGCGAGAATTCAAAGTTTGACATTCTCGTCGTTAGCATGGATTGAAGAAAACGAAATATTGCGAGCATCTATTCTAAATAGCGGCGAGAATACATTCTCGACTTAGCATCCAGTGAAGAAAACGACCCTTAATTCCATAACTAAAAAAAATGAGGCAGTTGCAACCAATGAGTAATTTTAAACCATATAAAAGCATTATTCGAATACTTTGGTTTTTCATTTTTTCAAATTATTGAAAACGCTTGAATCTTCAGTCTTGAAATGCACAGTGACAAAATATCACATAGCCCCTTTAATCAAACTCCCAGAGTAGTAATAGATCCATGTTCACCTGTACCAGCGCTGTAAGATTAATTAAAATATTATTGAGTTTATTTATTCTACAAAAACCAATAATTTTTTTCATAAACAATTTTTCGTTTTAAAGGAAACCCATTCAGCCAAGTGCTATTCTTTTCTTTGATATGCACACGAAATTTCTGGCTGAACTGATTTTGCGCTATTTTATATAAAAGTTTGTCATTAATCTGGTCTTATACCTCAGAAATCAGCAATAGGCATTGCTTAGCAATGGCAATGATCTTCATGATGAAAAAACCTATGGTTGACAAGTTAAATAAACTCAAAACTGCTTTTATTACAATTCTGACCAACTTTGTTCTTTATTCAGCTTTTGTGATTGCAGCAAGTTAAGCATGATCACATTGCTAGCCAAGCAAAACAGTCACGACATGTTTTAAGAGCGGCTTTAAGTTTTTCAGTGATGTCCCAAAGTTTTCAATCTGACTTACAACTTTAATAGATGTGCATTTTGCTTTATTTTTCAAATTGTTTTATAGTTTTAAAAATTTTTTTTTCAATATTCTATGATTTCAGTGACCGTTGGCTGTTTGGTGTTGCACCAACGCTACAAGAAGCGCTATGAAAAATATCTCACCTACGCCCGAGAGCTTTCCAACCCAGAGTCCGGTAAGCGTGTGAAATTGAGTTTAATTTTCATTTTAATAATACAATAAAATAAAACTTTCTTCTCCCCATAGAGCAGTCCGATTTGCAATCCACAATTTCCACTGCTAATCTGCTTTCGCATGTCGATCCTACCACTCCCACCCTGAATGGTGGTACTACACGTCGTCGCAATGCTTCCTACTCTTCTTCAGATGATGAAGAAATGGTTGGCCAAAATGGTTTAAGCTCTGCTGCTATTGGTGGTGGTTGTGGTAATGGTAACGGCAATTGCTGCTCTAATGCAGCTGCACCAAGTCCAACTTCAACAGTTGTGGTGGATATTGAGGATTTGCTGAATCGGCGCAATACTGCAACACGGACAGATGATAGAATACATACTTCACCAGCAACCAATCAAATGGAGGATGAGTGCGTATTTTTTAATTTAATTTTAATATTTTTTTTCAATTAAATAATTAAATAATAAATTATATAAATTTATAAATTATATATAAATTTTCAGAAACTTTGGGATACGCTCTAGTATGTGCAACCCTTCTTTTAACTGTGCCGCTGGACCAACGCGACAACATTGTCACTCTATCCTAGAACGTTATGAAGAGCAATCGCGACGTGGTCTTGAGCCACTTGAGTTTCCAACAGACGCCGATGCTTATCAAACTCTCAAACACACCGTTTTATTAATCATTCTGCTGTGTTCCATGTTTGTGGTGAGTAGAGAACAAAAAAAAAACAGCGCCTCTCAATGGATCATTGGTCAAATTTAGTAATTGATGCATTAGAACACCCTACATTAAGAGAAGTCTAGCCATCTGTCCGTAATGTACTCATGACTTCAGTACATGACTTTAGTATAATGGATCGTTGCTAGTATAGCTAAGTCGCTGCTTATAGGCATATAAATATAAGGCAATAAAAAAAAAGAAAAAACTTTGTTGGACAAAGGTTTTTTGGTAATTAGATCTTTGAAAAATTTCGATTACCCAGATACCTTTAGTTTACCTAGAGAGATAATAAGAGCGGTGCACATTGTTGCTTCTCCATATAATAAGTCTTTGCGTTTAGAACTGAAATTTTGTGTACATTGTTTTTAAAAGAATAACCAGTCTCAAAGGTATGTTCACTTACCATATTGACAAAAATAAAAAAGTGTTGGCAGTCATTAATAAGGTAAATAGATAAAATTATTGATGTACTTATTTCTCTAGGAATTTTAACACTTTAACTGCCACCATACAAAAAAAAATATCGGGTCCTCCGGGCCATTTTTTTTATAGATCTTGTGTATCAGAAAATCCGAACAAAATATCAGAAAATGTTATTTTTTTTTATATTTCTGTGAAATTTCGAAATATTTTATTGAGGCACAACATATGTACCTCACGGCCTAATTTATTCAATATTTGTGGAATTCTCAGAGATTTTACCGTTTTGATAAAGTCACTTTGTATAAGAGGTAGGCGTGGTTTTGTACCGATTTTGCTAATTTTCGAACTTGAGCTTTATTTTTTAGATAAAAGCTTAAATATCGAATTTTGTGATGATAGCTTGAAAATTACGGCTGCAATCATGATCACAGACAGGCGGACAGACATACGGACGGACAGATGGACATGGCTAAATCGACTCGGGTGATGATGCTGATTAAGAATATATATACTTTTCTATACCTACCACGCTTCCTTATGGGCGTTACAAACGGAGTGACAAAATTAATATACATACCCCAGTAAAAGGGGTTTTTTTTAATCGTGGAGGTATAAAAATGATGCGCTAAAGATAGTTTTAGGTATGCCAGGCCATGCGGAATTGAACTACGTTTACAGATTTGCATTTCGAGATACTAATTTTAAACCATAAACTATAATGTGTAATCAAATACTGAGGCACATACGCTGTGCCTCAGAGCCTACGTGGACATTTTATTGAGGCACACCGTATGTGCCTCATGGCAGTTAACGTGTTAACTGACATTAAAATCGCCACGCAATTTACTCTGAATATATGGAAATCACGAATGGGAGAATTTTTTAAGAGCTTTCGGATTTGATTTAAAAAAAAAAACACAAAATATAGAGAAATGTATGAAATCTTTATTTGAGTCGATAAAACGATCTATATAATTCAATGTTTAAAGATGATTTCATGTAAATGTTGACCGCAGCTTCGCCTCAAATGGTTCATACGCTGGGTCCAATTTTGGCATGTGGCACCGTCTTGTTGAAACCACATGTCAGGCAAGTCCAGCTCTTCCATTTTGGGCAAAACAAATTTTTTAATCATCGCACGGTAGCGCTCGCCATTCACAGTAACGTTCCTGCCTTCGTCGTCTTTGAAAAAGTACGGTCCAATGATGCCACCGGCCAAATCCACACCAAACAGTGCATTTTTCGGGATGCATTGGCAGTTGTTGCAATGCTTCTGGCTACTCTTCACACTAAATACGGCAATTTTTCTTGTTCAAGTTCAACCAGAAATGAGCTTGGTCGCTGAACACAATTTTACGATAAAAAGTGGATCTTCATCCAACTTTGCCAGCGCCCATTCACCAAAAGTTAACCGTTGCGGAAGGTCGTGTGACTTCAATTCTTGCACCAGTTGTATTTTAAAAGGTTTTAAACCCAAATCCTTCCGCAAAATTTTCCACGTAGTGGAGCAACATAGGCCCTATTGCTGCGAAAGGTGCCGAATCAATAATTAATGGTCAGCAACAACACTGATGGATACAACTACGATGTTTTCCTCTGTCCGAACTCTACGTATGCATGTTGGTGGTTTAATGCCCAGTAATGTCAATTTGGAACGAAATTTAGTCACAAGATTCCGAATAGCCGCCTCAGAAGGTCGCCCAAACTGACCATAAAAAGGAAGAAGTGCACGATACACTTTCTCAACCCAAAATGAATTTTGATAATAAAATTCAATATTCTGCAAGCGTTGTTCGTTTGTAAGTCGATTCATGGTGAAATTATAGACCAAACTGAACATGTTTAACAGTAACATGTTACACGACAACAGCTGTGCTGCCAAAAAAAAAGTTACTAAAAAATTACCCTTTATTAAGCATCCATTGCAGTATAAACCGCTCGAGAACTGCAACGTATAATACACTTGAAAGAGATTTTTCAGCTTCTGCTAGCCTGTAAAAAGCCTTAAATCGATACAATTTCGACCAAAAAATATGTTTTTTTAATCTGATCGAAAAATTATCGGAAAAATTATTTCCTGATCGGAAAAAAAGATCAAGGATTGATTTTTATTTCTGATCGAAAAAGTAATGATCAAAGAATAACTTTTATTTCCGATCGAAAAAGTAACGATTAAGAATAAATTTTATTTGTGATTAAAAAAATATCGATAAAAAAGTAACTTTTCTTTCTGATTGAAAAAATAATAATAAAGCAATAATGTTTCTGATCGAAAAAAAATACAATAAAAAATAATTGTTAATTGTAATTATTAATTGTATAAAATAATTGACAATATTTTATAATCGGCAAAATAATTTTCATTTCTCCAGAGAAAAAGTAGAGGTTAGAAATATGTGAAATATGTTAAGAAAAGACAAAAACAAATGCTAAATAATTATAAAAAAAATAAAAGAATAACTATCTTCCAAAAAAAGAGTTGGCTGTGCCGTGGACACACCCGTAGGTTTTGACGTGACGAAGTTTCTTGCTGTTGTTGCTAATGTTGATGTTGATGTTGATGTTGATGTTGATGTTGATGTTGATGTTGATGTTGATAATGATGTTGATGTTGATGTTGATGTTGATGTTGATAATGATGTTGATAATGATGTTGATGTTGATGTTGATGTTGATGTTGATGTTGATGTTTATGTTGATGTTGATGTTGATGTTGATGTTGGTGTTGGTGTTGGTGTTGGTATTGGTGTTGGTGTTGGTGTTGGTGTTGGTGTTGGTGTTGGTGTTGGTGATGGTGTTAGTGTTGGTGTTGGTGTTGGTGTTGGTGTTGGTGTTGGTGTTGGTGTTGGAGTTGTTGTTGGATTTGGAGTTGGTGCTTTTCGTTTAGCTTGTTTTTTGCTTCCCCATTGGTTGTGCTCTAATTTCAATTAATCCAGCAAAAGTGATGCATATGCGTCACATTAGGCGGTTCCCTGAGGGTTTTTGACACGCCATCAAATTTTTTTTTTATTTTTGTCATATGCCCGAAAACCTCACCTTTGTTTTCGTTCCTTAAAATTCACCGTTACACCAGTAGTCACAGAGTTAAAAATCCATGCAACGTTTTTTCATGGCTGTAGCATTTTTACTGCATTATGTGATTGCATCCCTGAAATCATGACAACAAAATATTTTTGTAATTTAGTTGTGAAGCGTAATAGCACATCCCTGCTCTCGTAAAACAAAATTTACTGTAGCACTTCTCCTGAGTGAGTATAATTCCATGCAACGATATTACATTTCTGTTACATAAGCTGCTATATTCACGACCTGACGACGCCGGAATTTTTTTTTTATTTTTGTCGTAAAGCCATGTATAAAAACTTTATTTTCCTTTTTAAACTTTTATCGTAGGTTATATACTCATTGAGTAAAAATTCAATGCAACGCCGCTGCATGAATGTTGCGTTTTCGATCTTTGAGCGGCTCTCTCAGCGTCCCCATGATGTCAGTATTTTTTTTTATAATTTTGTTGTGAGGGCTTCCAGTAGGCCTTTATTGGCGTATCGTATTTTTAATCCTAGCGCTAATACTCAGCGAATAATAATTCCATGTAACAAATTTTCTGTTGCTTTGCTTACGCAGCTCCCACTACGTCCCTATGCCGTATTAAATTTTTTTTTTTGTTTTTTTAATATAGTCAAAGAATTAACCTTTATGGTCATACTATTTTTTTAATCATAGCTCTTATACCCAGCGAGTAACAATTCAATGAAACACAGAAAAATTTTTAAAAAATTAATTTTTCAATTTTTTTGGAAACTAGAGCAGTACAACGTAACTTCGTCACGTCAAAAAAGTTATTTTTTGCTTAAGAAAAAGTAGAATCGAGTAATGAGTCATCGACCCAATGGTCAGACAGGATTAAGGATAGTAAATAACAGAAAACAGACATTATTAATGACTATTTTATTAAATTTGGGAAATGCCCTTTTTAAACATACTTCTAATTTCAAAACAGGGCTTGGCGGTTTCCATATGGACCCTGGTAATGGACGGTATGTCTGGAATATACTTGGAACTAAGTTTTCTGGATGCTTTTCTAAACTTTGGTCAGAGTCTTATAGTGCTAGCAATATTTATAACAGACTCGGGTGAGCTTTTTATGCCCTTAATTAAGCTGTGGCGTAAGATGTGGTATGGCGCCAATGTGTTGACATTACCACATTGGACAAATCTTAGTTCACAAACGAAGCACATTTGCGAACAGTTCCGTAATCATCATTTGGAGAACTGCAAGAAAGCTATCGCCAAGGATAGAAGGTACAGACATATAATATATTTATTTAATTTATCAAATTCACATATTTTCCGTTTTCACCTCTGCCCACAGGTGGCGCATTAAAGTCTATCGCAAGGTTTTCTATGGCAGCGATTTTGTCGATTGGCTCATTGAAGTTGGTCTTTCCAAAGATCGTTTAGAGGCTGTGCACTATGCCAAACACTTGGTTGATGGTCGAGTTCTGCGTCATATAAACAATGTTTATCATTTTGAGGACAAAAAGTTACTCTATAATTTCTGCAGCCGCATATAAACTAGATTTTAAATTTAAGAAAAAAAAAGAAACAACACCCAAGTTTAATTGTATTTTATGTTTAGCAATTTAAATTGAAATATGGTGCTGTGATTTGTATTAGTTGACATCCCAACGTTATGATCTAATGATGACAACAGCAAGAGCAAACAGCCATTTGCGTCATTATTTCAAAACTTTTTCCAAAGCTGTAGGCCGAGTTGTGTTGTAAATCAGGTAGTTAGCATGTTTTTAAATTTTTAAATTTTTTAAATGAATTGTATGATTTACTTATAAAGCATACTCGAAACTATATTTAATATTCTGTATTTTAAGCTAAATACAACTGATATGTATTTTGTTTTAGTTGTAGTTCAACAATTTTAATTTTATAGATTTTATTTATATTTAAAATTAGCTAAATTAGACAAAACAACTCTCACAAAACATAACTCGCTGTTAATGAAAATTTGTCACAAATGTTTATTTTAAGTAGCTTTTTAGTAATGTTTTATTTTAGAATATTTATATATACATATATATTACTTATACATATGTTGTTTATAGACGTATTAATCATATTATAACTCAGCTGTAGCGTAAGTAAAAAGAACGCAGTTATCAAAAATAGTTGCACACGTTTAGGGAATTTGTATAGTAAAACGAAACTATTTTATATATAAAATAATTGTTAGACTAAAAGCAACTATTTATCTATGTACCTTACTTAACAATGTAGATGTTATTTAAGTAAAAACAAATGTTACAAATTTATTATTAGGTACAATATTTAAAATATTAAAAAAAAAACGAAACTATAAAAATATTATAAAATACGAATGCGAATAAAGTATACTACTTACAGTATGTATTTTGGTCACAAAGAGCGCTAAGGCTGAGCAAGTAAAAACACTGTGTTTGTTGTTTTCATGAACAGCTATAGGTAAAAGTTACAGGACCAATCGGAGTGGACTTAAACAGACTTAGCTACAAATCGCATTTTTTTTTTGCTGTAATAAAGTTCCTGGCCAAGCAATGTTTGCTCCAACCATAATAAGTGAAATGCGAGTCGTTTATGGAGATCAATTTATGATTTAGAAGTAGTATAGTTTATTTAAATATGCTTGAGAATCGCTTGAAGACGACTCTCATCCTGCGCAGTCGTTTAAAGCAACCACTTCCACTTAAAAAATGTCGATAAATTAGTAATAGAAGATGTTTGTCTGAAAAAAACAGTTATCTACATTGGTTGGTATCATGGTATAATATTAGGTCTGTTCCCGTACTCTAAAGTTTTAGTCCAATTTACCATTTTTACAGGTTTTAGTCCGAGAAGCGTTCCCGTACTCGAAAAAATTGTAAAAGAGAGTGCAATCGAGAGAGTAAAATATTTCCCCTCCCTGTCAAAAGCTGCAATTTTTAGTCCGAGAAATTTCTTCTGGCAAAAATGGTAAAAGTGTCAAACTGCTTAAATCATATATTTACATGTTAGCAAAGATATTGCAAAACAATAAAAGTTTTTTAAAATAAATAAAAAACTGTTGGAATGGAAACCAAAAACATGGTAAATTGTGTAAAAACTAAATATTTATAACTAAATATTTATTTGAACTAAACTAAATGTTTATATGAGAATTAATTTTTACATTGTTCAAAATCTTTAGCATGTCGTCTGCACTGCCAATGCTCCACACCAAACAAACGATTTTATTTGACAGTTTACGCTTTTTTAGTCCAAAAAGCGTTCCCGTACTTTTTTGTGTTTTTCAATATTTTTGAGAGATTTGTCTTTACTCTCACGTTTTTGACAGTTTTACCATTTTTAGCCCAAAAAGTACGGGAACAGACCATGGTATAATAATACAAGGTAGTATTGACAGTTGCTTGGGCAACGACCATCTGTTAAAAAAAATGTCTAGAAAGAGAGTGTTCAATTATTGTTGATGTTTTACGCCATTGCTTGCGTTAACCAAACATTTGCTTGTAAAATTTTTCTATTTTATGTAATAATAAATAGTGAGCATTGTAATAATAGTGATTTATTATTACTTTTGCGAAAATAATTTGTCAACTTAATGTGATTTAGTGCAAACATAAAAAAAAATGTGGAAAACATTCATATGCAGCAACCTCAGCAGCTGCATATGCATATGGACGAAATGCAGACGAAATGAAATAAGTTTTCAATTGAAATTGTGCATAATTGAATAAAATTTAACGCTTCCGACTGGAAAACGTTTAGCACAAATCACACATAGTTTTTTCAAAACTTTAATTATTTTATATTAAACGCACAAATTTTATTTAGGTTATGTTTTTCACTTTCGTTTCACATTATTCCACGAACAACTGTTTTTGACAGATGGTCGTTTCCTCGTTGCTGAGAAAATCAGTAGTTGTCAATACTACCTGCATAATTGTATCATGGGAACAGACCTAATACAAGGTAGCATTGACAACTGCTTATTTCCTCTTCTACAAGAAAACATCTCCTGTCAAAAACAGCTGTCTGTGAAAATACATGTGCAGCTGCTGAGGTTGTTGTTTTTTTTCACTTCAACGTTTTCAACATTGCTTGTGTTTTCAATGGCGGATTGTGAGCGCTCTCTTTTTGAGTATATTTTTTGACAGTATATGATTTCCCTAGCAACTGTCAATGCTACCTTGTATTATTATACCATGAATTACACCATGGTGTATGTGATACGACAATTTGAAAAATTCTATTCGATCCCCTTGGCATGATAAAAGTAAGTGCAATATGAGTTCCAAAAATCCTCACACTTAAAAAAAAGTATCAAATTTGTTGAAGATTCTATTCGATTAAAGATTCAATGTTCACCAAGTTGTGTGGTGCGAACCTGCCTAGATTTGGAGAATTGTGATTGGAGATGAAATGATGATGATGTTTCATCACTTCAAGTTTCTGCCGAAACAGGAGTTAATAGTGGCATAAAAAGATGCCAGCACACCAAATAATTACGGTAACAGTTTTCATGAGGGAGTTTTCTTAATAAAAATAAAAAATAAAATAAAAATAAAAATTAAATAAAACAAGGGTATTTTAATTACTGTACAATACAACGCATCAATATACAGTGATGGTCACGAGTGTAGCACACTTTGAATGTGTTGTTTTCAAAAGCAAAAAATTTTTTCTGATGATCTTAATTGAGGCAAACATTTGTTGTTAAGTGTTGACTATGGTGTGATCAGTATGTCCCATTATTAGCTGTCAAGCTGGTCAATAGTCAAGCGCATCAAAATCATGCTGGATAGGTCATGTTGAGGGGATGGAAAACGACACTTCAGCGGAAAAAATATTCGATTAGGTACCCGTTGGCAGTCAACGTAGTAGAGGACGCCCACATCTTCGTTGGTAGGATCAAGTGTTGGACAACCTGACGATGCTTGGTGTTTCCATGTCCGACTTATGTCCGTCTATGCGTTTATGCGTCTTCGTAATGACAGCCAAAATTTTAAAGAATTCGCTATGAATTTTGATATATTAAGCTTAAAAGCTTATTAAAAGCTTATGTTTCAAAAGAGAGATCAAGTTCGAAAATTACCTCGATCGGATGAAAACCACTAAACAAAGTGACCTTATTAAAATGGTTAAATTCTCTAAAAATTCCATAAAAATTAATCAAAACCATTGTACTTTCGCACATAAGGTTTCATACATACGCATTCTTAATTAAAAATTTGTCAAAATGGAAAGAAAACTCCGCCTACTTCCCATACATCAAAATAGCAAAACATTCGTAACTTCTATAATTTAATAATATACACTAGTACGGGGGCATTTTAACTTCGATCAAGTCGAATATAATACTTACTAGGTTCTTACTATTTTAATTAATATGAAATGGATTTGCAACCATAAAAATACGTTTAACAATGCATTCAAAAGTGCAAAGCATGCAAGGATAATACTGAAAAATAAATTTTTATATGAATTAAAGAATTTTTTATAGTATTCTGGCATTATAGGAACTTTTGAATTGTTAGTATTTTCCTTTATTTAAACGTTGTTGGCATAACAAATTAATGGAAATTTTTTCGAAAACTGGCCCAAAATGCAAAACTCTCATCTTTTATATATGTATCTCTTTTAGCATTTGAAATACTTTATAAATTCTATAAAATTGCGAAATAAGACTGAGAACAAAAGTAGGGACAAACAATGTTGCTACTACTTTTCTTGCATACTAAGTTGTGTTAAATTTTTGGCTTGCATTCATGGTATAATAATACATGGTAGCATTGACAACTGCTTATTTTCTCTTCAACAGGAAAACATAAACTGTCAAAAACAGCTTTTTGTGGAAATACATGTGCAGCTGCTGAGGTTGTTGTTTTTTTTCACTTCAACGTTTTCAACCATGGTATAATAATACAAGGTAGCATTGACAGTTGCTTGGGAAATCATATACTGTCAAAAAATATACTCAAAAAGAGAGCGCTCACAATCCGCCATTGAAAACACAAGCAATGTTGAAAACGTTGAAGTGAAAAAAAACAACAACCACAGCAGCTGCTGATGTATTTCCACAAAAAGCTGTTTTTGACAGTTTATGTTTTCCTGTTGAAGAGAAAATAAGCAGTTGTCAATGCTACCATGTATTATTATACAATGGTTTTCAACATTGCTTGTGTTTTCAATGGCGGATTGTGAGCGCTCTCTTTTTGAGTATATTTTTTGACAGTATATGATTTCCCAAGCAACTGTCAATGCTACCATGTATTATTATACCATGGCTTGCATTTTAGAATGTTTTTTTTTTCTAAATAAAAAACTTCGTTGTTATTGTTATTGTCTCGATCAATTGATATGCAAATTTGACTGAACGTCGTCGAACTAAAAGGCAAATAAAAAACAAGTAGCGAAAACAAAATTAACTTGTGATCGACACGCATGCGTGAATTGCTACGATTTCCACCACATCCAACTCCGTCAATAAATTAAATTTTTCATATCAACGCTTGACAAGCCGTTGACAGTTGCTGGCAAATGCAAAAGCTTAAAAGATCGACGCCAATCAACATCTCTTCGTTGACTTCTAATGACCTAGTATGGAAAATATAAAGAATTTTTTAAATTGTTTCTGGAAATGCAAGTTTATTTTTATAATGGACTTGCTGATGTACCCGGTGTTATGCGGGACACTATTTTAGCATATGGCGTCAATTAAGCTTGGTTTTAATTTTTCTTTTTTTTTTCTTCAAAGTAAAGGAGATGACAAGTGTCGTAGAGTGGGGCTTTTAGTTCTCCTAAAAACGTGGGGCGCTTGCTATAGAGAATAGTAAAGATAATTAAAAATTAACAATTTTAACACTTTAGTAAACAAATTACACGGTGTAACAGTGAAAATAAACTCGGCTCGAGACATAGTAGAGGTTGTAGGTCTAGTTGAACATAAGATAACTGCATACTTAGTTTTTTGAATATACCCTCAAAATCATGATTTGTGGTCAAAAAACCGTTTTTAGGAAAGTGCATGTATAGTTTGTTATGTAACTCCGTTATATCTAGCTCAATTTTAAAAATTTAAACATTGATAAAAAGAAGAAAAATATACCCTTAATATAATGTATAGACCGTTTTTTTACAAAAAGAATTGACAAAGTTACAGGTAAAATCATTTGAAAATTTCTCATTTCTTTTTAATTTTTTCAAATTTAACAACGTTTTGTTGACAAATTTTATTTTTTGGCACTATAAGTTTTAGCAGGATTCTGAAAGCCTGTTAAATTTTGCGTTCAATAAGCTATCATTTACTTCAATTGGCTGAAATACAAATGCACTATCGAATTTTTAGTATTTGTAATAAAACACAAAAAAATTTTTTTTTTTTTCTAAAAATGTTTTTTTTTACCTTTTTCGTTTATATATATTATCATAAAGCTGGTGTATTGCCCGTATGTGACGGAACTGTTTGCAGTTTTCAACAACAAACACGCTCCGAATGAATGGCGTTTGTTTATTGAGGGATCTTGCAAGAGTATGATTTATTTAAAAACTTTTTGTGTGATTCTTGATATGTTAAATTCTGATATATGTATGTCGCCGACTTAAAGGCTCTAACAATACTGTTTGGAATGCAAGGTGGATATACCAAGTATCCTTGCATTATTTGCGAATGGGATAGTCGTGCGACTAATAAATATAAGCAAAAGGAGTATCCACTGCGTGCTTCATTTCAATTTTTAAAATTGAGGTAGATATAACGGAGTTACATAACAAACTATACATGCACCTACCTAAAATCGGTTTTTTGACCACAAATCCCGATTTTGAGGGTATATTCAAAAAACCAAGTATGCAGTTATCTTATGTTCAACCAGGCCTACTACCACTTCTATGTCTCGAGGCAAGTTTTTTGATTTGTTTTCATTTTGTAACACCGTGTTATTAATCAAGCTCCCTTGAATATTCTGTCAATGATAATACTGTCAGGATAGAAGTTCTTGCATGGATGGCAGGTTCGAGTTGTGACCTGTGTTTTCCTTGTGCGATACGATTTTACAATGAAAACAAAATCCAAAACTTTAAATGCTTATATCTCCGTAACTAGAGGCCGTAAATTGGTCAAAGTTGCACCATTGTAAAGGTGTTTTTTTTTGATACCTGACAATGAAAACAAAATCCTTAACTTTAAATGCTTATATCTCCGTAACTAAAGACTGTAGAGGGGGCATAGTTGCAACATTGTAAAGGTGTTTTTTTTTTCAACCTTTAATTTGATACCATCTATTGTGTTCAGGCCAGTAAGTTCTACTTGAGTATCTGAATGCTTCAATATTAATGTTATCGAAGAAGTTGTCAAGGCAGACGAGTTTTTTTTTTTAATTTTCCTATACAGTGAAAACTCCGTATCGGAGTTAAAACTACTAATATCGTAAAAAATAATATTAAATTTCAAATTAAAAATATTCTTATTATTAATATATTCTTATTTAAAATCTTTTTGTATTCTTTAATAAATAAATAACGAAACGAGTAAAAAATTAATTCATATTAAATAAGTATGTAATTTTTATAAATGTGCAAAAGTCTACGTTAAACTGGATTGTTTTTGCAAAACATTTCAATGATTTACCCCATGATACAACTATACAAGGTTGGAGTAACAGTTCGTTCTTCTTGCACCAACTGTCACAAATAGTATAAATTAGAGAACGAAAAAAGTAAAAAAGAAAATAGAAAATAAAATATACAGGCAAATGACAGTCGATGCAAGACACTCGGAGAAAATAGCCAGTTGTCACTCCTACCTTGTGTTTATAATTGTATCATTGATTTACCCATAAACTAGAGCAAACGCTGAAACTAATTGTTTTTTTTACCGTTACAAGTGAGCAGCGCAAAAAAATTATGACTAAATTCGTAAAAAAAGAAGAAGAAAAACCCCCGGACTGTATAAAACACCAAAACAAAAAAAAAATATATAAAAAGCAGCAATGTTTGTGATAAAAAAAAAGACAAAATTGTCCGCTCATTAGAGCTTCGTAGCCGCTTATGGGAGATTCTTTTTTCATAAATATACATGTTTGTGTGTCCGCGTCCGTTTATCGAAAAGTCTGTGTATGGGAGAGCATTTTCTATGGAAAAAAACCAAAAATTGTTCGTTCCCAAGAATGTGTCCGCTTATAGGAAATGTCCGCTTATTAGAGCGTCCATTTATGGGAGCTTTCACTGTATATGCTTATCTATGATGAATTATTGAGAAGTTTTTCAATGAACAATGAACAAGTTAGCAATGAACAATTTTCATATGTAAGCTTTCTTAACCAATGTATTATACACACCCAATGTTTTGGAGAACTTAAAGCGTTTTTCCCAATTATTTGTATTCCTTCCAAGCACGTTTGTTTCAGTGATAACCTCTTCATTCGACCAAAATCTCTTAACTCCGAGCCATTTTTCCAGGTTTGGAAATGGTAAATATTTGCAGGGGGTTAAATCTGGAGAATATGGTGCATGAGGTAGCAGTTCGGAGCCCAATTTATGGATTTTTGCCATTGCGACTACAGACGTGTGCACCGATGCGTTTTCATGGTAGACAGCCCTTTTTTCTTCGCCAACATCAGTCCAACAACTGTAAATAATATTCCCCAAAAACTATCGTCATGACCTTCTTGCCCGACAGACCCACCTTGGCCTTCCTTGTTGCACATTCACTCGGAGAAGTTCACTGCTGTAGCTGTTCCTTAGTCTTTGGTGTGTTCTGATATATCCATGTTTCGTCTAAGGTTACCATTGTGGTTAAACATCGCCAAACACTCCTTTGAAGTGGTCACACGACTGAGCTTATGGGCGAGTGTGAGCAATCGGCCCACCCATCGCACGTATAGCTTTTTCATGTCCAAAAATTCATGTAAAATGTCATCCCAATAAGCATTCACCTTGGTGATATGATGGATATTAAGTTGAGATCCCTTTCTCCAAACTCCAGCGATAGATCTTCAATGGATTTAAATTTGAGAACAACGGTATTCACTATAGTTGATATAAGACTGGATCTCCAAACTCCAGCGATAGATCTTCAATGGATTTCAATTTGAGAACAACGGTATTCTCTATAGTTGATATAAGACTGGATCTCCATTTGACCTCCAAGGATTTATAACTTGCTGCACTTCCCTTTTTAATTGTTTACTCATCTTACCTTCAAAAATAACTTTTTTTTATTCAAACTTTCAAACACGATTTTTCACAATTTAATTTCCTTAATTTCAACAAACAGCTGATCGCGGCGTTGAAAGTATTGCCAGAGATAAAGAGATTGGAAACTTCGGCAAAAAGGAGATAGCCATATGCTAAAATGCAGTCAATACTAATGCAAATGTTATAAATGTGTTAGTAAAATTTCATGACAAACTCACCCCTCTCGATGGATTCTCGATGAATTCACCCCTCTGGATGGACATGAGCGCTGGTGAATATCTCACTTTCGACAGCTAAGCCACCACTGTACACATAGGGAAAAGCTAGCCTACAATGTTTGTTCAAACAAATTCATGCATTTAAAAATTAGAACTGAGTTTTTAAAACAAAGATATAGCTGTTCTTGAAAGAAATTTAATTATGTTTTTCTGTTAACAACACCACTTGTAAATAGAACAATTTTTTCATTTTATATTAAATTTTTTTCTATCAAAAATATTTTTGTCTGTTATCAAAGTAACTCCACAAATTAGATTGACAAAACTAACATTTCTATGTTAACAAAAGTTCTTTATCGACTATTATTAACAATATTCTTGCTCAGCTAAAAACAATTTTCTTTTAAATATGGAAGACTTTTTTGGGTGTAATACCTATTTTTGACAAATATGAGGTGAACTCACATACACAATACGTGATTGCAAAAAAAACTGAAGAACAAGCATTTTTATCTGTCAAAATCAACAGAATTCACAATAGAAACGAAGTTTCCCATCTCATTATCTCTGGTATTGCCAAGCACATGCAAAATAACTTGATTGCAGTTAAAAGGTATTGCCATAACGAAAAATAAGTTTCTCCACCTGGTTTCTAGTTTAAATCAAAGGTGTTGGAGTTGAATTGGATAATTGTATTGGATATCAAGTGGAGGATGAACCATTTTTCCTGACGTTGCACAGTGGGGTATTGTATGCCAAAAGTGACGATTAATTGACAGGGGCCACTTATCGAGACAAAAATTGTACTTTGGGGGTTTTTGGGGTCGCTGATCATGAATCTGAAGTCAAAAATCTGAAATTCAAAATGGCGGCTTCAAAATGGCGGCCATGAACAAGCTAACTTCTACAAAAAACGTTTAATGGAGGTAAAATTTTATATACAGGGGTTTGTGGGGTCGCTGATCACGAATCTTAAGTTAAAAATTCAAATTCAAAATGGCGGCTTTAAAATGGCGGCCACGAACAAGCTAACTTCTACAAAACACGTTTAATGGTGGTAAAATTTTGTATACAGGAGCTTGTGGGGTCGCTGATTATGAATCTGAAGTCAAAAATTTGAAATTCAAAATGGCGGCTTTAAAATCGTGGCCATGAACAAGATATGTTCTGCAAAAAAAGTTTAATAGAGGTAAAATTTTGTATACAGGGGTTTGTGGAGTCGCTGACTACGAATCCGAAGTCAAAAATTTGAAATTCTAAATGGCGGCTTCAAAATGTAATCATTAGCTATGTACCCTTTACCGAATTGCATAGTATAGAGAACATCACTTTCGTTATTACTACAAATTTCACAAAACAAGCTTTGAACGACACTTTATACAAAAACAAAGGATTGCAATAACAATAGTTAATAAACATAAACAATGATTTTGATTTCACATGTACCCTGCAAACTGCAGGGCAAACAATTTATGTCTTACTTATAGCAAAATCAGAAAATAAGTGTTAAAATCGAACAACTATAATTTAATTTAATATCTTAACACATTCATCTGCATCTTTTAATATATAAAAAGCTGGTTTTTGAAAGAAACATCAACTATCTACCTTAATTGGGGAAAGGTGCACTGAATATGACGCTTTCCATAATGTAGGGTAAAAAATAGCGGATAAAAAAAAGAGGAGAAGAGAACTGGTAAACAACAAAAAAAAAAAAAACAAAAAAACAGCAAAATCTGTTTAGTATTTAGATTTATTTTGTACTTTATTTTCATTTATTTTAATTTTTCGAAATAAAATTGTAAATTCGTGACATGTAATTTAAAGTAAAAAAATCGAAATAACGCGAAAGTGCGTAGCATTGACGCAACTTTTTTTTTTATAGAATATAGCTTGAATGTTTATAGCTTACGAAAATCAAAACAGTTTTTCTTAATTCCACTCAACACACAACTATATCTCTAGTTATATATCGAAAAATTTAACTTTTTAAGGTTAAATTAAAATAAATAAATTAATATATATATAAACACTATTTCATAAAAAAAATTAAATTTTGTATTGCTTAAATATCTGAACAAGAAGGTTCCATCGTAATTATTTGTAATTTTTAACAAATAATACACAAAAAAAAACTTTAAAAATTTCTAATAAACACGTTTGTCACTGTGCTCACTCAAAGAGAAAAAAAATGATGACTTTCAAACTGCATTGCGGGTAAACGGTAGAATATTTTTCAACTATTCTTTCAACTTGTGATGCAGAATTTTATCTTCTTTCATCGGGTACCTAACATCACTATGTACCTTGAACGTTTTTTTTTCAATTAATCGTCACTTTTGGTATAAAATACCCCATTGTGCGTTGGTGAAGAGAAATATTCGTGCTTGTTGGGATGTATCTACTCAGTTCAGATGCCTACAGCTTCTGCCACCTCATGCACTTTCATTCTTCGATCGTGCAAAATCATTCCAGGGATTTCATCAACGATTTCTGGCGTGACGATCTCTTTTGGGCGACCTAAACGCTCAGCGTCACTTGTGCTGGCATGACCACAACGGAATTAAGTAAACCATTTCATATCTATTGAAATTGATGATGCAGAGTCCCCATAGTATTTATCAGTATCTTTTAATGGCTGCCAAATACAAACTAAATTACGCAGCTTGCTCAAAATTTGACAGTAGCTTATCAACAGTTGATATTTGACAGGACCAGTGTTGTATTTAAAGTTATTATGCGGAAAATTAAAAATGTCACTGACTTCTCAAATTGCCCTCGTATATGTATTTTCATCAAATATTGGCACCTCCCAGATATAGTTTTTATCGCTGCAACCTCAATCCAATTATGAGTGACAAGCTTCAATACTGCTCAATCAAAATCAGTTTCTTACTGTCAAGCAACTCATAAATATGTTTTTCCCAAAGAAAAAAACAAAATAACATTAAATTATTTAATTGGTATCAATGCATGGAATCTTAAAAATTTAATATGTTGATGCATACCGTATGGTTAGACTTTTGCTACTCCAAATACGCTGCTCGTTTATGGTATCCGGACAGCGGAAAATTCAATTATTTGCTAAAAGCAACCGACACAAAGCTTAAAAAACACAAAAACAAATATAAACATCAATAAAACAAAAACCGTAAAACACACAATTCGTTGTAAGTTGATTGACCTTATTTGCAAATTACCAAAATTCTCATAAGCGTCAGAAGACATAAAAAAAAATTATAAAAATAGCAATAGCCATTATTAATGCTTTTGCCATAAATAAAAATGTAAGCACGCATAAATTATGCGTATCAATCGAAAGTGTTGCGTGAGTGCAAATTTTTGTACGTGCGCCTAAAAGCGTGCCGCACATCTTTCCTGCAATCTTTTATGGTTTGTCAAAATGGTTGGTAATGGTTGGTTATTGCCTCTGAGGGCACTTGGCAAGTGGTATCATAAGGATATTGCCATCAGATATTTGCGAAAAAACTTTATTGTTTCCACATTATCAAATTGTTGGGGGTCAAGGGATATCTTCTATTAATTAGTTCTGTTAGTACATAATTTATAATAACTGAATACATAAAGGATATAATTTGCATTTCTAGAATATAATTTATGAAAACGAGCACGATTCTTTGACATTGAATGAAGGAAAATTAAGAGAGAAAAAATGCCAGTAATTTTTGAGATTCAAGCAGTTTGCAATCATTTTTCAATGTATACAATGTCTTGCAATGTTTGCAATAACAGACAAGTATCAAATTGACAAGTACGTTGGCATCAAAAAAAAAATCGCTAGTTTCAACTAATAGAAAAAACCCCTCTGTGGATATAATAGGTTTGTTCCCGTACTCTAAAGTTATAGTCCAATTAACTGGTTTTGAAGGTTTTAATCCGAGAACCGTTCGCTTACTCCAATATTACTAAGATATAGTGCCCAGACTTCCTGCTATGGATTTGCTGGAAATCGATCGGTAAGATATTACATATCAAAAATTTCCTTATAAATATATGGGTTCTAATATATGGGAAAATGACTATATGAAAACATTGATGCATTTGATGTTTTTTTGGTGTTTCACATTTTTATTCCTTGAAACTCAATAAAAAGCTTAAAAAGTCTAAATAGTTAAAGTTTCAAATGCAATAAAACTTGGCTGGAATCGGCTTAGCTGATAGTTGACGTTTTTGAAAGCGACAAATAAATGTGTCGTTGTCACATAAAATAAATGGGGAAAAAAGTAACTGTCAATTTGATGAATCATCTTAGATGAAGCAAAATAGTTGATTTAAATTCATTATGAACTATCACCGTAACCGATTTTACAACATGATTTTCTTATCACAAACAAAAAGGGAGTTGGCTGTTTCGCGGACACACCCGTAGGTTTAAACGTTACAGCCTATCTTTATTCTCATCCTTGTTCTTATTCCTATACTTTCCTGGCTCCACGAAATAACCCCCAAATGAAATAATCCCCAATGAAATAACACCCAATGAAATAAACCCCAAATTACTGAAATGAAATAATGCCCAGATGCAATCAAATAAAACCGAAATAGAAAGTGAAATAAGGGCTCTTCGCAAAATCGCCCAAAAATTGAAAAACCGCTCAAATAAAAAAACGAAAAATTTATGAAAAATCGCCCAAAACGAAAAAACGTAATTTCACCGAAGAAATCGAAAAAAACCCCAAAAATTTTTGGAAAAATGACCCAAAAAGAAAAAACGAAAATTCACCCAAAAAAATTAAAAATCACCCAATTTTTTTGGGATGTTTTTTCATTTGTAAAAATCACCCAAATTCGTATGGAAAAAAATTGGATGATATTTTATGTTTTTTTTGTTTTTAGCGATATTTCATTGGGCGATTTTGCGGAGAGCCGATATAAGCCCCAAAATGTTGGATTTATTTCATTGTGAAATAACACCCAACGAAAAAATTAAATAGCCCCAATGAAATATCACCCAAAAAAAGGAAATAAGCTGCTAAAAAAGAAAGGTTTTAATTCCACCAATTTTATGGATTTCATCCCCAAACTTGAAGAAATAAGCCACAAAAAAATCAAAATGAAATAAATAATCCCCAAATAAAATATGATTGGAGTTTATTTCACTGGCCTTTACTTCATAATGAAATAAAACCCAAGAAAAAATGAAATATCACCCAAAATTTGTGAAATAGTCCCCAAAAAATGGGTGTTTTTTGATATGAAATAACATCCAAAAATGCATGGAAATTTTTTGGGGCTTATGTGATTTTTTTTTTTTTTTTAAGCGAAGCTTTTTACGCCTCGTTCTGCGATTTGCTAGAGTGAAATCAGAAAAAACGACACTTTTTTCCGACACCTTTTTTCTTAGAATTGATATTGTTTTTTGCTTGCAACAATTGAACCAGAAAATGTTACATTAAAAATAACTTCTTGCCCGCTGCAGGAATTGAACCCACAAACTCACAGTTCTATCGTTTGTTGATACTTTCCTCTAACCATTACGCTAAAACCCTTTCTTTCATAATTTTGTTGATTCAGTGATAAACATTAGCTAAAGCTATGTTTCAGCAGATCACTATAATCTATTACTTTAAGAAAGGATTGTGTGTTGGCTATTCTAGGACTGTGTATTGGCTAGCCAACCGATAAAAGTAGCAAACAAAACGAACTAGAGCAAAGATAACTAGAGCTATGGTTTGAATCTTCGGTTTGTCCATGCGAACTAAAAGACCTAACGAACTAAAAGAACGAACGAACTAAAAGAACGAACGAACTAAAAGAAATCTTCACTAAGGATTGTGTATTAGATGTTGTTTCTACTTCCTACTAAATGTCGTTATAAATATCGTTAAAAATAAACAACCTGTAAGTTGATTAAATTGTAACAAAATTGATGATTTTTGTATATTTATTCCCTACAACTGAACAGGGGGCTTTAAGGGAGGGCCGAAGAGGGTTAATATATATGATATATATACTTTGTTATTTTAAAGTTTTGAATTTAAAAATTATTTTAATGGAAAAAACGCTATTAAATTATCAAATCTATGAATTTGCGAAAATGCTTCGCTTCTCTCGTGTGTCCAGTGACGCACCTGTGTTTTTTCTTTCGCTTTTTCTTTTGCTTTTGCTTTTACTTTTGCTTTTTCTTTTGGTTTTGCTTTTGCTTTTGCTTTTGCTTTTGCTTTTGCTTTTCTTTTTGTTTTTGTTTTTGTTTTTACTTTTGTTTGCGCTTTTGCTTTTGCTTTTCCTCTTGCTTTTGCCATTGCTTTTGCTTTTGCTTTTGGTTTGGGTTTTGTGTAATACATTAACATTTACCTGAGTGTCAACCTACTTTAATGCATTTAATGCATGGAATGACATTATATTTTTATCCTGGGATAGCAAACTTCACCTTTATTGTCGTTCCATATAATTTTCCTTAGCACTATAAGCAACTGAGTTATAATTACATGCAAAATTTTTTCATTACTGTTGAATTTTCATGCATTAAGCTCCGAGGTGTCATGGAGCCAAAGTTTTTTTATTTTTTCATTATGAGGTCAAAAAGCTAATCTTTGCTGAAAATTTACCCTAGCACCTCTATTGACTGAATAGTTAATCCATGCAACAATATTAAATTTTTGTTGCATAAACTGCTGTTTTCGAGATCTGAAGACTTCATAATTTATGTTTTTTATTTTTGTCGTTAGGCCGAATACAAAACCTTTATTTGTGTTTCGAAATATTTACCATAGTGCATATACTCACCGATTAATAATTCCATGCAACGCCGCACAGTGGTTTAGCCCCCTACAAAAGATGTCAATAAATAGAAATAATAGTCGTAGAGTCATAAAATTTTGCATGGAAGTTAGATTTTAAAATATAAAACCATAAAGCAAAAAAAAAATTTAAGACCGTCCACAACCACGCCCACCTTCCATACTATAAGAAAATTTAAAACGTCATATTTTCTTTCATATTGGCCTGATTTCAAAATAACTCGGTACGGAGATATATATTTTTGCGCGTAATTGAAAAAAAATATTTTCGGTCACGCCCACTTCCCATACAAAATTTTTCTTACGCGTACTTTTTATAAATTGCTGCTTTATCGTGACATTGCATCTTACCGATATGAAATAGAGGTTCTCGTTGTTCCAGAAAAATTAAATCGACTCTTATAAAAATAAATAAAAAAAAAATTATGTCAAAATACCTAATCGTTTTCTTTTAATTAAATAACAACTAAGCGAACCTAAACTGTTTCGAATCATTTTGCATATACTTTTTGCAATTTTTTAGTGCATATTTTTGGGCATAGATTTTACTTTTCAGATCTCGTATTTTTAATGTTGCATACTTTGTATTGCTTCTATGCCGGTGGTTTTAATGATGCGGAATTTATTGTTTCTTGTTGAAAATTTGTTAAATTATTTAATATTTTGTTTGAAATAAATAAATTCTTGTAGGGTAGGGTGTTAACAAAACAAAAAACTTGTTGTGTTAGTTGTTGTGACCAAAAAATAAACAAAAGCAGTTGCATTTGCTCTGCTTAGCTCGCCCTCTCAAAGAAAGCCTAAAAGCATGCTGCAAAAAATTGCAATTTAAATCAATAAAACTCGATTTTTTTTACACAAAACGCATTTAGTTTTTCATTCCTAAAAACTGTTTTGGCAGGTCTTGGCAGCTAATTTTTTTTTGTAAGTTTTAGTATAAGTCCAATAATGATGTTAATCTAAACGAGCGCACACCGGTCAACGCCGGAAGATAGTTATCCTCTGCCAAAAATTACTTTAAACTGTTTGTAGAGTTTGAAATATAAAAAAGTTATTTGGCTTAAAAAAAATACAATTCTAAGTCTAACTATGCAAGTCTGTTATTTCATATTATTTCTTTAAGACTAAAAAAACCAAACCATATTTTTTTCAGTGGTTCACATGTTATTTAATTTAAAAAATAGCTCTTGTTACAGAGAATTTATTGAACTCTTTATTATATATCAACTTTGATGGTTTCTGTACAATAATCCTGTAAAGGTTTAACCAAGATCTTTTGCAACCATGCTAATTGGACAATTCTTAAAAAATAAAAAATTTAATATCGGCCATAGGAAGTTATAAATTTACGTATTAAAATCCACTTTTAAACCACTGTGCGCCGTTGCATTTGACCTGCGCGGTAAAATGTGACTTTGTCACGTCAATATTCTTAACCTTTTTTTGAAAAGGATTGTTATGAAAATAAAAATCGCTTTAAAATTTGTAATACTTGCAAAAATAGTAATAAAAAGTTATAACTTTCGAGAATCGTATCGAGAAAGTTATAAAAAAATAGGGATAAATCAAGATCTGCTTTGAAAAGACAATTCTTTAATTTCTATAGTGCGCTGTTCATGAAAGAAGTTATGAAAATTTGTTTGTCTTTCTGTGTCCTTATTTTCAATAATTATGATAATTGATGTCTCTATTGTCTCTCTGTCCCACTAGGATGCGTTGTGAACTCGATTCACTGTTTTCTTTGCTTTTATCCATTAACATGACATTTAACCTAATTTTTTAAGAAATTATTAGCTTAGTTAAATAAATGTTATGACAATTTCTTGGCGTTAATTAATTGAACACTAAAATATAATTAGGCAATTCACAAGATGTTCTAAAGTTGTATGTTGTAAGCAAAAGTTGTATAAAAATACAACCCTTGTGAACACAATCTTGGAATTGTATGTCATATTATTTATAATTATTCAATATCTACCATTTTTTTGCCACCTTCCTGCATTTTTAAATGTAATGCTCGATTTTAGCCGCACGAATATATAGAAAGGAGGAATAAAAATATAAACAAAATCTGCTGATAGAATAGCACACTCTTTAAACATACATGGCAATGTTGTATGTGTCTTATCGCAATTTTGCATGGGAAACAACAACAGTGTTGATACGACAGTTGTAAAAACATACAACAATAGAACGATACGCCACGATACAACACCTTGTGAATTGCCTAAATATGTTATAATACTATTGTATCAGAATGAGCTCAACCATAATGGTTTTCCTTGGTTACCAATCAAGCAAAATAGACATGGAGTTATATGTCCTTTTCAAAATAAAGCACCCTGTGGAGAAAATACTTTGACATACTTGGCCATTAACAAAAGGTTATGAATTAATGTTACAAAAAGAAGGAATTTAAGCAAGTTAAAAGGTGCAATAAATGCAATCTAATAAATACAATTTTTTAAATCTAAAGGCTGACAAAGGCTCCACAAGAGGTGTCAGGCTACAAAGGCTTATTATTTGACAAGTGGTCGCTTGGCAGTTGTCAAATGTGGACATTTATCATTTATAAACGCAGGAAACTTACCATGTTATGCTAGATAGTAGGTCTGTTTCCGTATCCGTTTCAAATAAATTGAAGTTACTTGAAAGTGTGAAGCGAGAGAGAAGAAAAACAAGCAAAATGTCACTCTCTATTACTCGAACTTAACTTAAACTTTAACAATCGAACAGCTGATTGACAAAGTATCAAAATTAAATTGTTGTGAAAAAAGTTTATGAAATTAGTTAGAGAATTAGTAAAAATAAACTTAAAATATGCAATATGAACGCAAATGGAAGCCAAAGGTTCCTAGAGAACAATTCAAACGTGCAACTTCTTTGCAACTTCTAATTTCAATTGTCAAAGAACAGCTGTTGTGCTTGAACTTTACTTGAAGTCGTTTTCATATTTTTTGGAGAATTTTCTCATTTTGACAGATGATGAAATTACTCTCCATTACTCGAATTTTACTTGAACTTTACTTGAAACGAGAACGGAAACGGATCTAGTGAAAGAGTGAAAAGAATTTGTTGCATTTTACTACAAAAATTCCTTGTTACGATAGCCAAATTTTTCTCGTAATCTATCTATGCCTTCGGTAAATAATAATACAATCATTTTTTCATATCCATCTTATACTCCTAATAGTTCAACTACTTATGATTTCAACTAAGCCCAATAAAAAATAAATTTAAGGGCCGTGTCGAAAAGCAAACTCTTATTTATTTGACATCTTTAGACCGATACAACAACTGAAAACGTATTGACGTTTGTTAAATAAAATATTTTATGTAGCATACTGTTCATGCAAAAATACTTTGGCGAATATTGACGAGACTTGGCTCTGAAAGCGTTTAAGTTCCAATTGATTAAGAAATGTAGCCGATGGACTACCAACAGCACCTTTTGTTCTCTGATTTGGTCTCAAACAAGAATGGTGACAGTAAATCATGTTTTCTGACGAAGATCATTTTCACATTGACGGCTACGTTACTTAGCAAAAGTAACGTTACTTCCGCATTTTAGGATCAGAAAAACTGCGAGTCATTCGGGAGATGCCAATGCACTCACAACGAGTGACAGCTTGGCGCGGATTGTGACCTGAAAGCTTCATTCTTCAATGTCAATGTAGTGTCAATGGAGTGCGCTACAGAGACATGATAAACAATTTTTGTGTTTAGAGATGGAAAGTACAGACACAGACGACCTCTACATTTAACATGGTGATAAGTACCGTACAAGTTGTGAAACAATCGAGTTATTCTACACAATGTTCTCTAGTCTCAGTATTTTGCATTTAAATAGTATTCGCCGTTTTTGTGTTCGCTTGGATTTAAAGCTTCATAAATTTGAAATGGTTAGCTGCATCTGGCAACTCTTTTTCTTAACAGGAGACATATAGCTAATTATTTTTGAATATTTTATTGAGATTGGTGCGTCGAGTGAAATTTCAGAAAAAATACGTGGTATTTTTCAATTTTACTATGACAAAGGGAAGAATGCGTCTCAGGTGTGTGAAAAGGTGAAAGAGAAGGTGCTCTATCCCAATTAACTGATAGGAATGGTTTACTTGCGAAACGAAAAAACCGTTGAAAATATGGATAAGGTTCAAGAAAACCATGTCATGTCAGCAGTCACGGCATCGATAAGGAACTGAAGATTAAAAAAGCAATTTTAAATAATTTAAATAAAGTTGGTTTCAAAAAGAAGCTCGATGTTTGGGTTCCTCCTGAACTAAGTGAAACAATTATAAAGGACCCAATTTTTATCTTCGAAACAAAACGAGATCGAGCCATTTTTGAAACGTATGGTAACAGGTGATGAAAAGTGGATCACATACGATAATGTTCTTCGAAAACAGTCCAGATCGAATAAAAGCGAAGCTCCAAGAACGGTGTCAAAGCCGAAATTGACGACAAGGAAGGCGATGCTGTGTGTTTGTTGGGACTACAATCTATTGTGAGCTGCTACACCCTGGCCAAAGCGATTAATACCGTTGAAGCAAGAAATTTAAATAAAGAGGCCGGAATTGATCAACAGGAAAGGTATTGCATTGCATCATGACAATGCTAGGCCATACACACCTTTGTTGACCCATCGGAAACTAAGAGACTTTGGCTGGGAAGTCCTGACATTGCAACGTCAGATTATCATTTCTTTCGATCTCTCCAACACTCTCATGATGAGAAAAAACTTGTCTGAAAGAACGACTGCAAAAAGCACCTTCGTTAGTTTTACAAAGATAATATTCTGGAATTCTACTATTGAGGAAATATGGTTCCAGCCAAAAAATGGCAGAAGGTAGTCGAAAAGAATGAGCAATATTTTGATAAATAAACTGTTTTTCTTTAATATTAATATTTGTATACGGCCTCTAATTACACGGTGTTACAGTGAAAATAAACTCGGCTCGAGACATAGTAGAGGTTGTAGGTCTGGTTGAACATAAGATAACTGCATACTTAGTTTTTTTAATATACCCTCAAAATCGGGATTTGTGGTCAAAAAACCGATTTTTGGCAGGTGCATGTATAGTTTGTTATGTAACTCCGTTATATCTAGCTAAATTTTAAAAATTTAAACATTGATTAAAAGAAGAAAAATATACCTTTAATATAATATACAGTCCGTATTTTTTAAAAAAGAATTGACAAAGTTACAGGTAAAATCATTTGAAAATTTCTCATTTTTTTTTAATTTTTTCAACTTCAACAACGTTTTGTTCACAAATTTTGTTTTGTGGCACTATAAGTTTTAGCAGGATTCTGAGAGCCTGTTAAATTTTGCGTACAATAAGCTATCGTGTATTTCAATTGGCTGAAAAACAAATGCAATATTGAATTTTTAGTATTCGTAATAAAATACAAAAAAAATTTTTTTTTTTTTTTTTTTTTAAATGTTTATTTGAACTTTTTTGTTTATATATATTATCATCAGTTTCACGTTTTAGGGACCAACAGTAGTCTGCCAGCATGTTTATGGAATTTTTTCCCTGAAAGCTGGTTTCTATAGCTTCCATCTCCTGGTGGAACCTTTCTCCTTGTTCATCACTAAACTGCCCAAGGCTTTCGGGAAAAAGTTGATATGGGAGTGCAAAAAATGTATTTTAATTGACATATTGCAGCCCATTTCTTCGTTGGCACTTAAAAATTAATTTACAACATCTAAGTAATTTCGACTCTTCTTGCTGCCGAGGAAATAAATGCATAACAAAATAAAACTGTTCCATGCTCTTTTTTCAACTGGATTTAATTTAGAAACGAAATCCAAGAAAATTTTTTGAATTTGTGGGCCCACAAATAATCCTTAGAATAACCGAAATGAATAAAGTTTATTTTCTTGACAAACTTTTTCATATAACCTAATTTTAAATGAAAAGGCGCTAGGATTACATTTTCAGGTCGCACCAGTGGAGTATTTGAAACATTTTTTTTGCCAACTTGAAATGAAGCACACAGTGGCCATTCCTTTTGCTTATATTTATTAGTCGCACGACTATCCCATTCGCAAATAATGCAAGGATACTTGGTATATCCACCTTGCATTCCAAACAGTATTGTCAGAGCCTTTAAGTCGGCGACTATTTGCCATTTAAACGTGTTGTAATTTATAAAACGAAGTATTTTTTTCATTGTCGAATGTTTCTTTCATGTTCGATGTATTAGCTAAAGGAACCGATGGTAACTCATTTTTGTTGTGTAATAGCACAGCTTTCAAACCTACATATATCAGAATTTAACTTATCAAGAATCAAACAAGAAGTTTTTAAATAAATCATGCTCTTGCAAGATCCCTCAATAAACATACGCCATTCATTCAGAGCGTGTTTGTGGTTAAAAGCTGCAAACTGTTCCGTCACATCCGGGCAATACACTAGCTTTATGATAATATAAAAAAAAAAAATATAAATAACTGGCCATTTCAGCCCTTGAAAGGACTTTGACCTAGCTTCTTATGATGAATTGTGTTGTGCGTGTTATTAAGTTTGTACACAATTGACCGAGAACCGGACCTACATGCTTAACGCCGACTCCGAACGGCGATGAACGGAATGTTCTCGTTCTCAAGAAGCTTTACATGGCATTTTGATTACTCTCTGAGGTTTGCCATTGTCTGCAGAGAGGTGGCGGACGTACAGAAAAATTATTTTAATTCAAATAATTTTCTGTCGCTATTGGGGTTCGAACCTGGGTCTCCAGGTTCTTTTGACATAGCGGACACGCACTTTAACCAACTACGCCACGGACGCCACTTATGCTAAGATATATAAACGAAAAAGGTAAAAAAATTATATTTTTTGTATTTTATTACGAATACTAAAAATTCGATAGTGCTTTTGTATTTCAGCCAATTGAAGTAAACGATAGCTTATTGTACGCAAAATTTAACAGGCTCTCAGAATCCTGCTAAAACTTATAGTGCCACAAAACAAAATTTGTGAACAAAACGTTGTTGAAGTTGAAAAAATTAAAAAAAAATGAGAAATTTTCAAATGATTTTACCTGTAACTTTGTCAATTCTTTTTTAAAAAATACGGACTGTATATTATATTAAAGGTATATTTTTCTTCTTTTAATCAATGTTTAAATTTTTAAAATTTAGCTAGATATAACGGAGTTACATAACAAACTATACATGCACCTGCCAAAAATCGGTTTTTTGACCACAAATCCCGATTTTGAGGGTATATTAAAAAAACTAAGTATGCAGTTATCTTATGTTCAACCAGGCACACTACCTCTACTATGTCTCGAGGCGAGTTTTTTGATTTTTTTTCATTTTGTAACACCGTGTTATTTATATTGAAAACAAGTTTTTTCGAGCTCTGCATCAAAAAGTAGATAAGAACTCAGTTACAAAAATTCCAGCGTTCTCTGCCAAAAACAAATTCCGGGTAACTTTCTCGGCATATTGGCAGTATATGTAGAACCTAAGTAGCTTGAGTGGATCACAGTGTAAAGTCATACAAAGGCTACTGATGAGTTGGTGTAGCGGCCAATGAAACAGTCTGTATAGTCAAGCTGTGTGATTTGCTCTATACAGAGCCGTTGTTGTTGTTGTTGGTTGTTGTTGGTTGTTGCCTTCTTTGTTCTTCATGTTGTCTTGTTGACAACATGCTTGGCCTAGAGCTCGAAAAAACTTGTTTTCAATATAAACTGTTTTTCGAATAAAAAAGAAATGTTGTATATTTTTACTAAAAACGGCGAATACTTTTTCCGCAACCCAATATAACACGAGTTATAATTTTGTCCTTTGGGAAGTAAAGTTAAAAAAATCCAGATTTCGATAAGTTATATCGATAAATTATAGATTTCGTCTTAATGTTTGGACTTTGCAATTATACGTGAAATATAATATCATTCGAAATTTCTCCACTGGAGTTTTTGTGGAACTCAATTATTTTGAGGTAATTTTCGATGATATTTGTGCATAACTCGGGCACTAGCTTTGCCATGATTTGACGAATGTTGGTTTTTAATCGCTCAAGAGCTTGAGGTTTATTCACGTAAACACGATCTTTTGCGTAGCACCACAAAACAAGAAGATGCCCAGAGACGTGTCAAATAGCACGATTTCGGAGGTCAATTAACATCGACAAATCTTGAAACAAGTTGTCCTGGAAATTTATGCTGCAACAAAGTCCTAACTGGTGATGTTATTTTGTTTGTGGCCCCATCTTGTTGAAACTACATAACGTTCAGATCTACATCTTCAATTTCAGTCCAAAAAGATCGGTTAACAAACGGTCATAGTGGTCAAGGTTGGTTGTAATGGTTGCATCTTGATCGTTTTAGAAAAAATTCAGACCAATAACACCACTAAACCATAATGCACACCAGACAGTCACTTTTCGCGAATGCAATGACTTCTCCGCCATCGCTTGGGGATTTTCAGAGCCCCATATGTGCCAATTTAGCTTATTGACGTATCCACCTAGCGCGACGATTCACGTATCCACCCCATCGCTGAACAAGAATTTACTTCGAAAAATCATCATTTTTTTTAAGACAATTTAACAATTTTAACGAGTTCTTCGGGGGAAAACGTTCCATATTGTAAAACCACAAACTTAAAACTACACAAAAACCAGTTTGGAAGACATGAACATTATATGTTAAAACTAACTTAAACTAACATCATAATTAAGGTTGTATCGTGCTAACATCGTGCTAAAAAGACAATATTGCATTTAAGAATGAAGAACTATTAAAATTGTATAACATAATGTATAGCACTTAGAATTTAATCATGAGCATGAAGCAAAAGAATAAAAGAGGAAAGATATAGAAAGGACCAGATTTAAAAAAGAGAAGCATAAAAAGATATATGAGATTTTTAAGAAAACTGTTCGAAAACTAAATGCTTAAAGGTATTCCTATTAGAAAAATTATTTATTTTTATTATTACAAAAAAAAATCTACTGGAGTGTATGAAATTATATCTAGGAATTAAAATATTCATGCCTCTGCTAGATCTACGAAAATATTGTTTTTCGAACAAGTAACTAGGGCTCTGTATATTATTGATTCTATGCAGGAAAACACAGCTTCTAGCTTCGAGATGACTTAATAGACGTCTTACCTCTTACATGGTCATATTTCCTTAGGCCATAAACGTACCGGGCAGCATTGTTAAAAACAACTAAAAGCTTATGGCCGACCTCGAATCAATTTTGCAATATACTGCTTCCGAATAAGTAACTAAAGGTAGCAAGAGCTGCATCACCAATTTAGGTCTAATTTCTATGGTCACAAAAATTTCAGTTATTCGCAGGTTTTGCAGCCTAAAATAAACTTTTTTTAACACAAGAGTAAATATGATCCTCGCATGACAGGGTTGAATTTATTACATAACCGAGGTTAGTTACTTTGCTAACAAAATTGAGCTTCACGTTATTAAGAAGAATCGGAGGCAAATCTTGAATAACAAGTATATGTATTTTTTATATGATTTTAAAGGGTTTAACATGAGCAGATTATTCTTTGCCCATTCAGCTATCATGTTTAAATCCTCATTTACTCTGGCACAAAGGTCTTCTATCAGACCGATTGGCCTGGACATATTATACATGGTCCAATAAGTCCCGAGACTAACTACTAGGTGGCACCTCTAACAAAATATCGATATAATAATTCGATAGTTCCAACCTTCAAATATTTCAAAATAATGGATTCAAAGCAATTACGTGTGTTGATTTATCACTGTTTTTTTATGGGAAAAAATACCTTCCAAGCTGAGCAATGGCTTCGAAAGTGTTTTCGGACTCTGCTCCGTCAAAAGCAACCGTTTGCCGATGGTATGCTGAGTTTAAACTTGGTCGTACAGACACAAATGATGCTGAACGTTCAGGACACCCAAATGAGGCAGTTGTTCCACAAGACATAAAAAAAGTACACAAAATGGTATTGGCCGACCGTAAAGTGAAGGTGCGCGAGCTAGCCAAGGCTCTGAAGATAACGAAAGGCAGTGTGGGAACAATATTACAGGAAGATTTGTTGATGAGAAATCTGCTTTCCAAATGGGTGTCGCGTTTTCTCACACCGGACCAAAAACAACAACGTATCGATGATTCGGAGAGTTGTTTGGTACTGTTTACAAAGAATAAACATAAATTTTTGCGTCAGTATGTGACATGGATCCACTATTCGTCAGCTGAGTAGAGAGCAACCGATGAAAGCAGGCCAAAGCTACCAAAAACACAACAGTCGGCTGGAAAGGTTATGGCATCTGTATTTTGGGATGCGTATGGAATTTTGATCATCCCCTATCTCGAAAAGGGAAAAACAATAAACAGGGATTATTTGTTGTTGTTGGAGCGTTTGAAGGATGAAATCGCGAAAAATCGGCCCCATTTGAAGAAGAAAAAAATTCCTTTTCACCAAGACAATGCGCCGTGTCACAAATCGAAGAAAACGATGGCGAAAGTCCACGAATTTGGCTTCTAATTGCTTCCTCATCCACCGTATTCACCAGATTTGGCCCCCAGCGAGTACTGGCTCTTTGCTGACCTCAAAAAAATGCTTGCCGACAAGAGATTTGGCTCCAATGAAGAGGTGATGGCTGAAACTGAAGCGTATTTTAAGGCGAAGACAAATCGTTCTACAAAGCCGATATTGAAAATTTAGAAAAGCGGTGTAATGAATGTATTGCTCTTGAAGGAACCTATGTATGTTGATGAATAAAGAAGAATATTTCTAAAAAAAAAGTTTTTTATTACTTAGTATCGGAACTTATTGGACCATGTGTTACAACTGGAGGTCATCAGCATAAGAGTGCATTTTAACGTGTTGACACCTGGTAAAGATGTCATTGGTAAGCATTTTAAATAACAATGGGCCTGGTGGTACTCCTCTACCTATACTTTTAAACTTCGAAACATTTAACTCAGATTTAACTCTTTGTGATCTACCAACCAGATAGTTTTTTATAAGACGAATAGCGGCAGCAGAAAAGCCAAAATTTTGCAAAAGTTTTCTACATATGTGGCGTCCGTGGCGTAGTTGGTTAAAGTGAGTGGCCGCTATGTCAACGAACTTTGGAGACCCAGGTTCGAACCCCAGCAGCGACAGAAAATTATTTGAATTAAAATAATTTTTCTGTACGGCCGCCACCTCTCTGCAGACAATGGCAAACCTCAGAGAGTAATCAAAATGCCATGTAAAGCTTCTTGAGAACGAGAACATTCCGTTCGTCGCCGTTCGGAGTCGGCGTTAAGCATGTAGGTCCGGTTCTCGGTCAATTGTGTACAAACTTAATAACACGCACAACACGATTGATCATAAGAAGCTAGGTCAAAGTCTTTTCAAGGGCTGAAATGGCCAGTTATTTATTTTTATTATTTTTTTTAACATTGCTGTATCTATAAATGAAGATTATAATGCATTTTATTTTAACGCAGTAAATGAGCAAGATCTTGCACGCTGCCTGAAAAAAAAAATCAAATCAAATGCTTCTGGGGAGGATGCTATTTCAATAAAATTTATTAAAATCTTGTTGCCTTTTGTTATTGGTCTGCTCACCCATATAATAAATACAGCAATGTTACTATCAACAAAATTGAGTATATTAGAGTTATCACATGAAAAGTTACCAACAAAATATTCATTTATCTGATTTGAGCCAACTCTGCAATTTTCAGATTCCTTTTGTACTAAACCTTCCTGTATCTACTTTATACAACATTAAAAATTTAATAGACATCCAAGCAATTGTTCATTTTATTCAAAAAACAACTTTTACACCTCTTGTTGATACAGAGCATGCTAAGAAAATTAATGTTGCGTATACCGCGTGTGGTCCCGATGTAAATTTGCTTCTATGATTATGGTTGCTTCTATATGGTAAAAATTGATTTCAAAAAAATCAACGCACCCACTTTGTGACGCCTAGTTTTTGCGTAAAAAAAATACATCTAAAACAATAAGAAATAAGAAACAATAAGAAAGTATTTAATATGCGAACAAAACATTCCTTAGAAGTTTTGAAACAACAAACTGATTACTATGCAGTCCATAAACCTAAAGAATGCACAAACTTGCATTCTTAGTTTTGCATGAGAGCGGAAAAATGCTGGCAATTTGGCGCTAGTTAAAAAAAGAGAACAATAAAAAACTTAGTATTCATAATATTCGTGCGTAAAATAAAAATTTAATATTTTTCCGTACAAAATATTTTTAATTGCATGCTAGGCACATAAACAACAACCAAACACACACAAACACACACCCGGATTTTATGCACATCTTAACACACTTGCATATAAGGGCAATTTACAAAAGAATTCAATTCCAGCTTCCGTTTGCGCACAATAAGAAGAATGCTCTTCTTTTTTTTTCTTTGCTTGCCTGTGTGCTTTTGAATTTGTATGCAAAAGGCACGCGCATTTATAACGAAGCTGTTACGAAGCAGCCAACTTCGCGGATATTTGGCGTTGCGTCGGCACAAACTGTTGAGTTCTCGAGGGCGCTAGAAGTGCGATTTTTAGCGCACAAGGAGCTGTTAAGTTGTTATTGTTTTATCTTAATTTGTTTTTTTTTTTGTCCACTTAATTGAATTGTATTAATTACAACGCAACAACGAAACGAACAAATTTATTTATGTAGCTATTAACTATTAGTCAAACCAAAAACAAACACACAAACCCTCCAACAATTCGCCACTCCACCCTCCTCATCGATAAAAAATAGATAAATAAAACTCAAGCACGCGCCGCATTCGCAGTAATTCGAATAAATGTGTTTAACGACGCCGCGTGCGAATCTCTCGAACAGTTCATCATGAACCGTCAAACAACTAGGAACACTTTTTGAGCCTCGACTAGACTAGAGCGTTGGACTGCATTAGTGTTGGACGAGTTGGCAAAAATATAAAAAGTGCAAATAAATAACAACAAAAAAAAACAAACGAGTTTGTTTTCCACACAATCAATTACAAACGCCGCAATATCGACGCAATTCAAACTTGTTGCCGCCGCCGGTCAATGGCTAAAAAGTTGTGCACTTAATTTTCGCGCAAAGTGTTTAAGTCCATTAATACCAGCATTAATTAAATTAAAAAACAGTTTCGTTATTCATTAAAAAAAAACCATGTTGCACTCCAATGAAACATTTGATAACTTGAACATGTCGCTGGTGACATCGACGCAGCTAGCACCCACTGTGGCGCAGGTGGCTTTGTACGCAAATCGACGACGTTTCATAGTAGCCGGTGTATTGCTGGTACTCGGCGTAATTGGCAATTTTTTGGCGTTGCTTATTTTGGCGCGAAAAAAAGCCACCAAGAACAGCAAATATACGCTTATGTTGCGGTAAGTTTGATTTACTTAAAGCTGCTTTAAAAAAAAACAAAAAACAAAACAACTTGGTGTGGGACATGCAAAAATTGATTACACGATTTTTGTAGCTGAATGATCGATGGATAGGTCATAAATTCCTCTGTGCAACAAAAAAAGATTAGCTTTAATGATCGATACAGAATAAAACTTTTCCGAGAGCATATTTTACGAAATATTTTTAATAAATATGAAGCCTCTTGTCTTCGACTTTTATTTATTGTTTTTTTTTTTTTTTTTTTTGTTTTGGTGATTGTGGAAGTGCTCTTGGGATAAACAACGATCAAAGATCAAC
Organism: Pherbina coryleti; assembly: GCA_943735915.1. Classification (NCBI taxonomy): domain Eukaryota; kingdom Metazoa; phylum Arthropoda; class Insecta; order Diptera; family Sciomyzidae; genus Pherbina; species Pherbina coryleti. Next base: position 79,108,747 of record OX030952.1, on the reverse strand, counting down.
CCAGGGCTAAAGGGCGTATTTTTAAGGGTTCCATTTTTCATAAGGATTTAACTGTCGTGCTGTAGTCAGATATGGCAACTTTATTAAGGGGCTAGGGGTAGTCAGAGGCGCAAAAAAATAAGTATTTTTAATAACTAGGAAATCCGAATGGCGTTCAAATGCCAAAATGAGAAAAGCCCTTGAAAGGACTTTGACCGAACTTCTTATGATCAAATTGTGTTGTGCGTGTTATTAAATGTTTGTACACAATGGATCGAGAACTGGACCTACTAGTTTTATGCCAACTCCGAACGGCTAATGTACATGTTCTCAATGTGCTTTACATAGCATTATTTACTCTTTGAGGTTTGCAATTGTCTACAGAGAGGTGATGGCCGAACAGAAAAATTAATTCAATTGAGAAGCCTTTCTGTGTCAGATAGAAATCGAACCAGGGTTCTCTGGCGTATGGGTCACGCACTCTACCCACTGCGCCACGACAACGTAGCTTAGTCAATTTAAATCTGATTTTCGTAAATAGGGTAACGTTGGACGGGTTATTTTGCCTTTTTTAAAGCAAAAATATAAAACATCAGAAAAAAAATTGAAGGTGATTCATCAGTTTTTAATTTCAAAGCTTAATACCATGCCAGCAACAGGCGCTATAATAACACTGAACAACAAAATCAATTTTTTTCCAAAATAACAAGGTTCCGACAATGGATTCTGATAGAGGGGTCGAAAAAAAAAATACACGTGTATCGGCGTTTTGAAAGTTTACGTATGTTATGAGCTGGTATGAGCACCACTACATTTGAAGCTTCTGTGTTGTTTCTGTGTTTGTCTTTTGTCTTTGATTTGATGTTGCGTTTTGTGTTACTACATAAGCCTTTACTCTCAGTTCTTGCTCTCAACGCTCCCGGAGCGCTCTCTGCTCATAGCTAGTTATGAGTCTTATTTTAGGGGGGATTTAAGTTTCCCCTTTTTTGAACATTCTAATAATGAAACGGCATAGAAAATCATATATGATGTGTTCTGAAGATTCATGTAAAATACTACAACGAATATTTTTGTGGAACATTTCAACCCCCTAACTTCTCATTTTATGGGTCTTTTTTGACTTTATTGTTTTACTTTAGTTTTGACTTTACCCTTTAAGTTTGGACTTATTTTTGGAATTTAAGTTGAATTTTCAGCTTTATGTATTCAGAGACTTATGGTAGTATTTTATGAGAAATTTTTTGTAGAACATTTTAACCCGTTATATCCTTGTTTTAGAGGTCTTTTTTACCTTTTATCATAAAAGGGTCAAAAAAGACCTATAAATTGAGAAGTTATGGGGTTAAAATGTTCCACAAAAATATTCGTCGTACTATTTTACATGAATCCTTAAATCCTCCTATACCCAAAATGTAAAGATAACATAATTTTCTATGCCGATTCACTATTGGAATGTTAAAAAAGGGGGAAACTTAAATACCCCCCTTAATAAGGCTCATACGTAAACTTTCAAAACGCCGATACACGTGTATTTTTTTTTCTTCCCCTCTATCAGAATCCAGTGCCAAAACCTTATTTTTTTCGTGTTGAACAGTGTAGTTTATAATTTTTTCATTTTTCGTTTTGAAAAAAATGCCTTTTCAACTATTTTGGAAATCTGCGCGGTAAAACGTAAACTTTTGCTGTTTTGAGCGTTCAGTAGTGTCGCGAAGACCACTTACTTACTTCAATGCTATTAAGGGGAACTCCATTGGGAAGTTTATTTGTGCGTCCACTTCATCAGAAATGATTGTGTCAATGTTTTTATACAAAAACTTCAAGATAAGATAATAATTCAATTGCCAGCAAATTAATTTTGGAACCCTCTTCTTGTTGGTGCAAGAATAGCTTTTTCTTGTATGGTACGTCTGTTTATGTCATTTTGTAGATCATCATATTTAAAATCAATCGGCATTCCATGACCTAAACGACGCTGATCAAGAATTAATTGTCAGGCACTATCTTCAGTAGCTTATCATAGTAGCTGTCATAGCAAGCCTGAAATGAGGGATTAATTGAACTGTTTCCTTGAAATCACCAGAAATACAACAACTTTTCCGGTAAAAAATAGTTTACGATTTATCTGGTAATATTGCGAAACATACGATCAATAAATATCAGTGCTACTGCAGGAATTATACTTGCTTCATCAATAATGATAAGAGCACTACTATCAAATTGCCTTCTGTGCGTAGAATTGGGCTAACAGATGTCTCAAGAAAAGGTGTAGGAAGTTTGAATTGGTTGGGCAAGGTACGCCCTCCTTTAACCGAGCTGACGGCAATGCCAGTAAATGCTTCTGGATTAGCGATTTTGCATGGACTTGCTATTTTGAGGCTTGTGTATCAAGATGAAATATAGTTCCACGTTTTTCGCTTTGCTCAACTGCTTTAATTATACAATAGAATGAAATTGAAAAATTTCAAAAAAAATTGATCACATAGTTTTAGGCAGCAAATAGAAAACTGACTTTCCTCGAAGAAGATTGTTTTGGTTTTTCTTATTTAAGGGGGAGGTAAGGTTTGACAACTTTTTTTTTAATTTTTATTTTTGAAAGTACAACATCTGAAGAATATTGTATTAAATTTTTAGGTCATTCGGAGTAAAACTAACGAAGTTACAGTAGGTTGAATGACCGTACCTCTAACTTAGTTTTGCTTAATGTACAAAACTTTAAATCGATTTTCCCAAACATTTAATTTTTAAAGTTGGTGACCAGCCTACAGAAAAAACTACTGAACTGATCGTTTTTAAATTTTGTACACTTATTCTACATATAAGTAGCGCTATAGTTGCGTTGAGTTTTTTAAAATTTAAATAATTACTAACAATTTTACAATAACAAATAGGTTGATTTTTTCGTCAAAAATCGTAATTTTGGCTTCAAAGTGGTGCCAAAAATTAAAAAAAAACTCGACGAGACTAAAAAGATAAAGTAATAAACTAAAGAAAGCATTTTGATTTTTTGGTTTCAGATGATCCAGTGATGCTATAGGCTGGTCACCGCACAAAAACTTTTTTTCGGGGCGCCTGCGGAGATCTACAATAAATCCGTTATTTCTATCTATTTTTTATCAAAACTTTTTTTAAGTATTCTTCAAATGTTGTACTTTTATATAATAATGTGTAAAATAAACCTACAGTAATAATTTTTCCCAATAAAATTCATGAAAAAAGTCTTTTTTAGACGAAACAAACCTTACCCTCCCCTTAACCCGCATCCATCGGAAATTTCTAGAAACGAAAAGTACGTTGTGCATCAATTTGATGCAGATACAAAAAGACAATATTATTCATTAGAATATTTTCAATTTATTAACTATTCTAGCGCGATAAGTATAAGACTATCTCTAACTGTAGAACTGCTCACTTGTTTATTTTGATATTTTAGGAAGGTAGCCAAAATTCTGAATTTAAACACTCATATTTGTTTTCAATATATGAATGTGTTTCAAGAATTTGCATCAATTTGATGCAAACGATGGATGCGGGTTAAATACACAATATTTAGGAAAAGGGTCTTATTGCACATCTGCAGAGCAAGACCGTTTCATTTGATTTCATTTCATTTCATTTATTTATCTACTGGGCTTAGCCCTTACAGATAATACATCCTTATATAACTATTGACTTAGCATAAAATTATAAATATTTCTCTTAAAACTATCTCTTTCCATGCAGAAGTCTATATAATCTGGAGCTATATTGCAATAAGATAAGCATTTAGAAATTGGCTCATTATTGCCATAGTTAGTTTTATGAAATCCTACAAAAAATAAGCTTCTTTCTCTAAGAGTCCTTGTTGGAGCATAGAATGGGATTAGTTCAAGTAGTTCGGGCGAATCTATCTTGTTATCCACAATGTCTTTGATAAACATAACACTTTGTACTTTTCTACTCTGAGATAAGTTTTGAATATTTAACAATTGGCATCGCACTTCGTAGGTTGGCATATTTTCGAAATTAAATAAACGGCGTAGAGCAAAGTAGAGCAAATCTAGTAAACCTCTTTTGGATTCTTTCAATGCGAATGCTATCACGGTCGTATATCGGATCCCATATTATATTCAAGTATTCCAAAAGAGATCTTACCAGACTAATAAATAACGTTTTTAACGTAAAAGCGTCTAAAAAGTCTTTGTAATTGCGTTTTAAAAAACCGAATAATGAGTTCGCTTTAGATATAGTGTATTCTCTATGTGTATTAAAAACAAATTTCATATCAAAATAGATGCCTAAATCTTTAATAACTTCAACTCGGGAAAATACATTATTGCCGAAGCAGTAATAATAGACAATTTTAGAATTTTTTCGAGAATACGTCAACACATTGCATTTTTTAAAATTAAGCTGAAGTTCGTTAATGCTGCACCAATGAATAACGGCATCAATATCTGATTGAAGCATAGCACAGTCGGATAAACTTGTAACAGGAATGAACAACTTCAAGTCATCCGCATATAATAGACTATTACAAAATTTTAAATTTAGTGATATATCATTTATAAAAATAATAAATAACAGAGGTCCTAAATTACTTCCTTGTGGCACTCCTGAAACCACATCGATAGCTTTAGAATAATAATTGTCTATTCTAACAAAAAGTTAACGATTCGTCAAATAGGAAGCTATCCATTGTAAGAAGTTCGAATGAATCCCCAACTTTTCGAGTTTCATTAACAAGACTTGTGAATTATGCAGTCAAAAGCTTTAGTGAAGTCAGTATATAGAACGTCCACTTGTAAGCCTTTTTCTAAAGTTTCAATGCAAAAATTTGAAAAAATGGCTAAGTTAGTGCAAGCCGACCTGCCAGCGAAGAAGCCGTGTTGATTGGTCGATATGTAATGTTTTATCTCAAAGAATAAACGCTTGTTAACAACAACCATATCTAAGACTTTCGGTATAATCGAGAGTTTCACGATTGGTCTATAATTTTCAACAAAGTTTTTCGGTCCTGATTTGAAGATTGGAGTAATATAGGCTATTTTCCATTCATCTACGAAAGTACCAGTTGAGAGGGACCTGTTCAAAATATGTGTTAAAGCCGTATAAAGTGAATGTGCACAATTTTTCAAAAATAGCTAGTGGTGGAAGCAGATCAAATCCTGCTCCTTTACTAGGGTCTAATTCTAAATGAGATTGCAGACCGTTCTATTGATGGTCATCACAAAAAAGCGCTTGAGCCATAATAATATAGATTTTTTTTATCAGTTATTTTATTTATACAGGGTGTCCCAGACCTAGAGGACAATTCAGCGGGGGGTGATTCCTGATGATGAGACGAGCAAAAAATTAAGTGGGTGGGGGTGGTCGCAAATGCCCCCTAGGGAGGTAGGAGTGAAAAACAAAAAAAAATGGTGTCATTACGTTTTAATCAATTACTTACATGTCTCTGCAACGATTACCAAAGTTGCTAGCTTTTTGAAAAGAAAATTAAATGTCCTTTAAGTTATTAGCACGAAGTTTTGCCATAAAGTCACAATGTAAAAAGTTATAAGCACCTAAATTCAAAAAATTAGTTTTTTTTTCTTTAAAAAATCAACTTTCAAGGCAATTTTCTCGAAAAAAAAAACCAAATTGTTTATAATTTTTTTATGACGTTATTTTTTTTTTCTTACTTAATTCTTACCACTTTTTCCTCTCTCTTGTGTTTTAAATGCTAACACTGCAACAGTGTTAATTATGATAACAATAACAATTAAAACAGTTCGATTTAACGGATTTTTTTTAAATACCCGCTGTATTGTCCTCTAGGTCTGGGATACCCTGTATTATAAAAGTAACAATATTACATCATTATGCCATGTCAAATCGATTTCAACCAAATCTGAAAAGAAAATATACATATATAATTAAAAGAAGTTATCGCTATATGTATAGGCCCCTGTTCCATAAGTAGTCCTTTACGATGACCTTTATAACTTCTCAACAGTTCACCTGAAATTATTCAAATTAAAACAAAATAATATTTTAATAGTTAATCTACTGCGTGATCGAAGTTTTCTTTATTTTTTTATTTTTTTTTTTTTTTTTTTTGAAAATTAACAAAAATTAACAAAGCAGAAAAAAACAACTACAGATTGTTTATAAAAAATGGAAGTTTTTTAAAACAAAAAAAAAAAAAAACCTTTGATCAGGCACTAGTGTAATATGTTTCACAAAAGCTATATAAATTTCATTCAAATCCACCGAGCGGTTTTGGAATGATAGTGGTCACCGACCTAAAATATATAGTTTTGAGAAAATTAAATTTTTGCACTCGATTTATGTATAGAAAGAGGAATTATTTAATTACTTACACCAAGGCATATATTCCGGGGCCATATACTAATAGTAGGGAAGTGGGCTGGGTTGTAAACCGGGCTGAGTTGTGAACCATTACTTTTTTCGTTCAATAATTGAGAAATCGCCAATCTTCCAACTGCTAAATTTGTCTTTTGACATGACTCAATTTTTGCCGTAACACCAAAGTGTACAGATGTATTGCTTGTGCCAGAGACAGACATCGTGTTTGAAAATCGACTTACTTAACGATAATACTTATCGATAAATATGCCTCTTAAAAAACCTCTAGTGCCTTTTTGAAATTATTATACACACAAAGAAGCACGTTTTAAAATAACTAATTTTTAATCACGGTTCTTGTCCGTATTTTATGCAAGTTTGAAGCAATTGCATCATTTTTAAAAGTCCTCTTTCCAGCTCTCTGGTAAAGCACATTTTCATATCAAAAACTGAAAAGTCATTAAAAAGTAATTTTCTTTTGTCAAATTACTTGAAAATGAATCCGCTTGTAAAAAATATTTTTATTTTTACTACTTTTTTCCAATGAAAAATGAAACTAGCAGCACTGCGAATGTCAAGAAATATATGCAGGTCTTATTACTGCCAGTATAATTTTGGCAAACAACATATAGAGGTAAGTTCCGACAAATTATTGTTCCGATAAAATTACTTGCCTCAAGACATATTTCTTAAGTAATTATTTGAGAGCTGGATAGAGGCCTTTAAGCAAAAACGAATGCAGATAATGCATTCTTGTAAGATAGGTAGCATGTTATTTATAAATTTTTGTGGAAAAAAGAATTTTTGAAATATCTTCATCATTGATCAAAACAAGTTTATTTGATGATATGAGGAGCATCACAAACTTTGGGCTTGTTTTTATAATTGAACAAATGCTTGGGGAATGCCCCCTAAAATCCAAAATTTGGGTTGGTTCATTTAACCTGACAGAGTAAGAAAGAGATACATTTAGGAATGACACCTAATTATTGTTATATCAAATTATACCTTTATATGTCATAATAATGTTCACCAATACTTTTCTAAGAGATTATTTTTAACATTTTCTGTGATAATGTTATAATCTATGTGATAATAATCACTTACAATGATTTGCATTTAAGGTTTTTATTAAGGTCACCTTCTACATTTGAAATTTTTTTTTACGGAATTTTTTTTCTTGTTTATATGAACTAGCATAGTATGTATTGGGAACATACTGCGATAATTTCTAGGAAATCAATAAGTATTTTTTTTTTATTTTTTTTAAGTCAGTCACAAAATCACGTCATATGCACATTTTTGATGATCAACCTTCTTTTCATATGTATGTTATATTGATTTTGTATTCTTTCAAGAAAAGTAGTAATGAAATGTTAACATGGCTCTGTAACACCCACCACCGAACGAAACGTTGTTCCCAGCCTCATTTCCGAAGAAAAATTGTCCAATTATGCAACCACTCTACAATCCCCACCAAACTGTCACTCTCTGTGGATGCATCGGCTTCTCGACAATAACGTGTGGGTTTTCCGAGCCGTGTAGCCGACGAGATAAAAATGCGCCTTATCAGAAAAGATGATTTTTCGCCCGAAATCGTTGTCCAATTCAAGCTGCTCTCTAGCCCAAACTCCGAAGCGATAACGAAGCAGGTGAACGTGCGCCTTCAATTGTTGAGTCAATTCGACCTTGTAAGCAAATAATCCGAGATCTTTGTGCAGAAATTATATCCAGCTCACCAAGTGCAACATCACCATTGAAACATTTGCAGCTATAGTTTTCAGTTTTGAAAGAGTAGAGAGGGTCGGTCGATACCTTAATTTAACCTTAAGAATGTTAACTGTTTTTGAGAATTTCATAAAGGAGCACTCAATATTGAGACGCGCAGATAAAGGGGTCGGACGAAATGATAACCTTAAAAATAAGAAAAAAACACCATATCTCGAAAAGAAAGCAAGACAGGCCAAAAATAATAGTTATACGAGGGTTGCTACGTATATTTCGGGAATAAATATAAAGACCAAATTTTTCTGCACTAAAAATAGCTTTATTATTCTTCGAAATATTCACTCTTATGATTAATTAATTTTTGCATGCGTTCCAACCATTTGTCAAAACATTTATTTCATTCCGCTTGAGACAACTCCAAAACACAGTTTTTGAACGCATCAACGGCTTCTTTTGGCGTCGAAAATAGTTGTTCACGCAGTTTGTCCTTGATATGAAGGAACAAAAAATGTCATTGGATGTCAACTCAGAACTGTATGGCAGATAACCCATTAATTCGATGTTTTAAGTGCCTTAAGAGCAGATTCAAAGAGAGAAAGAACCTCGCATTGCCTTGATGAAGAATAATTCTTCAGCACTTGTTAGTTTTCCTTATTTCAGGGAACACTTCTGGCAAACAAAAGGTTGTGTAACATTCCGAATTGAACTTTCCACGTGTCTTAAGTGGTAACGTGGTCACGTGAAAAGTTTTTTGAAAGAAACAGGTGACCATTTTCTACGCAGTTCTTTGATACAACTGACTGCTCTTTACTTTTAGGCTCATACGCATATATCAATGATTCGTCACCATTTACTTTTTATATACATCTCTTGAAGCACTGCGATTGTATTTCTTGAGCGTTTCTTTGCACTAATCGACACGAGCCTGTTATTAAACAAATTAAGTGGAATCCAACGTGAACAAATCTTTTTCACAACAATATGTTCATGTACGTTTGATGATAGAAGTATACCCATGGATACCTCAATCTCAAGGTATGTCATGTCACATGACGATCAAGCATTATCAGTTCGCGCACAACATCAGTGTTTTTTGGCACAGCAACAAATTTTCAACAACGGATCCGCTTGAATTCTGTGTACCACCGATATTCAAAAGCTTTTGATGGTGCTCCATCACTAACAGTCGAATTGGGTCCATCATTGCACTCTTGTTGAAGTAATTCTCGTCGAAAGTTGTAAAAATTAATCGCACGAAAATGTTATCTATTAATTTAATTTATTTGTTGAAATTCAATTTTAAAAGCACTGAAAACAACACAATAAGTGCACGTACACCAAAATGATATGAGAACGTAAAGGGTGTTTATTTAGCTGCGTGAGAAGTTTCGATGGTTGTTGTCTATGGTTTGACAGTTGAGAATGTCAAACTGTGTTGACATTTCTGTTCAGTAAGGTTTGGCAATTCATCATGAATCGTTGAACGCCAGAACAACGCTTCCAAATTGTGGAAATTCACTTCACTTCACTGTGAATGGAAGTGCATTCACTGTGGAATGCACTTGGCCCATTTTAAATTCAACATAATCGGCCAAGTGAGCAAGCAATTCATGCAGTTATTGATCGTTTTCGCACTAATATTACTCTTCTCGATTCAAAACCATCAACAAGACAAAGAAATGTGCGTACCGAAGAGAATGTTGCTGCTATAGCGCGAAGTGTTAAAGAAGACGCCGAAATGTCGATTCGTCGCCGTTCTCAACTTGTTGGCCTTTGTTCTTCGACTACGCGGAAAATTTTACGTAAGGATCTTGGCTTAGAAAAAAATAAAATAAACTGGCCATTTCAGCCCTTGAAAGGACTTTGACCGAACTTCTTATAATCAAATTGTGTTGTGCGTGTTATTAAATGTTTGATCACAATTGACCGAAAACTGGACCAACTAGTTTTATGCCGACTCCGAACGGCTAATGTGCATATTCTCAAGAAGCTTTACATGGCATTATTTACTCTCCGAGGCTTGCCATTGTCTGCAGAGAGGTGACGGCCGAACAGAAAAATTAATTCAATTGAAAGAACTTTCTGTGTTAGATGGAATTGAACCAGGGTTCTCTGGCGTATGGGTCACGCATTCTACCCACTGCGCCACGGCCGCCGTGATCTTGGCTTGTGTGCCTATAAAATACAGCTCATGAAAGAATTACATCCAAATGACCATAGTTTACGTCTGATTTTTGCTGATGGAGCTAATTTGAAACTGACCGAAGATGAGCATTTTTAACGAAGAATTGTGTTTAGTGATTAAGCTGATTTCTGGTTCAATAGCTTCGTCAATAAGCAAAATTGGCGTATATGGAGCGAAGGCAATCCTCAAGCCATAAACGAATCACCATTACATCCATTAAAATTGACTGTTTGGTGCAGTTTACACGCTGGCGGCATCTTCGGTCCTTATTTCTTTCGAAATGAGGAAGGATCTGCCGTTACGTTGAATGGCGAGCGCTATCGAGTTATGCTGACTGATTTTTTGTTTCCAAAAATTAATCAACTAAAGATTGACGACATTTCGTTACAACAAGATGGCGGAAACGTCGGTTTGACTAAAATAGCCTACGTAGTTTTGAAACGAAGTACACGCTAAGCGAGCGGTACGAGCAACCTTATTTTATCCGATTATTGTATGAGAGATATATTGTGCAACAAGTTAAAATTTGTTTGTCAAACAACAAGTGACAGCAACCTACTACTTAACGGCACTAAAGATTATCACAAATATTAACTAATTACACATTGTAATCAATACTTAGTATTCATGAGAAAATTTAATAAATAAAAATTATATTAGCCTAAAGCAATTAACAATTGACAGCTAATAACTGGAGTTAATTGGCATTATTTGGTTAGTTTAGTATTTTTAGTTTTAAAGACACGCATGTCATATTTCAGCAATTACACCAGTAAAAAGACATTATTTTTTATCATTTGATGCAATCAAGTCGTCTTAAAGTCTCGCTCTCCCCAACTACTGAAAATTGCTCATTTCAGATATAATTTTATTTATTTGACATTTGAGGCTGAGGAGGAGAATGGGGTTTGCAAACAAATTAACATGATTTGTGCATTTATATTTAAGGAATGTGCCCGCTGTAAATAATATTGCTGCTATTTCAAATTCAATGACAAGAAAAGTTTCAAATTAATAGGAGTGGCTTTAGAAAATTATACTGTTACTTGATTATGTTTTTATTCTTATCTGCACTATACCACAAAATTTGATAGATGCTTAGGATGATTTACTCAGTTATGCCGAAAATATTTTAATTTTGAAAGCAATACAATCACGTTTCTGCCATTGAAGCCATTTTTGAAAAGATTGATGGGTGGTCGCTATACTTCCGGTTATTGATGGCTTCATTGTGCGGCGTTGGTTTGGTAACTTGACACGGTTGTCAGATTTGCAATAATTTTGTATAAAAAAAGCATTGTTGAAAATAATAATGGTTGACACGTAGATGTTATCGATTTTAAACAGAATGATTTTACATATTGTTTTTACCTAATAATTCTTTTTTTATGATGTTAGTTTTTTACATCTAAGTGTGAAAAAAAACAAATCATATTCATTAATAACACTGTGCAACAGAAAAAAATAATTATAAAAATAGCGGTCTCAGTATAATGCCAACTCATTTTTATATTAATTGTTATATTACACTGCTTTACAACTCGGAAATATCTAAAACGACACAGTTATGGGCGAGTTAATTTGGACACCGACAACACAAAAATCATTACATTTTTTTTCATGTGTAGGGTTTTTAAGATAACGATACTTCTGTATGCCTGGAGAGAAGACTTCATTCAAATTGACTTGCAGCGAAAATTACTTGCCCGATGGAAATGAACAGTATATGACTGAAAACACAATTAAATTTCTTTCCATTGATATATCGATTGTATCAATCGGATAAAAAATGTTCAAGTGATGGCTTGTCAATTTAATTTTTTACAATTTTCATGTTAAAAAAAATCGATTAAGTAATTTTTTTCAAGTTAAGTTAAGAGTTCTTCCTTACCTTGCGCAAATCGGAATTTTTATCGGCCCATACTGATATGAAGACCTCATCTTCTACACTTGCCCAAGTTCTTTTCTTCGCTTTTTTTCTTTATTTTTTGCAAATAGTAAATTGCACAATTTTAAAAAAGCTTTTTTTTTACATTTCTCACCACAAAATTGTTTAACGTACCTTGTAATCTAAAAATTTGCATCTGAACAAATTTTTGACGTAGAATACGTCATTCTCGGAGGTAAGTAGGGTGGTTGATAGTGATCAGGTGTCGGTATTTATATCACAACTTGAGCCTTTGGTGTGCCTAAAGTACTGATCGTACAATGTAGATGCTAGCACTTGTTGGTCTGCTTGATCCTCACTGGGAGAAAAATTTATGTTTGAACTCTCTAACTTATGTACATAAATTTTACACAATTACATGAAATATAAAGCCAATATTTGATGTTTTTGTTTGGTTAAGTTTGCTACTTATTTATCGACGGTTTCCGGTTTTTTCGACGGTGAAGATAGCGCCATCTAGCGTGAAGACATAAATCTTATAATTTAAAAAAGCATACTTTTGGGGGCATGTTGTTTTTAATAGAATCGCGTAGCCCAGTAATTCTGAGTAATTTTGAGGGGCATGCTTTTTTAACAGAATCTGTTATTGAAATGTCAAATTCCGCAGCCAATTAAATATCCGGGCATATTATCGACAGTGAAATTTTGTCATTTCGACTCTCCACATGGGTTGTTGAACTTGGTAGCATTCAACAAATTTTTCGACTCTGCAGTACTAGGTAGCAAAAAACATTCCGCTGTTGCTTTATTTATCCATTCTTGCTAAATATTTTTTAAAAAAGATGTCATCAAAAGCGAATCGCAGCAAATATTATGCGAATCGCAGCACATATTATGTGAATCGAAAACGAAAGTTATATATCGACAAAACCATAAAATTTGTATGGGAGCTCCCCTAAGGAGTGGTCGGAGGGAATAGGTATCAGAAGCAAAAATGTTCCTTTTGCAAAAGTAATGGGGGTCGGCCATACATATTAACCCTTTCCGGTACTCTTTTAAAGGTCATATGCTCAGGTGTATGGAATAAATATACAAAAACCATAAAATTTGTATGGGAGCCCCCCAGGAGTGGACGGAGGGGATAGATGTCAAAGGCAAAAATGTTCCTTTTGCAAAAATAATGGGGGTCGGAGATACATATTAACCCTTTCCGGCACTCTTTTAAAGGTCATATGCTCAGGTGTATGGAATAAATATACAAAAACCATAAAATTTGTATGTGAGGCCCCCTAAGGAGTGGTCGGAGGGAATAGGTGTCAAAGGCAAAAATGTTCCTTTTGCAAAAGTAATGGGGATCGGTCGTACATATTAACCCTCTCTGGCACTCTCTTAAAGGGCATATGCTCAGGTGTATGGAATAAAGATACAAAAACCATAAAATTTGTATGGGAGCCCCCCTAAGGAGTGGTCGGAGGGAATAGGTGTCAAAGGCAAAAATGTTCCTTTTGCAAAAGTAATGGGGATCGATCGTACATATTAACCCTCTCTGGCACTCTCTTAAAGGTTATATGCTCAGGTGTATGGAATAAAGATACAAAAACCATAAAATTTGTATGGGAGCCCCTCTAAGTAGTGGTTGGAGGGAATAGGTGTTTAAGGCAAAAATGTTCCTTTTGCAAAAGTAATTGGGGTCGGTCGTACATATTAACCCTCTCCGGCACTCTCTTAAAGGGCATATGCTCAGGTGTATGGAATAAAGATACAAAAACCATAAAATTTGTATGGGAGCCCCCCTAAGGAGTGGTCGGAGGGAATAGGTGTCAAAGGCAAAAATGTTCCTTTTGCAAAAGTAATGGGGGTCAGTCATACATATTAACCCTCTCCGGCACTCTTTTAAAAGTCATATGCTCAGGTGTATGGAATAAATATTTTGCTAAATATTTTTTAAAAAAGATGTCATCAAAAGCGAATTGAATAATTCTACGTCTTGTGTTATGACATAGTCGAAACTACTGTATCTTTTTTTATATTGAAAACAAATTTGAGCTTTAAGCCAAGTATGTTGACAACAAGACAACATGAAGACAAAGAAGGCAACAACCAACAACAACGGCTCTGTGTAGAGCAAATCACACTGCTTGACTATACAGACTGTTTCGTTGACCCCCACACCAACTCATATTTTTTTATTTGAAAATTAGCATACCTTAAGGCATATCTCAAATTGAGTTTTGATAAACACAGAAAGAAAGTTCAGTTTCATCCTGCAAAATTGTACTGGAGAGCCCAAGAGTTTATTTTGCGTTCAATGGCAAAACTGAACTTTGTACTGATAACTCAAACTAAACTCTCTGTGAAGACAGGGCATAATTGTTAAAATGCTCTCATGTTCAAACGTTTTGTATGAAGCAGACCGTAATTAGCAGTGCGCTAACACCAACCCATCTGAATTTCCAATTTTGACAGATCGTAAAAAACAAATTCTCAACAAGTGACATAATAAAAATTAATCGTTGTGAATCTTTTTATAACGAATATTAGTTAATAAGGAAGGAATCAGGAGTTTAGTGAAGCATCTGAAATATGCGGTGATTACGATTTTTCAGAGTGGTTGTAGGATCAGCGTTGCTTTTCCGTGTGTGAATGGTACAAATGTTATTTTTTCATGTTTTTGTTGTTTCTTTATAAATATATGAATACTAACAAAAAATTATAACGGTTGTTAATCATTTAAAAATTTTTCAATTTTTTTATTTTGGCAAAAGGTAAATTTTCTCCGAAAGTGGTACATTTTTTCCCAAATAGTGGTAAATTTCAGTTCGTCTCTCTGGCAACACTGGTTCAGTGGGGAATATTCTGTATGAAGAAGCATAAGCCATGGTTGATCACGACAACGCTTTGCGAGTCGTAATATAATCGTATCTCGAATTTCATATGAAATACTTATGACGCTTCGTAAGTTCTTATGAAATACGAACTAACGATGCTCTTTAAAAGTGACATGAAGCACCTTATTGTTTTTTCTTTGCTCAGTTACCAACAGCAATAAAATGTAATAGCTTCATTATAAAACATAATTTCTTCATCCATCAATTTTCAATTACACAGTGCGACAAAATACAATTTTTGTAAGTAGCATTCGTATATTTTTTAAAAACAATTTGGCAATGTTTCATCCAAAGAAACTATAGGGTGTATCAACAAGAGATGTATTGTTGCCAATGTGTATTCCTTAATAGCGGGTCGCTTGGCAGTTTTGGCAGATATTGTAATTCATACATAATCTCCATGTGTCCACTATACATATTAGCCCATAAAAATAAAAGAGACGTTCAAATAATTATTTGTTTTATTTAAAACACAAGTTCTACACCTCTTGTTGATACCTTCACATATTTCGCCCCTTCAAAGCATCTGTTAGTATACGGTTGTAAAATGAATGAAGTTTTTTTTTACAAATATTAGCTTGTATGTGAAAGATTTTAGTTGCATTGTTCATCATTTGAAAATGAACACTAAATTATTGAGTTTATTTTAAAACGCATTTTGAAAATATTAATGTGACTCATAAAAATTGTAATCAATTGCTTGTGTGTTATTGCGAATTGTAATAAAAACGTGCCGAGGTGCTATTTAATATCCCAACAAATTCTGAATACTAATGAAAAATAAGACAAAAATTCCAAATGAAAGTTATTCATTTTAATAAGTTTTGTGTGCAGATTTCTGAGTCTTAACCCCGTTCAGGCTTAAGGTGCAAAAATGCCAAATGTTTATACATATTTTTAGTTTCTGCTACAATATGTTACATATCTAAGGGAATAAAAATGTTAAACGAAATACCTCTTGAAATTTTTTTGCTCAAGTGAGTAGAACAACTAATTTATGGTATTTTTCTAATAACTAATATTATCTTACATTAAGATATAGAAATGTTCGTAGATAATTGTAAACAAATATTATTTCAGATTAGAGACCACATCAAATTTCTTATCACAAAGCAATAAATCTACTTCCGTTCTACGGATACGTAGAAAAATGTTTGTTGGCAATAACACATTTCCGAATAGCAAACTTAAGGCGGGGGTAAGGTTTTAAAACTTTTCTTTTTTGCAATTTTTTTTTTTGTTATTTATTTTTACTTTTTTTTCTGAATGTATATGTCCGAGAGTATTCAAGTAAGTCGGAGCAACTAACTAACATACACAGTTTCTAGCGACCTGCCCTCACATACCGGATGTTCCAGCATAAAAAACTTTTAATCAATTTTCTCGCAAATGTCATTTTTGAAGTTCGTGAACATTAGCTGCATTCCCGTAGTCGTTGATCTAGAGCGTGGCTCTATTTTATTCACAAAGCAAAAACAAAATTTAGAACCAGCTCTTTTCCTGGCTCTATTTCTGATCTGAAAATGCTGCCAAGTTTAATGTATTTTTTGTCAAAAACGAACATAGTTGGCAAATCTAAAGTATGCTGTTCTGTATTGATTTCTATTGTTATCAAACAGCTGTTTCAAGACAGTGGTGCCAAATTGTTATAAAGTTGAACTAAAGTTGTTCCACTGAGATTTGATCTGATCCAATCCCACGGGAATGCAGCTATTATAACTCAAAAACTACTTGCCTGATCCTTTTGAAATTTACTATTTTTACACATATGTAAATCAACAGGTAATTAGAGGGTCACGGACTTATATATTGATATTTTTACTTGAAAATTTCTCCAAAGATACTTCAGATGTAGATATCTCAAAAAAAAGGCCTTTTTCGCCTTTAAAACATGGTGGAGTATAGATGATTCCTTATTGGACTGTCGAAGGCGGCTTTATAACCGACAAAAAGATGATGTGTGTCGATTTGTTTTTCTAGGGTCTTCTCCAAGATTTGTCGTAGCGTAAATATCTAGTCTATGGTGGATTTGCCAAGTCTGAAGCCACACTGATAAGGTCCAATGATAAAGTTGACAGTCTTTCACATAATACGCTCGACAGGACCTTATATGCGATATTAAGAAGGCTAATCCCACAGTAGTTGGCGCAAATTGTGGGATCTTGTGGATTGGGCAGAGCACACTGAGGTTCCAATCGTTTGTAATACATTCCTCCTACCATATAGGAGCTCATGAATGCATTTTAATGGAGCTTCGTCTCTATTCTTGACGAGTTCAGCAGGTGAGCTATCACTTCCTTCGGCTTTGTTGTTTTTAAGCCGAGCTATAGTTTTCAAGACTTCATTATAGTCGGGCAGCGGAACTTAAAAGCTGTCGTCCGCAATTGGGGTTTTCGGGATATCATCTCTAACAGCGGAATTGTTGTCAATGTCACCATTCAGAAGCCTAGAGAAGTGTTCCCTCTACATCATCAGTGTACTCTGGATATCGGCCACTAGATTCGCGTTTTTTCCATGCAGGAAGAGGTCCCGTTCTAAAGGCCATCGTCCAGATGTCTTATTTTTTATCGAAAAATTTTCAAACCTCATTCATATCACCATGCAAAGCATGCGTTACAACCGAATGCAGAGTGGTTTTGTAAGCGGCGTCTTTCTCTGCAGTGTCGTTGCAACACTACTGGGTGTGCCACTGGGGTCGGCGAGGGCAGTCAATCACATCTTCGGAAGAATAGAATAGAAAATGTGTGTCCACTGCGCGCATATGTCGTGGATCGAAGGAGTGCTTTTTTGACGAAGGAGTCAGAGTCGAAAAGCGAAGTCTTTCTCTATGTTGGATTGCGTGCATTCGCCTTCATATCTTGTTCATATCATTCGTGTATATCGTGTATCAACGACGTGCGATACATCTGATAGGGGATGAAAAAATTTCATCTTCCACCAACTTTCTTGGGCATCGACACAATGTTGGTTGACTAAGCCTTTTGTACAAGTACTATCATGGGAAGTGTTCAAGGGAGATACATGACCTGACCCCATCAGCTCGTGTGTTTCCCAGGTCCACTCGGGCAGCGCACCAAGCCCATCGCTATACCATTGCCTTGATGCCCAATAGACGAGCGAGCGTATTCCACGGCAGTTTTGAGCTACATAAATTTAAAACTAATCTTCACCGACACTACTCCATCTTTCCACCCTCCAACTTACTATCACCCTTCTTCCGAATCAACACGATGCTTTAGAATTTATAGGGAGCATCCCCTGAGCGTCTAGTCTAAAAAAAAAGAATTTTACACCATTTAAGGCGAAAACAAACTTTTCGAAATTTTTAAACATTTTGTTTTTTTGCCTTTCATTCCTTTTACCCAATAATTATTGGCTAAAGTCACATATTTTCTTATGGTTTTTATGATAGTGAATTTTTGACTTGGGCTTAATCAAAAGCAATAGGAGATAACCATCAGGTAACGACAACATAAGTACCTTCTGTTCAAAATTGAACCGGACTGTGCGAATGAAACAACAACAGTAGTCATAGAGATAATAATTTTTTTAAGGCTGTTAACACTGTTATAGGCTTTGGCGTTAATTTTTAGAGCTATCTGTAGCGCAGTTTCTTTCTTATTGCTTCGTAAACAAATTCACCTCGAGTATGACTTCATAATGGAAAAAAACATTGAGCAAAGAGTGTGTTGCAATTGTGTTTTACCAACAGAATTTCTTGCTCTATCATGTACGCAGGCATTTGAATGGTACAAATTGTTTAAAGAGGGTCGTACATCAGTTGACAACTTGTCTCACCCATGGTTGAAATAATAAGGTTATCTCGGGGCTGATTGTTCTCTCCTCTCAGCACCAACAGTTGTCAAAATCAATGAAAAGCAACAACAAATACTTCATCGGCTTCAAGACCTAACCAAAATAGACGATTTGCTCCGTAACGAATGAAGACGAAAATGTTCGCTTAAATGAATTTCAATGTTGTAACCCAAAATGAACAAACGTAAACTTATGGAAACTAAACGAAACGGTTTGACGAGACGTTCTGTTCCGTAATAACTCGTCAACAACAACTGTGCAGGTAGTCTTCTTCTTTTTTCAGACGATTGGAGGAACTCGTTTCATTTTGGGTTAAATGTCAAAACAGACGTAACGAAAGGGAACGTTCGGCAAGTTGCAATCGTCTCGGTTCGTCTATTACTATGTTTCCATGGCGAGTTAACTCGGGGTTAGGGTTTTCGTCGAGTTAAGAAAATGGCGTCGCTAACTCGATAGTGTTTCCATGCACAGCATCGAGTTGAGTCGAACTTGTCAATTTCATTTGCATTTTTGTTATTGTTTTACTAGCGAAATGGATACTAAATGGCAGCATTCACTTTGACAGATAGAACCCAGTTAAATCTTACAAGTTTCGTGGAGTTTCGTGGAGTTTCTTGGATTTAACGAAACTCAACTCAACTCGCGTTTCCATAGCGAGTTAACCCCGAGTAAACCCCGAGTTAACTCGCCATGGAAACATAGTATATTTTGGTTAAGGCTTTACATGTTTTCAATTTTCGCTTTCAGATTTTGTATGAGCTGTCAACTTCGATTTGATATTTATAGGCACTCGCTCTCACCCTTGCGACAAGCTTATTTATTCAACCATGGCCTCATCTACTCGTCCAGCAACATCAATAAACAATGAAAATGTCAAAAAAGTAAAGAAAATTGTGCTCGAAAATCATCGTGCGACCGTGAGAGATATAGCTGCCGAGCTTGATATATCGACTGGATCGACGCACTCCATTTTACATGATGTTTAGTCATGCAACTATTTGCAGCGCGACTTGCGCCAAAATTGCTGAATTTCCTTCGAAAAGATTTTCGCAAAACTGTTGCTCAGAAGATGCTTTTAATGGACGATACGGATATTCAGTGTGGCGTCCGTGGCGTAGTTGGTTAAAGTGCGTGTCCGCTATGTCAACGAACTTTGGAGACCCAGGCTCGAACCCCAGCAGCGACAGAAAATTATTTGAATTAAAATGATTTTTCTGTACGGCCGCCACCTCTCTGCAGACAATGGCAAACCTCAGAGAGTAATCAAAATGCCATGTAAAGCTTCTTGAGAACGAGAACATTCCGTTCATCGCCGTTCGGAGTCGGCGTTAAGCCGGTCCGGTTCTCGGTCAATTGTGTACAAAACTTAATAACACGCACAACACAATTGATCATAAGAAGCTAGGTCAAAGTCCTTTCAAGGGCTGAAATGGCCAGTTATTTATTTTTTTTTTATTTTTTTACGGATATTCAGTGCATCACTACTGGTGACGAGACTCGGGTGTACGAGTATGACGTCGAAACAGCTTAACAATATACAGAGTGGCACTATCCAGATGAGCCGAAACCCAAAACCACGACAATGTCGTTCAAAAATTAAGGTGATTTTGGCTTAGGCATCCTCGGGAGTCGAGTAGGTAGCGTGATGGACTACCACCCCAGAGGTCCCGGGTTCGAATCCCATTTCGCTTTCCCATTTCCCATTTCGGTCCTTCGCTTTAAGTCTTTCGCATTTGCAATTTTCTATCCTCATTTCTAATCAACTGAAATTGAAAATTCATCAATATTTACGACTTGAAGTTGTAGTTGATGGTAGAGAAGTTTGTGGATGAGATTGCTTTATAACTTGAATTGACTGAGGTAAAGGTGCACATAACACTTGCCTCAGATTCAAGTTCACATGTTTGCTTTGGCTTTCCACCACGTTTAGAACATTATACACTTGTTTCACTTGAGTGACCTTTCCTTCCCACTAATCTATCACTCCATTTCGAATCAAGGCAGACTTAACTGAATAGGTATTCCAACTGAAATCCTTGGTTCAAAGCTAATAAAAAGAAAAAAGCTCACACATAGCGATTATTAGACAAAAAACGATATCAATATCGTTTAACAAGCACCATATTAACCAGATATGGCCCCGTGTGACTTTTTCCTATTCTCCAAACTCAAATTTTCGGTTCGTGGAAAAATGTTTGAGACGATTGAAGTCGCCGATCAGAATCCGCAGAGGGAGCTAAAGGTCATTCCGAAATCGGCTCATCAAAAATGCCTTCAAGAATGGAAAAAACGTTGGCATATGTGTATCGCCTCCGATGGTGATTATTTTGAAGGTGATAAAATAAATATTGAAGAATAATTAACCGTTGTTGTTTTATTTGCACAGTCCGATTCAATTTTGAACAGAAGGTATATCAAATGTATTACGAAATGCATTAAAAAAAAATGACGAATTAGCTCTTTCAGCCTTTTTAACAACTTTGAAGCTTTTTCTCCTTTCAAGAAACCTCGATTCTTATGATAAAAAATTCCGTTCTGCGTGTTATTTAATTTTGAACAAAATTAAGCGAGAGCTGAACCTAATTTTAACCTATACCGATGTTTTACATGTTCTTAAGAAGCTTCAGATGTCCTTTTTCTTTCCGAGGATTGTCATTTTTTTTGCGAGAAAAATCACCAATCTTGTTTCGAAATCAAATAATTTTAATGCATATAATTTTAAATATAGTTGATTAAATAGTTGAATCTTAATACTTAAATTTATTAAAAAAAAATTAAAAAGAAACTGACTTACACAAAACTACCTTTTCGCTCTTCAACACAGATGCTTGGCCACCAACAATCTTATCGGGCTATTGGGCATGCTGTCGACTCAACTACTAAAAATGTATGTGCCCGAACATGTCTTTCAAGACTACATACGCTGGGATTGCGCTGGCAAGGTTTTGTGGCGTTTCTTTGGTCTCAGTTCAGGTTGTATTGCTGCAGTCATGGCCATTGAGCGTTGGATGGCGTTGGCAAGACCGTTTATCTATCACAAGGTAAGCAGCGAGGCGACCAATTTTAAGCAACACAAGGTCAAAAATAAAAACTAAAAACTACAATTTATTTTTTTCTTTTAGCACATAACATATGAGCTGGTGCGCAAGACCATCAACTCACTGATACTGATTGCAGTTGTAATCACCTTTTTACCGTTCTTCGGCTTTGGTGCATACATTGATGAAAGCGGAGAGAAGTCAAAATGTTTGCGTTACCGTGATGCAGAGGGCTTTTGGAACAAGACGTATGCTGTGCTCTTCATGTTGTTCGGTAAGTTTGAGCTGCTGCGAATCAACCTAAAGCACACAAAAAGACTGGTTATATTAGAAATTAATAGAAAATGCAATTGAAAAATATCAATTAAAACGAGATTTTAACCAATTTTCTCGCACAACAGGAACCCTTTTGTGCGTCGTCATTGTCGCTTGTAATCTTTTTGTAACTCGTGTCCTCTGCTTCATTGGACGCAGTCGCACAACAAAGCGTCACATGCACTACGATCTGGTAAACCGCGAAAAAGGACGTGCTGGTGGCATTGTCGAGGGTGATAGTAACAGCGGTTCTTCGCTGTACCATCATCATCACAGCAACAGCGTAACAATGACTGCTTCAGCATCGCCCGATGAAATTAAATTCGCCAAATTGATGGCTTTTCTGAGCATATCCTTCGTCATCTGTTGGATGCCCCAGATGGTAAATAAACTTTGATTTGAATTTAATTAAAACCACTTTAACATAATAAATACTCACTTCCGTTTTACGTTCACTGCCGCAGATTGCGATTCCGATGGCCATATTACCGAATCGTGTACCCAAGTCACATCCCTTCTTTCTGGTCGCCGATGTTTTGATGGCGCTACACTTTACATCTGATCCTTACGTTTACGTGCTGAGCCGCACCAAACACTCGTACGTGCTGGGTTGTATTAAGCGTTGGCGTGGCGGTCTTAAGCGTTCACAAAGTGATCAAAGTCGCCTACGTACCACGGTGGAGCAACATACGCTGGATTGTGGTTTGAATTAAATTGTAGGTGCCAAAGCAGCCCAAAACAAAAAAAAAAAAACAAAAAATACAAACAACTAATTTTAAAGACATGTACTTAATTGATAAGCTGTAACTGTTAATCGATAACTTCTCTCATTTCCAAGTGTTTAGCTGTAAGTTGTAAATAAAGTTTTATCATACTCACATTTTTGAAGAGAAGCATTTTTCCTCTCCTCGGATATGCCTTAAAATGATGGCTCAGTTGTATTTATTCATAAAGAATAGTAAGGTGCGTTTCATAAACATAAGACACTAGTTTTTTTTCAAATATATTTGCTAATAACTTTGAGAGACTTTGAGAGAATAGTCTTAGGAGCAATAGAACAAATTATAAAATCGTTGTTTTATTAATTAACAAATATTTTTATCACAAAGTCATATTTTCGGTTGTTTTAGATTTATAAAATACTCTTCGTTATCGCTTAAACTAATTAAATGATTATTTCTTATTTTTTCAAGGTCTTATTACTATAAATAATTATTTATTATTATAAATTGATTATAATCAATCAGCCCTATTCTAAGAGGTCGTAATAAATCTACGAACGAAGCCTACGATACGAAAACGAAAAGTTTTCTATGCTAGGTTCTGAACAAAACAAAGTGGAATATTGCCTCATGGAAATTTAATTTCGCGAATTCTAAAACAGCTGTTTTTAAAAAGAGACATGGAATTAAAAAAAGTGATTAATTGAAGTGTTAAGTTTAATGATTTTCAAGTAAAAATTGATTTAAAATTAATTCCATTGAAATTCAAATTTTTGCACAGCATGAGGAGGATATACTACAAAGAAAAGCTATGAAAGTTCGGCAAAAAGTATTGCGAGATTACAGCGACTCTTTTAAAATGGATAACGAAAACGAAATGTAGGTAGTGCATGTTCCAAAACATTTGTAAGTGCTCGACTTGGTAGATGGAAAACCATCAGCAGCAACCACGCAACTGATGGTGGAAGCCGACGTTTTTGTTTCGATAGAAGTGCATTCGTTTTTATTTATTTTTATTTTAGAAGTGCATTCGATCTGTGTCCGAATTGCGGCACTCATTATCAAGAAAAATCATTTCAAATATGCCAACTACGTCCATCAACTTTTGTCAACTATCAGGCATGCCGCGAATTGACTCCCGATTGGATTATTTCCCGACGCAACGAATTGGCCAGTTTTCA
The DNA here is from genome assembly GCA_943735915.1 of Pherbina coryleti. NCBI lineage: Eukaryota > Metazoa > Arthropoda > Insecta > Diptera > Sciomyzidae > Pherbina > Pherbina coryleti. Next base: position 79,084,683 of record OX030952.1, on the reverse strand, counting down.
AAATAAGCATTTTTGCAACAAAAAAAATGTGTCTTCAAAACCCATTCAATACATTTTCGGGAAATTTAGACACAAGTTTGGGGTTATGTTGACATTAGTGCAATGCATTTTTTCTAACTTTCGAATAAGAAACGTTTCAAAACAGCTTGAGTGCATTCAAATGGCGTGTCGAATGTTCCGTCAATAGACGAGCTACGAATGTAACTTCTGCATTTAATTAAATGCATGAATACATGCAACAATTGCTGTGGATACGAATGCCAGAGTATGAGCGCTCGTCATTTTTTGCCACTCGAATAACATTTGTCAGCCACAGTCCCACACAAAAATAAATGCATGCATATCATTCGAGTTCGTAAACAATGATTGGTGCTTAGCAGTTTGTCACGATTGCGAATAGATACAAAGGCAGCATCCAGACATTCGGATACTTCGCTTAAAACTTGTGTCTGCTGCTGCATTAATTTTTCATAAAATCATAAAATTTGTATGGGAGCATTTGTAAGGATTGGTCGGAGGGGTAAGGTCCCCAAGGGGAAAATGTTCGTTTTGCAAAAGTAAAGGGATCGTAGGACACATACATATCCTCTCCCCCGTCTAAGTGTTGGAAATAAATATACAAAAATTACTAAATTTTTATGGGAACCCCTTAAGGAGGGGATAGGTCTCCAAGGCAAAAATGTTCCTTTTACAAAAGTAATGGGGATCGGTCATACAAATTAATCCTCTCCAGCCCTCCCTCCATTCTTGAAACCATTTTTGGTACGCCGATTTCGGAATGGCAAAAACCATGAATTTTCCTTCCATAATTCGGGCCTCTTTCGCCGAATATTCTGGCACAAGGGGTTTAAAATACTCAAATAATATTGAGCGTTGACCGATTGACCTCGCGGAGGAAGCTCCGAGTGCACGACATCTTGAGAATCAAAGAAAACAGTACAAATGACCTTAATTTTTGAACGACTTGGACGTGGTTTTGGGTTTCGGCTCATCTGGATAGCGCCACTTTGCAAATTGTTGAGCTGTTGCGACATCACACTCGTACACCTAAGTTTCGTCACCAGTAATGATGCTCTGAATGTCCGTATCGTCCATTAAAAGCATCTTCTGAGCCACAGTTTTGCAATGACCATCAAATCTATACCGTAAATGCTATTTTCATAAATGGGACACCAATAGAAAGGTCTTGCTCTGCAGATGTGCAATAAGGTCTAATTTTTTCTTAAGGGGAACAACGCAGCCAGAGGCCGAAAAAAAAGGTCATGTTTGTGAATTTTTTTAAGGAAACCTATGGGATATTTTTAAATGAGGGTTTTTATACTTAAAAATATATACATTCAAGAGTATTTTTAGTTTTTTTTTTTATTAAAAAAAATTTAATATTAAGGTCGATACAGCAGTTTTTGTAGAGCGCTCTGAAAAAAAGGTTAAATGCGGTGACCAAGATTGCTCCTCCTTAATTCATCAGAAACAAAAAAATTAAATATACTATTAAAGTAAATACTTAAAACTCGGACTTGTCATAGCCGTTTTTGAAAATATTGATTTTTCACAAAATGGCGGACTTTCGAACGTAAAAAAACGATTTTCGACCAAAAATTCGTCATAGTTTTGCCTATAAAAAATGAACGAATCTAAAAAAAAAAAATCCTATGACAAGTACGAGATTATTATGTGTACAATAAACCTGCGAAAAAATCAAAACGATCGGTTCACTGAGCTTCGAGAAATCTTGGTCACCGACTTTGAAAACATGGTTTCGAGAAAAACGCGTTTGAAAATAAGCGCCAGCACTGCGCGCTCTAGAAGGCGGTTCACTCAGTAGGCTATAACTTTGATATTTTTTGAGATATTGACTTGAAATTTTCACCACATATTCTTGAGACTTAAGGCTTTAAGAAAATGCAAAAAAAAATTTTGAAAAAAAAAGTTCTGACTGCGTATCTCCCCTTAAATATTGTTTATTTAAATAAAAGCAAAACAATTTTATACAAAGAAAGTCAGTTTCCCATGTGCTGCCTTAAACTGTGATCTTTTTTTTCTGAAATTTTCCAATTTCGTGCTTTAATTGAAGTAACAAATATATTATATCTTAATGCACTTTTTCTAATATTGGCGTTTTAACGCCATATGGGGTAACTAGTTATTTATAAAAGCAAAACAAATTTTTTTATACATATTTTGATCTACATATATGACCATCGCTTACTTCACATTTGACTTCTCTCTCTCAGGCGCATTAAGTAAATCCAACTGAATCTGAGAAAAACAAAAGACATCAAAAAGCAGGATGATATCGTTTCTTCAATAAAAAAGTTCCTTTTGTTAAATAAAAAATACGCAATGTTATGCTTTTATACACCTAATGGTAGTTTTTATTTAATAATTTCCTTTTGTTGTTGCAATACATTATTTATGCTCACTGAATATTTAAATTTTGTTTTTTCACCTTTCGATCCATTTTAATGTGAAGATGTGTGTGTGCAAACAATTATGTAGAGCTTACTTTACATAAGAGAGCAAGGTCAAAAGTCCCCGAAAAATACACCAAATATCCAAAAATGAATGCTCGTCAAAACAGAACTGAATGTCATATCAGTCCGAAAATTTTAACGCGTCCTAGATAAAGGTGGCACTTCACAAATGCAACATAGAAGGCTTTATTTCTCAGGAACTTTTGACCTTGCCCTCCTAATTGGAAGTTCAAATAATTCTTGAAATTAGCATAGAAAGAAGTTCCGCGAAACGGTTACTTTATTAAAAGGATCTAAATCTTAAATTATAAATGTTTTAATATTATTGAATATTTATGATAATCTGTCTGTGGTTGTTGTCGGTCGGTAATCAAATTAAATGGTGATTCTATTTTTTTTTTCTAGTGCCATGAATAAACAAAAAAATACCAACAATGTACTGGGCCTTTCAACATGTCTTTGATCTAATTAACACATTGATAACAGATGATTGAACAGAAGTTTTCGATTTGAGCATATCTATGCCGTAGTGTCGTTCTATGGTAAATATTCCACGTTTATAAATGACAAATGTAACATTTGACAACTGCAAACCAATCAACTGTTGATGTGTCAGACCAAGGACTTATTGAACAGCCTAGTACATAAATACAATCAATGTAAATGTATCATAAAATAATAAATTTTTGTTTTGTTCTTTGAATTTTTGGTTAGCGTCAGAATTCAATGAAGATATACTGCATTGCCAGTGGTTTTAATTTTTTTGTTTTTCTTTATAGTAACAACTTAAGAGGAATATATAATATAAATGTTTAATGCATATACTTTAAAAAAAAAATCGCCTGCTGAATGTATAAATTCGCGTCATTCTCACACTCTCTCTCTTGCGCGCACGATTTAATAACGATTATAGCGTCCACGGCCACGTCCGCGCGGCGTCGCTTTTGCAGCTGAGCCACGTGCTGGCGTAGCTTTCTTAGCTGGCGAAACTTCAGCAGCAGGCGCGGGTGTTACAGGTGTAGCTGCGGCAACTTTAGCTGGTGTCTTAACGGGTTCTGGTTTGGTTTCGGCTTTAGCGGGTACTGGTTCTGGTTCAGCTTCGACTTCATGATCAGCATCTTCCTCATCTTCTTGAGCTTCCATCTCTTCAGCACCATTTTCTTCGGCGCCTTCTACTTCTTCCTCAGCAGCTTCCTCTTCGGCGCCCTCACCATTTTCAGCCATTTCGACGTCTTCATCATCACCAGTGGCTTCAGATGGATCGTAGAGCTCTTCATTACCATCACCAGCTTCTTCAGCGTTCTCACCATTCTCAGCTTTAACCTCGGCATCACCGGCTTCAGCACCAGCAGCTGCAGCCTCGGCTTCTTCAATTTTGCGCTTCTTGCGTTCACTCTCTTCCAAAGCGGCAGCAGCACGCTTCTGGGCAATCTTGGTATCGCTTGACTTCTCATTGATGAACTTCAAGAAATTGCGGTGATGGGAAACGGTGCGAGCGTGCACTTCGGCGGTAGCCTCAGTATCAAGGAATTTGCCACAGAGCGAGCATTCATAACACTCCAGCTTTGAGATGAGACCAGCGCCAACGGCACGTGTCCAATTGTATTTGGGCAAACGCGTATCGACCTCAGTGGGAATATCATCGCCTTCGGCATAGTCGACAATGCAATCTTCTGGATCGACGGGCAGAGCAACCTCCTCTTCTTCTTGGGTCTCATTCAGATCATCGCCCTCCTTAGTTTCATCGGCACCCTCTTCTCCAGCTTCTTTTTTTATCTCATCGTCACCTTCGGCTTCTTCACCCTCAGCGCCATCTTCGCCCTCTTTCTTTTCGCTATCAGCAGTGCCATCGGCTTTCTTGACGACCTTCTTCCTCTTCTTCTGTGGTGGACGCACATCCTTCAACTCATCTTCCTCAGTCAAAATGGTCAAGGTATTGCGGACGCGTTCACCCACTTTGGTATTCTTCTCTGCAGCCTTCTTCAAGTGATCGGCTGACAACAAATGCGAATCAAAATCGATGCGAGTGGCAAACTCCTTATTACATTCAATGCACTTTGGATGCAAAAACTTCTTTAGCTGCAAGTGACCATCAGACTTACGATGAGCTGACAAATGTCCATGGAAGTTCAAGTCGCACATGGTGCAGTATTCCAGTTGACGTTGCTTGGATTTGCCCATACGCTTCAAACGATCCAATTCAATGGATTTCAATTGTTCGGCAATCTTGGCCTCCTGACGGATCATGTTGGCCTTAAGACGATAGCTTTCCTCAATGCCTTCACGCATCATCAAATGAGTGCGTCCCTTGATGTGATTCTCAAATGAGTTGGCATCCCACATGTGCTTCTTACACAAATGACAGTAGAACATATCGTTGGGTACGCTTGCATAGGGAGATTCCTTGCTGTAATCCGTTGTTGTTGCACATATATCATAGATATATATGAATTGATTGATGAGTATTGTTGTGAAGGGGGGGAAATGAAATAAAGAAAAGAACATAATTAGTAACGAATAGAAAAAAATTTTAATTAACATTGATGAGAGCATCTTCTTCGCCTGTTGAAATACTGAAAGCAAATGCAGATCGGAAATATAAAAAAGGAAAGGAAAAGGACGGATAACGAAAGGTATTTTCAAATGGTTTTCAGGTTTATTATATTGTATATTAAAAGCATTGGTTTGTATTAATAAAAAGACAATTTGGTTCGTTGATCAATTTTCGAATGGAATAAAATTTTGTGAAACTGTTGTGGACAGCTAAGAGCTTCAAGCTTTAAAAAGGAGGGTACGCTCTCTCAAGAAAGTTAAAATATATAAATAAATTCTCTAAATTCCCTTTGTTGCCTTGCTTCAGAGAGGCGTCGACGTTATTAAAAATTTATCAAAATAAGCTATTGAACAAGTGAACGAAAATAAACAGACGTTAAGTTGTCTAAGATGAATACAAGTTTTAAGTAAAACACAACCTTTGCAAAAAAAATAAAATGAACAATACCGCAGAACATTTTAGATGAAGGTATTAGTACTCCACAAGAGCTCTTATCGATTGTCTTAGTGTTACTCGCAGTTCATAATAATTCACGCAAAATTTGCAGGATCATAGTGTAATGTTTGCGATCGTATATATTAAGAGACCTGCGAAAGGAAATCGCTTCTAAAACTACATATTGGCGATAATAAATTGCTGCAACGTTGCATGAACTGTTTTATATTTTAATATTCTTCTGTTTTTAAACTGTTCTCTAAGTGCTCCTTTGCTACCTTGGAGTTTTGCTCAACCAGGAGTTACATTCCTGTTTGAACTGTTCTTACAGCGTTACTTCAATTGTTCTCACAGTCCAACTTAAACTGTTTTACAATGTTTCCGTAACTGTCTCGCAATAATTTTTTTTCTTCTTCTAACGCAGCACTGGCATTACCGGTAGGGAGAACATTGGAAAAATTCGAGACATGAGTAATTCATCTTTTATTTTCTTTTCAAAATCAAAATATTTCAATTTTGGTTATGGTAAAACGCTTCTTCAACTGTTACCACTATGATTCTCAGACTTTTTGAGTCGACTTCCCAGTTATACTTTAACTGTTACGCCAGTGGTTCAGCTTTTTGGTCAGATTTTTAGCGTAAATTTTTACAATATGGATACGCCTCCAAAAACTTTAATTGATCCAAGAAAAAGTCTTCCATCATTAATCTCTCATGCATAAAAATATGCCATGAGGAATCGCCTATAAACAAAACTATCTTGTTAAGAATCTTCCAGAAAAATATATGCGAATTACACTTATTTAATAATTTTGAGAATAATGTGAAATTACCGATAGATAAGATTCGCTTGTTTATTTTCGTTCACCGATTTATACTAAAAGGAAAAAATAAAACATTCCAATAATGCAGGTCAGGTCATGGGCTTAAAGTGAGAGGTTTAAATGAAAATTTTCCATTGAAAGCTAGAATGAGAGGGGAAATTTCTCACAAAGTAATATAACAGGGATTCCCAAACTATGTGCACATATAGAGCAAAAGTGCTCAAGCAGTTTGTTTTAAGAGACAATGCATGTTGTATAAAACTATCATTTTTTATTAAACTTTTTGTAGGTTTTTGTAGTAAAACAATTTGAAGTTTTTTTTTTTTGAATAAAAACAAAATTCAATGTATCTATCAGTCCCGTGGGATTGGATCAAGTAATTTAGAAAATATTCTGTTTCAACTAAAAGTACGTTTTGAACTTTTTTTAGGGTGGCTATTTAAAATGATAAGTATAAATTTCAAAATATCAATTGGAGGTACAAGATGAAACCACTTGGATGATTTTAAGTGATACACATGGATTACAAAATACTACACTTGGAATGGCAGTTATCAAATTTAGATGTTTCTGGTGTTAACTTCTGTATCGCATTTAGCCAGCCACCAACCAAAATATAAAATTTTAAAGAATGTAAAGAGTGATTTTTTAAGTGCCTGATAACTTTTTTTTTAAAAAAAACGCATAAAATTTGCAAAATCTCATCGGTTCTTTATTTGAAACGTTAGACTTGACGTAGCCCCACAAAAAATAGTCTAAAGGCGTCAAATCGCATGATCTTGGTGGCCAACTTACCGGTCCATTTCTTGAGATTAATTGTTCTCCGAAGTTTTCCCTCAAAATGGCCATAGAATCGCGAGATGTGTGGCATGTAGCGCCATCTTGTTGAAACCACATGTCAACCAAGTTCAGTTCTTCCATTTTTGGCAACAAAAAGTTTGTTAGCATCGAACGATAGCGATCACCATTCACCGTAACGTTGCGTCCAACAGCATCTTTGAAAAAATACGGTCCAATGATTCCACCAGCGTACAAACAGTGCATTTTTCGGGATGCATGGCCAGTTCTTGAACGGCTTCTGGTTGCTCTTCACTCCAAATGCGGCAATTTTGCTTATTTACGTAGCCATTCAACCAGAAATGAGCCTCATCGCTGAACAAAATTTGTCGATAAAAAAGCGGATTTTCTGCCAACTTTTCTAGGGCCCATTCACTGAAAATTCGACGTTGTGGCAGATCGTTCGGCTTCAGTTCTTGCACGAGCTGTATTTTATACGGTTTTACACCAAGATCTTTGCGTAAAACCTTCCATGTGGTCGAATAACACAAACCCAATTGCTGCGAACGGCGACGAATCGACATTTCACGGTCTTCAGCAACACTCTCAGAAACAGACGCAATATTCTCTTCTGTACGCACTGTACGCATTCGTGTGGTTGGTTTAATGTCCAATAAAGTAAACTGAGTGCGAAACTTGGTCACAATCGCATTAATTGTTTGCTCACTTGGTCGATTATGTAGACCATAAATCGGACGTAAAGCGCGAAACACATTTCGAACCGAACACTGATTTTGGTAATAAAATTCAATGATTTGCAAGCGTTGCTCGTTAGTAAGTCTATTCATGATGAAATGTCAAAGCATACTGAGCATCTTTCTCTTTGACACCATGTCTGAAATCCCACGTGATCTGTCAAATACTAATGTATGAAAATCATAACCTCAAAAAAATCACCCTTTAGTATAAAAAATGGGGTAATATTATGTTCCGTCAACTCAACCTTGATGGAATATCACAAATTTGTGATAAGCTATTGAATTGTACTTGTTTTTTGTTCGATCTGAGGTTGTGATTTTTAAGGCCTACCTATACCTTATTTAAGGATCTTTACAGCAAATAAACTCGTAATTGATATCGTTCCAACAATTTTTTAACATAAATAATGACGTCGATATCATAAATTGTATTGACCAAAACAATTCATGGCAGTACCTTTCCTTCTATAGCTTATCTTTGAACTTTGATACATATACATATGCATATTCAGTCAGATTTGAACAGATCTGGCAAAGAACTAAACCCAAATGTTTGCTGTATATTGGGCACAAGGATCGATGAATAGCCTACTCACTAATAGTAATTAAAAAATCTATTGAAACCCTTCAACAATGGTGAATAAAATCATGAAAATATCAATTATCTAATTCTGTCCTCAAATTCGCCTTCTCAATGGGTGGAGTGGGTTGGGTTGGGGTGGTTGTTAGTGTTCCAAAAACTTAAATATACAATATAACAAACTGTTAACAAAAAGTGGAAGCAGCTATAAGCCTTTAAAAATAAAAACGAAAAATATATATATATATATATCACCTGGGCTTAATACAAATACGTAAACAAATATTTATATATATATATATTAAACAAAAGAAAAAATAAAGAGCAAACTTTGCGTGCGGTTAAGACTGCGCACTCATAGTCGCTGGTATGCGTTTCTGCCGTTCATCGTTTTTTATAAAATCTTTTTACACTTGTTAAGGTTTTAGCAAAAAATTTCAGATACAAAAATTTGAAATACAAAAGTGTAATTAATGAACAAGTTATGGCTGAAGACTACATTTTTGTTTTCTTTTTTAAAATAAACATAAATTGATGAACTATTAAAAAAAAAATCGATGCAGCGAAGAGTCAGACAGAGTTCCTAAAATTACGACCCAACGCTTGTTTAAAGTTACTTCAAATCACACATTTTTTCAACTTAATCATCAAGAAAGTTTTAAATATATAAATACTAACATGTTTTAAAAATTGAAACTTGAGTGGAAAATTCAAATTTGAAATTTTATACAAAATTGTTGTTTTGTTTTGGAAAAATTGGTTTGTTTTTTGTTTGTTACTTTCTTACCTCTCGTTTTTCTTTTCGCCAGAAGCGGAATCCTTCTTTTTATTGGTGGCATTTTTAGCCAAAAGTTTCTTTGCACGATCAAAAGCATTCTGCTTGCGAATGCCGCCAGCACCTTGCTTGGGAGCTGGTTTGGCACCACCTGCAGCACCACGGTTTTGGAAACCTCCTTGAACACGACGATTGTTAATGCGATTGCCAGGACCAGAACGATTGACCATCTTTAGTTTTTTCAAGTTATAGTAAATGATATATTTTGTTCGTTGTTAATGTACAGTACATTACATGTACATTTGTACAGTACAGTACATTTTGTTTTTTACACATTATATATGATTTGTTTTTGCATTGATGCAATTTTATTTGAAGTTGGCACAGTTTGAAGAATAAGCCATTTTTTGTTTGTTTGTTTTGTTTTTGATTATATTCAACAGTTTTTTGAAGCACACATAATTGTTCATTTAGTAAATAATTTTGCGTTTGCATGTTTCAGCAAAGTAGGCAAAATATTATCAAACAATTTTCAGAGATTCATAGATATATTTTGTTTGTTTTTTTTTTTATTTTTGTTTAACAAATCAGTTGAATTTTTAGCAACATGTAATACATAATTGTATTTTATATATGTTCATATAAATTAAGCACATTGTTGTTTTTTTTATATATATAGCATACATTTTGGCGCATGTGGAAATAGTACCAGTTTTGAATTTTTTGTGGTTTTTGTTTTTATTTTTGTTATAAGATAGGTCAGAATCGTTGGCGAAATTGGCAATCGGCAGCAGAGTTTTGAAACACAGTAATTGGTGGTGGTTTGTGGTCGGTTCGTGGTATATTTGGTGGCAGACAACATTTGTTGTAGGTTGTTTAGCGTTTTTGTTTGTTGCATAAACAAATAATAAACAACATTTTGTAACACACACAAATTTTTAGATATATTTTTTGTTGTTTGAAGTAAAGATTCAGTTTATTATATCAGGATCAAATCAGGAAGAACATGCGTGAGAGCATGCATGCGTGCGTGCGGTTGCAGAAGAGCGCATGTTTAGTAGTAGTAACCAGAAACGGAGTTTCGTATGGTTCGTTGCAGAGCACCAGAGCGAAGTGAGTGTTGAAGATGGTTGGTAGTTGGTGGTGGTAAGTGTTTGATTTCGTTTTGGTTGTTTTTTTCGTTTACGCACAAGTGCATGAGTTTGGTTGCGCGTAAGCGTGTGTGTATGAGGCGTGTTGCGGCGTATGATTCGATTTGGTTTTGAAGATGATTTTGTTTTTTTGAGTATTTTTAATCATCATCAAGTAATGCCAAAAATCAAACGACCCGACAACATCGTCAACATCAACCACAACAACAGCAGCAGCACCAACAACAACAACACAAAGTGGCACAGGTTTGCATTGAAAAAGCACAAACATTGCGTGTTTCGAACGAAATCAAGTCGCAGTTCAATCAATCAATCAATCGAGTTATGATATATATATATGGAGAAGAGAGAATAAAAATATATTTGCAAATTAGAAATTTGGAATAAATCCAGAAATTGAATTTTTGTTTTTTTTTCTGTATAATTTCTGTTAAAAGTAATTATTACTTAAAAGTAAGAATATTTTGAGTATAAATATTTTTGTTGTTTTTCATAACATTGCTTACAAAATATTTCAATATATTAATATATAGTAGGTAGTTGAAACAAACGAAAAAATTCTAATACGAGCAAGTCGTAAAATTAATTTTTTTATAAGTGAAAAAAGAAAAGGTTTCTCTATATTTAGGAAAAACAAAACAATTGTGCACACTCGAAATAAAAAAAAATAAATTAATTGAGAGCAGCATTTAAAATGAGCAAATGCTTTGTTGGTAAGGAAAAATAGTAAAATGTTGCACAATTATTTTACAAGCATAGATATAAAATTAAAATTAGATAAGAACTGTATCCTTTATTTTGTAATTATAAGCTAAACCTAGATATATATCCATATTTCTAATAAAATCCTTTTTGTTGCAGAAAAAAAAATATATAAAAACTAAAAAAAAATAATAAATACACAACAGAATAAAAATAAGAAAAGTATGAGAAGAGTTCACTGTACGCATGTTTTTAACTTGGTGGGGAATTTTTGGATGAGGTAGTTCTGAGAGGCGCTCATTAAAAGGTAGTAGAGAATAAACTAGCAAGCTTTCCGTGGTCCTAAATTAGAGTCCTGGCCACAAATTGAGATTTTTATTTGATTAAACATTGTTTTTTGACCTTTCGAAAATTGATCACTTTTTTCTTGCTTTAAATATGAGTATTTAACATGAAGTAGGTAGCAGTGTAGAGAATATAAAAAGAAAAATATTACTTACGAAAAAGAATTATTATTAATTTTCCATTTATTTTTCTTTGCAAAAGTCTAAAAATAGAAAACATGGAAAATACTGAAGTTCGAAAATTGACATAATTCGAAAACTATGGTAGAGTATTGAGAAATACAACTGAAACTTTTTAAGAAAAGAAAAAAAAGAAAAACGATAAGGAAAGGAAATACATCAAAAAATATTACAATGATGGCAATTAAAGAGCGAGCAGCTTCAAAGTTGGCAAAATTTTAAAAACAAATTTACACACGCATACACCAAATGCAGTAGAAAAAAAAAAATAAATTGTTCGAGTAGGAGCGCCTACGACCACCCACAAAATGAAAAGTGTAAAGTTCTCGATTTTCATTTCATTACATATAACAGTATAGTACTTAATGTAAACTAAATTATATTTATACAGTGAGTTACAAAACTGTTCATAATAACTTATTCGTACAAATACCACTTTAAGATTTAAGCGTATTTAAATATTTTTCAAATAAAAATTTGCAAAGAACTTACTTTAGACGAGCTTTCTCCAAGTTACAAATAACCAGCATGATAAAAATAATCAATTTTAAGGTTAATTTTTTACCAAATGCAATACTAACTCACTTAACAAATTCCATCAGTTTTTGTGCAACTTTTTATATTCGAAATAACAATTATTTTAAAAACTAGTATGCACTCGCGTGTAATATATAATATACGAAGTCATGAAAGTGTTGTTATTTTGATGACGTCAAAATTATATGGGATGTAGGATTGGTTTTAATGCGATTTTGCTTAATTTCAAATTGAAAGTGTTTGATATCAAATTATTAATGGTAAAATTTAGATTGACGAACTTTTGTGAAATTTTTCGAGATTTACCATTTCGATATAGTCACTTCGTAAGCGATGTAGGAGCGGTTTTCATATTCTGGTCTTCATATTTTGCCAACTTTCAAATTTATAGTCCGTATTGGGAATTAAAGCTTATACGCAAAATTGCGTAAAATAAATAAATAACTGGCCATTTCAGCCCTTGAAAGGACTTTGACCCAGCTTCTTATGATCAATTGTGCTGTACGTGTTATTAAGTTTGTACACAATTGACCGAGAACTGGACCTACAGGTTTAACGCAGACTCCGAACGGCGATGAATGGAATGTTCTTGTTCTCAATAAGCTTTACATGGCCTTTTCGGTTACTCTCTGAGGTTTGCCATTGCCTGCAGAGAGGTAACGGCCGTACAGAAAAATCATTTTAATTCAAATTATTTTCTGTCGCTGTTGGGATTCGAACCCGGGTCTCCAGGTTCGTTGACATAGAGGTCACGCACTTTAACCAACTAGGCCACGGAAACCGCAAAATTACGTAGCTTTCGATTAATTTTTGTTGACTTTTAGAGATTAACTTAAATTTAATTTGCAATAGTTTAAAAATTAGGGCTGTAATTGTGACGACGGACATCACTAAATCAACTCAGGAGGTAACGCTGATTCGATATATATGTATATATTTGGTGTACAAAAAAGTTTTAATAATTCTTTCAAAATCGTTAACGCTTTTGTGAAAAATTTGTTACAAATTCATTTTCAAAGTATTGAACATAGCTTAGCCACTACTTTTCCCACCTTTCTGTCAATTTTCAGATATCATTTCGAAAAACGACGAGTCTTTTGATGCGATCTACAAATCGATCCAATTTTGGAGTTTTTCAAAAGAGCGAAAGCGCTGATCCTCAAAGGCATGCGTCATCGACGAAAACAAATTGTAGTCGGAAGGGGCAATGTCTGGGCTATACGGCGGCTGGTGAAGGACCTCCCATTTCAACGTTTCAAGGTATGTTTTCACCGGCTGCGCAGCGCAACATATTGCCGAGCGTTGACTTGTTGCAAAACAATTGATTCGGTACAGTTGCCCTATGATGGTTACACCCGTTTGTAGCAGCTCATAGTACACCACGCCCAATTGGCCCCACCAAATACAGAGCCACTATTTGCTAGGTTTTGGCGTCGACTTTTTTTCAACGGGAATATTCGGGTTTTTTCGTATTTTGTTGAGCTTAGGGTTATCGTAATGAACCCATTTTTCATCACCAGTCACAATACGATGCAAAAATCCCTTTCTTTTTTGCCGTTGGAACAACTGCTCACAAATGAAAAAAACAGTGTTCGACGTCTCTTGGCTACAATTCAGACGGAACCCAATATCCTTCCTCTTGGATCGGTCCTATGGCTTTAATGCGAAGTGATATGGCTTGTTGAGTGACTCCCAATGATTTTGCTAGTTGTTCTATAGCTGGGTGTTTTTTTAGGGGTTTGTTTTTCGAATAGAGATAAAACACAAGAAAATCGTTTTAATGTCCATCAATTTGGCTTTATTGGAAGAATAATTTTATGCCATTAATGTTTAAATATGATTTTGGGCATGTGGCCACCGCGGCTGGCTCGAATAAAGCATATGGGGCCGTATGTCGGCAATAACGCCACGAATGTTGGCCTCCAAGTCCCCTAACGTTTCTGGTTTGTTGACGTAGACGAGCGACTTCACATATCCCCAAAGAAAATAATCCAATGGTGTCAAATCACACGATCTTGGTGGCCAATTGACAGGTCCATTCCGCGAAATTATGCGCTCATCGAATGTTTCCTTCAATAAATCGATTGTGACGTGCGCTGTGTGGCATGTAGCGCCGTCTTGTTGGAACCACAACTCATCCACATTCATACCATCCAATTCGGGAACAAAATAGTCGGTTATCATGGCTCTATACCGGTCTCCATTAACGGTAACTGACTCTCCAGCATTATTTCGGAAGAAGTATGGCCCAATGACTCCACCAGCCCATAGAGCACACCAAACAGTCAGTTTTTGTGGATGTAATGGCGTCTCAAGGATCTCATGTGGATTCTCTTCACTCCAAATGCGGCAATTTTGCTTGTTGACGTAGCCATTCAACCAAAAATGAGCCTCATCACTGAACAAAATTTTGCGATGAAAATCAGCATCGAGATCAATCTCATTTTCGGCCCATTTGCAAGCGTTGTTCTTTTGTCAACCTGTTCATGATGAAATGGCAAACCAAACTGAACATTAATGACATTAGAGTTGCCAGATTTGACCACAAAATGCCAGTTTTATCTCTATTCGAAAAACAAACCCCTAAAAAAAACACCCTTTAGTATTTAGGACGAGTCTTCATCCAATATAAACTTTTTTGGCCGTCCTTCGCGCTCTTTGTCATCGGGTATTAAAACCACACCGTACAGTAACATTCTCTGTATGTAAAGGAGCCTGAAGATTCTCTTTAGGATTGTTAACTCACTTGTGTGCGAAGTACTCTGTAAGTTTGCCGCACAGAACGCGAATTTTGGAAATGAATTTCCACAATTTGTAAAAGTTGTTCTAGTGTAATGTATTTACATGGTAATTTGCTAAAGTATGCTGAACATAAATGTCAAACACATGTATTTACTTTGACAACTAAGCACCCACTACATTTCCAATAAATAAAGAGTGATTTTTTAAGTGCCTGATAACTTTTTTTTTAAAAAAAACGCATAAAATTTGCAAAATCTCATCGGTTCTTTATTTGAAACGTTAGATTGGTCCATGACATTTACTTTTTGAAGATAATTTCATTTAAATGTTGACCGCGGCTGCGTCTTAGGTGGTCCATTCGGAAAGTCCAATTTTGGGCAACTTTTTCGAGCATTTCGGCCGGAATAGCCAGAATTTCTTCGGAAATGTTGTCTTCCAAAGCTGGAATAGTTGCTGGCTTATTTCTGTAGACTTTAGACTTGACGTAGCCCCACAAAAAATAGTCTAAAGGCGTCAAATCGCATGATCTTGGTGGCCAACTTACCGGTCCATTTCTTGAGATTAATTGTTCTCCGAAGTTTTCCCTCAAAATGGCCATAGAATCGCGAGATGTGTGGCATGTAGCGCCATCTTGTTGAAACCACATGTCAACCAAGTTCAGTTCTTCCATTTTTGGCAACAAAAAGTTTGTTAGCATCGAACGATAGCGATCACCATTCACCGTAACGTTGCGTCCAACAGCATCTTTGAAAAAATACGGTCCAATGATTCCACCAGCGTACAAACCACACCAAACAGTGCATTTTTCGGGATGCATGGCCAGTTCTTGAACGGCTTCTGGTTGCTCTTCACTCCAAATGCGGCAATTTTGCTTATTTACGTAGCCATTCAACCAGAAATGAGCCTCATCGCTGAACAAAATTTGTCGATAAAAAAGCGGATTTTCTGCCAACTTTTCTAGGGCCCATTCACTGAAAATTCGACGTTGTGGCAGATCGTTCGGCTTCAGTTCTTGCACGAGCTGTATTTTATACGGTTTTACACCAAGATCTTTGCGTAAAACCTTCCATGTGGTCGAATAACACAAACCCAATTGCTGCGAACGGCGACGAATCTACATTTCACGGTCTTCAGCAACACTCTCAGAAACAGACGCAATATTCTCTTCTGTACGCACTGTACGCATTCGTGTGGTTGGTTTAATGTCCAATAAAGTAAACTGAGTGCGAAACTTGGTCACAATCGCATTAATTGTTTGCTCACTTGGTCGATTATGTAGACCATAAATCGAACGTAAAGCGCGAAACACATTTCGAACCGAACACTGATTTTGGTAATAAAATTCAATGATTTGCAAGCGTTGCTCGTTAGTAAGTCTATTCATGATGAAATGTCAAAGCATACTGAGCATCTTTCTCTTTGACACCATGTCTGAAATCCCACGTGATCTGTCAAATACTAATGCATGAAAATCATAACCTCAAAAAAATCACCCTTTATTTATTAGTGCTTAAATTACATTAAACCCAGTAAAAAATGCATATGATCCTTAAACAAAATCTTCTGCTCCTTATCTAAGTTTTCCTAGATGTTTATTTCTGAAAAAAAAACTGCAGCCGTTAAATACTTATGCAAGCATAAACAAGGAATAAATCAACTGGCTGGCTCACATCCAAATTTTCCAATGCCGGAGAAATAATGAGTGTCAAATAATACCAAAAATTATCGATTGAACGTAGGGTACCCAACTACTTGTAATTTGCTTGAGAGCAGGAGGAATCTACTCATGTCAAATTTTATAACAAAAAAATTGAATTCCCATTTTTTGATATATTTTTAAGGATAATTTGATAGTTGAGTTAAAAGGAATTAGTTTTTAAAAATCAGTTGAAATCTCATATTTTCGTTCAAATAATTCACAGAATATTTGCTTTAAATAATTCCTGTTTTAGTTGTACCCCTCTTGTTGACATACATTTTGTTGGGTTGATATAATAAATTTATATACTTAAAGGATAACACAGCTCGCACTTTATTTTCCTAGTATATCTGAACTAACACAAAAAAACAAAATTATACAATTCAATTATTATGGTTATGAAGAGCAATCCCACCATAAACTCAAATCATCAAAAGTTCCTTTACAAATTTTCCTTAAATTTTGAGTATTTTTAAAATCTTCACAATACACAGGTCGCCTTTGTAGGTGAAAGGAAATAACAAGGGTTGTTTTTCTTGTTTAGTTCATTTAAAGAAAATGTAATGTTGAGAAGTAGTTTGTTATGAACGGTTTTGAAACATACTGTATATATAGATATGTACTCATAAATATTCTAATAAAACAATGGTGCGCGTTTCGGTTTTCTTTTTTTTCAAAAATGTACTTGAAGAATTCTTTAACCGTAGGCGGCACATAGCATAGCAAAAGAATTCGAAAATGATTTATTAGCGTGTACACCTCAAATTTAAAACCACACGTTATATGCATGCATACAGTGAAAATTTCCTCAACCTTTGTTTTAAGAATATTTCCTTTTTTTTTTTGTTTTGAAAAAAGAAAAAAATAAAAATAAAATTTTTGAAAAAAAAAATCGCTTAGAACTAATAGTATAGAAAATATAATATAAAAAGAAAGTGAAATTTAAAACTATTGTTAGAATCATATACATACCGGTCCACCGCGTTGATTACGATTTCCCATACCAGCACCTCCACCACCACGTGGCAAATCCAACAATGATGGTGGATTCTGGTTTCTAAATAAGTTATTTAGCAAATTGTTTGCCAAATTAAGAGCCTGAGCATTCATGCCTTGACCGCCGCCAACGCCACCGCCACCTTGGCGCATATTGCCACCGCCGAAATTGCCGACATTTTGATTATCCCATGGCGACATGTTCATGTTGCCACCCATACGATTGCCACCCATTGGGCCGCCGCCGCCACCACCATAGTTGCCACCGCCAAAGTTACGATTGCGATTATTGTTACCGCCACGGAATGCCATGTTTATCTCTTTGTTTTTTTTTAGTGTGTGTGTGGATTGAGTTAATATGAAGTTCAATTGAGGGTTTGATGCAGCTAAAATGATTAAAAAAATTATTAGAATTCATTTATATTTTGTAGACGTATATAAGAAATAAAGCACATACGCGATATATATACACATATAAATATACAGATATACATATATACATATATATATGTAAAATATATTTTGCAAGATATACATGAAGAACCAACTGAAGTTTTGAAGATTTTCAGGGGAGGAAAATCGATTTTATCAACGAATACGTTGTAAGGCTTTTAACAAAAAACTATGTTTGGATAAAATCTAATGAAAACGAAGATTTATGGCTTCAAGTCATGGAAAAAAATAGTTCCGGAGACAGTTTTTGTATTAAACAACTAATAGCAAATCAAGTAGCATAGATTATAGAAAACAAAATGGTATAAATAAGCATAAATAGTTAAGAAGCTATTATAACTTATCTTCATTAAATTTCCCTCTCCTTATCTTTAATGAATATGTATTATATATTTTCTTTTTTTTTTCATTTTAATATATTTATATTAACGGAAAATCACTTACAGCACAATTTATTTAGTAAAAATGTTATTTGCAATTTTAAGCAACAGCAATAAGGTACGTACAACACACTGGAGGAAAATTTTCAGACTAAAACCTTGGATTGTGTATACCAACGAAGCAAACGAGCTAGCAAAAAGGGGTTGTATTTCTTAAAACTGACGCATTGAAAAATGAACGCAGAGCTAAATTCAGGGAGAGAAACAAACATTTAGAGCGAAAGGAAAACACTCGTTTTTTAGGTAGAGAAAAGCGAAGCAAGCCCAAGGAATGAACTTGTTTTTTGTTTAGGGATACTCAAATCAGGGTTGCCATTTAAATTTTTTGTTTACTACAAAACCTCATGTTAACCCTCTGCAACTGACGTGCTCCAAATTTAACAATATTCCTGCTGTGGGGTCTAGCAGACCTCACTTTTAAACTGATTTTTATGATGAAGTTCCTGACTGTAACTCTCTTGAGCTTATTCCATATAACAGCTAATAGTTATTAGGCTAACATAAGAATAAAATTTGAAAAAACAATTACTTTTTTAAAGATAAAAACGAATTTTTTATCTTCGCATTTCACGTTTGTACGCACGAAGTTTTGATTTTCGGTGTCTTTCAGACTACGACGTCAGCTGCAGAGGGTTAAGGGGACAAATTTAATAGCAGTAATATCGTTAGGAAGGCAAAATCGATTAAGACTTGTTTAAAATCCGATATTGAACATAGATAAAATCTTTGGAATAAAAAACGAATAAAAATTAGAACATATTTTGGGTGGGTAGTAGGCGGAAATCTTAATATCTTATATATATCTGGAATCTCCAGTATTAGTAGTTACGTGTTGGTAAGGTGTCTAACCAGATGTCAAATAAAAATATTGATGAAGTTACTTACGCTGCGGCCACACGAGATAGTATTGCCATGACAATTGAGAATACGTATATTCTGTCAAATCATTGTCGGCAGCCAAGCAATTGTCTATTGTGACGTAGGTGGCCTGACAAAAACATGGCAATAGCATGACAATGAATGTTATTTCATTATATTTATAATTTTTCTGTGCCGCCTGTAACCATCTCTAGCCTAAAATTTTTGGCATAATTGAAGATGAATGAAAACTCAACATTATCCCTTTTTTTTTGTGAACCAACCACGATTATTTACGTCAATTTCAAGACAAACGTCAAATTATTGCCAGCCTATTGTCATGCTAACAACTGTCTGGCAATAGATTGGCAATTGCCAAAGCTTACTTGTATTGGTGAAAAAGTGTGAGTGTATTGTTATTGTCATGACAAAATTGTCACGTGTGGCCGCCGGGTTACACCGACATGTTTGCATTCTAATGTCAGCTTTTTTAAAATATTTGTTTTATATCGTTATCACCAGCCGCGGAATGAAAAACAAGCAAAACAAGAAAACCGTCGAATAAAAAATCCAATTAAAAAAAAAATAAATTAAAATAATAGAAAAACATAAGCAACTTGCATTCTTTTTATTATTTACTGTTTGTTATTGATTTTAAGCAATTATTTATTTTTTGTATAAAAAAAAAAACAGCAGGCAGTTCCATAATATGACGCAGCTTATGGAGCAGAATGCAAATATTTAGATTGCGAAAATTCGATTTCACAAAACTGAGCCACAACGAATGATGGCAAAGTTTTGAGGTGGAATTAAATTCACTAAGGCCGTGTGCTATTCGGAAACTTTTCACTCGAATGAGAAAAATTTGACAGTCTGAAAGAAAATTGGGAAAATGTTGTGGAACAAGCAACGTTTCAGCGATTGCGTCTTGCTTCATAAAGAGGCACACTAAAAGACGAGCCATTTTCTTTTTGAAAAGGCTTCTTACAAATTGCACAACTTCTGGGCATTAAATCGCTTAAATAATTTTCATCAACAACACAAGTCTAATTGGAAAATTTTATTTCTTTTGCTTTTATTCGTTCAATAGCCGATTTTGACAGGTGCTGTACCCACAAGGGAGAATTTCAACTGCTAACTCTACCTCCCTTAATATACCTTGGCCCAGGGCATGATAAAATTATAAGGTAGGCGGCCCAGCAAAAACAAGCTCTCTATGACTACAAATCAACAACAAAATAATAAAGGCGTAGGTATAATGTCAAAATACAACACACAGCGATACAAATAAATTGGTTACTGAACTATCGAACTAAGTAGTCGAATGAAAATTATATAAAATATTTACTTTTATTTGCTTCGTTGAAAGTTAACATATAATTTATTCTGTATTATATCTTAAAACATGGCTCATATTGTTAAATTTTTCGAGTTTTTGCTTTTCTTGCATTATTCCCCATAAAATCTGGGTACTCAATACCCAATACCCAGATTTATACTGTTTAAAGTAAATTATACTTCCCTATGGCTGAACGAATAAACATTAATTGTCAAAAGTGACATTATACCTACGCCGATGTTTTGATTTGGTTTGCTTTTTCGTTTTTTTTATCTCCGAATTGGGCCTACCTTATAATTGTATCATGGCCCAGGGCATGGTAGAATTACAAGGTATTGCCGAGTCGCTCAGTGCCCTCACGCATCAACGAAGAGTGGAGAATAAAAAAGGAGGCTAACAGATCGATTCTGTGCGTTACCGGTAACAGCAATATTGTTACCAAAACTCGTTACCGGTCTTATAAATCGGTATTCTGTGCACTCGGTAACGCTGTCAAATGTCGTAAACTCACCTTATAGAAATGAAGATCGCTATTTTGAGTGGTGAAATATAAACAATGGAATGTGAGAAGTAAATACATAGAATTAATTGCATTATGTTAACTTCTTATATACAGTAGAGATTCACAAAAGTTAACCTGTTTGTTTTTGGCTCTGTCAACTTTTATGAATTGTTAACTTTTTAAGGACAATAGTGTAATTTTATATGTACAAATGCACATGATATAAGAAAAAAGTAGTATATATACAAACATATTATATATGTACATTTTTTATTGATATTTCAGTCTTTTTTCATATGAATTTCATACATTAAATTAAAAAATAAAAAAAAAAAAATTAAAATAAAAAAATAAACAGAACAATAAATAAAAAATATATTCGGATGAAACTTAATTGGTATTTGTACTAGTAAAATAACCCGTAATCTTTTTTGGCTGAAACGTTTCCCAAAATGCGATTTTACTATACCCGATCGTAGTTCGAGAAGCTGTGAAATTAGATTTGTTTGAAGATATCTTTCGCCTTCGCTTTTAAAATAGAGCTACTAATTGGAAAATTTCTTTCTGGTTGGTCTAAGAACCATTTGTACAGCCTTTTCTCCATATCTCCGTATTCTGCCTTATGTAAGATTTTCCTAGAAATTTTCTAACATGTACTTGAAACTGCACTGTATATTTTTTCTTTGTGTGCTTTAATTTTTGAAATTGGCGCTTTTGAAACACCAAACTCCATGGCTAATCGATTGGCCAGTATGTATGTCTTGCTCCATTTTTTTTAAGATGCTGCATTTTTCGTCGATTTTCAACAGGGACCGTAAATAACAGTTATGGTCTCATTTTTTAAGGGAAAACCACAAGTAGTTGGAACAGTCGGAGGACATTTTGGATGACACCATTATGATCCCCCGACATCCCCTTGTTAGTCCTGGGTTGTGTTTTAAATTTCGACTTTAAAAGTAAAAGTTTAAAAATACCAGTTAAATTTTGAACTTTTATTTTTTCGCACAAAAAATATCAGTTATTTTTTGTGGGATATTTTTTTCCACAAAATATCCCACAAATCACTGTATCTACAAAACCGTTCATGCTATGGTCATGAAATTTGACTGGTGAAAATAAGAAGGCAAGATCTACCATATGACAAAAAATGGGCGGGACACGCCCCTTTTTTACATTCTATGATTTCATCTACAAGTCGGATAGAAACGCTGCACTTGCTGATTTAACAATGGAATTTAGTGATTTACTGAGAGTTCCCTTAAAAAAACAATTCATTCATATAGATACCCAGCAGAAAAGTGGACCAAATTTGAAATAGTTCTGAACTAGTTCCAAAAAGGACCAGTACTAGTTCCACTACAATACCCTTTAGCATTGAACGAACTGACGCTTTTTGCGGGTTGATGTCATAGGAAAAGACAATTGTCCCCAGAAACACTCCTTTTTACCCATATCAGAACTAGTTGCATTAGGTAAATTTTTAAACTGGTTGCTTTCGCAGTAGCCTGAAAATGGTTCTTTTTTAACTAGTTTTAAAGTGAACATATTAAAAGTGTAAAAACTTAGTCCAACGGAAAGGTCCTAAAGATCTCATTTGTACCATCTTTTCCATCCACATACCAGAAAACATTTTGTATATAAAAATTTTTTTTATTATTTTTTCTTATGCGCAGCAAATTTAAAAAAAATAGCCAGAACGCGTTTATTTTTTTCAGCAATACTTTTGAAAACAAAAGCAAAAATATCTGTTCTACACTGAACGCCTTTTGTACTTTTTCAGAACTACTGCGAACTGCGCTAGAAATGAACTAGTTCACTTTTTCAATTGACTCCAAAATAACTGCTGGGTACAGTTAGAACTAAATCTTTTCTTCAATGCACAAAACTAACGTTGTATTAAAAATAAAAAACAAGCACGTGGTCAATCAGTCATACGGACAAATGAGGCGATGAGAACAAGAGTGGCCTAACCCACCAACATATCTAATGGAATCATATTAAGATTTTCATTTGAATTTCTTTTATTTTTTTCGTTTATTCACAATATTATTCGCTTTTTCTAAATTTGCTTTTTAGTGGTATATTATAACAGAATGTCAATATTTGAACTAGCAGCAGCAGTTGCGACGCTAGATCTGCATTTATTTTAATTTTCATATTTTTGTGGGTTAGGCCACTCTTGCTCTCATCGCCTCAAATATATCCGGCTATGCGACAGACTTGCCATGTTTTTATCTTTCAAATTTTATGACCCTATAATAAGCAGTTTCTTAGATATAGCGATTTGTGGGATATTTTGTGGGAAAAAATATCCCACATATAATAACAGTTATTTTTTGTGCGAAAAAATAGAAGTTAAAAAATTCTGGTTAATTCTTGTTCGATATAATAAAACACAAAAAATAACTAAAACTTTCAACTTTTTTAGAAAAATGGTTTAACGGTTACGGTCCCTGATTTTCAACCTTTTCTGCTTATGCTTTGTTGACATTGTTATGATCACATCAAGTAAAACATGTGCACTGAAGCCAAACGATTCAAATTGAACTGAACTCAACTGAGCATGCATTTTTTTGAAACTGTGTTCTTCATAACGGTGAATTCCGATTGTTTTTGCGTTTTAGAGCCCGAACAGAATCAAATATCGTTGCGATTTGCGATATCGCAAAGCAATAGAATGCATGCAAATGTATGCACACGTCCAGAATGAAATCGCAGGTCAGCAGCCGCAACGATATATCGCACAATTAGAATCTATTCTATTTTTTCTCTTGCGACCGACGATTCTCTCTCTGAGTACCATTAATGTTGCCATATTTTTGCTAAGAATTGGCTGTGTTTCATGAAATTTGCTTGGTTCTTTGTTATCTTCTGACATTTCTTGTTTGTGTGTGTTATCATGCGTTGTATTCACACAGTTGAAGAGACCAATACATTGAAATGAAATAGAAAAAATAAATAAAAAAATACTAAATAAAAGCAACTTTGAGTCGTCAGTCGCAATCGCATCATTCTGGACGTGTTCTCTGCGATCGACGACCAGAGAGGATCGGCGGTCGCAACGATATTTGATTCTGTTCGGGCTTTTACTCTTTCTTGTGAGCATCCAGAGAGTGACAATTGACACAAAATCAATTGATGCTAAATAAAAAATAATAAACAAGAGAGTGAAAAAAAGAACTCAGAAAAGTTAACGAAAAAGTTCACCTGTGGTGGCAGAAGCCTGGTTAACTTTTCCGTATATTTAACTTTTGCGAGTCTTAACTTTTGTGAGTCTCTACTGTATTTGTTTTCCTTGGCAGGAAATATGCACGCACTATGCCGTCGCAGCTGCGGTGTTATCTATTTTTAATTTATATATTAATTTTATGTAAATTAATAAATTACACAGTGAATTGCTATAAATTTTTATCATTGAAAAGTGATCATTGAAAAGCTGAAGAAGCAGCAATTTAACATCGTTTTTAATTTGCTCCGATTTCAATTTGAGGATTTTATAATTAGATAAATTACTCAAAATGCGAGCTATTTTTTGTAATGCAAGCTAAAAAATGTCTTCTTTTTTGCTTGTTACCACCTAAAGAGATGGTATCAATATTCACAGGTAACGCTTGGTCGCAGAATACCAACAGAGTGTTCAAGTTACTAAAAGGTGAATTTCTACGGTAACAAGATTAATGTTACCGCGACAGAATTGATCTGTAATTGTCAAAATGGAGAAGTTCGTAGAAACCTCAAATAAAATGAAAATATTATGTTTTCAAGTTGTAAATAGTGTGGACACGTGTGTTAAGTATGATATTGTAAAAACATTGTAAATAAATCTATAAAATGCCGCGGAAGTGTTAAATTTGAAAAAAGCTTGTAAAAAGTTCAACCTAAAATCAACTGCGACACATGAACATAAAGAAACTTTAGATGAACAGCTGATTTTGACAACTAGCCCGCTTTTCTCTGCTTTCTTCTCCAAGTCGGCCCTACCTTATAATTCTACCATGGCCCAGGGGATAGTATAAATTATGATAATCGGAAAGAGAATTTTTGACAAGCAAAAATAGAACAAAAAAAAAAAAAAAAGAGTTCGTGAGTCAAAGTCAAAAATTTCGTGCTTCAGACAGTATAGCAATCAGAAGTGGAATTTATGTGCAATTCGAATTTGTGAGAGTGTAGTGTATTATTAACAATCTTGAAAATTCAATTAAATTCTTGTGTTAATACAATACCGAAATAATAAAACGTCAAAATTTCATCGTCCTTTTGGCACAGGAAAAATACCAATTTAATTTCAGCAGACAGAAACTGTATCCAACTCAGTAAATTTTCTTCTACGAGTAAAAAGTTTCCGAATAGCACACGGCTTAACAAAAAAAAAAAAAAAAATTGCATTAGCTCTGCAAATTTAATAATACATATATAAAAAATGTACAAATTCAAACCTTAGGATTGGCAGGACTTCAGGCTAAAAACACAAAAAAGGTGTCACTAAAAACCATCGATTGGTTTAGGGCCCAATAGACAACTAAACCCTTTTACCCTTGGAGCAGACCGTTGATGCTCCTCCTAAACTTGAGGTATGCTGCGACCCTCTCTTTTGGTTAATACCATCAGAAAAAAAACGTCGACTAGCTAACTTAAAAATTGGAGGAATTTCAAAAACTTCGAATTGACGACAGGGAATCCTCAATATTCTGCAAAACAAAGACGAAGTTTTCTTTTTTTTTTTTTAAGAAAATACAAAATTTCAACCCAATTTTTTTTTTTTTAAGAAAATACAAAATTTCAACCCAATTTTTTTTTTTTTGCTGAATTTACGGCGGATAAGTAGATTCGCAAAGATACCGCTTCGCCAGCTGAGTCGAATCGACTGCATCATTCGGCTCGCGGACGATGATAGACCCCTTTTATATTGGTCAAAAATTGATATGTCTTATATCCCTTTTCCATTAGGCATTTTTCGTTTTTATGTCAGACCACACATCTGAGAGTAGATACCGATAAAAACCGACCATGCCGTGAGCTGACTACTCAGATCGAACATAGATTGGTACGATTTGTTTATGAGACATTTTGGGTATCTTAACCCTAGAAGGTTATACTTATTTTACATACATATTAGAATGTATGAGCTGGCGCTGACTGACGGCAGGCTATTTCTATAAACCACAAATGTGACGTAATATCAAAGAATCAGCCTTTAAAAACAGTTGCAATTTTTTGTCGCTCGCCTTCCGGATCACTATTTGTTGAATGTGTTTTTTTTTTCGTGTTTGATATTTCAAATGAAATGAAAATACAGCCGATTACTAAAGGCCTGACTATAATAGCCACATGCTGGCATACGCTAATGCCAAAATTTAAACGAAAAGCCAGCAGGCTGTTGTCAAAATCAAAAATGTCTATAATTGCCATATACTTACTTTGAGAAGTGTCACAAAATTGTTTGTTTTTATTTGTGCTTTTTTGTGAGATTTTTTTCAAAATTATTGTACAAAATAATATAAAAAAATTTAATCATATGAAGCCTTTCCTGTTTAGCTTCAATTATTACTTCAAAAAATTCGAATTTGACATTTGCCTATGCTGTGAGCGATTTGAGTCGCTCTACAAAAAGCCACTGAAAGTCAACGAAACTTAACGAAACTGTGGCAATTCCAATTATGGGTATGCTCCATGATACAATTATAAGGTAGGCCCAATTCGGAGACAAAAAAAACGAAAAAGCAAAGCAAAGCAAAGAAAATCAAAACATTGGCGTAGGTATAATGTCATTTTTAACAACTGACGTTTATTCGTTCAGCGTTAGGGATGTATAATTTACTATTAACAGTATGAATCATGGTAGAATTATAAGGTAGGGCCGACTTGGAGAAGAATGGAGTGGAAAGCAGCGAAAAAGGGGGCTAGTTGTCAAAATCAGCTGTTCATATCGAGTTTCTTTATGTTCATGTTTCGCAGTTGATTTTAGGTTAAACTTTTTACAAGCTTTTTTTCAAATTTAACACTTCCGCGGCATTTTATAGATTTATTTACAATGTTTTTACAATATTTCCACTCAAATTAACACAAACTTAACACACGTGTCCACACTATTTACAAATTGAAAACATGATATTTCTTTTTTCATTTGACATTTCCACCAACTTCGTCATTTTGACAACTACCCGACCTTTTCACTATCCACTATTCGTTGACGCGTGAGGGCACTGAGCGACCCGGCCGGCCCTACCTTATAATTCTACCATGGTATGAATCTGGGTATTGGGTATTGAGTACCCAGATTTTTTGTGGAATAATACACGAAAAGTAAGCAAAAACCCTAAAAATTTAACAAAATGAGTTATGTTTTAAGATATAATACAAAATGAATTGTATTTTAGCTTTCAACGAAGCAAATAAAAGTGAACGTTTTATATAATTTTTATTCGAGTTCTTAGTTCGATTGTTCAGTAACCAATTTATTTGCATCGCTTTGTATTGTATTTTGACATTATACCTACGCCTTTGTTATTGTTTTGTTGTTGATTTGTAGTCATAGAGAGTGTGGTTTTCCTGGGCCTACCTTATAATTGTATCATGGGTATGCTCATATATTTACATGGGCTCGCTTTCATTTTGACAGATTCGTCTGCCAGCATGTGGCTATTATAGTCAGGCCTTTAGTGACCAGAAAAAATTCTGAGCTCGTCGACAGCATCTGACAAACACTCCTATTATGCTTTGATCATGAAAAGTAACACAAAGTTTGAGACCAACTCTGTGAGAGGTAAAAATTAAACGCAGATCTGTTTTTGACAGTTGGTGCTTAGGACATAAAAAATAAGGCTTATTAGTCAAGAATTTAAAGCAAATTTTTTGACGTTCTTTCTTGAACCCAAAAAATGTATGCTACAACATAAAGTATGCCGTAAACTTTCCCCTCTTTTTTCTTAACCAATTCAATTTCCCAACAAACTCGAAAAATTGCTTTTGAACGATGCGAAGTCATAGGAAACTTAAAACGTGAATTGTGTCGATTTCACGTCAAAAAATACTTGATCTTTAATTTTTATGAACTCACGTATTGCGAATGTGAGTCATCTCATGGCTGTCAAAAGTTGTATCAAATTCTACCTTATTTAAAAAAATCGTTTTCAGCTGAACTAAACTCTTGTTAATAAAAGCCCATAAACAATTTTTTTTAATACAAAGATGCGAGTATTGTCAATACAGAGATAAAAGTATTATCAATATCGATAGAAAGAAATTTAGTTTAAATAAAAACACTTGTTCTATTGGCAAGTGTTTTTGTTAACAGAAACACATAACAACAATACACATATTTGTATTAAAGATGCTGATACATACTTGTATATGAATGAAAATATTTGAACAAAATTGTATGTTAATTTTTCCCTGTGTATGCGGGTGGTTTTCTTATGAGTGGTATAAAAGTTTAGCTGACGAAAGAGAGATTTTTACCAGCGCTCAAATTCAGGAAGAGCGGTGAATTAAATAAATTTGCATTAGTATTGACTTCATTTCAACATAAGCCTGCCTATCTCGTTTTGGCCGAAGTTTTATACCTGATTATATCTGTCAACGATTCAGGAACAAGGCAGCTAATCAAAAAGGAAAATAATTTATGAGAAAGTCGCCCCCTGAAGAAATCACAAAAAAAGTGACGAAACGTTGAGAAAAAAATATATTAAAACTTTTGATTGCAATTAACAAGTACTGGCTAAAAATTCCTCCAAAACATCATTAAAATTATTTTGAATGAAATGAAAACAAAGCTATCAGTGCAGCTTATTTCCACTGGGAGGATTAACTCTAATCAAATATTTTGAAGTAAGAAACCGGCAATAATATAAATAGCTTAATGAATGATAAGAATATTTCAAAGTTTCTTATGAAATGCCTGCAGTGTTTGGAAACAAGTTAAATAAATTTCGTAGAACAAATTAAAATTTCAGGAAGGTTGGTTTAAGCAATTTTATGTAGGTATTAAATTTTTATAGCTCAGCAATTCTGGACTAATTGCGTGACTAGACAGCAATAATGAAAATCTGAAAGGCCGTTTCGTTAATACTCTTGTTTATATAGTTAAGACAGCAATTACCGGACTGCCATTTTGTTGTTTTGGTGGTTGTTTTCAGATACTACTTAGAAGGGAAAACAGGTACTTTCCATCTAGATACCTAGAGATGCTATATTAAGAACCCAATGAAGTTATTTATATTCTTAATACATAGCTGTAAAAAACCTAAGACTTAAAACCTAAATTAACATATATCTTTGAATGGACCAATTAGCCCTAACCTTGTGTTTCCATCAATACTCTCCATGACATGATTTATAGATCATACAAACCGGTATTCAAGCCGGCAAATATAAAATCTACTTTTCTACGCATTTCGAAACCGGCCGGGTTCAACTAAGAGACACAAAGCGTCAATTTCTATGCCTCATGGTTGTCTACAACAAAAGGTCAACGACTCAAAGCGACATCAACGAGTAGATCAAATAGAATAGAAATCACAAGATTAAAAACAGCACAGTTATTAAATTACATACATAAAAATTGTATAAAAATTTTAATACCACGAAAAAAACCCAACAAACCAGTTGTAATCAGCTTTAGCTACATTGCCACAAATTAGCACTCGTTGGCTACACTGATGCGGCGAATCCAATAAAAAAAAAGGGAGAAATATTAAACAAAATGGCGCGAGTTAACAAAAGAATGAATACATACAAAATAAATGCGAAAGAGGAAACCGCATGTTTAGCGGAGCGCTAGTTACAGGCACCGGCCGGAATTGTAGCAAATCGCATTTGCAGA
Source organism: Pherbina coryleti (assembly GCA_943735915.1). Taxonomy (NCBI): domain Eukaryota; kingdom Metazoa; phylum Arthropoda; class Insecta; order Diptera; family Sciomyzidae; genus Pherbina; species Pherbina coryleti. The sequence goes on along the minus strand of OX030952.1, from coordinate 79,054,742 downwards.
CCAATTTTACATAATATATAATGACAAATTGTAGATAGCAAACTATAGAAAGTTTTGATTAAACGCTCAGAGTTCCAATACCCTATAGATTAATAATTAACTTTTTGTTCAAACTGTACTTTCATGTGTCGTCTTAAGTTAAAGAATCCTGAAAAGTTAACTCACGAAACATTCTCTTGTACAAAAACCGATAAAAATTAAAAAATTTTGAGTCTTGGGTAAGAAGCGAAAATTAAATGAAGATAGCAAATTTTCTTGATATACAGAATATTCTCGATACTATAAACTAAACGAAAAAGCATTGCGTATTAAATCCACCAAATGTAATAAATACCCCACTCACCTTGTATTATTTGAATATAATTGTCAAGTTTTTCACTATTGCAAATTTTTCACTCACTTAATGCGAAGAAAAAAATGGCGGACAAGTCAGTAAATTGATTTATCTTTAAAATTCTATTTTAATTGAAGTTTATTACGGAGAAAAACTACCGATCTGCTTCGACGACGAAGACGAAATGATGGCGAACTATGGTGAAAAACGAATTCGTTGCATTTCACAAAATGTCAAAAATTCTATGGAAAAATGGCGGATCTCTTTGGCGTTGCCACTAGCTAAGCTGTTGTGGTAAGTTAAGGTATATGTATACCATAAGCCAACAAGACCATGGTATAATAACATGGTATAATAATATAAGGTAGTATTGACAGTTGCTTGGGCAACGACCATCTGTCAAAAAAAATGTCTAGAAAGAGAGCGTTCAATTATTTCTTATGTTTTCGCCATTGTTTATGTTTCAGCGCTTGCAAATAACCAAACATTTTCTTACAAAATATTGCCTATTTTATTTAATCAATAGTGAATTATAATTACTACAACGAAGATAACTTGTGAACTTTGTGTTATTAAGTGCAAACATAAGAAAAAATGTTGAAAACGTTCAAATGTAGTAACCTCAGCAGCTGCAGATGCATATGGACGAAATTAAAGAAGTTTCCAATTATTATTAAAACACCACGGCTGGAAAACGTTTAACACATATCACACATAATTTTTTCACAACTTTCATTATTATAATTGTGTATTTAACGCACATATTTTGCGGAATTTATTTATTTTTACATTCGTTTAATTCTTGTTGCACGAACAACTGTTTTTGACAGATGGTCGTTGCCTTGTTGCTGAGAAAATCTATACTTGTCAATGCTACCTGTATAATTGTGTCATGGTATAATAAAACAAGGTAGCATTGACAACTGCTTATTTTCTCTTCTGCAAGAAAACATCTGCTGTCAAAAACAGCTTTTTGTGGAAATACATCAGCAGCTGCTGTGGTTGTTGTTTTTTTTTCACTTCAACGTTTTCAACATTGCTTGTGTTTTCAATGGCGGATTGTGAGCGCTCTCTTTTTGAGTATATTTTTTGACAGTAGATGATTTCCCAAGCAACTGTCAATGCAACCTTGTATTATTATACCATGAACAAGACAAGATCAAGCAATCAGCAGTGCGAGAAAAAAGAATATTTTTCGTGCCACGTCATCGGTCACAAAAAAAGCTATATTGCATACGTTTTTCATGCAAAACATGTGAAAACTTAAATAAAAGTGGAAAATTATAAAATTAACAAGCTTAATTCTCGAAAAAAGTGTTTGAATACTTTGTTTGTTTATATTTTCATGCAGTAACGAAATTTATAGAAATTTTTTTTGCTGTTGCAATTATTGCACGTCGCTATAGCACACTTTATTTTTATAAAAAACACAAAAATTTACTGAAGTATAAACACAACTAATTCTTTAAAACTTCAAGAAATAATTTTTCACATACAATCGCTACACGTAAACAAAACAATTTGTGACCGATGACGTCAGACCTACCAGCTTTGTTTTGCTTACAATATGGCGGCTCTTTTCTTTGCATGATCTTTATTTCTTGGTTCATGTGTGTATACCATGGTATAATAATACAAGGTAGCATTGACAGTTGCTTGGGAAAACATCTCCTGTCAAAAAATATACTCAAAAAGAGAACGCTCACAATCCGCCATTGAAAACACAAGCAATGTTGAAGACGTTGAAGTGAAAAGAAACAACAACCACTGCAGCTGCTGATGTTTTTCCACAAAAAGCTGTTTTTGACAGGAGATGTTTTCTTGCAGAAGAGAAAATAAGCAGTTGTCAATGCTACCTTGTATTATTATACCATGTACATATGTATACTACGTAGAACGCGCGAATAGGGGCTTACACATGGACGCACATGTCATCCGACTTGGGCATGTCCGACGACATGTACGATCGTCTGCAAGTAAATGAGACGGTCGGACGACATGTCGGAAGAAAATCAAAAATTTTTGATTTTTTTGAGATGTGATTTTCACATTTCCGTGCGAAAGCATGTCGGTCCGACTCGCTGAATTTATCATTTCTATAAAGTTTTCATCGAGTAAACATCGGCTTAGGCAAAGTGAAAAAGGTTTTTACTTCGGTTTTTTACCGATGTGTTACGCTTGAGAGTCTGCAAAAAATGAAGTCGTCGTACATGTCCGTTCGTTTTAAAGCTCAACAAAATATTCCCGTTAGTTTGTAGTCGTACAATGTCGGCTGACATGTACGTTCGTCTGAAAGCACCTAATAAACATCCGAAATTTAACGCACAGATGTGTTACAGTTAAAGCTAAATCAGCGCGGAAGCGTTTTTTATCTGTCAAAAATTTCTCATGCCCATACGATTTATATGTCACAAACCATAATAATGCGGCCGCAACGCTGGGCGGTTGGAAAATCCAATTTTGACAAAGCGTTAGGAAGTAAAGTTGGCTGCAGAATTCGAAAATATTGTAATTTCTGTGAAAAATTCGTTGACTGCGTGCATATCTGACATAGAGCCGCCGCTTTTATTTAGGGATGACAATTTAGCGTTAACGCAAAGCGGCTGGTAACGCGCCGCTCAACGCTCTTGTTTAAGTTTCACAGTAACATATAGCGGAATTACAATGCGGCAGCTACGTCAGTGGCAGTGGCAGTGATCAGCTGTTATATAAGGAATAATGTTTTTGAATACCTCTGGGTATATTGTCCCCCTTAAGTTACGGAGCTCTTAAGCAACTGGGAAAAATGTTTACAAATCATATTTTCGTCTTTAAATGTTGTTTGAAGTTAAACAAGCGCTTAAATGTGTTTATAAATAGCACTGTTGTTGTTTTTGAATTTTGAGCAACTACTTTAAAATGAGCCAACCTTGTAATATCTGCGACACATTGGTCCATTTAAACTCGTTTAAGTGTTTTTCTCGTTTAAATATCTGCTAAGCTATGTTTAAAATTCGGTTAGTCAAAACCAGTTTCCGAAACTCGTTTATCGCAGTTAAACGAGTTATAGCAGCTGATTTTGACATTCCTCTTCCTACACTTTCGTTGAGAACTATAGCGCTCTCACTCGAACAAACGCTCTGAAATTTACGATTATAGTGTTGTTCGCTTATCCATATTTCTCGATATTTTTATATACTAGTAACCAAAAATATTGAGTGTGTCATCCCCAATGGTTATATTTTAAACTACAAAAGATAATCAAGGTTTCCAATGCCAATGTGTCGCAGGTATAACTATATTATGCACCTGCCGATCATGCAATATCATAGAAATAAAATATAAGGAAGTGGTGTTCTACTTACACATTCTATGCGTGTGTTGAAGAATTTTTCAAGCGAGATAGAGCATGATTTTTTGACATAAGCTCTTGCACATCAAAACATAGAAAATGAGTGGTGAAAAAACATTAAAATATTAAATAATTAGCGATTGTCATCGCTATAAATTGTTTTAAAACGAACATAAATAAAATAAAAAAATCAAATAAGCATGCGTTGCGCCGTGAAAAGTTGTGAAAGTTCACAAAAAACACATAATAAGGAGGTTTAGTTTCACAGGTAATCTTGCTTTATAGCTTGTTGGTTTCCCGCCATTTGTGTGCATGAGTCATGTGCAAGAGCTTCTGTCAAAACAAAAGTTCAGCTTCATGAGCGCATTTATTCCTTAGGGTGGCAAACATTAGGGCCCTCATTTTTTTTTGATTGAAGATAAGTTCTAATCAGGGACCGTAACTGTTATAAATTTCTTCAAAAAAGTCAATAAATAATGGTTATTTTTACCGATTTTTTTTGTTTTGTTTTTTCTTATTATTTACTTTTATTTATTCGGTCAAAAATACCAGTTAAAATATGTTTATTTTTCGGTTAAAAATAGAAGTTAATATATGACTTATTTTTTCGGTCAAAAATTTATATATGACAGTGATATCCTATATTAAATACTAGCTTACCCGGTACACAATTTTTGCACCCGAAAATATGCTAATGAGCCGAACGACTAGTCGTACCATATGTGCCGTATTTCACGGGACGTGCCGTATTTTGCAAGATTTTTTTAAGTGTCCTGTCAGGAAAAATTTTTTCCCGTATTTTTGGCATTTTTTGTAAAATACCTATGATTTCAAATAAAATAAAATTAAATAATAAAAATACGTCTGAACACCAAGAAGTTTTCGCCTTTATTTACGATACAACCTAATGCGGCCCTGTTTGAATGTTTATGTATTTGCATTATTTTCATTGTATTTGTAAAATACTTAATTTCTGTTCAACTTCACCGCTTCCTTATCTCTTAAGCTAGGTCTACACGATACAACGGTTGTACCAATATCGGCTGCTATTTGACGGTTGTGTGCGATTATTGTATCGTTTGGATGCAAGCGTGCGACGAAGTTATTGCAATATTGCACGGTCGAATGGTAAAATTAGCCAACTGCTGTACGATGAGCGATTGTACAGCCGTTGTATCGTGTGGACCTAGCTTTAGTTCTTTGTGCAATATGCAAAATGTACTCCTCTTGAAATAATGGTGGCATCGCTGTTGTGAAAGTGCGTTGCAGCAAGATGTGCAGAGTGGTGAGTATTAAAGGGCTTACACATCGGCGAATCTGATCGTCACACGGCGGCCATGTTCACACAAGTTCGCTAGTTAAGAAGCGATGTTCGACAGTTTGTCACACGGTTGGCCGTGTTTACAAAAATTTTTGATTTTCTCTGTCGAACAAGGGATGCTGCCGAAAATGATGACAAACAACAACAAAAATCAATGGCTTGTGTGACGAACAGGTTCGTTCAATTTGAGCGCTAGCTTTTTCACACACGTTCGCGCCGCCATGCTGTTCGACGAACAGATTCGCCGATGTGTAAGCCCTTTTAAATTGAGTGGATGTGGCTTATTAAAATGTTCTCTAGCGGCTAGTAGTTGCAACTAATCTGTTAGCAATTTTTTACCAAGAGCTAAGAGCGTGGTATATGGTGTAAAAACAAGTACGTCGCGAATTTTAAATTTCTCTCAAAAATTCGAACAATATATTTGGTAAGCCATAAAAACATCACATTTTCCGTTTTATTCACATATTCATAAGTATGACAGATCCAGCAAAAAATTAATGATCACGTTCACTCTGTTTATTACACTATGCAATGAAGAATAAAAAAGGTAGTCTCGTGGCTGAAAATGCATAAAATAAAAATAATTTTATGCTTCTATTTACTGTTGCTCGTAGTTCGATGTTTTTTTCTCGATGATGTCAATCAGAAAAATTTGATTATCAAGAGCCATGGAGTATTAACAACCATGGTGTAAACTTAACAAGGTGAACGTGACGTTTTCAAATTCCCCTACGATTGTAAAAAAATTTTGGGGAATTGAGAAAAAAAAGATACAAAGAACAAAAGATTGTAGTAGGTTGTTTTTCAACTTTTATTTAGAATTTCTAGTTATTGGTATATTTATTATAAAATGGCAAACCAAACTAAGCCAAAATGATAAGAGAGTTGACAGATCGAACCATCGTATGACAGTTAAGTCCTTATCAAAAAATGGAACCTTTAAAAATAACATCCCAAATTATTATACAACACATATACTCAATATTATTGCGCTGAAAAACGAAATGCTTAATATTGGAACTTCTTGTTATCACCATAAAGCATAATGCTTTTTTCTGATTTTTTCTATTGGTATTTGTACGGCGTAAAACTCCATTTTATGTTGCGTTTAGCTGCTTTTTACAAAATTCTCTAAAAGGATCCAATCTTGTTTTTCTACTATGACTTACCACATTTTCTTATTGTATATTGAAATATGTTTTCCGTTTTATGCTCTGAATGGCGATATTGCAACTTCATATTTTTCGAGTACTTCACACAATCAAGCAACCCATGGTGTAATAATATAAGGTAGTATTGACAGTTGCTTGGGCAACGACCATTTGTCAAAAAAAAATGTCTAGAAAGAGAGCGTTCAATTATTTCTTATGTTTTCGCCATTGTTTATGTTTCAGCGCTTGCAAATAACCAAACATTTTCTTACAAAATATTGCCTATTTTATTTAATTAATAGTGAGTTATTATTACTAGAACGAAAATAATTTGTAAACTTAATGTTATTAAGTGCAAACATAAAAAAAAAGGTTGAAAACGTTTAAGAGCAGCATCCTCAGCAGCTGCAGATGCATGTGGACGAAATTGAAAAAGTTTTCAATTAAAATTAAAACACCACGGCTGGAAAACGTTAAACACATATCACACATAATTTTTTCACAACTTTCATTATTATAACTGTGTATTTAACGCACATATTTTGCGGAATTTATTTATTTTTACATTCGTTTAATTCTTGTTGCTCGAAAAACTGTTTTTGACAGATGGTCGTTGCCTTGTTGCTGAGAAAATCTATACTTGTCAATGCTACCTGTATAATTGTATCATGCAAGCAACCCACATTTGTATAAAGTTCCTGTAGAAATAATGCTGGCAGTGCTCTTGCCTTAGTACTTTGCAGCAAGATGTGCTGTATGGTGAATATTAAATTATGTGGATGGGGCCTATGAGAATGCCGTCTAACGGCTGGTAGATAAAATCAATCTGTTGAAAATTTATGCATATAAAGGCAAGCACACACTAGCAAATAAGTTGGCGCTGAATATAGCGCAACGTTTCATTACTCAACATTGAATTGAAATGAAGTTTGTGATCTGAGTAACTAATTTTCCCTTTAGCTATTGTTTTGTTTTTTATTTTTTATATATGGCTGTAATTTTTCATGAATCAATTCTTATACACACACGTATATTGTTCTTCAATAATCAGTACGGTTTTTATTTACAATTTAGGCTCATTTATTTTATAAATCAAATCAATATTAATCAATTATATATTCGTCGTTTTGTTCGATCAGCTTCTCCTATCTCCGTAGTAGCTTCATTATTCTGCGCAGGTAGAACTCACCACTTTTCTCTGTCAACAATTTCTCATGGTGCCGTTTAATGAGGACCACATTATTAATAGTTTAACAATTCAGTGAGTTTTGCAGGGAGCGAAAAATATGGTAATCGGGGGGCGCAAGGTCTGGATTATAGGATGAATGAGGCAAAACATTTCATTTGAACTCGAGAAATTTTTGGTGAGCCACCAAACTTGTATGAGGTATAGCGTTATCGTGATCGCCTTTCGATTGACCAGCTCTGGACATTTCTATTGAATGGCACGGCTCAATTTCTGTGGTTGGCTACAGAAACCTTCAGAATTTATGGTTATATTCTGTTGGAGTAGCTCGTAGTAAATATACCTTTTCCAATTCTATCAAATTGAGGTCATAACCTTCTTCTGGTGAATATCCGCTTTTCTTTGCTTCACCGGCGCTTCATCTTTCTTGGACCAGCTTCTTTTTCTGTTGACATTGTTGTAGAGAATATATAAACTTTGTGAATTTCTTTTAATTCGTGTGGGACCCAGAAAGAAAAGCAGGAAAAACGGATACTGAATTAATTTATTTGTTTTAAATGTAAATAAACAGCTGACCACAAATAATGACATATACGTCAACATATGACAGATCTTCGGGGATGACAGCGATACCTTCCATAAAAAACGCAATTTATTTTTGAACAGCCCAATTTATATACTATCAGCCTTATTCATAAACACATTTTAGAGGCAGCGTAACTTTAAACGGGCTTTAAACAAGAAAACGTTATTCATAAACATTTTTCGTAGTTGTTTAAGAGCTGCGTAACTTAAACGCCGAAATTGGCGTTTAAAGGTTATGTAAATACAACCATGATTTTTGTTTGTCTTTTCTTTTAATATCAAAGACATGCTCCATATGCGCCCTTTGCAGCATTTTTTTATGCGGCGGCCATTGTAAATCCATAGGAATTCTTAATTTTTGTAGAGATTTTCTATAGTTCAGACGCAAACCTTACAATCATAAGCAGAAAATGAAAAAATGTTTATAAATAACAATGTTAGCAAGGTTGCATAGAAGCTGCGTAAAGCCTTAAACAGTGCGTAACTAAACAAGCGTTTAAAGGTTGTTTAAGGAAATCTATTGAATAAGGCTGTATATCATTAATATTATTATATATACCACTTATTAGATATTGCCCTTAAATATTTAAAAAATTTGTATCTAGGAGATCCATCTCTAATCTTGAATTAAAAGAACACCGCATTTAGTTTTGCTCAAACATTTATTTTGTAAGGTACAGTGATATAATGTGACAGTTTCAGACAATTAACTGGATTATTTCAAACTTTTGTACACACTTAAAACAAACATACACCATACAACACAAAATTTGGTGTGAAAACTTAAATATATAACGTATGCATATGTTTAGATATCTTAACATATATGGTATAAATGTCTGTCGTAAACAGTGCGACATAATACAGGACATTAGTAAAGACAACAAAAATACGACATAAATATTATGTACCTATAAATATATAAATGCATATATATCTAATTTTCAGCTTATATTTTTAATATTATATTTTATTATAAAGTATGAAATTTATACTTTTGATACTTTTATTAAGAATACAAATGCTTAAGAATACATAATTTTTAGTAAAATATACTTTACGGCACCAATCAACTTTGTACCATTGTACTTTTGGTTTTACCCTTGTATTTTAAAAATATTTTATGCAACATCAACAGCACAGCACATAAATTCGATAATTGTTTAAGTTTTATGCACTTCATACTATAGTGTCTGTTATGATATATTAAAAGTAAAATAATTTTATTTCATATATTTTTCATAAAAGGTTTTTAATATATTAATTTTTATCTTTCTGTTTTATTCAAATCTTTTCTATTTTTATCTATTTTTTATTTTTGTTCTATATGTTGCTTTAGATTTTAGTATCTATTTTTGTAAAAAAATATCGATCTTCTATTGGATTTGTTTTTATATCATTTTTTTTCCTTGAAGGAACTCTAGACTTTTGAAGGAATATAAACTTTTTAAGTTAGACCTGTTTCATAGCGATATTTCTGGTAAATGTCAAAGTCATGCAAACGATATTATTAGCTATAAAAATATTTTCCTTGTTTAGCATATTTATTATATAGAGGATATTCATTATGTGGTATATGTGTAGAGGATAAAAATATTATAAACAGACTGTGAATGAATCTGCTTGTAAAATGAAAATATTCTTCGTAGTCAAATAAACAGAACTATAGCATTGGATTTTATACTTGAACATATGATCAGGTTTTTGTTATATTAACTCAATGAGTTTCTTTATAAAACCGGAAAATTTCCCTAAATACCAAAAATAAAATTTATCAATAATTTGCAATACAATATCATATGATCCACATTGTGAATACCCCTATTATTTTTGTTATTTTCTTTTTTATTTTAGAATAATAACTTTTGAATGTTGAAGCAAACCTATATATTTTATTAACTTAAGATAGTTTTTTCTAAGTAAAGAGTTTTTTTAAAGGTTTTTTGCTTGAGGCAAATATCATAAATCGAAATTGACCCGCAAGTTTTTGAGACTTTTGGAAAAATTTTATTTATATTTAAAAATAAATCTGTGGAAAGAGAGTAAAAGTGATATTGGTTTAATATAATCAATGCAGAGATATATAGGAATATCAACGATTTTTCTAAGGATGTAACACAACATACAATACGATATTCCTTAAAAATCTTATAATTATAATAATTATCTTAGTTACAATATATTTTCTGACCCACAAAGAGTTTAACTTAACACTTAAATACATGGCCTTTTTTTTTGCATTCAACATTTATTCACTATTGCTCCAAATAATTCAGTCAGCTGAATTCCCTAAGTATAACCGTTTGAAAAGAACGAAAGCTTTAAATCGGTGTGGCCCAAAAGGCTTATTATTTTTCCCAAAATTACTCTCGTACAGACATGGGGATAAATTCTTTGGTTGTTCCATGTATGGCACACTTTGCATTTAAGGGTTAATAATAAAATCCTGCTCCATATACCCCTTTTACATTGGTCAAGACTTGAATTCAATTCTTTACTATTCCCTTTTAAACTTACCCTCTTTCACGTTGATGTCCGCGTCTATCATCAACAAACTCACAGGCTTGATTTCAAGTCTTGACCAATGTAAAAGGGGTCATAAAAAACATTGATTTAAAGAAATTAATTTTTTTACCTAATTTAGTTTATTAATAGTTTTTCGTATTAAGAGATGATAGTTTCTTATGATTTCTGAGAACTAAAATATAATTTCCAGAGTACGGAATTGTTTGCTCACATGGCTTTATGAGCGTACGATTCAACAAGGTACGCATTAACGTACGCACTCGCGGATCGTTTCTTATTAAAAATGTTATCGCTCTCGACCACGAGCGCGTTCCTTTTGCTCCGAATTTGAGAAATGAGATCTCATTGTGTGATCTCTTTCATGGACGAGAGCGCAGATGAAACTTTTGATGCTCATATGACAGTTCGCGAGCTGTACACGATTAGAATGAAAGCTGGGCAGTGCGAAGAAAAATTTAGCTCTCATTTGGGTCATTGGAACTTTTATGATTCGTGTTCATTTCTTGGACAATAAACTATGATTTTATGCCGCATAGGTTCCGAAATATATAAATTGAGCCATTAAATCTTTTTCTGATTCTCTTGACGTTTTGCACATACATTTTTCATTCAATGGTCAATAGATTCTGCTAAGGCTCTATTTTAATGGATAATGGATAATAAAATATTCATCTATGAAAAAAGTTGGATCATTGGAACTTTTTTGAGATTTTTGGACTCCACGAATGAAATCTATGATTGTCAGTTAAATAGGTTCCGCAAGAAATACCTATGGAACTAGTTATACAATATATACAATAATAAGTATTTTTTCTTAGTTGATCGACTTATAGATGCTCCTGTGTCAGGCCGTAGACAAGGGGGGTTTTTAGGGTTAAAACCCCCGTTATGGTTCAGAAAGTATAAACAAATAATATATAAGCATTAATATAACTTTGCCAATTTGCGAATACTTGCTGCACGTGCATCTTTTTTCTCTAGCAGTGCAAACTGCAAGTGTAAACAGCAACAGCGAAAACATCAAGTTATCGAAAAAATTTCGATACATTCAATTGAACTTTGTCCACCACCAGCAATTTAAGAATTTATTGCGTTAACAGGTGTTACGTGAAAGTGTTGAAACTTTGATTAAGTTTCGTTAGATAAGTTTAAAAGTTTCTATTGTTAATTTTACTGTGCCAAAACTACAAAAATGAGCCTACTTAATTGGCTGCAGAAACCAGAAGTAAAAAAGGCTAGAACAGTGGAAAGTAAGTGCTTGATTTAAATGATTTTTTTTCCTTTATCAATGCGTAAATGTGTTAATAAGTTGCCGAATATTTCTGAATGTTTGAAAGCTGTGTTTTTTTTTTGGTAGCGTGTTTGCATTGATTGAATATTAATGGATTAACTTTTTGCTTGATGCGGAACCGACAAAATCTGAATTACAGAATACAAAAAGTTTTGAAGTGTGTTTTTTTCAAGTTTGTCGTTTTATTGTGAAAAATTTGTTATAAATTATTTTTCAAAGTATTGTTCATCGCTAGCCACTGATTTTTCACATCTTTATTAGGTAAATCCTGGCTACGGGCTTGTCCTGTGTTCCTCCGGGATAATAATTGTATATGCTCTGATATTCATAGACTTTATCCAAGGAGTCCACAAAATCAAAAAAAATTCTTAATAGTTCAAAGATAATAGTTATAGTTATTGAATAGTTCAAAGATAATTCAAAATTGAGTGACCATTGGACAAGGGAGTGACCATTGGCGTGAAACTACCCATACAATTAAAATTTATAGCATCGTATAGCTTTGGAACTGAATGTATAATAATAAAATTCAGTATGTAGTTGCTTGGTGCTACACATCTATTAGAAACCTCTGAAGGGCATTAGACAAGGAGGTGTGGCTCCACCCATATAAACCAAATTTTTGATATAGCATGGTTTTACAAGTAAAAGTCACATAACATTGAAACTCAAAATGAAGTTACCACTTGCTGATGTCCTTCTAATGTCCTGTGACCTAATTTTCGATCTATTAATGTCAAAATGTTTTTTTTTAATTTGTACTTATATTTTGACAAATTCTAAGCACTTTTTGTTTAATGAAATTTTTCCCTAAAGTGCCTTACTTTGAATCGTTTAAGTTTGAACATTAAATATTTTTTGGACCCACTTTTGCTGATAAGGGTTAACTTTTAAGAAAAATTTACCCTCAACAAAATATTTTTATTTTTAGATAAGGAACAAGATTCTATCATTAAATAGAAAAAAAAAAACAGTAATTTTTGTCCAAAAAAGTGGACAAAACACCTCTAAATAGCGGCAAAAAATAGAGATTTCAAGGAAAATTTTAAGCCGCCGTGGAAATTTTATCTCAAAATTCAGACGTTTAGGGGAAGGGGGGGGGTAGCCAATTTGCTAAAGAACGCTCCATATTTAGGGAATTCGGGAATTCTTCATTATAGTCTCCATTCTGATTGCAAAAGTGGAACATTTTCACCCTTCATGATTTTTTTAAGTTTGACATCGAGGTCGTGAATTTCACCGGTTTGGCGCCGATCACCCGCTCTGAGACTTGTAGACAATTGATTTAATTAGTGATGTCTATGATTAATGCCTCTTTTCCCGAATGAAATTGGATGGATATTTTTCTGATTTTTGACTTGTATCATCTTTTTATTGATCATTGGAAAGAGCATTGGAGAGATTATTGGATAGAGCAGCCTTGAAAACAAGGATTTCGGGTGGAGATTTCACCGCTCTTAAAATTCTTGTGTCGCAACGATTCAAAGAGAATCTTAGAATCCGAAATAATGGGTTAAGTATTTACTGAAATTTTCTATTAGTGAAAGCTCTCAAATGACAGAAGACTTAATTTGTTTTAGTTAATTAACTTAATTATTTTTGGTTATAGCATTGAAAGTCAATTTTCAAATTCCTTGAGTTGATTTTCAAATATGGTATCAAGACGATATCGAAATCAATTTCTAACAAATAAAAGTGAAATACATAAATTTGAATATATGCATCATACTATATATATTTTTAATAATAAGATAAATATTTTAAGGTCAACTTTGTGTAGATAATTGATAATAATTTGTATGTTAACATCATGTTTTGATCACAATTAATTAATCGTATTGTATGTTTTTTAGGATTTTATATTTATTTACATGATACAATTCAAAACTGAGAACAATTTTGTATATTGGTTTATATTTCATATCATATGTATATTAGCGTGGCCGTTAGTTGTATGGAGAATATTTTTTTTTTGATTCCTTATACTCTCTCCCCCCAAATCGGTTCCTCAAACACATTTCTCAGTACAACTTCATAAATGTGGTCGCTTCATAAAACTTCATAAAAGAAAATATGGTCGCTGCTTTGAATATTGAAAAAGAAAAACAAATTAACTTTAACCGCGCCACAATGGGAAAACAAACAGTTTCAAAATTCATTAGTGGTGGGCTTGAGCAGTTTTTTTCTTCTCAAACAAGAAATTTTCGAACTCTAAGAAATCTACTGTAAGTCAAGAGTTATAAATATTTTAATATAACTCAATAATTTTGTTTTTGTTTGGTTTTATTTTGACTATGCGTAGTATAGCTATGTATGAAATAATTTAATAGACATAAGCTTTTAACGCACATGCTTAGAACAAATAATTTCCATATAAATTTAATTTTGGTACATATAATTTTTGGTATTTTGTTGGTTATTTTCTAAAATATTAATTTTATCAAAAAACGTTCTTTAAGGCTAATGTTGTTGATTAAAAGAGCTAAAATATTGCCATACATCATATTCTTGTAAAATGTTTTTTTAAAAAGATACTCATATACAAACAAACTACATTTGAATAAATGGGCTTGAAGGCCAACTTTGAGGGGCGGGCGACACCCCTTAAACACAACTTATCGCTTTGAAACTTTTTTGTATTTTTTTTTACATAAAACTGAACCGATTTGGGGGGAGAGAGTACAAGAAATAAAAAAAAAAAAATAACGGCCACGCTAATGTATATATGTATATAGACTTTGGTTCCTATCTTAACCTGACCCTGTGTATTTTTCATTTGAATATTTCAAAGCAAGTATTTGTATAAAAATATAAACATTTTGTGAGCCTGAATAAAATGAGCAAAAATACGCTGTAAGCTGGGGTGTCTTTAAAGAAACAGTGTCTGTTAATGGGTTAAGTTTTTGTCTAAGCGATTTACATAGGCGTTAAAATGAACATATAAAAATATGTCTACTGTGTGCTATAATTTTTCTTTTCTAATAATTGCTGAACAGTTCTAATATTTAACCATATCTTTTTCAAGCTGTTGTAAATAGTGTAAAGTTTCAACAAGGGGGTGGGGGGGGGGGGGTATGTATTCATGAAACACCTCAAAAACACATAAAGTGCACCACTGAGCTTGGAAAAAGGGAAATTAATATTCATAAAACAAAAATCACTTGAATACTTTGATGAAATTGAATCACCGCGAAACTTTGAACATTAACTATTTGTAACGCCGCTGGCTTCATTAGATGCCTCATCAAACCCCATTAAAACTTATTCTTCTGCTAGGGTGGCGACTCAATTTCTTCTTAAGGCCTACATGCTTTTATTGAAACTTAAAGCAGCGCGCAATTTATTTCTTATCCTTGGTGATGTCCAGCGCGAACCCGAAGACGTTGTACCATTGGCGTAATTTGAGAGGGCACGTAAATCGTTCGGCGATACACCCTCGTCCACATCGTCTGCCTCCGTTTTGATTTCCATTTTCTGCACGATTAGACGCAACAATTGATGCTGTTGCTCTAGGATGCGGTTAATGTCGCGAAGTTTGCGTTTTTGCTTCACCAGTTCGGCGTTGATGTAGTCGTCGTTGTTATCGAATGGTATGGCATCCATGGCTGCTAAAGACGATGCGAGAGTTGTAGGGAGTTAGGGAGTTGTTTTTAATACTACAGTTATACTTACAGTCCTCGGTGAAGGGATTCGAAAACCATTTGCGTAAAATAAAATCAAAGAATCCCAATTTGCACTTTGTATCATTTGGATATTCGATAAGCTCGATTTTGTCTATCTTCTGTAGCCACATTTGTGGCAATTTGCGTTCGAGCTCAGTGTGAAGTACAACCTGCAGGAATCAATGGAAACGGGAACGTAAGGGTAGAGGTTAAGTTAAGGTTTATAAATGTTTGATCCATAAATTTTTATGCAATTAAATTAGTAAAATTTTATTTTGTTGTCTTTTTACTTACTTGCATAGCCAATCGTTTTAACTGTGCATTTCGCCGGACAGATTCAATGTCACCCACTGCCAAACCGATGAGCAGGTTCATCAGTAGAATTGGCATCAGTATCATGAAAACACCTTAAAAATAAATAGAAATCGTCGAAATTATTTTTAACATTTCTAAGGATATTTGTATTTTGTATGTCTTTATTAATGTTAAAAAAAAAATCAAAGTTTTCGGATCAAATATTTTAAATTAAATTTTTTAAATAAGGTTCTCAAAATAACTAGAAATACATCCTAAAATTTGGACTCCCTTTGGAATTCTATCTCTATTCCATCTAACCTTAAAGCTAAAAGTGTTCAACTTTATATTTCCTTGTAAATGGCACAATGGTGGTTTTTGTCGGATTTATGTTCAACCTTACCTTATTGTACCATTTTTTGTCACCCTTAGGCCCATTTCAAGTATATCAGACAGGGTCTCTTCGAATTTTCCCCTGTAAATAATGACAATGTTATCAGCATAACCCTAAAATTAACAATTTTACCAAATTCTTCCAGAATTTCATCTCCTACAATGAAAAGATAAGAATCCCCCTTGCGGATAACCTCTTGTTGTAACTGCTGTTATGGTGCTGGAACTAGTTTCTATTGTTCTAGTCCTGAGCATATTACCCATCCATTTCGTAAAGGTACTGTTGACCCCTTTGTGAGTAAGAGTTTTACTTATGGCTTCATGAGAAGTATTGTCAAAGGCACCTTTTATGTCGAGAAAAGCACAATGTGCTTTTTCTTTTAAAGTTTCCTGAAGTACAGTTGTCAGTTGATATAGTCCTTGTCAAGATAAAGTCGATAATATTACTAAATTTTTACTAATTCAGTGTTGGAATAAATTAGTAGCATTTTAGAAGAGCTGGCTTAGGTAGTGTATTCTTCCATTGTTCTTTTAAATAAAATTTTTTCTGTAACACAGCTTTCATTAAACGACAATAAATGTATGTCATGTACGTATGTTACACATACACATTTGTGACATACACAAATACACATTGTAAGTCATATAGTGTATGGACATTTAATTGAAGCTTCATTAGCAACACTTTGTATTAGTATTTTATCGAATTACGTGTCGGATAAATTGTTTTTGCGTGTAGTTTTGCCGAAAGATATCTTACATTAGTGGAAGCAAGTTGAAGTTGTCAGAAATCCAAATATTTCACAATATTTCAAGGTTGTCACAAGTCTGGCCTACGAATTTCATTATGAAAAAAAAGTTGAGCGAAGAGTGTATCTGATATTGTGTTTTACCAACGCAATTTCTTGGCGATCAACGCTTAATAATATTAGAGCATTTAAAAGCGTTTGTGCGAGAATATTCGGCGAAAGAGGCCAGAATTATGGAAGGACAATTCATGTATTTTGCACCACGGTAATGCACCAGCTCACACATCACGAATTGTACGCGATTGTTTGACCAAAAACAGTGTCAATATCGTTCAACAAGCACCATATTCGCCAGATATGGCCTCGTGTGACTTTTTCTTAGTCCCCAAACTCAAATTGTCGCTTCGTGGAAAACATTTTAAAACGATTGAAGTCATCAAAGAGAATCCGTAGAGGGAGCTAAATTCCATTCCGAAATCTTCCTACCAAAATTGTTTAATAATATTTTAGTTGAAAAACGAACTCTATCCCAAACAAATTCTGCTGTTCTAGCCGAGCTAGCTAGTATCAACTAGCGATAATATGGAAAAGTATTTAATTTTAGAAAATAGTTTTTTGTCAGATATATTCAGCCCTATTATGAGTAAAATTTCGCCCGGAATTGAAAAGGGAATTTTCATATTTTAGACAGGGTATGGTTTTAAAGACTTTTTTTTCTGGTGATCTTAAAAATTGGCGATGAATTCAAATACAGTACACTATCACAAATTAGAACCTGCCATTTCAATATTTAACGCTCTGAAATTAGAAACTGGTTCTAAATTTAGGGCGAAATTTAATTCACAATAGGGCTGGTTGAAAAAAAAAACTCACTCAAAATGATAAATGATGTTAGAGGAACCTTCAATTGATTGCGATAGTAGGTGTTAACGTAAGTGCCCACAAAATCAAGCTCGCCCAACATCATTGAAAACGTGCGCAGCAAGGACATCGGTATATTTGAAAAAGATAAATGATTCGGTTGAGGATCGATAATCTGTAAGACAGAAAAAAATTTCAAACAAAACAAAAAGCATAGAAGAAAAGTAAAAACTTACCTTGGATAGCAATATATAGAAAGCCAAGCCGAAGGCAATTATCAGAATAGAGAAAACTAACAGCACCTTAATAAGTGTCTGCAAGATCTCCAAGAACATAACCACATAGATGCCAACCTAAAGGAAAAAAAATTAAAATAATAAGTAAATACTTAGTTAAGAGATAAACCAATTGATTAAGTAGGCCATGCAAACCTGATCGAAGCGCTGTAAAAATAGCAAAAGCCTGAACCATGATAAAAAGACAGCAATCGAGGCTGCTGAATAGTGTACTGTTGTAATGCTGCCATCTACTCTAAACACCGGTGCCACCATGATCAATGTTGATATGTACAAAATCCACGAGATAACGTTAACGGTTTCCAAAATATAGTGCAAGCGTTGCTGATACATCTGTATGAGTTCGCGTAGCGAATTCAATGTGATGTATACAATAATAGCAATGGCACAAACCACAATTGCTGTAGAACGATTAATGCACTCGTAAGATTCACTGGTATGAATGATGTGTAGCAATGGTGAAGGTGAATTTGTCCAGTTCGAACGATTGTGTGACAAATCCATGCTACGAAGAGTGGCAAAGTAAAGATGAAAAAAAGGAAGCGAATTAGAAGATACATGCAAGGATAAATTGCTGTTAGGGGTGTAGGAAAGTTAATATAATAACAGCCAGTGAATATAACCCAAGTTCAAGCAACATATCGCTTAAGTCAAAATAAAAATTCAAAAATAGATAGTTTCAAGTAAGGGGAACAAGATAAGTAACGCCAAGTTACTCGAAATTGTCATTAAAACTTCAAGATGAATGGATTCCGTCAAACCTAATATTTTAACATTTTATTTATATTTTGAGAGAATGTTATTCCACAAAATACTCCGAAAGCTCTTATGATTGGATGTCACACGGTTGCAATGAAGTCACTGATAAGTAGCATTTTATATTCGCTCTTGTAAATTTTATGTGTGCCAGAAACGAGACCGTTATATTCTTAGGTAATACTCCATTTTTTTATTAACTGCAACCGTTTCCATTCTATGTATCGGGTGGTATGTAGAACGATTTTGAAACTCATTCCCATTTTTTGAAGCGAGGCTTTTTTTTTAACTCAGCATCATTTGATGTGCTAAATAGTTAATTAAGCAGTTCTAAAAACTTCCAACTATAAAGGTTTCAAGTACCAAACAATCATTACACTTTATATCCCTTAAAAACGTACCTGGAAATAGAAAAACAGGGTTTATTGTTAAAAAAAAAAAAATAAAAAGTTCGAAGACCGATTTCACGGAACTAGAAAGGAACTGTTTTGATATCGAACAATATTACTTTTCGGAGTTCTTGAAATGTACTTGAATTGAAAGTACTAAGTATAAAAGTTAAATCCCGTTTTGAGCACGCATTAGTTTGTGTTAACTTTGGCGTTCTGACCCTACGATAAAAGCTATAAGAAGGTACATTTTCCATAGGATTGTGTTTCATGGCATGCCATTCTCCATTCATACAAAAACTTACCCAATTTCATTATCATGTATAACAGTTTTATTGGGCGCATGGCGCAACTCGATGCCGTTCATCATTAGCGATGAGTAGATGGTGACAAAGAGTAAGAATATCGAATAGATCAGCAGATTGGCCAAATGGAAATACTTGCCATATGAGTTCCATTTCATTTGCAAATACTTTTGACTGAGCGGATGTGCCAAGAGCTCGACACGTCCATGATTAACCATGGTCTAAAGTATACAGAGGTATCATTAGTTCAGTGTTTCTAAAATATATTTTAAACAAATGTCCACAGAAGACGGCACACATTTTCACATATACAAACATATTAAATTAATATCAAATTAAAAGTAAATAATAAAAAATATCAAAACATAACAACAACTAAAAGTTAAATTGAACAAAAATGAGTGCTAGTCCAGCTTCACTTGGCTTTTTTGTTAATAAAAGTCATTCACAGTCAACGAAAAAAAAAAACACGTAAGTAACAATTAGCAAAGCTATGGGAGAATGCTTTAGAATTCTTTTGGCTTTAGCTGCAAGCTTTTGTAAGAGCAAATACACAATATTTTACCAACTCACATTGACAACGGCCAATGGTGGCTCTCGCCAGTTGGGATCGTTAAGTAGATTACGCCGATTTTCAAGTTCTTCGGGCGAAAGTTGAAGCGGCCGAAATGAATACTTTATCTGTGTGAATGTGTGTGAGTAAAATAGTAAATTTTATTAAATATTTTTCAAGACAAACATTAGTAAGAAGTTAAAATATTATTTCATTGCATAAAAAACGAACTGGCCTTGTAAGCCTTAGCACTTTGATAAAGCTTACGACCATCAATTTTGTTGTAAGTGTTTCTTTTTATATCTTTTCTTTTCACAAATTTTCACAATTTCTTCAAATCGAACGTAGACCAAATATTATTGCATGTTTACACAGCACGACAAGTTTCATACTTTCTCGAACTAAGAGTGACTTGGGGACCCTGATTTATGATTAACCAGGTGTGCAAGTATGAAATGGCAGTTTAATTATACGTGGTTATAGCTTCAATTGTGTTTATTGGGTTATTGCTTTATCAGCTGTTTTTGATTGTCTTGATATCTGGCAACACTGAGAACTGAGCAACAATAACAGTGTTATTTTATAAAATACATTTTCAAATTGTTGAAAATGTTGAGTTTTGTGCCAGAAAACGTTGATTTGTTGACATCATTGCGTTTTTGTTTCTTTTGAAAAAGTTTCAACTGTTTGTTCTCTCTTTCTCTGAAACAACTTGCAGAGAATGGTTGTTGAAATAGACAACAACTTGATGTCCAAAACGAAGAACGTGGAAGGCCTCCAAAAAAGTTTGAAGATGCCGATTTAGAAGAATTGCTGGCTGAGGACGATGCACAAACGCAACAATAACTCGCAGAGAAGCTAGGCGTTACTCGACAAGCCATTTCCTTTCGATTACGAGTGATGGGAAAGATTTAAATGGTCGGAAGATGGTTACCGCATGAATTGAATGACAAGCAGATGGAGATACGAAAAACTACATGCGAAATCTTGCTCGAACGGTACAAGAGGAAGTCATTCCTGCATCGCATCGTCACTGGGGGTCTATTTTGAAAATAAGCGAAAAGAATCGTGGGCAGATCCAGGCGCACCATCCACATGGACTGCAAGACCCAATCGCTTTGGAAGGAAGACGATACTCTATGTTTGGTGGGACCAAAAAGCTGTGGTCTATTATGAGCTCCGGATGCTAGTTAATACATCGCGCTACCAGAAACAACTGATAGATTTGAACAATTAATTGCTCGAAAAACGCCCCGAGTATTAAAGTAGGCTACACAAAGTAATTTTCCTGCATGACAATGATCCTTCGCATTCGGCAAAACTGGTTCGGGATACATTGGAAGCATTCAAGTGTTGCCCATGCGGCTTACTCACCAGACTTGGCACCATCCGATTATCATTTGTTTGCATCGATGGGTCACGCACTTGGTGAGCAGCATTTCACTTCTTACGAAGATGTTGGAAAATGGCTCGACGATTGATTCGCTTAAAAAAATACAAACTTTTACTGGCAAGGAATCCACAAACAGCCAGAAAGATGGAATAAATCGTCTTTGCGAATACAAAAAGGTTATATGTAAAATTTCGATTTTGTTTTTTATTTTACCATTTAATAGCCATATGTATGCCCCATCTACTCACCAAATGGTTTTTTTGAAATTTTTATTGGTTCAGAAGTTAGCGAATGTGAAAGTTAGCTGCCTATGTGAAAATAGTATTGAAATTTTTAAAAAACAAAAATGTCTTTTTCGTCTCCTTAAAAATTGTTCAAAAACACAAAACCTTTTTTGTATGCGCAACGACGAAACGCATAAATTCCGATGGAACATACTTTAAATGACATTATCAAGTGACGAGCTTACACTTATCTTAGCTTGTGCCGAAAGTACACATGGGCCACCCGTTTTGGGTTTTGGAAAGTGCAGTCGTGGCATTTGGCATTTATTAATGTTGATGCCATTCCAAGAACTCATTTTTGTGTAGTTAAAAGTTTGCCATTTTTCTGGACGATATGTAATTTCAACAAAATGGGTTTAGAAGCCACACCGCAGTACCAATTAGGGCTTTGTTGCAACAGAAATTTTCAGGGCGACTTATTTTGAGATTTGGCGATGTCAACTGGCCTTCGAGATCGTGCGATTTAACACCTCTGGACTTTTTTTTTTGTGGGGCTACGCAAAAGATCGTGTTTGCGTGAATAAGCCTCAAACTCTTGGAGCCTTGTGTTAAAACACCCCCATAGGGTAGACAAGGACACAAAATACCAAGCAAATAAGCAAATACCTATTTTCGATATCAAACTACTACTACCCAGCAAACATTATGACTCTTAAAAGAGTCTTTTAAGACTCATATAAATGAGCGTTTATCGTCATAATGCGCTCAAAAAAGACTCTTCTATGAGTACATTATGAGTACTCTTCTATGAGTATGAGGCCCACAACCATCGTAGGTTGTGGGCCTCAAAATATGATTCATAATAATGACTGTTTTATGCCTCATTTAATACTCAAAATACTCAAAATTAAGACTCTATTAAGACTCATATATAATACTCTTTTAAGACTCATTTTAAATACTCTTTTAAGACTCATAATAATGACTCTTTTAGAACTCATATAAATTAGTCTTTGGACTCAAAATTAAGACTCCTTTAAGACTCATTTCAAATACTCTTTTAAGACTCATAATAAGGACTCTTTAAAGACTCATAATAAAGACTCTTTTATAACTCATATAAATGAGTCTTTTTGGACTCAAAATTAAGACTGTTTTAAGACTCATTTTAAATACTTTTTTAGGATTCATAATAAAGACTTTAAATAAATACTTTTTAGAACTCATATATGTAAATGTCTTTTGGGCTCAAAATTAAGACACTTTTGATAGTCATATTTAAGAATCATAGAATGGAATTTTAAAGACTCATACTGAGGATTCTTTCAGAACTCATAGGAGTAATTATGATCCATTTAGACTGAAATATATTTTTAGATTCAAATTTACTTAAAATATTTGATAGTTGAAAAATAAAAAAAAAAAATGACAACAATATCTTTTTTTAAACATTTCAAATAAAAAGAAATAGTAGAAAAATTTAAAGTCATTTTACAATCATATAGAAGACTTCTTTATGAGTCTTTTTATTGCGTACTCATAAAACACGCATACAAAATACTATTTTTTGAGTCTTATTTTTGAGCAATCATTTTAGAATCATATCAAAGACTCCTTTATGAGTCTTTTTTTTGCGTACTCATAAAACACGCATAAGAAATACTCTATTTAGAGTCTTATTTCTGAGCAATCATTTTACAATCATATAGAAGACTTCTTTATGAGTCTTTTTATTGCGTACTCATAAAACACGCATAAAAAATACTATTTTTGAGTCTTATTTTTGAGCAATCATTTTAGAATCATATCAAAGACTCCTTTATGAGTCTTTTTTTTGCGTAATCATAAAACACGCATAAGAAATACTCTTTGTAGAGTAATTTTTTTGAGGCACTCAGAAAATGTTTGCAGGGTAGTTTGATATTAGTTTGAAATCAGTAAAGAGTGGCACAACAATATATTCAGTTAAAAAACAATTATTTCTCAATCTTTACAACTCTGATAAACTTTTAAAATACTGTTGCACAAAGTTAACTTCCATTGTATTGAAATTAACCAAGACATAAACTTTTAAAAATAAATTTAAAATAAAGAGTGTCTATTGACCTCTCTGATTTTTCATAAAAAATTTTAATGTAAAAAGTAATGTGACTGGTGTGATGGGGAAGTTATTCAAATTCTAATGTCGGCGGCCTAAATTTCCCGGATTCGAGTCCCGACCAGGTCATGGTCCTGCTTTTTAACATTTCTTTATTTATATCATCATTTTGAATCAACTGAAATTAAAAATTTATCAATATTTGCTAATTAAAAGTTATAGGTATTACATGGTGGCCAACTTTATGAAAAGTCAAAGTTGTCAAACTTTATGAAAAGTCATGTGAGACATTCTGGGTGAGACATTCTTGGTGATAGAGCGTGAGAGTGTGAAGGACGCACTTAAATAAGGTAACGAACAAGCGAAACTTACTAAAATTTCCATTTATTTTTAAAATCATATATCTCAGATGAGTGTCATTTTATTCTAAATCTGGGTTTTGTAGAAGAATATCATACAAATGCTTACAACAATTTGCGCGCAACCTGTCAACTTTAAGAGAAAATTTTTCCACTGTCCATAAGGCATTCATAAAAAAAATACTCGTTCTGTGTTATGCGAAGCCTATTTGAAGTCTATTTCAAGTACTTGCTTAAAATATGAGTTTAAGCTTGCTTGAGCTTGATAATTTTCAATCAAGTAAGATAAATAAGCCAACGATAGCTTGCGACTTGCAACTACGTAAGCTTGCAAGCGAACGACACGAAGTCCCAAGTAAAGGAAAAACTTGATGTGTTCGGAAAAAAGCTTGAAAAGCTTGAAATTGAAAGCAACTATCCAATTAAATCACAAGTATCCAAATAATTCACAAGTATCCAGATCACAAGTATCCAGATTTTTTTTTTTATCCAAATAATTCAACGAGCTTGTGTGGGAAACGCTTAAGCGTTGTAAGTCTTTTTAGTGGACTCCTTGGACAAACATTAATGATTCTATAGCCAATATTTTTTTTTTGAAAAATTGAAGATGGCGGATAGGGTTGCCACCTATTTTTTTGTATTTTTGCGATTTCAGTGCTGGGGCGAACACTAGGTAAAAAAGGGTCGCTGAATCCGAATCCGTTATCAGAATTTCAAAATTACGATAGTTTTTGCCATAGGTCTGCCACCTTATAATATGCTTTTTACGAGTTTTAAATATTATCTAACAGTTTCGGATCGCTAAACAGTTTCGCTGTTTTCGAATCTGATGTCAGAATTTCAAAATTATGTAATTTTTACAATAGGATTGCTTCATAATAATGGTTTTAAGAATAACGTTCATAAGTGAACAGTATTAACGAGTCAAAAATAGGTTAACAATTTTTACTTGGTTTTCACCCCAGCACCGAATACTTAAAAATAAAAAAATTGGGTGGCAATCCTATCCGCCATCTTAAATTTTAAAATTCTGACATCAGATTCGTGACTGCTAAACACGGAATCCATAGAACCCTAAATTGTCTTAATACTCTTAAGTTTTTCCTACAGAATTTCATTGAATTATTTGGATACTTGAAATAATTGGATACTTGCGACTTACAAGATTTTGCCGATCATTTCAAGCCTTTCAACTTTCAGAACCGACAAAGTAAGTCACAAGAAATCAAGTCAATGGGAAAGCAGGGATACGACTTTTATCTGTTCTATTTATTGTAGATCTATTTTTCTATGTAGTATCTATTTTTGTAAGCACTCTAGAGCTTGGTTTTTCAAGTATGAATATATTCAATATTTCAAGTACTTGAAGTGGCTTGAACTTCAAGTGGGCTTGTGCAGTTCTCTGTGTGGAATGTCATTGGGTGCGCTGGTTAGAGTTGGTTGGTAATATGGAAAAAGCGGGACTATTTTATTAATTATTGCAATGCGGGATTATAACTGCTATTGCGAGATGGACCCGCAGAATCCGGAACGGTTGGCCGTGTTAAGTTAGGAGCACGAAGTTTGTGGACGATTTTGACTTGTATGTGTGTACGGCTTCTCGCCACACTAAAAATATTTTTCAATTGTTTCTCACTTCTTCGTCAAAAATCTATGATCTCATTTCGAACCAATGCAGGTGCAGACTTGATTATATAGGTCAAAAACTTGAAATCCTTGGTTAAAAACTAAAGAAAAAACCAAAAAGATTGAAGCAAAAAAGAAAGGCAATTGTTTTTAAAGGTATCTTAAATTCAATTCCATATCTACGGCCCAAGTGACGAAACATATTAAGAGGCGGGAGTACCAATATGAAAGCTTTGCATCATGACGTCATATAATAAATCATATAATAAATCTTATCTGAAATAATTCTAAAATTACTTAATCTGTATTAGATTTTTTTTAGCCACAATTGAATTTACAAATACTCGATTAACTGGTTCAACTTCTGGTTCCCATAAAATTTTGTATTGAAGTTTGTTCCGATTTAAGTAACTTATAAAAATACTAGTAAGCCCGTATGGCGTTAAAACGCCAAAATGCGCTCACAGTATCTTCGTTATGAGGCTTAATAGCACATCTTTTCTGTCGTTGTTTTACCGTAGCACGTCTCCTGAGGGACTATTTTATAATGCAACGACACTAAATTTCTGTTGTATAAGCTGCTATCTTCACGACCTGACCTTCAGTGGGTAGAATTGGGCTTATCACCTTATACAGATGTCTCAAGAAGAGGTATAGAAAGTTTGAATTAGCTGTGCAAAGTATGCCCTTCTTCAACTGAGCTGGCGGCGAAGACAGTAAAGGCTCCTGGAATAGCGATTTTGCATGAACTTTCTATTTTGTGGCTAGTGTATCAATATAAAATATATTTGAACGTTTTTCGCTTCCCCCAACTGCTTTAATAATACAATAATACAATATAGTCAGCTTAAAAGAGAAAACAAGGCATCACGTAAAAATACCATATTCTTATAAAATACCTTTGTAACTGCAGTAATTTTCAATAAAAAATAATTATTCCAGTATTAAACACAAAGATGCATAAAAAATAAATAGCACAAAAAAAAAAAAAGAATTAAAAATAAAACACAGTCTTCACTTCACTCATTTTCTCGCTCTCATTTCCGCTCACTATAAATAATTGCTTACATTTAAGGCAGGCAATGGAACTAAATTTGCAGGCGAGATAGGTTCACCGGTTTTCTCGTCCATTTTAGCAAACATAAAAGGACACTGAAGAAACGAGAAGGAATACCTAATCTGCAGTTGTGTGCACAGACGCATTTGTCAGTGAGTGGTGTGCGTGTGTGTGTGTGTGAGTTGTTTTTGTGTTTTGAGTGGTGGAAGAAAAGTTCAGAAGTTATAAAAAAATTGAATAACAACTTTTATAGATAATACAATTCTCTGTAACAAAATAAAGTTGTAGTACCAATGCGTCAGCTTCATACCATAGTTCGTTTTTACGAAGCTTATTTTTCACTTCCACCAAACTTACATAGAAACTCTTGGAGTCCTTTTTGCAATTCGCCTTCGTTATGCATTTGTCCTGCACCGCTTCGAAAACTTTTGGCATTGAAGCAATCAGTGCCAAGGTCACGCAGGGATGTTTGTCTGATTTCATGGTCATCACTTCGTTGGCACGCTCTTCATGCGTCACCATAGACAATGCGGCTTCCGGATATTTATAGTAGATGGCATAGTCGATGGCACTCATGTCCATATAGTTGTAGAGCAACTTGCAGCCCATGGAGAGTAAAACGGCAATGGAGTGAGGTTTGTTTTCCATTGTGGCCAGATGCAAGGCAGTGTTCTGAGCATAGAAAAGAAAATACATATTTGGTCAGAGCTATAACAACCGAACAAACACTTACCCCATCTTTGTCGACCTGATCCAATAGATGCGAGTGTACCGAGTGCAGCAGCTCAATTGTTTGTGTGTAACCTGACATCGCCGCTAGCTGTAGCGGATTTCGACCATTGTGATCACGATGCAGTAGTGCACCGCGATTGAGCAGCAACTGCACGACACGCGTATGACCCTGCTGTGAGGCAATGTGCAGCGGTGTCAGACCTTCACCATCACTCTCGTTAATGATGAATGAACCCTTCTCCGAGTCCAGCAGCTGTCGCACTGTATTGTAACGTCCATAGCGTGCAGCAAAGTGCAGCGGACTTTCGTTGTTGTTGTTCTTTAGGTTAATGCAAGCACCGAGTCGTATGAGATTCTCCAGTGAACGAATGTGTCCATCACGACTGGCATAGTGAAGAGGAGAGCAGCCGGTGCTGTCCTTTTCGTTGAGTAACTGTTCGAGCTGTTGCTGGGACTGAGTTTTGGCCACCTCGTCGGCAAACTCGGGCAGCCGTCCACCGTTCATGATGACAAAGTGCAGCACATTGCGTGCCGTAGCATCCTTGATGGTGATATTGGCGCCCAGACGAATGAGCACATGTACCGTTTTCCAGCCACTACGCGAAGCGGCTAGTAGTAGGGGTGAACGATGCTCTTTGTCCAGGGCGTTAATATCAGCTCCCTCGCCGACGAGATACTCTACAATGTCCGGATGATCGAACATTGAGGCACAGTGAAGTGGCGTCATTTTCTGAACATCCGTGCAGGTGAGACAGATTTTCTTCTCTGTCGGCTGCATGGTGAACATCAGCTTGACGATTTCGATGGCACCCTGTAAGGAAAGGAGGAAGGATAGATATATTTAAAATAAATGTAAAAAATTGCATTTAAAAAACAAATTCACAAAAGACGGTTTACAGATAACTTGTTTTTGCCGAAGTTTCTTTTTCTTTTTCTTTACTCTGTAAAGTGCTAGAAGGTGTCCTAAAAATACCTGTCTTACTAATATTTTGAGAGAAGTCATTATTCATTGCAAAATTATTAGAGTTTCTAAATTAATATAGGGTAAAAACATGGAAGATTTGTGTGGTTATGACCAACTGACTTGTGGTAAAATTTTCGATAAGGTTTTGGTTCACAATTATGACTTATTTACGTGTAGAAATTCTACCTTATGCTGTAGAGTGGTCTTTGGAATATTGATGCAGATGCTATGCCATTCAATCCGTTTCAAACTAACAAGAAGTTAGTTACCATACCACTATGCCGAATGATATGAACAATACCCGCGTTTCCGGAAGAATTTGCGGGAAAATACTACTCAATCACTCCTCAAGCTTAATATTCGCGTGAAGCAGTGACTTGTTTTGAATGCAATGTTCTTGTTCTTAAATCACACTTGGAATTTCTGACCCTCAAATTCAAAAAATTCAATTGAAGTTCTAAATTAACTTTATCGCGGAAACTAGTTTTCTTTAAAGAATTAACGAATATTTTCAATGAATTTTCTCAACTTATACGCGTTTCACATTTGTGTTATTCTCCCTAAATAAACCTCCATGAGCGTTCATGACAGCCGTCGAAGATTAAAACTCCACGATTGACAAAAAAAAATGGCGCGCGTTATAAAAGTCAGATATCTTAGGAACACTCTGTACTATGTCTCATCTTACGGATAGCAAATCAAAATAATTTTACTAGCTACATCATTATCATCCCATTATGAAAACATTATCATGATACCATACTTAACATACCACAGGGTTCCATTTAACCATACCCATCATTCCACACCTTTCAGACCATACTATGATATTTCTATTGTAACGTGATACCATCATGACAAAATTTATTTTTATTTAAATTTCGAATTTTAGTTCGAAAGCGATTTTCTCCAAATTTTGTATAAAAAATGTCCCTTATATTACGCTATTCTGTACGGAGTGGCGTCCGTGGTGTAATTGGTTAAAGTGCGTGGCCTCTATGTCTACGAACCTGGAGACCTGGGTTCGAATCCCAGCAGCGACAGAAAATTATTTGAATTAAAATGATTTTTCTGTACGGCCGCCACCTCTCTGCAGACAATGGCAAACCTCAGAGAGTAATCAAAATGCCATGTGAAGCTTCTTGAGAACAAGAACATTCCGTTCATCGCCGTTCGGAGTCGGCGTTAAACCTGTAGGCCCAGTTCTCGGTCAACTGTTTACAAACTTAATAACACAATTGATCATAAGAAGCTAGGTCAAAGTCCTTTCAAGGGCTGAAATTACCAGTTATTTATTTTTTTTTTGTTTTTTATTCTGTAGTTGAGAGCTCTGTACTTGTTCTCTTAATTTGTCTCATACAAAGTTTTTGCGTACCATCCACAGATCATATGGATCATAAGATTAACTCTCGTGGTGTTGTGAAGTTGTTTTAGGATACTGGTGGAATCATAACATCTTTTATCGTTGCTTTGCTAAGTTTTGGAAGCAATGTTTTCAGAAAATTGAATGCCGATCCATTTCTGTCGGAGGATTTTATAAAGGTTTTTACTACACCAAGTTTTATATGCAGTGGTGGCAAAAGAATTTGCCTTTTTACCAGATTTACATTTGAACAAGTAGAATGATGATTCTATAAATAAGGCTGATTTTCAATAGTTTTAAAATATGTGATTCTTTTTGAAAATGCCAAAAATTGTGAACACAACAACAAGTATATGGTGTATATAAGAGTGTCCCTTATTTTGCGATTTTTGGAAATGTCAAGGGGCTGAAAGGTTTTTTTATGCGTTTTTATGTTCTAAGAACGAAACTAAAAAAATTTTTTTTTACGACAACGTTTACCCGTGCCAATCGGGCCCGAAAGTTTCGAAAAAATGCCCATATTAGACCATATTTGCACAAATTAAAAATAAAATCTTTTCTCTGCTTTTTATAAATGTTTTACATTTTTTGGAACATATACATAAGAAATATGATATCTACAAAGTTTTTTTATGGTGGGCGTGGTTACCGCCCCTGCTGCGTCGAAATTTCTCCCGCAGCCTTTTCCCACTTTTTCATGAAATTAGTGCAATTTAGGTATTAATATCAACAATAAATAAATACATTTTTATTATGCTAAAAGTATGATTACATTTCATTAAATTCACATATTACAAAAATTAACAATAAATTAAAAAACTAGTATTTTAACCTGCGGCGGGCGCGCAACAAGCTAATACCTACAAGCAGTCTTATTGCGGCTTTTCAACCGAAATCATAGTTTTTTTTTATAAATAAAAAATATTAAAAACCAAAAATATATGCCCCTGAAGGGTTAAATTTTAATAAGAAATACAAATTAATTATAAGTTTGACATGCAATTTTTTAAAATATGATTCTGACGAATGGGAAAAAGATGAAGAATACCAGAGAGTAAAAAATTGTTTTAAAGATCTTTGTATTGTAAATGATGTTGCGGAGCGTGGGGTACAACTTGCTCAAGAATTTCTCGAGCTTACAAAATCAGAAGCGCAGCTTCAAAACCTACTTATTGTTGCCCAAAATACTCGAAAAATATACTCGAACTGTCAAAAAAAAAAAAAAAAAAAAAAAAATACATGCTCTTAAAAAAAACTTATAATTAATTTGTATTTCTTATTAAAATTTAACCCTTCAGGGGCATATATTTTTGGTTTTTAATATTTTTTATTTATAAAAAAAACTATGATTTCGGTTGAAAAGCCGCAATAAGACTGCTTGTAGGTATTAGCTTGTTGCGCGCCCGCCGCAGGTTAAAATACTAGTTTTTTAATTTATTGTTAATTTTTGTAAGTACATAATGTGAATTTAATGAAATGTAATCATACTTTTAGCATAATAAAAATGTATTTATTTATTGTTGATATTAATACCTAAATTGCACTAATTTCATGAAAAAGTGGGAAAAGGCTGCGGGAGAAATTTCGACGCAGCAGGGGCGGTAACCACGCCCACCATAAAAAAACTTTGTAGATATCATATTTCTTATGTATATGTTCCAAAAAATGTAAAACATTTATAAAAAGCAGAGAAAAGATTTTATTTTTAATTTGTGCAAATATGGTCTAATATGGGCATTTTTTCGAAACTTTCGGGCCCGATTGGCACGGGTAAACGTTGTCGTAAAAAAAAATTTTTTTAGTTTCGTTCTTAGAACATAAAAACGCATAAAAAAACCTTTCAGCCCCTTGACATTTCCAAAAATCGCAAAATAAGGGACACTCTAGTGTATATGGTAACAAGTTTGGTACAATAAAATAATGGGAACCGGAGGAGGGTATTAAAATAAACTTTTGTTTTAATTTTTCTTTTCATAGTTTTTTGTTTGAACTAAATAGATCTTATCAGCCAAAGTACATCCGATAAGGTTCGTTGCTATTGCGAAGTATGATGTGCCAAATGGGTAAAACACTTTTTTCATAGAAAGTAACCCCCTAAAACCAAGTTTGAGTACGAACATATTGTTGACATATTGTAAGTTCTGACTTATTTCTGGCATTTAAGTTGAATTTTTAGTTTTGGTGTATTCACAGACTTATAGTAGAATTTTATGATAAATTTTTTTGTGCAACATTTTAACCCATTATATCCTTGTTTTATGGGTCTTTTTTGCCTTTTATCACAAAAAGGTAAAAAAAGACCCATAAATTGAGAAGTTAGGGGGTTAAAATGATGCACAAAAATATTTCTCGTAGTGTTTTACATAAATCCTCAGAACACATCCTATACCCAAAATGTAAGGATAACATGATTTCCTATGCCGATTCACTATAAGAATGTTTAAAAAGGGGGAAAATTAAATCCCCCTAAAATGAGACTCAGACGTAAACTTTCAAAACGCCGATACACGTGTATTGTTTTTTTATCCCCTCTACCAGAATCCGTTATAAGAACCTTGTTATTTTTTTCATTTTGAACAGTGTAATCAATTGGAACAAGGATTAGGAAAGAGATTCGAACAAGGGTAAGCTTAGGAATTTAAATGAATTAAATCAAAAGTTTGAATAAGGATAAGAATGAGCACCACTTTGAGCCACAAATCTACGGGTGTGTCCATGATACCGCGTACTTTCTTTTTATTTTTATTTTTGTTTCCGATTTGGTTTCCTTTTGCTTTTGGTCTTGCTTTTGCTTATATTTTGCTTTTGTTTTTAGTATTGATTTCACTTTTGAATTTGCTTTTGCTTTTGTTGATGCTTTTGTGTTTGCTATCGTGACGTTGTCATTTCAAAACAACAAATATTTAATAACCTTAGGTTTCTAGGTCATAAGCGGGAAAAAGATGGTGACGCGCAATCGCCAACAAATTTTACAGTAGAAACATTTTTCTAAATGTGTCCGCGTTGGTATTACATGTAAGCTTCATGTTTAGAAGGGGATTTATCTCTGTACTATCGTTTCCAAATAAGAATTAAATTTCGAAAAAGTGGCGCTTACGCTTCTTCGCCGTTAAAGTGCTCAATATTATTTTTTGGACTTTGAATCTTTGTCCTGAGTGGAAAAGAAATCAATTTTTTGTACATAACTTAGTGTTATAATTTACTCAGTGTAATTTAATTTTTGTAAAGTGTTTTTTTATTTTTTTTTTTAAAGTGTTGTTATTTATTTTTTATTTTTATTTATTTATTTAAAGTGGTGTTGACATGTAGTTTTGTTGCATAGTGTTATTTTAGTTTGCAGTGTTAAGCACAAGGCAGTTAAAGAAGAGATAATATCGCTACATTAGTCAAAAATATGTGCAATAAATGAATCTTTGTTGCAATGATATCTCTTCAATGCAATGATATCAAACAATGCAATGATATCACTTGATTTTCTTTAATATAACGAAAAAATTTAGTTCAGGCTTCTATGTTTGCTTCAATGTTATTTTTATTTTTCTTTTGACTAAATTTTCTTTTGGTTTCAACTTATTTTTAACTATTTAACTATCCTTTATTTATCCTTGCGTAAAATTTGGAGTGAAAACAATTTTCTTACTTGAAGGCTCCTTCATGCTAAAACAATTTGCAATAAAGAAATCCATGAGAAGTCCATTTATAGTACAAATTGAAAAGAAACCTTATTATTTCCTGCTGAAGTACTTTCATAAAAGACGGGTTCAAGTTTTCTCGTAGGTTAAATTATTTATTATTGTAAATGCTTTATTTTGTATAAATTAAACAAAGTAGCTCAACGACCTACTTGAAGAGATAATAAATATTTTAAGGATCTTCAACACTGTACGAAAGTTTCGAACTTTTTTCCCAAATTACAGATATCTGTCAATGAATTTTGGTAGAAGAGAAAAAAAAAACAACACACCTAACCCATTAATATAATTTTATATTTATATCGAGGCCTTACTTATCTTAAAATTTATGACTCGACAACAGTTTTCTAATTGCAGGTTTCATATAAAAATTATTAATTTAATTATTAAATTTAAATCTTTTTTAATGGAGAAAATCGCCATTTTTTTGCTTAACCCTTTCAGACCGTGTTGCATCGTTTGTGCGGGTGGATTCTATCTTTAATATTTCCACTTTTATTTAACGAATGTTATAAAGAACGAAATGAATCGATTGTGCTTGTTATTGAGTTATAAAATTGTGGCATGTTTTTTTATATAATAAGTTTATTTATTTTATAATTCTTAAAAAACATATTTTTTAAGAATTATATTGTGAGCTTAATGCCAAATAATTCATGAAGCAACAGGTTGCTACAACAACAACGTTCTTTGCAGAACTAAACCAAGCTGACTAGACCATGGTTTCGTTCGGAGTAGCGTCGGAGTAGCGTCCGACGAAACCATGGTCTAGTCAGCTTGGTTTAGTTCTGCAAAGAACGTTGTTGTTGTAGCAACCTGTTGCTTCATGAATTATTTGGCATTAAGCTCACAATATAATTCTTAAAAAATATGTGTTTTAAGAATTATAAAATGTGCTTGTTATTGTTTACTTTTGTTTCTCACACTGTTCCGCGATTCGCTTTACCGTTACTTGAACATACGTGGAATTCTTGATAAACTTATTAGTTTGGTCAAAATGAGTCGCAGAGGTAAGTTGTGTCTTTGATGACAAAAATATAAACAGTGTAAAACTAGTGAAGTTAACGCATTTGAACTTAAAAAAATAATAAATTTTGATGTTTCAAATAAATTTGAATCATTTGTTGCTAAAAAAATGGGTTTCAGATAAAGTTTTAAAGGATTTTGATCAATTGTGCGTGTCCTGAAAATCCTTGAAGGATATGAAAATTGCGAAACCTAAACATTGAGAATATTTTCATACCATATAACGACCATACATTCCAAAAATCATAAGAAAATGTTCAGTAGTTAAGCGTCGGGTCTGAAAGGGTTAAAAAATTTTTTAGAACTTTTTAAGCATTCAATTCACTCTGGAGGGTATGAAATTTTATACGGACATCATATGTCGGAAAACATTTTTGAATATAAAAAAAAAAATTGGATGAAATTTCAATAAAAATTTACGACATTTGGGTTTTAATGGGTTAATAAAGGTTTTATATATTCACTAAATTTAGAAATTATCTTAAATAAAGTGTAAGAAAAAGACTGAATTAATTAATTTAACTCTCTGCAGCTGACGTCGCACAGTGATTGAAAGGTGGAAATAAATACCAAAATTCATGTTCTCTTTTTAACATTTTTTTAATTTACATTTTTTTTTTTTTTTGTTTTAAGATTCGCCCGGAGGTAAGAAATCTTCATAGATACGTATGACCCGCGCCATACACATGCACGATTTACATTCTAAGAAGTTCCCGGATCAGCCGGACTGAATAGAATGCACCTACGTGCTAAAACTTACCACCTATTGGCAAATACAAGCCTCCACTAAGCACAATTGCTTGGTCTTTCAGCGGAAATTAAAATTAAATAAGAAACATTTGAAATTTGAGTATTTTTTGTGCTTATGTAAACATCATAAACATCATCGAATAAAAGCACAATCTTCATAATACGAAGCAATACAAGACAACATCCAAAGTTATTTATTATACCATATATAACCGCATTTATAATTGTTGTCATTCGGCTTGGGGCCACTGTCCAACCCAAGATCCTACGTGGAAAAGAGATGCAACTCTCAAACACCAACCCAATACCAAACATAGCACAGATATACAAGTATATATTGTGCAGGCACAATATATTTATATATTCGGGTCACTAAAATAAGGGAACTCCGAGATAAAGTTATTATTTGGATATGCATTTGGGCCAACGCAGGTAAAAACTTTTATGGAAAAGAGATAAACTCTGACGCACCAAGCCAAGAGACACGGTTTTCATGGTCCCATTTCAAACTTGGGAAGGTATAGAACTAAAGATCTAAAATAATTTCATGAAAAAAATAAAGCAACGAAACTGAATAAAATGAAAACTAAAAGTATCTATCATATTCGATGATGCTTATTTGTTAAATCGTTAAATCTACACAATTATAGCGAGTTAAATTTGTTAAATCGTAAAATCTACACAATTATCGCGAGTTGTATTTGTTATCACAATGAATGTGTTAACTATTCAAATGTAATATCATT
Source organism: Pherbina coryleti (assembly GCA_943735915.1). Taxonomy (NCBI): domain Eukaryota; kingdom Metazoa; phylum Arthropoda; class Insecta; order Diptera; family Sciomyzidae; genus Pherbina; species Pherbina coryleti. The sequence continues at coordinate 79,018,729 of OX030952.1, read as the reverse complement.
TTACGTTTTAAGACATCCACCGAGTCAGAAAAATTTATCAAGTTCAAGTTACCATTGAAATCACTACACATACATCGCAAAGGGTCGTGAAGGGCATAATTAGAAGTGAACTGAGTCAACTTAAAAAGCTGGAAATGTCTGGCTCCGCTCCTAGGGATGTTGAAGTTTAATAAAGAAAGAAGGTATTGTGAGTCTATATCGCCACTGAGTAGTTTGTATAAAAAGGAGACATTGAGCATAATTCTTCTGCTTCTTAAAGAAGGCAGGGAAATAATTTTAAGGCGGGTTTCATAAGGGGGAAGAATAATTTTGGGGTTCCAACGATAATGTAAAGCAAAAAGTAAGAATTGTTTTTGGACCGATTCTAATGCATCGATGTGGACATTGTATTGAGAGTTCCATATTACGGATGCATATTCAAGAATTGGTCTAACAAGAGAGGTATACAGTATCTTAGTAGTGAAAGGATCGTTGAATTCCTTAGCCCATCTTTTAATGAAACCAAGGACACATCTAGCCTTATTTACCACCAAATTAACTTGAAGATTGAAACGAAGTTTAGGATCCATAATTACACCTAAATCAGGAAAACTGTGTACACTTTCTAAGTTAGTATTATTTATAGTGTAATTTATACTATTAGCAATTCGACGTGAGAATGTCATTTGCTTACATTTTTTTAAGTTTAATTTTAAAAGGTTTAAATTACTCCACTCCACTAGACTATTAAACTCGGATTGTAAGAGTTGTTGTTCTTCAGGCGATTTGAAAGTTAGAAAAAGTTTTACGTCATCGGCGTACATTAAGACGTTACAGTGTTTTATTACAGAAGGAAGGTAATTTATAAGCAGTAAAAATAAAACCGCACCAAGATGACTTCCCTGAGAAACACCAGACGATGTGACCAAAATATTTTTTGACGTAGAACATTGTTTAAATTGTTCGATTAGCATAAATCCAAAATATTTTTGAATAAATTTAATTGGGTTTTTGTCTAGAGGCCCTTAAACTTGAACAATGTAAAAAAACTGGGAAGAAAGTTGTTTGATGTGATGATGTAAAATGATGTAAAAAGTTGATATTTTTACAGAGTTACTACAAAAAAACGGGAAGAGATATTTCCCTCCTGTTTTTTTTTGTTTATTTAAGAAAATGTTCAAAAACAGTTCTGCGTATATGAAATATATCGTTTATTTCTATTTTTTAAAAAAACTCAAATTTATCGTTGATATGAAAAAAACGTAAATTTATTTTTTAGCAGAATGTTACTTTGTGAGCTCCAAGTTGCGCCAAAAATTTTTTCAACAGAATGTATTTATTGATCTTTTACGTAAATGTTTCAAATAATAAAAGTGAGCCCTTTTGAGTTTTTTTTTCACAAGATATGACAATAACTAAAACCGTTTTGAGAAAAATATAGTGTTGTTCAGTCTCAAGGCTTAGTTCTTTAGCAATTATCTTTAGAATACTTTCAGGCTTGGCTTGTTTAGCCAAACTCTTCGTTCAAAAATGTGACATACTTTATCTTGTTTATTATGGTACCAGCAATATTGCACTGTCTTATTGACCATTTCAAGCTCACAAACGAGTTTTTATATTTTTGCGAGTTTTCATATTTTGCGACTATAAAAAACTATAAAAAAAGATGAAAATCTTTCTGAAAGATTAGCATGTGTTTATACCAGGGACCGTAACGGTTATTCCTTTTTTCCAAAAAAATCAGAAAGTAATAGTTATTTTCTGTTTTGTAATTTTTTACACAAAATTTAACTGGTACTTTCTGCCGTTTATTTTTTTTAACAAAAAATAACGATTATTTTCTGCTGGATATTTTTTCCAGCAAGAATATCCAGCAGTTTGTTATATTGTGAAAACTATAAATGCTAGGACCATGAAATTTGGTATATGGGGGCGTAGCATTTAGACAAATGTATTTATTTTGGAAATGTGGGCGGACCACGCCCCGTTTTAAAGATAATTACAATATCTCATGATCACGCAACCCAATAATTATGAAATTTGGTATGTGGGGACTAAGCATGACGATCTATATTTTCAGAAAAGGTGGGTGGACCACGCCCACTTTTAGGAAAAATAACACTATCTAATGACCACGATAGGCAATAATTATGAAATTTGGTATATGGGGGATAAGCATGAAGATAAATTTTTTTGGAAAAGGTGGGCGGACCACACCCATTTTTAGTAAAAATAACAATATCTAATGGCCACGATAGGCAATAATTATAAAATTTGGTATATGGGGGATAGGAATGAAGATCTTTATTTTTGAAAAAGGTGGGTGGACCACGCCCCTTTTTAGTAAAAATAACAATATCTTATGACCACGATAGGCAATAATTACGAAATTTGGTATGTGGGGGCCATATTTCCATATATTTAGTAATAAGTTTAGCGCGTCTCCATGTAGAAATGTTTGCTGAATACAATTGTTTTTCAATTAATTGAAGACAATTACTTAAAATAGTTAAGGGGGCATATAGGTTGCAAATTATAGGTCTGTTTAGTGTAAAACGTATGAGCCGCATTATTGTTATTTTATTTTTTATGCAAATTTTGTATTGTATTTCTCTTAACCTAACCACCTTTCTCTTTCCATCTGCCGAACACTTAAATCTCTATTAAAAAAAAAATAAATAACTGGCTATTTCAGCCCTTGAAAGGACTTTGAGCTAGCTTCTTATGATCAATTATGTTGTGCGTGTTATTAAGTTTGTACACACTTGACCGAGAACCGGACCTACATGTTTAACGCCGACTCCAAACGGCGATGAACAGAATGTTCTCGTTCTCAAGAAGCTTTACATGGCATTTTGATTACTCTCTGAGGTTTGCCATTGTCTGCCTTTCGTCGTCATTAGATATTGTTATTTTTCCTAAAAGTGGGCGTGGTCCACCCACCTTTTCTGAAAATATAGATCGTCATGCTTAGCTCCCACATAACAAATTTCATAGTTATTGCCTATCGTCGTCATTATATATTCTTATTTTCCCTAAAAAGGGGCGTGGTCCACCCACCTTTTCCAAAAGCATAGATCTTCATGCTTAGTCCCCACATACCAAATTTCATAATTATTGGGTTGCGTGATCATGAGATATTGTAATTATCTTTAAAACGGAGCGTGGTCCGCCCACATTTCCAAAATAAATACATTTGTCTTAATGCTACGCCCCCATATACCAAATTTCATGGTCCTAGCATTTATAGTTTTCACAATATAACAAACTGCTGGATATTCTTGCTGGAAAAAATATCCAGCAGAAAATAATCGTTATTTCTTGTTAAAAAAAAATAAACAGCAGAAAGTACCGGTTAAATGTTGCCTTTTATTTTTAAAGTCAAAAACTTTACAGCCAAGCCTGCCGTTTTTGATATCAGCAAGAGAACATAATAGTTATTTTCGGTCCCTGGTTTATACGCAAAAAAGCTACAACATGAACTACGTATATGAAGATTGATAGCAGGTTTTACATTATCCCTAAAAGTATACTCAAGTAAATTTTGAAAGTTGCTATCATCGCTTTTGCAATAATTATTAATTTGTTGCAGAACGCAAAAGGTTCATTCAAATTATTTAAAATAATAGCGAAACGGGCAGCTTTATTTTGAAAATTTTTTTTTTCATTGTCTTTACAATATAATTTTAAAATAATATCTTACAGTAACATGAACATCTTATTTTAACGGTTAAGATTTAACGGTTAAGAAGTGGAGTGAACATTTTTTTGGGGAGGTGGGCATGGCGGAAATTTTTTTTTTTTTATTAAACAATTTAAATTAAAGATTTCTGACAATATAGTTTCATCATAGGATAAGTCATAGAAAAAATATAGCGTTTTTAATTTTAATGTTATATGGGAGGTAGGCGTGGTTGTGGGCGGATATAAAAAAATTTTTGTTTTTATCTTGCTACAATCAAATTGAACTCATGTGCCTAATGTTATTGATTTACGACGACTACTTCTATTTTTTGACATTTTTTGTATGGGGCTCAACCACTGTGCGTCGTAGTCTGACAGACACCGAAAAACAAAACTTCGTGCGTACAAACGTAAAATTCGAAGTTACAATCTCTACGCTCTCGTTAAAAAAAGTTTTGTATTTCAAATTATATTCTTATGTTAGCCTTATAATTATTATATACCTAATTAATTATTAAATTAATTAATCAAGCAATTTACAGTCAGAAACTTCATCATAGAAATCAATTTAAAAGTGAGGTCTGCTAGACCCCACATCAGATTTATTGTCAAGTTTGGAACACATCAGTTGTTTTGTTCACATTAACATATGAGAACATATGTTTAGAGGGTTAAAATAGTTGTTATATTCACAGACATGTAACACAATTCTATGAGGAGCATTTATGCAAAGATTTTAACACTATTGCACCTTTTTTATGGGTCTTTTATGACCCTTTAAAATTATTTAGTTATTTATTATAATTACCCATAAGATATAGAATCTTATAATTTAAATAGATTGAGCACAGCTGCCAGGGTTTTCAGCTCATATATTACAAATTTGATTTTATTACTTACGAGCAAGTGCTCGTGAGATCGTTTTGTGTGTCCCACTCGAAGTCGAATAAAAATTTGGCATTGTTCAGGGGCGGTTCCAGGAATATATTTCGGGGGGGGGGGGGTTTCAAAAATATTTATGTACGTTATATATATAAAGGGTAGTTAAATTTTAAAGGCCGATGTTGATTTTGAATAAAACACAAATTATTAAGGGAATTATTGTCGTTTCTTTTTATTATGATAATATTGGTATGGTTCAATTATGCATGGAACAAAATATCGGCTAAATGGCCGCCGCGACCTCGGCGGCACACCTCCATCCGATATCCCAAATTTTCGATGACGCCGAGGCATAAGTGAGGTTCTATGCCGTTAATGTGCCGAATTGGCGGGGTGCAATAAGGCCAACGGCAATAAGGCCGAATTAGCTTTATTTCCTTTTCAAAGAGAAATAAGGCCGAAATTGTGAATTTGGTTTTATTTCCATTTGAAAAGGAAATAAAGCCTAAAAGAAATTTAGCAAAATGGTAATACGGCCGAAAAATAATTTTTGCAAACTAAGGATTATTTTTTATAATTATTTTTAATAAAAAGTACGCACCCTGTAGTCTGTTGTTTGAAAAGTTACTGGACTCAGCGCAGGTACTCAATTTGCAAGAGAACAGTTGCCATTGTCAACCTCAATGTGCTTGTTTTCGTATCAACGCGAAAAATTTATTAGTAGTAGTTCAATAGTGATGGTGAAGAAGTTTTAATATTATAAGGAATGAGCGCCGCAGGCAAAACATTTTTATTAAAAATCGCGGCGATTTATTATAAACCTGCGGCGCTCATTCTTTATTAAAGAATTATTCATTAAAGCGCTCATTAAAGCTTCATTAAAAATTTTAGTAAAAATCGCGCATATTTTATAAATTTTCATTCATAACTTTTACGTTTATATTTTACATTTTTTTCTCGACCACTTACAAAAAGATGTATGTTCTTTAGCATTTAAACGATCATATTTTTCGCTTTAAACGGATATATATTTCTATTATTAGAATAAGATATCCTAGTCTTCTCAATAAAAAATATGTAAATTTTTTCAGACTTTCACGATTTTTATCTCCTAAACCATTTGAGACCTACCTATTTTTGACGTAGAATACGTCATTCTCGGAGGTAAGTAGGGTGGTTGATAGTGATCAGGTGTCGGTATTTATATAACTTTTTGAGCCTTTGGTGGGCCTAAAGTACTGATCGTACAATGTTGATGTTAGCACTTGTTGGTCTGCTTGATCCTCAATGCGACAAAAATTCATGTTAAAACTCTCTAACTTATATAAATTTTACACAATTACATGAAATATAAAGCCAACATTTGATGTTTTTGTTTGCTTAAACTTGCTACCTATTTATCGACAGTTTCCGGTTTTATCGACAAAACCATAAAATTTGTATGGGAGCCCCTCTAAGCAGTGGTCGGAGAGAATAGGTGTAAAAGGCAAAAATGTTCCTTTTGCAAAAATAATGGAGGTCGGTAATACATATTAACCCTCTCCGGCACTCTATTAAAGGTCATATGCTCAGGTGTATGGCATGAATATACAAAAACCATAACATTTGTATAGGAGCCCCCCTAAGGAGTGGTCGGAGGGAATAGGTGTCAAAGGCAAAAATGTTCCTTTTGCAAAAGTAATGGGCGTCGGTGATACTTATTAACCCTTTCTGGCACAAACACAATAAAATTTGTATGGAGGCCCCCTAAGGAGTGGTCGGAGGGAATAGGTGTCAAAGAAAAAAATGCTTCTTTTGCAAAAATAATGGGGATCAGTGATACATATTAACCCTTTCCGGCACAAAAACCATAAAATTTGTATGGGAGCCCCCCTAAGGAGTGGTTGGAGAAAATAGGTGTTAAAGGCAAAAATGTTCCATTTGCAAAACTAATGGGCGTCGGTGATACATATTAACCATTTCCGGCACAAACACAATAAAATTTGTATGGGAGCCCCCTAAGGAGTGGTCGGAGGGAATAGGTGTCAAAGGCAAAAATGTTCCAAAATAAATGGGGGGCATAAATAATGGGGGTCAGTGATACATATTAACCCTTTCCGGCACTCTTTTAAAGGTCATATGCTCAGGTGTATGAAATAAATATTTTGCTAAATAGTTTTTAAAAAAGATGTCATCAAAAGCGAATTGAATAATTCTACGTCTTGTGTTACGACATTGTAGAAGCTACTGTATCTTTTTTTTTGCAGCATTAGATTTAGAAGTTCCATACACATTTAAAAACCAAAAAAAAAAAAAAAGAAGCGTGTACCTAGAGTGCAATTATTCCAAAATATGTACATTTTTCAAACTTTCACGATTTTTATTTCCTAAACCATTTGAGACCGACCTTTTTTTGCAGCATGTGCATTAGGAGCTCCAAATGCACATTTAGAAAAAAAAGAAAAAAGGAGCATGGGCCCTAAAGTACAATTATTCCAATACTTTATATCTTTAATTTTTCATTAAATAAAACTAAAAAACTTATTTGATGGCGTTTTAATATTGGTTCCATTTAAAGGGAAATAAGGCCAAATTGGCTTAATTTCTTTTTCAAATGGAAATAAGGCCGAATTCGGCCTTATTGCACCCCGCCGCCGAATTATCTCATCCTTTAGCTTTTGAATTGTTGCTGGCTTATCGACGTACACCTTTTCTTTCAAATAACCCCAAAGAAAGAAGTCCAACGGTGTCAAATCACATGATTGGTGGCCAAATGACATCGCCACCACGTGAGATAACACGGCCATTGAATTTGTCACGCAAAAGAGCCATTGTTTCGTTAGCTGTGTGGCAAGTGGCACCGTTCTGTTGAAACCACATATCGTCCACATCCATATCTTCCAATTCGGGCCATAAAAAGTTCGTTATCATCTCACGCTACCGAACACCATTCACAGTAACTGCCTGACCAGCCTCATTTTGGAAAAAAATACGGCCCGATGATGCCGCCAGCCCATAAACCGCACCAAACAGTCACTCTTTGTGGGTGCATTGGTTTTTCGACAATCACTCTTGGATTATCATTCGCCCAAATGCGGTAATTCTGCTTATTGAGGAATCCACTGAGGTGAAAATGTGCCTCATCACTGAAAATGATTTTCTTCGAGAATTGATCATCCACTGTTGCCATTTCTTGCCACCATTCTGACCGTGTAATTGCAAGTCTTTATGCATAATGTTCATCAACGACGAACGTGAGAGGTGCAATTGTTGGGCACGACGACGAGTTGAGGTGGACGGCTCTTCAGCCACACTATCGCGAACAGCAGCAATATTTTCTGCAGTACGAGCATGCACTGGTGTTTTCACATCTCCTACAGACCTGGTTTGTTCAAATTTTTGCACGATTTTTCCGATTGTACGCACATTTGGACGATTAAATTGACCGAAAAAATCACGAAGTGCTCGATATGCATTTTGATTTGAAAGCTTATTTTCATAATAAGCCTGAGTAACTTTAACGGTTCAAATTGAGTTAGTCTGAAATTGAGAAATGTCAAATGAAATGCAGAAAAAAAGTTGACATTTAGGTGTGGTTTATATTCAACATCGGCCCTTAAAATTGAACCACACTTTATATACATTAGAGCGGGATAATTTTTTTTTTCAAAAAATCGTAGGCGTGGGAAGAAACCGTTAGTCTAAAATCTATTTCGAGCCTCTGGTTTTTCAAAAGAAGGTTATAATTTGTGTTTTGCTGCAATATGTGAAAAAATTATTCCACTTATTGGAAAAAACTTTGCTACGAAAAAAATAGCCATCCACATTTCACTCCATATTCACTCCATATTCACTCCATATGATTGTGTGGTGCTCAGGATTATTTTTTTGTGTTAAATACCACAAGCTGACGCTGGGGTGAAGATAATTATAATAATAAAAGTGATTTCTCTGTTTATTTGACTCGAATACAAATATTAAAGGCCAACATAAAACCAACATCAAAATAAATAAAAACTACAAAAACCGGAATTTTTCTCCATTACTGTATAAAAAGGAATTTTACGTCAAACTACAAAAACCGGAATTTTTCTCCATTACTGTATAAAAAGGAATTTTAAGTCTACACTTCCGATACTATCGAAACTGTGGGTTTTTAAATTAAGACTGTGCGGTGTTTGGATATATTTTATCCAAAAAATGCGGTGTTTTTGTGATTTCAGGTTAAGATTGTATGTGTGACTGTTTACAGCTACAGGCGCAATATCGCAAAAGCAAACAAAAACTGGAACAGAATTCAGTATTTTAGCAATACGTGTAGAAACAGCTACAAACGTTTACAGCATAGGGGTGTGAATATTTAAAGTTAATTATAAAAAACCAATTTTTTTTCTTTTTGGTACTCTTAGCCCACATAATAAACATCAGTACATCACATTTAAATACAGGTTCTTTTAGAATTTCGGGGGGGGGGGGGGGGGGGGGTTTGAACCCCCAAAGCCCCCCCCACCCTGGATCCGCGCCTGGCATTGTTGACGGGTACAAGATTGGGGTATATTGCTTTTATTCCACTGGAGTTGATGAAAATATAGCGATGATTACACTGCAACCAATCAGCTGCTGTAGCTTATAATATTTTTTATTTATTAATCTCAAAATGTCATTTATTTTGGCAGTTTTAAAAGAGTAGACAGGTGACCGTTTCGCAACTGCGGCAGTTTTCCTGCAAGCTCATTTCCTTTGATTCCTGCGTGTCCAGGGACCTACATTATTTTGATTTTGTTTGGATTTTGAATGCAGTTATTTCTGATTATTGAAGCAAGTTCATTGTCGTTGTTTATATTTTAAACGACTTCCATCGTAGATTTGCTTTCAGTGTTTAAAATAAATTTGCCTCTGTTACTTTTAGCATTATTTGTAGAAAAGCTTCGTAACGAGCGTGTCCGCAGTAAAGACAGAGAGGTATGGTGCAACTAATTGATTAGTAATCAAGTGGCCATTTTGATGTTCTATCGCGAATGTAGTTTGATCTTTGGTTTTAGATCCATTGGTGTACAAAATGGTCCAAGTATTTTTGATATAAAATTTCTACAGTTTCTGCAAACAATTGTCTGTGGGTTAATATATTGGTAGTCCGTTGAAATTTCTTAAACTTTAGTAAGATCATTGACTTTGGAAAATACAACGACATCATCGGCATGGCAAATGTTCTACCTTATTATATTTAAGAATAAGTTTACTTAGTTGATCAAAAACAGTTATGAATAAAATTACGGATGAGGGAGACTCCTGCGGAATTCATTATGTAAGGAAAATGTATCGAATAGACTTGAATTAATTCTAATTCGGAATTTGCGGCTAGTCAAAAAGGTTTTGACGAAGTAACCACTGATTTCAGAGGCAGCATTGTTAGATTTTAGTATTGGGACTATTTTGGCAGTGCGCCAGTTTTGTGGGTAGAAACCTCTATCAAAAATACTGTTGTAAAGGTCGACAAACTCTTGCTTAAAATAGGTGGAAGATTTTTTAACATCGGATACAATATACTATGGGACAATATACCGGGGTTTTATCTGTTGCATTGTAGAGGGCATTATTAAGTTTTACTTTTATTAGTGGTGTTTCAATTTTATATACAGATATTGGTATGGAATTTGGGCTTTTAAAAATATCCTATAAAGAAGTCGTAGAAAGTTAAAATATTCTATAAAAATGTTTTTGTCAAATTTCACTGAAAAATAGCAAATTGCATACTTGCTGTAAGAGGTCCATCATCTGGTCCATCATCCATGATGGTCTTTCTACAGTAAGTTTAAAAATACTTTTTTAAGCTCTATATATCAACATTTTTGATATATTTTGGAAACTTTCTCAGTGTTTTTTTAAAACCTACTTATGCGACCTTTAGACACTGCATTAAGTCAGTTTTATAATGTGCAACAATGTTTGCGATAAAAAATTTTTCGAAACGTAAATTTCTAATTTTCTATGTATCATAACAGATTTCATAGGAATTTACACAGTGTCTAAATTCCTTTGACGTCATCGCAACCTGGTCGTCCTAACGAAAAAAAACACAATATTTCGTGCTCCCACCTTCATTTTGGTCATTTAACATACAAATTTAGTCGCTTATTTGCTTTTCTGACGTACACTAATAAAACTCTAATATATGAAAGCATCCATGTATGTTGCATAGGTATGAGGGTGCGCTAAATATTTTCTGCAGCAAATGTCACTGTCAGTTCAAGTTAACGTTTTTCAACAATTTTCAAATTCCTACACACGCATAAACAACACTCACACACTCACACTCTTTCACACACAAAAATGATGTTTGACAAAAAGAGATGCAGAGCATGCATATGAATGTCGCTGTACGCAAAATATTTCTCACTACTTGGAACTAAAAAAATGAAAAGACACGACAATAAATTGTCTGTCGTATAAAAAGGAATATTATAAACGTACACGTAAAGATGAAAATAATTTTTTTTTTTAACTTTTCACACACATACCTGAGCACAAGCCAAATGAACTGGTGTCGAGAGATCATGTTGTTGCGTCGATATCTTTGCGCCTGACTTTAGACACAGCTCAACTGCCTTGATATCACCGCCATGTACTGCCGAATGCAGTGGAACGTTGCCCTCAGAATCGTAAAATGAAATCATTTCCTCACGGGTGCAGCCACGTGATTCGCCCCACTGTACAGTATTTAGTAAAAGGTAAGAAAAATTTGAATAAAAATATATGAGGGTTCTTAAATTGGAAAATATATAAAATAAATTGACAAATACTTTTTAAACACACATACACAAAAATATATTTTAGCATAAAATATTATTGAGATAATCAATCTCAAGATAGATGAGATGATAAAAGAAAGTTCTCAGTAAATATTTAATATAAGATAAAAATTGCTGGATTAAAATTAAACATAAGTATCTAATTTCTAAGCACATTAACATACAAAGGTAACATAATATGACACAGCATTAGCAACAGTTATTTATCAATACTTAACCACCAAGGAAAGCAAGAAGTAAGGAATTCCGTACAAACAATAAGAATAAAAGTTATTGTATGACAAGAAAAATTTGATAAATTAAGAATGATTAATTTCAGTAAATTATCAGTAGAAAACATAAGAAAATATCTCAAAAGAAATATCTTTGGTTGTATAAAGTACGAGCTCTATTAGTTAAGCTTTCTATAAAATGTCACTCATACGCCACGTTGTACAAATATTGATTTCTTTTTATAAAATATGCTCTCGTGCGCACAGATATTCTGAAAAACACTAAAAGGTGACAAAATATAATTAAAGAGATAATAGAGACACTCAGAAAAATATAAATCCTTTAGAAAATTCACAAGTTTTTCGCTTCAAGCATTATAAACTGAAAAGCAAAAAAGTATTAAAAAAAAGTATCCCCAAAAGAGTCAAAATTATACTCAAAGCTATCCACTTTAAAACACAAAAGGTATAACTTTTTGAATATTTTAAAATTCACTAGAAAAGAAAGAGTACCTTATAATTCCAAAAAATTCAAATAATTTTTTAACTGTAGTTTTAAAGAAAATGAATGTCAGAGATAGTAAAATTGGGGAACCGGAAATTTTTCTTTATTTTGGACCCTTAATTAACTCTTGCAATGACTGAAACTTTACAAATTATTTTTAATTCCAGACAAATCTCAAAATAATAGGAGTATCTGAACCAGATATATAGGGTGTAGAAATTAGATTAAATTTTTTTTAATTCTATAGGGTGTTTTTTTAGCTGCATGAGGAGTTTCTATGGTTGTTGTCTATGGTTTGACACTTGAGAATGTTAAACTGTGTTGACATTTCTGTTCAGAAAGGTTTAGAAATTCATCATGAATCGTTTAAGGCCAGAACAACGCTTCCAAACTGTGGAAATTTACTTTGAAAAAAATAAATCTGTTCGCGAAGTTCATAGAGCTCTTCGTCCATTTTACGGTCAACATAGCAAGCGGTCAGTGACCAAGTAATTCATGCAGTCATTGATCGCGTGGCGGCCGTGGCGCAGTGGGTAGAGTGCGTGACCCATACGCCAGAGAACCCTGATTCAATTCCATCTGGCACAGAGAGTTTTTTAATTGAATTAATTTTCAATTGAATTAATTTTTCTGTTCGGCCGTCACCTCTCTGCAGACAATGGCGAACCTCAGAGAGTAAATAATGCCATGTTAAGCTTCTTAAGAGCATGGATATTAGACGTTTGGAGTCGGCATGAAACTAGTTCTCGATCAAATTATGTTCAAACATTTAATAACACGCACAGCACAATTTGATCATAAGAAGTTCGGTCAAAGTCCTTTCAAGGGCTGAAATGGTCAGTTTATTTTTTGTTTTTTTTGTTTTTTATTTTGATCGTTTTTGCACTAATTTTACTCTTCTCGATTCAAAACCACCAGCAAGACAAAGAAATGTGCATACCGTAGAGTATATTGCTGCTGTACCGCGAAGTGTTGAAGAAGACGCCGAAATGTCGATTCGTCGCCGTTCTCAACTTGTTGGCCTTTGTCCTTCGGCTACGTGAAAAATTTTACGTAAGAATCTTGTCTTACGTGCCTATAAAATACAGCTCGTGCAAGAATTAAAGGCAAATGACCATCGTTTACGTCGCATTTTTGCTGATTGGGTTAATTTGAAACTGGCCGAAGATGAGCATTTTTACCGAAGAATTGTGTTTAGTGATGAAGGTCATTTCTGGTTAAATGGCTTCGTCAATAAGCCAAATTGCCGTATATGGAGCGAAGACAATCCTTAAGCTATTAACTAATCACCATTACATCCATTAAAATTTACTGTTTGGTGCTGTACTGTTTACACGCTAGCGGCATCATCGATCCTTATTTCTTTCAAAATAAGAAAGGAGTAAGCGTTACGGTGAATGGCGAGCACTATCGAACCATGGTGACTGATTTTTTGTTTCCAAAAATTGATCAGCTAAACATCGACGACATTTCGTTCCAACAAGATGGCGCAATTTGCCATACAGCGCGCTTAACCATCAATTCATTACAAAATGAATTTGGTGACAACTTCATTTCCAGAAGTGGTCCTGTAAACTGGCCCTCTCGGTCGTGCAAATTACCGCCTCTTGATTACTTTTTATGCGGCACGTTAAGTCATTGGGTTATGCTGACAAACCAGCCACTCTTGAAGCATTGGAAGCCAATATTCAAGCCACCATTGACGCCATACGTCCAGATTTATTGGAAAAAGTATTGAGAAATTCAACTGATCGAATGGACTATGTAATTCGTAACAGGGGCGGACATATGCCGAAAATCATATTCAAAATATAAATGCCATGAAATTATCTACCAGATTATAATAATAAAAAAATTCATTTCAACAATATTTCTGCTTGTATTATTATTTAAAAGTTCTCAAGCTCTTAAAAAAACACCCTTTATATAACTTTGAACTGAAATAAAATACTGATATAACATAATTTCAAACTTAAGATAGTTTAAAGTAGATATAAGGAAATTTTGAAGAAGGTACGAAGACAAGTTCTATAACGAAATGATAAGAAACCATGACTTTCGTGATTGAACTCATACTCTCTGTACTATAAGGCCTATACGAGTAGCTGAACACGTGATATTGGGAGATCGGTCACAAATCGTTCATCAACGCCCAAGACGTTCGGTGGTTGAAGCGGTAAAAGAGAGTGTAGCCGAGTACCCACATGTGTTGTATCATCACCGCGTTCTGCATTTTGGCGTCAGTGGAAGCAGTTTGCGGCAAATTTGAAGGATGATTTGAATTTGTTTCCATATAAAATGCTATTGACTCAAAAAATATTGCCAATAGACGTCTCGAGGACTCTGGCGCCGTTTACAAGCAATATTGCCGCTTTTGCGGAACGGAGAATCCACACGAGATCCATGAAATACCATTGCATGACCAAAAAGTGATTGTTTCAGAGATGGTGAAACGGCTGATAGGGATCGAATCGATGGATGTTGGCTCATTATTTCTGCTCAACAATGAGTGTCCAAACCAAACTTATCACTGATCCAAAAAATTTCCACCAGTTCATTAATATCAAAAGAAAATCAGAAAATTGCCCGTCCACCCTTAAATTGTCAGACAAATCTTCGGATGACCCTGAAATAATTGCAAATCTTTTTGCAAGTTTTTTCAGTCACTCATTTACCAGTCATAATGATGTACTAGACTCTGAATACTTCTCTTCTTTAAGAAATTGTGCCCAAACGTCTTTAGTTTCGGTTAGTATTACACTAGCTAATGTGAACGGAAAACTACGATATTTAAAGGACGATTACTCTCCTGGACCCGATGGCTTGCCTGCTATAGTTTTAAAAAAACGTTCAAACACTTTAGCTCATCCCCTTTTAGCTCTTTTCCAGCTCTCTATCTCTCAATCAATTTTTCCTAAGTTTTGGAAGAATTCGTACATTATACCTCTGCACAAAAAAGGGTCTAAAAATGATATCACAAACTATAGACACATTGCAAAACTATCATGCACACCCAAAATATTTGAAAGTATACTCTACGACATTATGTTTTTTCACTGTAAGTCTTTCTTCTCCCCTTACCAACATGGCTTTCTCAAGGGAAGATCCACTACTACCAACCTCACAGCATTCGTCTCGAATACCCTATGTTCCTTGGAAAGTGGTTATAAAGTCGACGTTGTCTCAACTGACTTTATCAAAGCATTCGATAAAATCTTGCACACTTCGTAAGCTAAGCTACTTCGTTCTTCGTAAGCTAAGCTACTTCGTTCTTCGTAAGCTAAAAACTTTCGGCTTTCAACCCCCGTTTATTGCTTGGATTAAATCTTACCTTGAAGAACGTCAATATAATGTCATCTTTAGGTTTTCAAAATCCGAGTTTTTCACAGCAACTTCTGGTGTCCCTCAAGGCAGCCACCTTGGTCCTCTGTTATTCGTCTTAACAATAACCGATGTCGATGAGGTCATCAAGTACTCAAATCTTTCTGTTTATGCTGATGACATGAAAATCTATCAACGCATACATACTAATGCTGACTCAACCCACCTTCAAGATGATCTAATCAGTTTTTCTACTTGGTGCCAAAAAAACTTCCTGGAACTCAATATCAACAAATGCCAAGCTATGACATACTCGCGTAAGAGACCTCAATCTCCATCGCGAACTTATTACATATTTGGCGAGCCGATTCCCTTTGTAAGTTCTTGCGAGACTTGGGTATAATTTGCGATAAAGAACTTAATTTTCGATCGCATATCGATAATATCTTTAGTAGAGCCAACTCTACTCTTGGTTTTGTAAAATATTGGTCCAGGGAATTCTCCAACCTATATGTTACAAAATCCCTGTACCTAACCTTTGTGAGGCCCATACTCGAATATGCTAGCCAAGTTTGGTCACCGTTCTATGATTCTCATTCGTTGCGTATTGAAGCTGTACAACGTAGATTCTTTCGATTTGCGTTACGCGGCCTCCCTGGTTCCGACAGTTTCAATTTACCTTTACCTGATGTTGATTAACATGCAAACTCTTGAAAAACGTAGGGTAGTTGCTGATGTCCTTTTCATTCATCAACTACTAGGTGGCACCATTAATTGTCCTTCCCTGCTCCAATTAATATCCCTTAATACCAACCCACGCAACCTAAGGTCTGTACCTCTCTTCCATCTCAACTTTCATCGTACCGTCTATGGTTGTGGTGAACCTATAACTAGGATGCTTCGCCTGACAAATGGTTAATGAATTCGACTTCCATCTCAGTAGATCTGAACTCCGAAATATCCTTCTTAGCTCCAACCCCACTTCCTCCCTCTCACACAAATTTTTTCATATGTCTTGTGGGCAGACTATAGCCCACATAGTATTATATGTAATATCCCTACCCTACAAAAAAAAAAAAAAAAATTAAAAAATTAAAGTCCTAGCATTAAGCAATAAATGTCTAATTATAAGTTTTAGTTCTTAAGTATAAATTGCTTGTATTAAGTTTACTTAAATAAATAAAAGTCTGGACAGTTAGTGATTTCGACAAGACGGTGCCCATATCACATTGCAAATCGAACAATGCAGTTTCTGCAACAGAAATTACCTAGATGTGTGATGTCAAAAAGGACGATATTGATTGGACACCCAGCTCTCCAAATATGACTCCCTTTAGACTTCTTTTTGTGAGTTAATTTGAAAAGCAAAGTGTACGCCAGCAAGCCTCGGAGCATTGACGAGCTCAAGGCAAACATTTGTGCCAAAATCATAGCTATTCTGCCCGAGAAGCTGGAAAAAGTGATGGAAAACGTAGGAAAAGTGCACATTTTGCTTTAACAAATCGAGGCACCCACTTGACAGGCCAAAATATAAATTTTATTATTTCCCAAAAGTAAGAAAAAAAAAATTGTATACTTTTAAGAGCTAAAAGCGCGATTTTGGAAGTTGGTAGTAAACGAATTTTGAAAATTGTAGGACATTCTCTATCCAGCCGGGTTTACTCTGGTGGCATATAATTGCATTGGATATAAAATTGGCGCAAAAAATAAATTTTAACATAAATTTGTTATTGTTTGATACCAAAGGATACAAGGTGTGTAAAAAACGTAATCGGAATTTTGAAATATTTCGTGAGCTGTGTTGGTCGTTAAATAACAAGATTTAATGAAAACTATAGGCAATAAAAGTTAAATTTTTAATAAACTGGTGGCAATTATACGATGAAGACATGAACAAAATTAACAGATAACGCATGCAGGCAGTATTTCAAAGATTACTGTATTTAAGCATTTCTATCTTTAAAATACTTTGCAAAATCAACAACAACAAATGCAATACTCGCCTGGAAAAAAACTTCCATCGTTTTTGAGCTGGCATTTTTTGCCGCTTCATGTATAGGATAGTAACCATTGTTGCAGGGTTTACGGGGACATGCTTTGAATTCAGTTATCTGTAAAATACACATAAATATAACATATAAACAACACAAGAAACAAAGATAAATAGATTATATCAATTCATTACCAGGAAGCGCAACTGTTTTTCTTTTTTTTTTTTTTTGGTCTAAAGTGGTCATGCAATCGTTGAGATTAAATCGATTTTTATTGTTTTTGAAATTGTAATATTATCTGAAGTGTTTCAAGCATTCTTGTAGATTTAGCTTTAATGCAAGTTTATAAAATAGTTGCGCTACCAGATAACCTAACCAATCTATTTCAAGCTACTTAAAAGTAATCAAGTGTGATGTATTCAAATAATTAATCTTGGAGAAAGTTAAAGTTAAATAATTTTCTATATAAAAAAGACGATCTACCAATTCTCTTAATTAAAACACCCAGTTTAACTAATGCTAAAAATATTAAATCAATTACAAATAATAACTAAATGCGTAGCAATCGATTTGAGTAAAAAGGTGTTAATAAAAATATTCTGTCTATCAGCATGTATCAGCAGTATGCAGAGCAGTGCTAACTAAAGATACAATGAAAAGGATAATTAATCATATTCTTCGTTCGAATGTGTTTGTTGTGTTAATTGAAATCAAATCCAGCCGATATGCGATGCAGCAGAATGATTTAATAAATTAAAAGTTACTCATACGCCACGGTGGCTAGTGTTGATGTGTAACTTGAGCATTTTGAAAATAGCTTTTTTAAATTAATTTTCTGCTGCACAAGATTTTTGATATTTTAAACCAACTTAATAATTTGCTTTACGAAGACTCTGTTCTAAGAAATTTGAAAGTTCGTTGACTTAATGAGACCAACTCATTGGCACATTTTTCTTAATAAGTTTTATCAAAGTTCTTTGCACTCATTTCAATGAAGCTGTTTGAAAGCTGCTTTTTCTTATTAATTTTCTGATAATCATATTGAAATATAAAATATACTCCATATACCTGGCGCAGCAAAAATCACTTCCAAATATAAAAAAAAAATATAACTTGTTTGTTTGCTAGGTAATATTTTTTTTTTATTCTTTTTTTTATTTCAGAAACTAAACTTGGGAGATACTGAAATGGAACACTGCACAATTTCACAATGGTTCAGAATTTTTATTTTATTCATTAAAAATAAACGTGTTTTTTTTATACTCATTGAACATTTCAACGGTTTTATCGAGTAAAAACTGTTTCAGAAGGTGCAACCATATCGGCCCTATAACTATAAAGACCGAAGTTTTTGCTTTTAAGGGTTCTAAAGACGTCTTTAAGCACTCAACCTTTCAAAAAACTGGTAATGTGGCCTTAAATTGGACTTGAGACACGTAGAACGGTCAATTCGGAGTGTTACACAACCATTGGTTTGCCATAAGTGTTCCGTGAAATAAGAAAAAAAAGCAAGCAAGCGGCGAAGAATTATTCTTTATTAATATTTGGCGGTTTAAAGCACTCTAAACATCGAATTAATAGTTTATCTGACTTACAGTTGGACTGATTTGGCACCCAATGATTTCTTTTTGTCCCCGAATATCAAGGAAAAGTTACGTTGAGAACGATTTTCGACGCCAGAAGAAGCCGTTGATGCGCTAAAAACTATGTTTTGGAGTTGTCTCAAGCGGAATGGATATGAGAAATGGTTCGAATGCATATAGAAATGTATTTATCATAAAAGATAATATTTTGAAAAACAATAAGGAAAAAATTCGGTGTTTATATTTATTCGCGAAATATAAGTAGTGCACTACGTAGGGCAACGCTTAAAATTTGGAGTTTCAACAACTACCACCAAATGCCAAAATACTGACCTGAGCAAAACTAGGTACGTGAAATAGAAGAGTTATAAGGACAACAACTTCTAAATCGCTTAGTTTCTAAACACGGCGACTTGAGATAGTCACTACGCTTGCCTGATCTGATTATTCCAGATTCTTTTTTGTGGGACTATTTGCAGGAAAAATGTAACAACAATAAGCTTTACAATGATATCCAAGAAGAAATTTCTCTTAATCCGAATGAATCACTTCAAAAAGTTATGAAAAGTGCAATAAAATGAGGTAGTCTTTGCATAAGAGAAAATAGTTAAATCTTGACAAATATAATTTTTCGAACAAAATGTTTCCTTATCTATACTATTATATAAAAGGCTTATCACGTATCTTCGTGTACGCTAAACTAAAGAACTACTGAACCGATTTGAATAATTTTTTTACTAATTCAAAGCGTCATTCTTAACTTAAGCTATTGCATACTTTATTTTTTAAAACCTACCCTAAAAAGTTATTAAAATTTGAGATTAAATACTATCTAAAAAACTTCACAGAAAATTATTCACAAACACTGCTTTAAGGGGGGTTATATACCCAGAACTTTTTTTTTTAAAAAAATTTTTTATATTTTATTAAAGCCTTAAGTCTCAAAAATATGTGGTGAAAATTTCAAGTCGATATCTCAAAAATCTCAGAGAGTAATAAAAAATGCCATGTAAAGCTTCTTGAGAATAAGAACATTCCGTTCATCGCCGTTCGGAGTCGGCGTTAAGCCTGTAGGTCCATTTCTCGGTCAATTGTGTACAAACTTAAGGCCGCTTTACATTGTCCTACTGTGTGTTACGACATGTGAGATAGAAAGTATAACCGAATCTTATCACACTGTCATTTTTTTATTTTTGTATAAAGAAATTCATTTTTCTCTTTTAGACTATCTCACAAAGTCACATTGCACTTTTATTCAATAAAAATGTAAAAATTGAAAATACTTAAAATGAATCGGGACATAGCAGCTATTGTAAGCATTATAAGGGCCAATTGTGCATTAAAAATAAAAGCAGTCATTATTTTGCTTGCTTTTAAGCATTTGATGAAATGTAACTTGCAGCTTGGTGATTTTCAACAAATTAAATTCGAAGAAATCTTATAAAACTCATCTCTGGTCGGATAGAATGTGTGATGAAATTAGAAACAAACCAAAAAATTAAAATGTAGAACGACATGTCAAAAAAATCAAAACAGGTTCGAACACACTTTGCTTTTCGTTGTTTACACCATTGTACATTCTATCATACATGAAAATTTTGACATGTCGTAACACACAGTAGGATAATGTAAAGCGGCCTTTAATAACACGCACAACACAATTGATCATAAGAAGCTAGGTCAAAGACCTTTTAAGGGCTGGAATGGCCAGTTATTTATTTATTATTATCTCAAAAAATAACAAAGTTATAGCCTAGTCAGTGAACCGCCTTCTAGAGCGCGCAGTGCTGGCCCTTATTTTCAAACGCGTTTTTCTCGAAACCATGTTTTCAAAGTCGGTGACCAGGATTTCTCGAAACTCTGTGAACCGATCGTTTTGATTTTTATGCAGGCTTATTGTACACATAATAATCTCGTACTTGTCATAGGATTTTTTTTTTTCGTAGCTTCGTTCATTTTTTATAGGCAAAATAATGACGAATTTTTGGTCGAAAATCGTTAATTTTCGTTCGAAAGTCCACCATTTTGTGAAAAATCAATATTTTCAAAATCGGCTATGACAAGTACGAGTTTTAAGTATCTAGTTTAATTATATTTTTAATTTTTTTGTTTCAGTTCAATTTAGGAGGAACAATCTTGGTCACCGCGTTTTCAGAGCGTTCTACATAAAATGCTGTATCTACCATAATATTAAATTTTTTTAATAAAAAAAAATACTTAACATACTCTTGAATGTTTTAATTTTTTAAGGTTTAAAAATCCTCATTTAAAAATATCCCTTAGGTTTCCTTAAAAAAATGCACAAACAGGACAATTTTTTTCGGCCTCTGGGTATATTTCCCCCCTTTAGCAGTACAAAGCTTTTTCTTTCTTTTCCATTGTGTGTTTAAAAGCTCTTTTTGATTACGCCTTGCTTATAAGCATGATCGAAAAAATGAGCTAATGAACAATGTTAATTGTAATATAGACAGAATCTATTTATTTTTTAATGAAATTTCCTACAGTAAAATGCTAAAAATAATTAAATATGTAAACATAAGCATATGTAAATAAATATAATTAAGTGTCTATGACGTAGTATTCTCGCAAAATAAGCGATACTTCGTCTCTATACGAAAATACGAACGAGTAAATGAGACAAATGCTGTTGCTGTTTTCGACTCAGACTTAGTGCTGCCAAACAGCAGCAGCGGTGCTGCCATCTCTTATCAAGTAGCTGATAAAAAGCTTTTATTAGCAGTGTTGCTAAGCTCACACTACAAAGGTTGAAGTTTTGATAAAACAATTATCAAGATCCATTTTTGTGCCTCTTTTTTTTATGTGTGATGGTACCACGGCCACGACAAAATAATGGTTATGCTAATTTGTTGAAAGTAATTAATCCTTATTAGCTAACCAGGAATAGCAGAAAACCTTATATTGTTTATAGCTGGAAAAGTATGTGCACATTAGTTTATAGTTGTAAATATGAAATATATTTATATAAAAAGAAGTGTACATTTTTATGTCACCACTTACTACGGAAACGGGTCGACTAATTTCGGCCCATTGGTTCCGGAGATATGGCATTTTAAAGATTTTCCCATATCTATATGTATATAAAAAAAGTCGTGATTTGTATTGTAATTCCATAACTCAAGAACGGAGCGTCCGGTTTGCTTGAGGTTTTCTTTGTTGTGTTCTTATTGGCCGTACCATGGTTCGTATGTGAACATTTTGCCACACCTCTTTTAACCACCCACAAATTAATGAACAGTTTTTATTTCAGGCGGCTTGGGTCTTATCAGACTAATATTTAGTACTTTAGCTCATATGGTCACTGTTGACAACAGTACTTCAAATGGGGGGAGAGCTATATAAATATGCTGGGGGTTCCCCCTCCCTTATATATGTATATCTATCTATACTCTTATCTATTTTGGTTTGTTCGGTTGCTTAAAACTTGAAAACGACTGGACCAAATTGGATACTTCCTTCTGCGAATATGTGATATCGAATATTTTTGGAATTATAGGTCACACACCATTGAAATTTGATATTCGAATGAAATTTTCACGTGCCGTTCCACTGGCGAAAATTTATGGGCGTTGAACGAGGGGTGTGGCACTTTTTCAGCAGCCCAAATTTAAGGTATAACTCTCGAACTATAAGTAACATATCAATTTGACACGGTAAAAACATACTACTTATTTAGTTGTGTGTGCCTTGACTGGAAGAATTGAGTGACCATTTGACAAGTGGGCGTGGCATTGCCGATACAATTCAAATTTAGGTATCGAATAGTTTTTGAAGTAGAAGTCACATAACATTGAAACTTAGAATGGAGAATGTATTTCTACAAGAGAACTAGGACGGGCAGAGGAGAAGGGGTTATGGCTTCGACCACACTGGTGAAATTTTTGATATTGAATAGCTTTGGAACTAAACGTTGCATGACAATAAAACTCAGTATGGAGTTACTAATTGCCAAAGTCTTTCTACTGGAAAAATGGTACGTACATTGAAAAAGGGGGTGTGGCCCGATTTTCTATACAGAATAGCTATGGAAGTTAAAATCACAGGACATTGAAACTCATAATGGAATTGCCACCTGGGAGTGATGTTCTGCTGCTGGGAAACTGTAACGGGCAGTGGAACATGAGCGTGGTGTAAGACTAAGGGACTAATAAAAATTTTGAATTTACTTATTATTTCAATTATACTTGCCGGGTGCAGTAATTCGCGCCGGGTATCGCTAGTATGTTATATTATGAAAGTTTTTTTTCAGTCATTTTAAGTTTATCCTTATCCTTAAACTTATTCTTATCCTAGTCTTTTTTCTTGTGGCGTCCGTGGCGTAGTTGGTTAAAGTGCGTGGCCGCTATGTCAAAGAACCTTGGAGACCCAGGTTCGAACCCCAGCAGCGACAGAAAATTATTTGAATTAAAATAATTTTCTGTACGGCCGCCACCTCTCTGCAGACAATGGCAAACCTCAGAGAGTAATCAAAATGCCATGTAAAGCTTCTTGAGACCGAGAGAGTAATCAAAATGCAATGTAAAGCTTCTTGAGAACGAGAAAATTCCGTTCATCGCCGTTCGGAGTCGGCGTTAAGCATGTAGGTCCGGTTCGCGGTCAATTGTGTACAAACTTAATAACACGCACAACACAATTGATTATAAGAAGCTAGGTCAAAGTTAAGGGCCGAAATGGCCAGTTATTTATTTATTTTATTTTTTAGTCTTTTTTCTTATCCTTATCCCTATCCTTATCCTTATCCTTATCCTTATCCTTATCCTTATCCTTATCCTTATCCTTAACCTTATCCTTATCCTTATCCTTATCCTTATCTTTATCCTTATCCTTATCCTTATCCTTATCCTTATCCTTATCCTTATCCTTATCCTTATCCTTATCCTTATCCTTATCCTTATCCTTATCCTTATCCTTATCCTTATCCTTATCCTTATCCTTATCCTTATCCTTATCCTTATCCTTATCCTTATCCTTATCCTTATCCTTATCCTTATCCTTATCCTTATCCTTATCCTTATCCTTATCCTTATCCTTATCCTTATCCTTATCCTTATCCTTATCCTTATCCTTATCCTTATCCTTATCCTTATCCTTATCCTTATCCTTATCCTTATCCTTATCCTTATCCTTATCCTTATCCTTATCCTTATCCTTATCCTTATCCTTATCCTTATCCTTATCCTTATCCTTATCCTTATCCTTATCCTTATCCTTATCCTTATCCTTATCCTTATCCTTATCCTTATCCTTATCCTTATCCTTATCCTTATCCTTATCCTTATCCTTATCCTTATCCTTATCCTTATCCTTATCCTTATCCTTATCCTTATCCTTATCCTTATCCTTATCCTTATCCTTATCCTTATCCTTATCCTTATCCTTATCCTTATCCTTATCCTTATCCTTATCCTTATCCTTATCCTTATCCTTATCCTTATCCTTATCCTTATCCTTATCCTTATCCTTATCCTTATCCTTATCCTTATCCTTATCCTTATCCTTATCCTTATCCTTATCCTTATCCTTATCCTTATCCTTATCCTTATCCTTATCCTTATCCTTATCCTTATCCTTATCCCTATCCTTATCCTTTCCCTATTATTGTTCTTATACTTGTCCCAATTTTCGTCCTTATTCTTTTTCTTATCATTGCCATATTCATTTCCGTTGTCCTTGAACATATTATTGTGCTAATCCTTGTTCTTGATATTTTCCTTGTACTTATCCCAATTATTGTTCTAATTGATGTTCTAACTCTTGTCTTTTTCTTGTTCAACCTTTTTTCCAATCTTTTATCTTGTCTTGTTCCCGATTTTTATATAAAGCCTTCTTCTTATCTCTGTCTTTATCTTTGTCCAAACTTGTTTTTATTTCGAGTCTTTGCCTAATCCTGATACTTTTCTTGGTCGTTGTCCTCATCCTTAATAATTATTTTATTTTTTCTTAATTTGTGTTGCTTTTGCTTTTTTGTTTTTTTGTTTGTTTCGTTGTTTTTCTGTTTTCTATCTTTGTGACCTGATAATAGCCTATTTTTTTTAATATTTGTCATGAGGTGAAAACCATCCCTTTCTGTCGTTCCATATAAGTAACTGTATCGCCCATAGTCAACGAGTAATTGTTTCATGCATCGTCGTTGCATTTTTGTACATTTTCGATGCATAAGCGCATGCTTACGTCTCAAAATAAGCGTCTCAGGGCGACATATTTTTAAAAAATTTTTATTATGAGGAAAATTATAAAGGCAGCTTTTAAAGTCGTAAAGTCCAATTCATAATATACGGGTATCTATAAGTGTATTACTCGAGCAATAATTCAATGCATCGATGTTGAGTTTTTTTTGCTTAAGCTTCTACTCCGCGACCTGATGACGTCATTATATACTATTTGTCTTGAATCAACAAGACTTGTCTTAAATCTCATCTTGAATTTTTGTTCCATAACATTTACCGTTGCGGTTAAACTCACCGAGTCAGAATGTGATGAAACACTGTTGCAATTTCGTTGCAACGATCCTTAAGCTACCCTCTGCGTTCTCAGAGGATTAAATAAGGATTCATAAGGATTAAAAATCAACCTTTGATAATTTTGACCGTAGCATCTCTACTCAGCAAGTAATATTCTCATGCAATAGTTTTACAGTTTTGTTACTTAGTCAGCTTTCTCTGTGTCCTGATGATGCCATTAATTTTGTAACGTGATAACGTTACGTTTTACCGCGCAGGTTTCCAAGAAGAGTTGAAAAAGCATTTTTCTAAAATGCGTCGACGTTGAATAAAATTGGGAATTGAATCTTCCCGACAATTTAAAAAAATTAAGAAAATTATATATTAATGTCTTAACTTTTCATCGCTTCAAGGATAAACAAGCAATATGCAGTTTGAGTTTTTTCAGTAGCGTGAGTTTTTTAAAAAAAAAAGTTTAAGAAGTCACTTTGAAGTTTTTAATAAACTCTTATTATTCCAGGAAATCATTCCGAGAAAAAACTTAATTAATAATCACGCTTGGTGTTGGAACTTCATTAAACCACCATTAAACTCAAATCCATTGCTACGCCAAAGTCTACAAAACTCTTTCATACCGTTAAAGAAAAACAAAAAAAATAAAAATATGTAAAAACTAAATAAAAAAGTAAAAGGGTTTGCTACCCAACAACGTGTATTTCGTACCAGTATCCTGGCGCATTCCTCATGATCATAGATGGCGGCCAAATGTAATGCAGTACGTCCATGTTCGCCACCCTGCTGTATATCGATGACGTTGCGATATTTGCCCATCACACGCAGCGATTTGACTTTATTCAGCTCGGTTGCCAGGTGAACGGGAGCCTGCTTCTTCTCATTAAGGACGCTTGTGTCGACGGGGCTGCAAAGTGAATTGAAAGCGATAAAGTAATAAAAAGTCCAGATAAATTCATAGAAATTTTTTCGCTTTTAAGTTGTTTACTAAAACTGATAAGTCGGAGTTTGTAAAGTAAAAAAAAAAAAGAAATACTTTTTTGCTCCTTTTTTATTTGTTTGTTTTTAATGAAAAATCTAAGGTAACTTGAAAAACTTACACGGACAACAAGAAATCCAGCGCATCGTAGGAGTCACATTCAACAGCTATGTGCAGCGGTGTGTTGCCCGCGTTATCCTGCACATTGAAATCTATTAAAGTGAAAAATGAAAATTTGAAGAAATTTGAAGAGGATAAAAAAATTTATGAGCAACAAATTAAGAAAAACTCAAGAAAAGTTAAGTTTCTTTAGTTTTTTTTTTATGTGTTTTATTTCTACCCACCTCCATTTTGATCGCTCATGTAGCGTAAAATATTAACACGATTGCGTGCCGCCGCCTGATGTGCAGCTGTGCGTCCTTTGCCATCTTTGAGCGAAAGTCGTGTGTTGTCTGCCTGGAAAAGACGTTTGAAGTCATCCAAGTTTCCCGCCTCGGCTGCCTGTTATGAAGAAGCAAGAATATAATTTAATCCTTTTTTTTTGGAATAAAATTTTAAGTGAGTTTTAATCATATTAAAAATTTTGTGTTGACAGAATTACATAAAATACACATTTGAGAAAATTTTAATTGGCGCTGCAGTTTTATTTCATGGACTGTTGGTAAAGCAAAAACTTGTTTCTCTTTTTGTTTTTTTCACAGTATGGAAATTGAAATAAAAATGGAAATTTTTATTCCACAAAGGATTTAAAATTTCAAATTGTCAGACGTGCGTTCAAAGCAAGCAAACACTGTGGAATTTATGTAAACACTTTTCTCTATGTAAATGATTGTTGCTTTGTAAAGTAATTTTATTTCTTGCATGCTATTGGTCAAGGGAGTAAAGGACATGTAAGCTTGGTCAGTTTGTGATTTATTGATCAGATTTTGCTTGACTTGCTCTAAAATTTAAGAATAAATTTTTGTCTTTATTCATGTTACAAGCACAAAATATATCTGAACTTTTCCGATTTATGCAATTTATCAATCGTCTATAGCAAATTCTACTCGATAGATAACCTTTGTTACTCGTGCTGAAAATTAATACCCATAGACTACTAGTCGACTCGGCGAACTCCGTATCGCCACCAAATTCGGCTAATGGACATTGTTTTACTCTTGATTTTGTGTCTAAAATGAATTATTTTGAAAAAACGCTTCAATTTAATTAAATTGAAATGAAATCGAAGAGTTTTATTCGCATCAATGCAGCGCTCTATGATAGATAACGTTGGACAGTAGGACATCCCCTTACAGAGTGCTGAACATCAAGAAAAACGTGTAACTTCCAAATATTATTTGAATTCGGAATAATATTTGTGAAAAAGTGGTTATTTTTGTTTTTGTAAAACCTCAAATTTGATATTTTGTAACATAACTACAAAAAATATAGGTTTTTTTCTTAAAGTCCTCGAACATTTAGTTGAATTGTTTGTTTAAGCTATCTTACAATTTTAAGAAAGGGCCATACTCTGAACTTTCAAACTAGGTATTTTTGCAAGGTTTTTGTTATACCGTTATCGCAATTAAGCATTTAAAAAAGAAAGAAAAAGTGGTGCTTTCAGGGACCCCCATTAAGAACGAAGTTCCTTATGCTTTCCGGCAAAGCAACAAAAACAATAAACAAATGTAAACACTTAGTACTTATATCAAAATATACACGCAAAGAAATTTTTCGTTTACCACAACTGAAAAATTCACCAACTATACTTCGTTTGCGAGTTGTATTTGCCGCAAACGAATATTTAGTTGTCATCAACTTAAAAATATATCTTACATATATATACCGCAAGCTATTTCGATCATTATTATTTATTATATTTATTATCTTTATTATCTTTCTCCCTATATCCGTCCGTTTTCTTATGGGTTGCACTCATCGCACCTCTGTTCCTATCTTCGTCCGCGTATTAAGCAAATTACCAAATTGCTTATGTTGCAACAATTTGCCCAAAAAGTAAATCTGAACTATAAGCGTTGTGTTTATACAAAGAAGGGAAAAAAACGAAGTTTTTAGTTTGGAATAAACAAAGTTTTCGGTTGATGCAATTTAAAAATCTCTCGCGTTTATGACAAACGAACTTAATTTCCTGCAACTAAATTACACGTTTCTCACAACTGACTATTATTATGACAACTGTTGAAACGTTTGCAAATAACGATTTCAAGCACGACAAACGAAATTCGTTTGCGGCAAACTGGCGATAAACGTTTTTTTTCTTTGCGTGTACAATTTTATTTACTTATCAATTTACTTAACTTAATCTGTATTAAACACATTTGCTGCAGTTTAATTTCTTAAATCTTAATTGTAATAAAGAAATAAACGCACGCCACAATATCTTGTGGTTAAGGCCCAGTTTCAATTTTTTTTGATAAATTTTCGAACTTTTTTTTTTTATTACCCTGCAGTAAACGGAACTAGTGCTGAACTAGCGCATTCACAAGTGAGTAGGCTACCACCACTAGTTCCACTTCCATCTACTTTCCATGCGTTCAACTGGCGAATTTTATATGGACATGTCATAGGAAGGGGTGAATTGCTACCTTTTATACTATTATTCTCCAGTCACTTCACTAGTGCTAAAGTATTTAATACTTCTATAGTGCTCAAGGGTCAACTATTTCACTAGTGTGTAAAAAGCAACTACATATCTAGTGCTTTTGGAGTTAATTCCTTCACTAGTGCAAAAGAACTAGCTAGCTCCAGAGTTCATTTTTTTTTATAAAAAAAAACAACCATTTCCGTTTTCGGTTTTTTTATTAAAACACTTCAAACATAATATTATGTCTATTATAATACATAATTAGTATAATATATATAACATTAAAATATAAATTAACAATAACTTGAACTTCAGTAAATTTTATATGTAATTTAAGCAAATAATAGTAATTAAACAAATAAGTTAATATTATTAACTTTAACAATAAGTTAAAACAAATAATAATAATTATACAAAACTAAAGAAAAAATTAAATTCAGTAACTATTACATCGCTAGTAAACTAGTAAAAATAAACTGTATGAATAAACTGTAAAATATGGATTTTACGTTGGGTTCCATTCTTTGCTTCGAAAATCGTTTTTCTGCAGCTGTATTGCTCTGCGTAATTTTTGTTTTATAAGATTTTATATTTTATTTTTTTTTTTTTTATTTAAATTAATGTGTACATGTAAGACATAGTCTTTTAAATGCAAAGCGAAGTAACAATTCTCAACAAGTTATAGAATAAACAACCGAAAAAGAAATAATAATAAATACTAGTTAAAACTAATAGACGGAGAGCCAGCGCACAAAAAATTGGATTTAAAAAAGCTGATTTTCTGACAATTGGTTATCGTAGTTGTGTACACACACATACTGCGGTCAGTCAAGCCAACTGTAGACCAGGCGGGTCGTAGCTGCTTTCAAACGTTTCATTATTTCCTTGGTAATGAAATTAATTTAAAAAGGATGACAATTTTTTATATAGATTGGATATCGTATATAAATAACAGATATGACAGTCAGTCAGTTTAATGTCGGAACAGAGCTGGTCAGTCATCCCCAATATATGTACAAAAAATAGGTAACGTGGAATTAATTTAAAAAACTTGAAACTTTTTGTAGGGGTACCTTATTGCATAGTTACTATAAATAAAATAGTCAGTCAACCATATTGTGGAACAACTCCCGTCAGTCAGCCCAAAAACTTTGCAATTTTTCTTACATTGCTTGAGAGCATGTCGACTCTCCCAGCTCCGAAGTGTCGTTTGATACACATATTTATAGCCCCACGTTTGAAAAACGTAAAAGGGGTATATTATTGTTGTCACTCCGTTTGTAACGCCGATAAGGAGGCGTGGTAGGTATAGTATTTATATTCTAGTATAGTATAGTATATATCCGTCTATCTGTCTGTCCGTCTGTCTGTCTGTCTGTCTATCCGTTCTGTCCGTCTATCTGTCTGACTGCGTGTCTGTAACCACGATTACAGCAGTAATTTTCAAGTTATCATCACGAAATTCGATATTTAATCTTAAGTTCGAAAATGAGCCAAGTCGGATGAAAACCACGCCTACCTCTAATACAAAGTGACTTTATCAAAATGGTAAAATCTCTAAGAATTCCACAAACATTAATATATGGACTTGCATATGAGCTTTGATGTCTAATTTACACTCTGAGTATGAAATTCAACCAAATCGAATAAAAACCACGCCTACCTCGCCTACAAAGTGACTTTACGAAAAAGGTAAAATCTCGTTTAATTCCACAAAATTAATATATGGACTTGAAATTTGCAAATAAGCTTTAATATGCACTCTGAGTATATAATTCAACGAAATTGAGTGAAAACCACGCCTACCTACCATACAAAACATTTCATTGGCTTCTTAAGACTTTAAATATACTTTGGTTCGGTCGTGGGAGTATTTCGGTATTTTAACTTCGAACCAGTCGAAGATCATTTCTAACTAGTTTCTTATTTTCTTATTTGTGATAACCACTCCCGTACGGAAAAGGTTAACATTAGCTGCATTCCCGTGGCACTGGATCAGATCAAATCTCAATAGAACAACTTTAGTTCAACTTTATAACAATTTGGAACACTGTCTTGAAACAGCTGTTTGTATACCAATCACAATACAAAACAGCATAGTTTAAATTAGCCAACTTTGGTAGTTTTTTTGAAAAAAATGTTTTAAATTGGCTGTCAGAAATAGATCCAGAAATATTTGGTTGTAATTTTTGTTTTTGCTTTGTGAATAAAATAGAGCCGCGCTCTAGTTCAACGACCACGAGAATGTAGCTATTATTTTAATTTTCATAAAAACTTGCTGAAGGTGGTCAGTGAATCCAGCCTTATAATCAAGAATTAGTTTGTTCTTTCCTTTGTAAGATAGATAGAGAGAGATAGCTATCCATATACGTTATCCCCATAAAGAAGGTAAAAATTAAAAACATTTGTGTTGCATAGTTTTAAATAACTTGCGATACTAGTACATAGTTCTAGTTAGATATAATTATAATTAGATGTAATTAAAATTTGATATAATTATAATAAGAATTATCTTCTAATTAGATATGTTATAAAATTTTGACAATCACTTTTACACAGAAAAAAGGGCGGCACATCAGCAGGGGCCTAAGGCGGCATCGAACCTTAATCCACCACTGGTTACATATTAATATAAATTATCGATTATTTAATATATAACATTTTTTTCAGGAAAACAGTAAGTGTTGATGCATCAAACAACACTTCGAAACTGGGAGAGTCGACATGCTCTCAAGCAAAGTAAGATAAATTGCAAAGTTTTTGGGCTGACTGCACACTTGAAACTACAAAAAGTTTCAAGTATTTTAAATAAATTCCACGTTACCTATTTTTTGTACATATATTGGGGCTGACTGACCAGCTCTGTTCCGACATTAAACTGACTGTCATAACTGTTATTTATATGCAATTTCCAACCTGTACAAACAATTTTCAACTTTTTTAAATTCATTTCATTACCACCGAAAAAATTACATGTTTGATCGCAGCTATGACCCGCCTGTTCTATAGTTGGCTTGACTGACCACAGTATGTGTGTGTACACATCTACGATAACCAATTGCCAGAAAATCAGCTTTTTTAAATCCAAACAGTTTTTTGTGCGCTGGCTCTTAGTCTATAACTATTAAGTTATTTGGAAAGAAATGAGTTGAATAAGCAACTAGTTATAACAAAAAAACACAAGTAATAAACAAATCCGGTCTTAAAATTAATTATATAGATGTTGATAGAAAGACGTAGAGACAGTATTAAGAAAAGTATAGAAGAATTTCATGCTTAAAGGTGTGCTTATTAGGGATACTTTTAATTCTAACAGGCAACGAGTTCCACAATCTGATTGCATTCACGAAAAATAGTCTGTTTGAGTTCAAATAATTACACTGTGCAACACAATTTTCTAACGGAGAATCGGCCAACACAGGTTGGTAGTACTAGCATATAGTAAAAAAACCCTAAAAGGGTTTTGCAAAGTTAGCTCGCTTTTAAGAGATACAGGCATTGCAAGTTTGCTTCTTGCAGCTTATTTTAAAAAAATTAAGTGCTTATTACTCGAATGACATTTATAATTTTTTACTTCTTTCTTCAGAGAAATAAGAATAAAATGTCAATCAATTTCAACATTATATGAGTTTTCCATATTAAGAATTTTAAACTATCCATTTCATAACGTTTCTTACAAAGTAAGCAATACTATTAAACAAATTTATATAATTTAATATAATTTAGGTATTGTTATTTTGTTGTTATTGTTTTTATTATATTTCTTCATAGTCATTGTCTGATGCAACGTAATCATCTAAGAAATCATTAACATCAGGCTCTGTTAACGCCTCGTCTGAATCTTCATCTCGTTCTTCGTACATCTTTGTACTCCGCCAACAAATCTCAGCAAGTATTGCGTCTGGAGATTGCTTTCCCCTATACCTAAATACATAGATAAAAAATGTAATGAACAAGAATCGAATATAATAGATTTTTACCTTATTTCAAAAGAAAGCGCAAGCTGATGATATCGTTCGCCTTGTTTGTCTGATTCTGTTGGTAACTGTTGGCTGAAGTGTTGCAAGTGATGATGTAGGTAGTGGATTTTCAACGACATGTTTACTCCAATATTCGAAAATGCATCCATCATACGATTTACGAAAATTTCGAAGTTTTCAGAGCGATATTTTCCCAAAAATCCCGTAATGACTTCCTTAATAGACTGCCACGCTTTAAGTTCTTCATCAACCAGCACAAGATTTGAAGATTCAGATTCAGTATATCTGGACCATTAACAACACCTAACATACATTTATCAACATTATTTTAACGACTTTGGAGTTTTTAAAAAAGCTTACCATTCAACAGTTTAGCCTTGTTTATTTTAGAAAAATTTCGCTTAAGCAATTAAACACCTAATCCCTTTTAGCAACACATTTTAAAAAGATTTTTACGATTCCGAGCTTTACGTGAAGAAGTGGCATCAAAATTTTTTCGTGCGGCACAAGTGGTGCACGTATAAAATTGGCATCTCTATATTGACTTTCGTTTCTAGCGTTCGTCGTTTACAACGCTATTCGCGATTATGCTTCATTTGTATATATCTTTCCAGTTTTATATAAAAAATTTAATTGAAAAATACAGGAAAACACCTCAACTTTCAAAGGCTATAACATTTAAAAGCGAGCTAACTTTGCAAAACCCTTTTAGGGTTTCGTTGGTCTAGACCCGCACTATCGACCTGCGTTAGTCGCTTCTCCGTTAGATTGCATGACCCTCAAATTGTTGCACAGTGTTATATACAGGAATAGTGAGGTTTAGATTTCTATTAGATCTACAAAATTTAAGCTTCTCAAATAGGTAACTGGGTGTTTTGGTATGTATCAAATTATATAAGAATATACAGTTCCTAGCATCCAGGTAGTTAAAAATATTGCAACCAAGTATTTGATTGCCCATATGACTGATGCGGTCAAACCTCCAAAGGCCATACACATACCTTACTGCGTTTTTAAAAGCATGTTGTAAATTAAGTTTAGACCTGGAATCAATTCTACTGTAAACAACGTCTGAGTAAGATATGATAGGCATTATGAGCTGCTGTACTAACTTTTTCTAGTTGCAATAGGAACAAATGACGCAGTCCATCTCAAGTTCCTCAGGACATAGTAGACCTTACTAACGACAGAATTGATATGGTTTCCACAGGAAAGTGAGGAGTTAATGTAGTAATCAAGATTTTTCACTTTATCAACAAATTTCAGTTCGACACCATTGATTGAATTTAGAAATCGGCAAGGGGTATGATTTAAGGGGGTTGAGCTTGAGCCTATTAGATTCAGCCCATTCAGTTATTTTCATTAAGTCTTCATTCATCTTAGTACATAAATCATCACACTTTTATTCACACTTTTTTCTTGTTTCACGTCACTTTAAAATTCTTATATAACACTCAATTTAATTATAGCACTGAACTGCGTAAAGGTTAAAATTTTTGAACATAAAAGCAACAACATACATATGCCGCAAAGTCTGCTCTGCTTTTTTCAGTTTTCTAAGCAGTGTGAGCATGAAATTTATGAACTGACCCTTTTATGCATTACCTAGGGTCAAAAAAGTAACTAGTGACAGTATGCACTAGTGAAGTAACTAGGAATGTAGTAGCAATTGTATACTTTTAATACTACAGGGTATTTTCAGAACATCCTAAGTATGTGTAAAGAAATTTCAGAATAAAATTAAAGCCGTTTAAGACATACACCTTGTTGCAGTTGTATAAGACAGCTTGATTTGGCTCTCATTACTATTTGATTTCGATTTTCTCGAAATGACATTTTTTTTTTTTTTTAGCTTTGAACCAAGGATTTCAGATGGAATACCTATTCAGTCAAGTCTGCTTTGGTTCGAAATGGGGTGATGGATTAGTGGGACCAGAAGGGGCAATCAAGTGAAACATGTGTAGGATGTTCTAAGCGTGGTGGAAAGCCAAATAAACATGTGAATTTGAATCAGAGGCAAGTGTTATGCCTTTACCTCAGTCAATTTAAGTTATAAGGCAAACCTCATCCACAAACTCCTGTACCATCAACTACAACTTCAAGTCGTAAGTATTGATGAATTTTTAATATCAGTTGATTTGAAATGATGACAGAAAATTTAGAAAGGTTTTAAAGTGAAGGACCATGGCCAGGCCGGGTATCGAACCCGGGACCTCTGGGGTTGCAGTCAAGCACGCTGCCTACTCGACTACCGAGGCCGCCCGATAATGTCCGATTAACTTAAATCTTTTTTCATTTTGTAAAATAATTGAATACGCAGTGCGTGACCAACAAAATCAAATAAAAAAATATTGTTTCTGCTTTTTATTTCATTTATAAGGTTTCGTGTATGAAAAGTATAATTTTTTTTCTTTTATGCGGCATTTTTTTATTTTTTTTAATTTTACACTTTTCACGCACAAGACAAACTGTTATAAAATTTTAGTTTTTTGTTTTTTTTTATCAAATCACTAACTCGAACAACAGAATGCGATGAAGCTGTAGTAATCCCATGTAGCGCGTTAAAAGTTAAAATTATTTCAACTTGAACTACAACTACCACTACAAGCCACAGACGAACTACGCATTCTTGGCGATTCAGTGCATTTAGTACATTTTAACTTTTGACAGCTCATATTACGTACTACAAGCTACACCAATCTGGTTTCCCGGTAAAGCAGCATTATGAGCGCTACAAGCAATGACAGAAATTGATTAAGTTTTTTTTACTTACACATTAATTTTGGGACAAAACTATTGATGCATGTCACCGCTGACATGGGGTATTATTTTTCGGAATCGGGAAGATTTTTTTTTTTTTGTCCAGACACCATAGGGCGAGGTAATGTAGACGGTCATGGGCACGATACGGGCACGAATTGTTGTTATTTCAATGTAAAAGGGAAATTTGAGAGAGTGAGCGAGGGAATAAATTTTCACCACCGCGGTCACCAAATGATTCGGCTGTTGATACCAAATCACTGGATCAAAACACTGTTGCGTTGTAGAAATATTCACAATATTTGCGTTTTTACATGTAAATGTGTTTTTACATTTAAACTTTTAGCACGAAATGTATCAAAGCAGTAACGAAACCTGCTTAATAGCAACACTCATCATACTCATACTCGTGATACTTTTTTGCATAAAGTATTAAAAGTAGCAAAAAGTGTACTAGTGACCATGGATCGACATTCATCAAACGGAAAAAGAGAGTAAACATTTGTGTCCGTGCTGTGCCCATGACCGTCTACATAACATCGCCCATATTCACATATGACGCGTTGAAAGCAAAAAACGGAAAATATTTTAATTGCAATCAAAAGAGTATTAAAAATAGGGTAAAAACCTTTTTACGCCTCGTTCTGTAATTTGCTGGAGTGCAATCTTAAAAACGACAGTTTTTCCCGACACCTTTTTTCTTAGAATTGATGTTGTTTTTTGCTTGCGTCTATTACAACAAGAAAATGTTGCATTAAAAATAATTTCTTGCCCGCTGCAGGAATTGAACACATACAGCCTCGACTCATAGTACAATGCTCTAACCATCAATCCAAAAGCCCTTGTTAAGAAACGTCGCTGATTCAATATTAACCGCATCTTTATGTATTCCGAAAAGTGCTCTCTCGTTCGTGAAAGAAACGAGCAACAATAGGTTTTGATATGAAAAAATGTATTGCTTATTGTGTCCCACACGAACGATAGTGCTCTTTTCGGAATACATAAAGTGGCGGTAAGTATTAACTAAAGCTATGTTGCAGCAGATTACAATAATCTACAGGATTTTGTATTGGCTATATATCCTTCATATCCTACAATAACTATTAGCCAATGCACACAACCACAAAGGATTGTGTATTGGTTATACAAACAATAGTACCAAAAACAAAAATGTTGCTTCTACTTACTACCAGAGGTGTATATGCTTAAAAATAATCAATTCGTAAGTCAAGCAAGTTTTTGTGCTTATTTAATATGTTGCTGTACGTTATAAGCAACAATGTTGCCTCAAACTTGTTGAATGTTTGTCTTACAACTTTAGAGCAGCTGGCCTGCTGAAAAATTAAGCAACTCAAAAATTAAGTTGCTTACGCGGTAAACATCGAAAATGTGCTGATACTTACAAGCATAGTCATACAAACATGCCCACGAGCTGTTCAATTCATTTATTGCATATTAGTAATTTTTTTGTATATTTATTCCGTACACTTGAACAGAATGGGCTTAAGGGAGCCTTTTGCAAAACGAAAATTTTTTCTTTGGATGCCTACCCCCTCTGACCCCTCCTCAGGGGGCTACCATATAAATTTAATGATTTTTGTATACTTATTCCCTACATCTGAACAGGGGGCATTTAAGGGAGGGACGGAGAGGGTTAATATGTATGATCGACCTCCATTATTTTTGCAAAAGGAACATTTTTCCCTTGAAAACCTATCCCCTCTGACCACTCCTTACAGGGATCCCATACAAAAACGTAAAGGGGTATATTAATTTTGTCACTCCGTTTGTAATGCCCATAAGGAGGCGTGGTAGATATAGAAAAGTATACATATTCTTGAGCACTCAGCATCACCACCCGAGTGGATTTAGCCATGTCCGCTTACTACACGAAACTCTGCTTACTACACGATTGTTAATTGTGTTGTTGGTAAATGGTTGTTTTTTTTTTGTTTTTGCATAGCGAGAACGAAAAATTAACAATTGACCAAAAGTGCGTTGACAAGTGCGTTTTCTAAATGACAGAAAAAAAAATAATGATGAAATGCAATAAAATTTACTGGTGTAAGTGTACACACCATATGTATATTAAAGTTTGTAGCGAGCCAATGTTATTTATTATATTTACATTACACATAAATATTACTAGCCACCTACATTGCATTAATATTCTTTTACTGCGCATCTATGTTTCAATATTCTTAATAGCTATTGTGCATCCCTGTATCTATTTTGAATTTATTACAAGCGCAGCCAACTTTGTTTGTAACATAGGAGTATCGTTTAGGAGTAAAGTAGGAATAACGTTTATTGCAGTTAAACGAGTTATAGCAGCTGATTTTGACGTTCCTCTTTCTACACTTTCGTTTAGAACTATAGCGCTCTCAATCGAGCAAACGCTCTGAAATTTACGATTATAGTGTTGTTCGCTTATCCATATTTCTCGTTATTTTTATAACCTAGTAAACAAAAATATTGAGTGTGTCATCCCCAATGGTTATATTTTAAACTACAAAAGATAATCAAGGTTTCCTATGCCAATATGTCGCAGGTATAAGCATTATTTTCCTTTAACTGACTGATGATCGCTGATAAGCGAAAGCCATGGTATAATAATACAAGGTAGCATTGACAGTTGCTTGAGAAAACATCTCCTGTCAAAAAATATACTCAAGAAGAGAGCGCTCACAATCCGCCATTGAAAACACAAGCAATGTTGAAAATGTTGAAGTGAAAAAAAAACAACAACTACAGCAGCTGCTGATGTATTTCCACAAAAAGCTGTTTTTGACAGGAGATGTTTTCTTGCAGAAGAGAAAATAAGCAGTTGTCAATGCTACCTTGTATAATTATACCATGAGCGAAAGCTAGTCGTTTTCATCTGTCATCTGATTTGCAATTTCCTTGCACGCGCTGACTTTTGACTACTGATGAGTTAAATCCATGGTATAATAATACAAGGTAGCATTGACAGTTGCTTGGGAAAACATCTCCTGTCAAAAAATATACTCAAGAAGAGAGCGCTCACAATCCGCCATTGAAAACACAAGCAATGTTGAAAATGTTGAAGTGAAAAAAAACAACAACTACAGCAGCTGCTGATGTAGTTGCACAAAAAGCTGTTTTTGACAGGAGATGTTTTCTTGCAGAAGAGAAAATAAGCAGTTGTCAATGCTACCTTGTATTATTATACCATGAGCGAAAGCTAGTCGTTTTCATCTGTCATCTGATTTGCAATTTCCTTGCACGCGCTGACTTTTGTCTACTGATGAGTTAAATCTGGTCGTTTTCATGTGTCAGAGCATTCCTTTTTTGGTGCGATAAGTTAGATAGCGATGGCTGGTCACTTGCTAACCACACTTCCATTGTTTTTTTTTAAATAATATTATTTCATTAACAACATTCTTGTTATTCGTTTGCTTCTTCCTCTCTCTTTTATTCGCAGGATCTACATAATTTCATCTTAACATACTAATTAATTCATTAAAACTCATGTTCTCAAAATTTTGTGTTCTTAAATCACATTTATGCAATTTTGTAAACAAAATCTGAGCTTAACATTAAAATAACTATTCATCGTTTTAAATAAAATAAATAAATAACTGGCCATTTCAGCCCTTGAAAGGACTTTGACCTAGCTTCTTATGATCAATTGTGTTGTGCGTGTTATTAAGTTTGTACACAATTGACCGAGAACCGAACCTACATGCTTAACGCCGACTCCGAACGGCGATGAACGGAAAGTTCTCGTTCTCAAGAAGCTTTACATGGCATTTTGATTACTCTCTGAGGTTTGCCATTGTCTGCAGAGAGGTGGCGGCCGTACAGAAAAATTATTTTAATTCAAATAATTTTCTGTCGCTGCTGGGGTTCGAACCTGGGTTTCCAAAGTTCTTTGACATAGCGGCCACGCACTTTAACCAACTACGCCACGGACGCCACATCGTTTTACAAGTTTTAAATTTAAAAATTATTTTAATCGAAAAAGCCATTAAATTATCAAATCTATGAAATTCCGAAAATGCTTCGCTTCGCTCATGTGTCCAATGACGTACCTGTGTTTTTGTTTTTGCTCTTCTTTCTTTTTCTGTACGTTTTTGTCCCACTAGTATTTTCTTCACTTTTTTAGTTGAACATTTCGTCGATCGTCAGAAAAGTTTTTGCGATTTTGTCTATCTCAATGAAGCTTTAGAAATAACGATGGAACTTTTTAATTCTGATTGGATTGAAATACACTCAAGGACAAAATTATAGAAAAATTTACCATAAATAAAATTCTTTTTTTTTTACTAAATTTATTCAATTTTTTAATTGAAAAATGTAAAGGAAATCCTAGCGAAACAAAAACCCACAAAAAAAGAAAGCGGAACAAAGACAAAAATGTAAAAAAAATGTCAACAAACAATGCTTAAAATTCCAATGAAAAAATGTAAACATGGCTTCACGACAACTTTGTTGATAAGATTTTGTAATTTTAGAGTCTATCAACAAATTCTAGCAACTTCATCGTCTTTGATGTTGGGTTCTAACCTTCCGTCGCTTGTAACAATCAGGCATGTTCTGAAATCCACCCCGGAATTTAATCGGAATCGGGTTTCATTTCCGATTCCGATTTAAAAAAGTGTTCTACATTCAGAGTGGAAAGAAATCAATGCAATCGGATTTGAACATGTATTCGAACATGCTGCTTTCTGAACGCTTCAACTAAATGACAGCAAAACTGACACTTGCTCATAAGAAAAATAAAAAGTTCAATTGAAGTAAAATTAATATTTCATAAAAAATGAGTAATATGGAGATTGCTGCATTATTTCTTGAAAAAGAG
Source organism: Pherbina coryleti (assembly GCA_943735915.1). Lineage (NCBI taxonomy): Eukaryota > Metazoa > Arthropoda > Insecta > Diptera > Sciomyzidae > Pherbina > Pherbina coryleti. The sequence continues at coordinate 78,978,186 of OX030952.1, read as the reverse complement.
AAAGACAAAGAAGAATAAAATAAAGCGGAGACGTCTGTTGAAAATTATGCGTATGTAGTGTCATGCTCTTGGAGTAAAATATATTGTGCTTCAACCAGTACGCGGTCGCCTTTGACGAAGCCCTTTAAGATATTGGGATGTTTTTCCATAAAATCCAACAAGAATGCCGAAGTTTTTTGTTTTCCGTTTTATAAATTTTGTAAACGCAATATATTTGAATGAAATATATCATATATTTTTATCATTCATAAGAATACCCACATTTTTAAAGAAGATGGTTAAAAAGCCGCGATATAAAATAAATAACATTAAAAAAGTAAGTTAGGAAAACTGAAACATGGCAGCATTTTATTAAATTAACTTTTTCACTGCTTTTTAATGAAAAATCATTGAAACATTTACAATCCGTCAACAAAAATTTGATTGGATTGGATCTCCGTTTAATTCCGATAAATCGGATTACAGAACACCTACAATCCGCTAAAAAATACAAATATCGGATTCGAAGATCGGAATCGGATTGCAGAACACCTTTCATTCAAATGTCATCGGAAGTAAATCCGATTCCGACGTAAATCGGATTTCAGAACATGCCCGAATGTTCTTGAAATTTGTCCTGTTGCCTTTTTGCTTGAATTTATTTTTTAATTCTCTTTTGATTGCACAAAACATGTTCCCCTTTTACTTTCATCGCGTCATCTACTACTTCTACTTTTTCTAATCCTTGTCCGAATCCTTTTTTCCGGAAAGATACCTTAGGACAAATTTCCTGATCCTTTCTAATTTTTGTCCTAAGGTATGTCCATATAACTGTCGTTAATCTTGTCCCATTTCTTGTCCTTACCTCTTTTCCAATCTTAGTCTAAACCTCTGTCTTCATCTTATTATGTCCTTTTAAATCCTTTTTCAAATCCATGTTTTTTTTTTATTTTATTTTTATTTATGTTTATATTATCAATTTGATTTTGATTTGATTTTGATTTTAATTTTGATTTTGATTTTGATTTTGATTTTGATTTTGATTTTGATTTTGATTTTGATTTTGATTTTGATTTTGATTTTGGACAAATTGGAAAAATATTAGAATTGTGGACTATACTGATGTTTATTTAATGCTTAGAAGCTATTTTTGCTAAATAAACCGCCGTTTATTTACTTTAAGCATTACAAATTAAAATCAAAGTCAAATATCTTCAATTCAAAGACGTGGTAGCTAAAGTAATCAAAGCAAAATAAAGTTCAATATCAAGGGTCAAAACCACAAATAACATTTGTGTAAGCTCTGCATAAAATTGGCTGTTACACTATTTTTCTTTCATAAGACGAAAGTTAAACTTCACTTCTATCTGTTGAATAAGCTCTCTGAGCCGGAAGTGTAAAGCGTCAACTTGCTGGAAAATTGCAAAAATACTGCAACAATGACAAAAATATAGCAAATAGTAATGCACTCAGAAATGCTGACACACACACACACACACCACCATAACAATAACGGCAGCTAGCAGATAATGAGAAAATGGCGAAGAGCACAAAATGAAAAATTAAAAAGAACCGCGAAAATTCGAGCAAAGTATTTCTACTCGTAACGCCAAGCAAAGAGCTTTGAGTGGTTAATGGAAAAAGTGAAGATGTTAATGATGACAGTGTTATTGAACGTCAGTGTCATTGAAACGAATGAATACATTTTTGCACTTGTGTGTGAATGTGTGTATGGGTGTTTGTGTGTGTGACTTCCCATATTTCGCATTTGTCGTTTCAGGATATGCGTAAGATTCGTTTGGGCACAATTTTGCATACATATTACAATTAAACAGACAAAATTTTGTTCACCAATCTTAAAACCAATAACAACAACAACACCAACAACACCTTGAACTATGCGGCACATGCCGTTGCTGCAAATATGGTTGTTCTCCATGACATTGAAATATTTTCCAATTTGTATACATATCATTGGGTATCGCTTGATATTGTTAGTGTTATTGTTATTATGTTGTTGTTGCCGTTGTTGTTAAAGTTGTTGATGGTACCGAAAACTGAATGTTTGTTAAATTACCAACCATTGTCAGCTATTGACAAAATGGCCACAACGAAGCTCGTGCTAAATGCGAGTCGATTGGCGCGGCGCATGTTTTACACCCTACACTTGGAAGTTTAACCCCATCATTCACTATCAGGAAACGAGGCACGAACGACTAAAAAGAAACGATCAGCAATAGTGTCTTACATTCAAAAATCTATTGCTTATCGTGTCTTTATAATCGTTGGTGTGCTTTTTCGTGATACAGAATGAAGGGATAAGCATCCAAAAATAATTGCCTATGTTTGCTTTTCCATTTGAAGTAGAAGTGGAGATAAGATATATAAGAATGCTGACTTATTTGGCTTCCAGTTTTACCCGGGAATATACACTGACGAGCAAGAGTGGAACACGCCGACTTTAAAATTATTTCATTAAAGTCTATTCCTAATAGGGTTGTTCATATTCGGTTTTTTCGAAGTAAACTTTGGTATTTTGAAATTCTTTGAGGCGAAACTTCGTAGTTTACTATTCGACTAGAAAAAACTTCGAAGAATTTAATACTTCAGGACTTTTCTGATTGACTCGAAGAGTGGCTTGAGGCCGTATCGCTAGAAAAACAAAAAATGTTTTTTAAGAATTCACTATTTATATGTTCATAAATAGGGTGAAATAAATACTCTTTTAAGATCAAGAATCTATACGTCTATTGGCGTACTATTTTACATGTTAACTTGCCTTTCTTGATGCTGGCATTTTCTTTGTAGAACTTTTGAATTGAGTGAGTGCTCAGATGCGCACAAAATGTACTTGAAGATCAATGTGAACGCAAAACTCGCTCGCTTGCGTTGCAAATCGCTGATTGAGGATCAGCAATTCTAGTTAAATGGCTCAACACTCAGGATCTCACTTTTTTTTGTTTCTATTTTTATAATTACACTGAACAACAAAATCAATTTTTTCCCAAAATAACAAGGTTCCGACAATGGATTCTGGTAGAGGGGACTTTTCAATAGTTTAAAAAGATGTGATTCTTTTCAAAAACAAAAACTGTGAACACAGCAACAAGTATATGGTGCATATAGTAACAAGTTTTGGTACAATAAAACAATGGGAACCAGAGGAAGGGATTGAAATTAACTTTTGTTTTAATTTTGCTTTTTATAGTTTTTCGTTTGAACCTAATAGAGCCTATCAGGCAAAGTGCATCCGATAAGGTTCGTTGCTATTGCTAAGTATGATGTGCCAAATGAGAAAAACACTTTTTTCATAGAAAGTAACCCCCTAAAACCAAGTTTTGTGCGACATTTTATCATCGATTCTGAAAAAGTATGAAATGAACCCTTTAACGCATTTTAAGTTTTGACTTATTTTGGCATTTTAGTTGCATTTTCAGCTTTAGTGTATTCAAAGATTTATTGTTGATTTTTATGATTGATTTTTTGTGGAACATTTTAACCCATTAATCCTTGTTTTATGGGTCTTTTTTGCCTTTTATCAAAATTCCTCGTAGTATTTTACATAAATCTTATACCCAAAATGTAAAGATAACATGATCTCCTATGCAGATCCATTATAAGAATGTACAAAAAGGGGGAAAATTAAAGCCTCCCTTAAATAAGACTCAGACGTAAACTTTCAAAATTTCGATACACGTATATTGTTTTTTTGTCCCTTCTTTCAGAATCCATTGTCAGAACCTTGTTATTTTTTTCGTGTTGGACAGTGTTATTTAACAAAATTTTAACAAAGTTCAAACGAAGTTTTTTAAAAAACACGCATAAAAAATGTTAAAATATTTTTGAGTTAAAACTTCGAAGCTTCGAATTTTTTTACTGCCTATTATGTTAAACCCTGGTATAACAATTACAAGATAGTATAGACAGTTGCTTGGGAAACCACCCCCTGTCAAAAAAATATACTCAAAAAGAGAGCGTTCATAATCGGCCATTGAAAACACAAACAATGTTGAAAACGTTGAATGAAAAAAAAACAACAACAACTTTAGCAGCTGGAGGCAAACAGCTGTTTTTGACAGGAGGTGGTTTCTTGTAAAAGAGAAAATAAGTATTTGTCAATGCTACCCTGTATTATTATACCATGATGTAACAAGAATATTAAAAATTCGAAGCTTCGTAACTTCGAAGTTTTTTTCCCATTTGAAGTTTTGAAACGAAGCTTCGAATGGGAAAAACACGCCTCATAGGCGTTATAAGACGCGTGTACGCAAAATAATTCAAAAATTTCAAGAGACTGGCTGAGTGGCAAATGTGAAGACGATTTAGCTCCAGATATTTTACTGAAAATATCGGCGTAGTGAAGGAAAGTGTTGAAAACGATAAAAGCAACCCAATTCCTCACAGTGCTCACACTGAGAATATTAACGAAAAATTCTGCCCCGCAAATGTTTTAAAATTGACGACAATTGTTGTTGATTTGACGAATTTTGTGTTTAAAAAATATTTTTTTTTAATTAAACTTGCCATTTCAGCCCTGGAAAGGACTTTGACCAAACTTCTTATGATCAAATTATGTTGTGCGTGTTATTAAAATGTTTGTACACAATTGATCAAGTTTTATGCCGACTCCGAACGGCTAATGTGCATGTTCTCAAGAAGCTTTACATGGCATTATTTACTCTCTGAGGTTTGCCATTGTCTGCAGAGAGGTGACGGTCGCACAGAAAAATTAATTCAATTGAAAAAACTTCCTGTGTCGGATGGAATTGAACCAGGGTTCTCTAGCATATGGGTCACGCACTTTACCCACTGCGCCATGGCCGCCAAATGTATTTAAAAAAATAGTGTTAAGAGATCTACCTAATCAACATATTATTATATATTTTCTCATCAATTTCTGCTAATTAAGAGTAGCCAAAGCTTTTTATTTATCTCAATTTTGTTATTACTTGCTTTTGTTTAGTTCACTTGCTCTCTGGCTACATTCATTTGCTTAAAACTATAACACAAATTTTGTATTGTTTTGATTTGCTTTTGTTAATTTAAGTCACGCTCTCGCGATATCGCTTAGCTTGTACACTCTAAACGATTTCAGTTGAATTTTACGACGATAATCGTCGGCAACGCTTTTCTGACTAATAGTGTCAAAATTTACACATGCACATTTTTAAACATTTTTTGTTGGATATTACACAGAAAATGTTTAACGATTTACGCAACTTGTGTGTAAAAGTTGAAACTCTTCGTGCTTATTTTTCAACAAAAAATGTGTAAAAATATGCCCCTTCCTTCATACCATTGATCTATTTCAATACTCTTGCGTAAATAAAAGTAAGTAATAAGTAAGATATAGAATGTTTTTTTGTTTTATAATATATTTTTGTATTCAGTAGTATTAAATTCAAATTATAGTTATGTGAAAACATATGTTAACTCATGTAGCTTATTATCACTTTTAGCTTTAATTCATTTAAGCAAATGATAATTAATTTTATAATTAATTTATAAAAAAATAATTGAAATAATGTAATCACTTTTAAGAAAATAAAAAAATAATAAAATAAAAATAGAAATAGAAAACTTTTAAGTTAAACTTTCCAGCTTACTGACTTTTTTTGTACTATTGATGTTTTTTTTTTTTTGCCTCGAACTTGTTATTTTAAATCACGTTGATTTAAAATATTTTTTTTTAATTACACATTTCATGTTCACCATTACACATTTTCGTGTAATTTTGCACATTTTTTGCCATATTTTAAATTTTTACACATTTTGAGGTTAACATTACAATTTTTTGTGTAGGAGCGTTCCAAGATAATCGTTACCAAGGCAAAATTTTTATATTTTAAGATATCGGATTAGATCCTATTATTTATGGGAGAGATTTAGTCTTACTTAAGTGTCATATTTTAAAAAATTAAAAATAAATGGTAATCTAAGATATTTTTCACTTTAAAGTTAAGTATACAATGAAAAATATTTTTCACTTTTTAAATAGAGCAACACTGTAAGCACCGTTTTATGCGTTAATTTGTTGTCAGTAAAAATATTAAAGTGGAATATGAAAAAAAAATTGATGAAGGTAACAGCTATTTTTTGTAATTCAAATTAAGTAAATTAGTTTAAGCGATATTTTAGATTCTTTAAACTTGCTAAGTTATTTGTAACACCCGTCACAAAAAAACAACAAATAGTCATTTCAATACAAAAGTTGTAATCCAATTTAGGTGTAACTTTACAAAAGTAAGGTTATGCCTGTAGCTTATTAATTTCCAATGTTATTTTTTCCCATTGTTTTTGCAGATCGCCAATTTAACTCGATAAAATTGTGTAACACCCGTCACAAATTTATTTTTCTAAACTATTACACCTCTATAGTTAGGTAAGATTTGTATATATTTGAATAGGTCTGATGTTCTTTCATACCCTACACGTATTAATTTATTTATTTATTTGTTTGGTCTACAGAATAAATCTTACAGACTATGCATAACAATATCAATAAATTACAACAATTAGTTTATAAAAGTACAAGTTAATTTTCTAAATTAATTAAAAATCGTAAATAAATTTAAACGGAATTTGGCCTGTGAACAGTTAAAATTTAGTAATGAACAATAAGTGTTACACAGCTTAATGCAGCGAGTTATAGGTTCGTTATTAGCGTAATTAGTTCTATGAAATATTTTTTCCAACATACGATTGTTGCGCAAATTCCTTGGTGCATTATAAATTATGAAAAACGCGGACAATTCAATACATTTTATGTTGTTATGTAAGATGTTATAAGCGAACATCAGATCAGAGTAGATTCTTCGATCTTTCAACGACTGAAGACCAAGCAACTTACGCCTTGCTTCGTATGGTGGAAGTCCATCATGCCAATGTAGTTTATTAAGTGCATATTTTGTACAATTTCTCTGTATTCTTTCAATACGGACAGAATGTACATTATATAAAGGGTTCCAAATGACCGAACAATATTCCAATATACAACGTACAAGAGAGACAAAAAGTGATTTAATAGTTAAAGGATCCTTGAAGTTCTTAGTGTTTCTTTTAATAAAACCTAGCATAGAATTTGCTTTTGAAATTATGTAGTCGAAGTGGCTTTTAAAATTTAAATTTGAATCAAAGAATACTCCTAAATCTTTTACTTCAGTTTTGCGATTAAAAAAGTTATTATTTAAAGAGTAATTTTCTAATATTGGAACTGAACGTTTTGTGTATGATACGACACAACATTTGTTAATATTTAAATGCATATTATTCAAAAGACACCATTTGTGAAAGTAGTTAAGTCACTTTGCAGATTAGAACAATCAGATGGATGTGAAATTCTTGAGAATATCTTCAGTTCGTCCGCAAATAATAAGCATTTAGAGTACTTAAACCTTTGCGGCAAATCATTGATAAAAATTAGAAAAAGCAGTGGTCCGCAATGAGTTCCCTGCGGAATACCACAAGTTGCGTTAATAACAAGTTCAGAGTTCGTTGACCCTATTTTAACAAGAAGTTTTCTATTCTTTAAATAACTTTTGAAAAATTTTACAAGAGACTCCGACAGACCAAAGCTTTTGAGTTTGTGCAGCAAAATATTGTGGTCAACTTTATCGAATGCTTTCGAAAAGTCAGTGTAAATAACGTCTAGTTGATCCCCATTTTCCATAGCGTTCGCTATATTATTAGTAATCAAGGCCAAATTTGTGCTTGAAGATTTGCCCGGAAGGAATCCATGTTGGCAGTCGACTAAAAGATTACCAATTTTGGCAAAAAGCTTATTTTTAATTATATGATCAAATAATTTGGCAAATGTGCACTGTTTCACAATCGCTCTATAATTATTTATATCATTTCTGTAACCAGATTTATATATAATATCTACCGAACAAACCTTCCAAGGCTCCAAAAAAATGTTACCTAGGTTGACTTTTAAGTCTTGAGGTATGCCAACACTAATGCAAATATATCAAATTTGACATTGTCATAGTAAAGTCTAATATTTTTAATGTTGAACGCACTTAGAAAGTGTTGTTTACAGATACTTGGAAAATTCATATTGGTAAAAAAAAGGAATGAAATCGTGAACATGATGCGATGATTTTCTACGACTTTTGATGTGGATTAAACTAATAGCAGTGTGCCGATAGAATTCGATTTTGGTGATGAAGCACTATCTCGAGACACGGTGTTTTGCTGGTTTTCTAAAGTTAATAGTGGTCGCACTTCGCTACAGGACGAATTTTGTGAAGGTCATCCAAAATAGGCTGTTGTGACACAAAAAGTTTAGGTTTCACTGTTTCGTTAATTCTCAACAAACAAAGTTTTTGCAACACAAAAAAGAAACAACTCATGACAAGTTTTCCGTCTAGCTATTCCTTAAAACTATGATTGAAGACTCCAAATTTGGTTATCTCGATATCACTAAAATATCAATATTTACCCATCGATGGTATCTGCGAAACAGCGAAGCGCAGATTATGGTGTGTCACGAAAACTCGAAAAGTGAATTTAAATAATGTATTCGATTAACTCGCAAATGACCTAAGAGGCATTAGACAGCGCAGACGTCAATATAATATAGGAAGTTCTTCTAAAGAGGTGGCGAACTTTAAAACGTATTCCGTAAATACTAAAAGTCAGTAGTTTATGCACTTGTGTGGAAATAATATTCCATACGGAACAGCAGCATATTCCAAACAACATAATATTGCAATATTTTACGATACTATTAATTAGATTAGTTTCAAATTTGTCTTTATTTTTCTACTCTAACACCCGTCACAATCTGTGTAACACCCGTCACACATAAAAATTGTAATAAAAACCTCCAAAACGTATTTTAAATTTTTTTAATTTAATAGAGGGTTAATCGTCAAAGATTATTTAATTGACAGAAATTAAAATGATTTTTTTAACAATTCTAGTTTGGCTGAATTTCACAAACATTCAAACTGAAGTCTGATTTTTCAATGAGTACTCGTAACACCCGTCATAGGTAAAGATTTTTTTCCACGTATGGATAGACAAGCATAAAAGCAATTTTTTATGACTGCAAAAAATTTGAATACTTTTATGCATGCTAAGATATTGATATTTTAAGGAGTGCAAATGTAACACCCGTCACCGTGGAATGTTCCTGTAGTAATTTAAACCCTTTTTGTGTAAATTTAAATTTTGCACAACTTTTTGTTTAAAAATAAACAATTTCTGGTTATTTTAATTAAATGACACTAAAAGATAATAATTTTAGGCAACAACAGAAAATTCAACAAACATTTACGGTAATTTTGATAGTAAATTTCAACAAATAGTTTAGAGTGTAGCAGTACCTAGAGCTTTTAATTGCATTGCCTAGCATCATAACTATATTTTGTTAAAAGAACTACTACTTAAATAAAAATTGTTGGCGAGAACATATCGCATAAAATAGCATTGAAAATAAAGGATTTTTTCATCAGTTAAAATTTTTGAATTCGACACTAGCAAAAAATATTGCTAGTCTTTTCAAATAGCTTGCAACAAATTTCATCAAAATAAGAGCAAATGTGTTTAAAACTTTTGTAAAACATATGAAAAAAAAAGGCAAATTATGAACACATTTTCTGAACACATTATGTTCAATATTAAGTTAATGTTTTTGTTTTCAGTGTTCGTTCTCAATATGAATGGTGACGGTGATTTTGACACAAAATATCGTGTTTTCTAAAGAAGCTCATTTTCATTTTGGGAATCAGAAAACCCGCGAATGATTTTGGAAATGGCAAGGATTTCACAACGAGTGACGAGTTTGCATCGTAGGCTATACTTTTTCGAAACTGACGACGGAAGAGTCGTTACAGTCAATGAAGTGAGCTACAGATACATGATAAACAATTTTAAATGGTAGGAATTGGACGGATAAAAATTACTTTTATTTTTTAACAGAATGGTGTTATGTGTCATACAAGTCACGAAACAATCGAGTTATTGCGCACGAACCTACTTCTCGCAGAATTTTACGTTTTGGAGACAGCAATTGGCCAACAAGATTGGCGAAATAACACCGGTAGACTCCTTTCTCTCAGGTTTTGTTAAGATTGAAGTCTACGCAAACCATCCGCTAGCAGTTGCAACTATCACAGCGAATATTGAAGTCACCATCGCCGCTAAAGTCATAATCCTACGAAAGAGTGTTCAAAAATATTGGAGAAAGGCTAAGCCAAGTTGGCTATTTAAAAAATGTTTGCCTTTTATATGTAATTCCATGTATTTGTCTTATAACTCAATCAAAATTAATAAATTTATCTCAACAATTGTGCACTTTATTTAAAAACAAATTTTACACTTCTTGTTGATACACTCGTTAATTCGAAACGGTCGGACTTCTTTAGGTCTTAGGTACTATTGAGCTAAGTGCCTTGAAAGAAAAAACCTTTTCATGGCTTTGTATAGAGGGTGAACATGTGCTCCTCTTTTTAGAATTGCACAATTACTCGTATTCAAACCTATCACCCCGAACATTGTTATGTAGCGCATCAAATTGGCGATGTTGTCGAGATGTGGTTTTGTAATTCTGCTATCTGCTATTTTTCTTTGAAAAGTGATTCGTGCCAATTAAGAGTTCGTAGCTGTTGTTTTTATCATTGTTTGCCACCATTTTTATTCTCTGATGAATGGATTTTTAATTTACAGTTCAATTCGAAAGAATTTATTGTTCAATTGCGGGACAGTGGTTATGGTCTAGAGTTTAAAAATAAAACCTTTTAATGACATCAATAAGAAAAATTGTTTTTTTTTTATCTCAATAGAGATTGGGACTAAATTCTTGGAATTTGAATTGCTTCCTCGAAATTCGAATTAAAGACAAAAAATCCTCCCATATTTGTGGTTTTTAACATATTTTTATTTTAAATTCATATCATTTGAATGCAGACATATGAGTTTTTTAAATAGTATAGTAAAATTTTATTTTCATTAAAAATTGTATCTTAAGTATGTATTGCATACTTATTAAATTATTATTAATTTTTGAAAATTTATTAGCATTATTTTCAATAAGTTTTATGTTGAATAAATAAATTTTAAATAAGCCCAAAAGTTTTAGCTTTTGAGAAACATTGTTGTCTTGGAACGTATGCTTGCCCAGTTATCCAAATTTTTCCTTTTTACTATTTATCTATTTCATTCGATCCATTTTGACCTTTTTATATTTATTAAAAACTTCATTAAAAAATTATACTTTTCATGCCCAATGTTCTCAAGAGTATTTTGGGATAAACACGATATAATTTACATCGATTACCTTCCACCGAAAAGAACGATCAATGGCGAATACTATGCAGCTGAATTGTACCGTTTCAATGAAGCTTTGAAAGAGAAACGCTCTTTGAAATAGAAAAAAGTGCTCTTCCTTGAAGACAATGGTCACGTTCACACATGCCCATCTCCCATGGCGAAATTCCATGAATTGAAGTACGAATTGCTTTCTCATCCAGCATATTCTCCAGATTTGGCCCCCAGCGACTATTTTCTGTTTCAAAACCAAACGAAATGACTCGGCAGAAAGATATTTCCTCACCACCAGAGAGGATCTCATCACCGAAACAGAGGCCTATTTTGAGCACCTTCCGAAAACGTATTTTTCGGATGGGATCAAAAAATTGGAGGAACGTTGGATGGTGTGTCGAGCTAAAAGGAGACTATATTGAGAAATAAAAGTTTTTTTTTGCCGTAAAAATCATTCCTTGTTTCATTTTTCGGAGAATTATCAAACGGCCCTTTGATAATTAATTATCAAGACACTTTTATAACAACTTGTGTTTATTTTTTTCATAATATTGTCCTACACTAAGGGAAATAATGCACATTAACATTATCCACGCCTGAGTATATATTTCATTTAAATATTTACATGGATAAACCAAATATTTTCCTTAGAACTCGTTTTTTTCCCGTATTTAAATTTTATTTATGCCACACACTGACACACATATTCCATACAGCTGCCAAGCAGCCGCCACGCAGTTTCTTCGCACCAGCAGTTGCAGGTTTCTTATAGTTCTCATTTAGTTAATGTTGCAAGGGTAATATAGCATGCATATTTGGTAAATATGATTTGTGAGTGCGGTGGTGAGTGCGATGCATGATGAATTCATGTAAGGTGAAGTGACAACTCGGTATTTTCTCAAGAATGTCACTCCACTCTACATGATTTCATCATGCATCGCACTCACCACCTGACTCACAAACACAGTTGCCACTTTGGTACAATTGTACCAAAATTGGTACATTTAGTTTTGCTTGGTACATAGGTACATTATTTTCTGATTTGGTACATTTTGTAAAAGTTTAGAAATTTTACAAAAATCGAAATTTAGTAGCACTGTTGGCGTAATGTTCAGTGTCCGAAGCTATATTCAGTGGAAACTTGTTTTGCATAAAGTTCTACCTTTATTCTGAGGGAAAGAAAGACACAAAAGTACAAAATCATAATTGAAAGGAAGATGAACAACATGGATTTTTGTGTCAATTTTTGTATAAATTACAAAATGTAATTTACAATTGTTCAAGTGTGTGCAAGTGGAAGGAAAAACGCTCATGGAAATGTATTTATAAACACTCGTTATTCAACATCATATTAAATATAATAATATTTTGCTCGCAGATATCTCTTAGGAAAAACTTCTGACTGTGAAAGTGAAACTGAATGCAGCAGGTTGTTTAATTTTTATTAGAAATTGTAAAATTTTATCTTATAGTGTTGATGTTCCTTCCCAATTTAAGACTGACTTCAAAAAGAATTTTCGTCCAGAATGGTTGCAAAAATTTTCTAGGCTGCAAAACAAAAATGAGAATACATTTTGTATCGTCTGCGAGAAATCGTTCGTGAACCACTTGCCACACTTGCACAGACATGCAAAGAATACTTTGCACTGCCAAAATAATGAAAAATGAAAAAAAAAAAATGGTCCCGATGGATGTATTCTTGAAAGCCGAAAATACATTTTTAGAAAAGCAAGTTCGGCAGGTGAAACTTGCACTTGTAATGTTCCCCATTATGCATAATCTAAATAAATAAAAAAAAAAGAAATAAATAACTGGCCATTTCAGCCCTTGAAAGGACTTTGACCTAGCTTCTTATGATCAATTGTGTTGTGCGTGTTATTAAGTTTGTACACAATTGACCGAGAACTGGACCTACATGCTTAACGCCGACTCCGAACGGCGATGAACGGAACGTTCTCGTTCTCAAGAAGCTTTACATGGCATTTTGATTACTCTCTGAGGTTTGCCATTGTCTGCAGAGAGGTGGCGGCCGTACAGAAAAATTAATTTAATTCAAATAATTTGCTGTCGCTGCTGGGGTTCGAACCTTGGTCTCCAGGTTCTTTCACATAGCGGCCACGCACTTAAACCAACTACTCCACGGACGCCACACTATGCATAATCTACCATTCTAAAAATTTAAAATGTGGTAGAACTATACGACGCAACTGTCGATATAAAATAACTTAATATTTTTGTTTTATTCACATACACGCAAATATACACGAATTAATGTTGTAAAACTTTTTTATTACAAAAAATTGGTACATTTTATTCCTTTTTGGTACTTTTTTATGGAAAATTTGGTACGAAAAATAAAAGGCGAGTGGCAACCGTGCTCACAAATCATATTTTCACAAAAAGAAAATAAAATATACCACTAAATGGCGTTTGATATGGACGCAGCTCGTGTGAAATTTTCAAATAAATTGTTTTTCAATTTCAATATTTTTCAAATAGTAAATATTTGAAAAATATTTAAATATACTCGTGCATAATTTTAATATATTTTTTATTAATTTTAATTTAAATATTTTAATATTTTATTTAATTAAAAAAGTCTTTAAATAAATTTTAAATATTTCCATAGTCGATTTAAGTAAATGCGTTATTGGTGCAAAAATGACTAGTTTTTTGGATAAATTAAAAAAGTTTTCGGATAAATTTAATATTTTTTCCCTTAGTGTAGGTGTGTCCAAATCTTTGTTCTATTTCTAGTCCTCATCCTTTTCTCAATCTTGCCCTAATCATTGTTTTAGGTGTGTCTAAGCCTTTGTCTAATCCTTGTCCTAATATAGTCCTTTTCCCAATTTTTGTCTTAATTCTAGTCTTAATCCTTGTCCTAATCCTTGTCCATGATCTAATCTTTGTCGGAACATTTGTCGTACTCTTTAACTTATTCATCGTCATAATCTTTGTCCAAATTTTACCCTTATCCTTTTTCTTATCCTAATCCTAATTCTTATCCAAACCCTTGTCCAAATACTTGACTCATTGCAATTTTAATTTATTTTATTTTTATTTTTGCTTTAACTTTTGCATTTGGCGCATTAAGGTTACTTTAAGGGATTCCCTGAGAGACCTCATGACACCATTATTTTTTTTTTTATTTTTATCTTGTGATAATCATAATCTCAACTTTACTGTCGCTCCATAAAATTTATCGTTACGCCAATGGTCACGGAGCTATAATTCCATGCAACGTTTTGTGGTTGTTTTTACTGCTAACTGTGGTATCGTGGCTTTAATTTTTATTTTTTTTTCATTTTCATAATCAAGACAAAGAACCTTTTTTTTACTGTCATACAATAAAATTTTTCATAGTACTTCTACTCAGCGAGTAATAATTCTATGCAACAATATTGAATTTTTGTTGCATAGCTGCTACTTCCGTGAGCTGACGACGACGTCATCTTTTGTTTTTATTATTTTTGTCGTAGGGCAAAATATAAATTCTTCATTTCTCTTTTTTAGCATTTACTATGCCGCATATAAACAGCGAGTAATAATTTCATGCAACGCTGTTGCATGATTGATGTATTTTTGATTTTGTAGCGGTTGTCGCCGTGGCCTCATGATGTCATGAATTTTTGTCTATTTTTCTCATGAAGGCTAAGAACCAGCTTTTACTTGTAATATAATATTTTTTACCGTAGCTTCTATATATAGCTCGTTACAATTCAACGTAAGAAATTAAAAGTTTCGTTGCATAGGTATTTCCCTTAGCGTCCCGATAACTTCTTTTATTTATTTTTTATTTTAGTTATAAAATTAAAGAATAAGCCTTTACTGTCGTACTATAACTTTTATCGTTGCATCTATACTTACGCCAATTTGAATGATTTTCGGATATGTGTAAGAAAATGAAAATCTAAGGTTGACGTATTTTTTTATATGTGCTCAATCGAATGTTTAGGGTTTCAAAATGGCGTTTCAAAATCAGCAAAAATTTGGTTTTTTTACCATAACTCTGCTAATAACCATAGAAATACATACAAATTTGGTATCACACGAAAGGTATTAAAAAGACGCAAATAATGGTATCCAATTTATTGGTCTGATTGTTGTTGTAATTTTGTTGTTGAAATTTTCCACAGTTTTTAGTCGATATCATGGGTAGCACGTAAACGCAATTATTCCATATTAATATATGTTTGAGCGCAAACAATTTTGAAAGTCACATTTTTTTTATTTTTTTAAATTTTTAGTTTTTGTAATGAATTTTTTTTTCTTAAAATGTACTGATAACTTAGCACTTTGCTTGTTTTTACAGATAAAGTACACACTATGGGTATCAAAATTTTTGGTTGTTAACGATATTTTCGAATATATAGATAAGTTATCATTCATTACAAAAACTGAAAAATTTAAAAATATAAAAAAGGTGACTTTCAAAATTGTTTGTGCTCAAACATTTATTAATATGGAATAATTGCGTCTACGTGTTACCCATGATATCGACTAAAAACTGTTGAAAATTGCAACAAAAATTAGACCAATAAATTGAATACCCTTATTTGCGTCTTTTTAATACCTTTCGTTTGATACCAAATTTGTATGTGTTTCTATGGTAAATAGCAGAGTTATGGTAAAAAAAACAAATTTTTGCTGATTTTGAAACGCCATTTTGAAACCCTAAACATTCGATTGAGCACATATAAAAAAATACGTCAACCTTAGAATTTCATCCTCTAACACATATCCGAAAATCATTCAAATCAGCGTCTGACACTTGGGGACCTTTCCTTATTAGTGAGTAACAATTATCTTTTCCAATTTTTTCGGAAACCTGCGCCGTAAAAATAACATTGACACGTCAAAAGACTAGTTAGTGTCTTATGATTATGAAATGCACTTTATAACTTGTATATTAAAATTTTATTAACTTTTACATGTAACAAATTCTAGCCATTACGGTTTATTTTGGTAGCAATGGTAGTTGTTATGGTTTGTTTTCTGTTTATACCACAAAAAATACTGAGATGTTTAAGTTGAACTTCGATTCAATGAAATGTATGTTTGTATTTATTGCTTATGATTTTTATTATGGTAATCTGAAGGTCATTTGTGTGCTTGTTACCTTGATTGTCCTTAATATCATATCATATCACACAATGAAATTGGCACCACTTATCTCATGTGGTATATCCTGCAAATTTTTTACATTTTACTAGCAGTTCTACTGTTCAATCACTTGCAATTTAATCAGTGAGCAGTCGGAGTTCAAACAATCGGACTGCCGATGTAAATGTGTAAACAAATGACGTTATTTAATATTAATCAAATAGCCAATATGGAGGAAATTACTTATTTTTTTTTTGCAGATTATTCACAACTGATTTGTAAACAAGCTTCGATGTTAGCTCTAGGGACTGCATGGCTTGCATGTTTATTGTTTTAAAGAACTAAGTTTTCTGAATTTAATTTAATAAGTAAAATACTTTCAAGGGTCATGGTTTTCTCTCTCTCTCTCACAATGTTAGTGTAGCAAAAGTGTCTTAACTAAGTTATATTTTCAAGTATTAATGTAATAAACCATTAAATTTTTTTTTAAATTTATTGAATTTTTAAGTGACACACTTAGTTATAAGTATCAGAATCATGGTATAATAATACAAGGTAGCATTGACAGTTGCTTGGGAAATCATATACTGTCAAAAAATATACTCAAAAAGAGAGCGCTCACAATCCGCCATTGAAAACACAAGCAATGTTGAAAACGTTGAAGTGAAAAAAAACAACAACCACAACAGCTGCTGATGTATTTCCACAAAAAGCTGTTTTTGACAGTTTATGTTTTCCTGTTGAAGAGAAAATAAGCAGTTGTCAATGCTACCATGTATTATTATACCATGTATCAGAATTATGTTATTTGTTTAACATAGGGGTGGGCACCAGTGTTGCCAGAGAGACAAACTAAAATTTACCACTATTTGGGAAAGAATTTACCACTTTCGGAGAAAATTTACCTTTTCCCAAAATAAAAAAAAATTGAAAATTTTTTAGATGATTAACAACCGTTATAATTTTTTTGTTAGTATTCACATATTTATCTCTCATCAACAAGTTGACCGTCAACTCTTGACGTATATAAACCGGAACTTACCGGCTATTTTGTTTTGCTATTTTTTAATTTAATTCAATTCTTGCTTTTACCCCTCTTACAATGGTCAAGAGTTGAAAGCAATTTTTTTGACGTACTTTTTTGAACCCAAAAAGTTGACTGTATAACACAAGCGTACCGTCAATTTTACTCCTTTCTTCTCAGCCAATTCGCCGCAATTAGACAACAAACTCGAAAAATTGCTGTCAAGTCTTGACCAATGTAAAAGCGGCAAAAAGCAAAAAGTCCAATGCGACTAGAGATGGATAATTCAAATTTTTTTCTTTTATTTTGCTACACAGGATGATTCACAAGAATATTAAACTGATTGTGAGTATGTTCAGAGAGGTAACAGTAACAAGTCTAAAAGAATTATTATTTTTCCAAAATTTACCAATTTTGGTCAAAAATTACCTTTTTTACCTCTGCCCAAAAAATGAGTCAAAAATTACCTCAATTAGGGAAATTTACCTCAATCTGGCAACAGTGGTGGGCACAATTCTTGTCCGTGCTGCGACTGCGTGTAAGCAGCGGGCAAGCAGCGTGCGAAATCAATTGCAGGATGAATTTGGAGGTGAATCGGATTGCGGAACGGAAAATCCTCTCTGTAATCCGCTCACAATATGCAATCACAAGAGCGCACTTGAGATTGCGTTAGTACAGAAAAATATGTATTAATCTCACGTACAGAACGATCAAAGCTTCAGTGTTCAAGCGAACGTCAAGCAGGTAATATCTGTGCTGGCCTGTTGCTTGAATAGATGACGAAAAATTGTACACTGTACAAAATTTCATGCATGCAAATTTTTTGATGCTTCTGCATCAAACTGTATAATTTTTTTATTGCAGTAGGTTTTTGTTCATAAATTTTTTTTTCAAATAAATATAAATGTTTATTTTAAATCATCGACCCAGAAGTCCGATTTATTTTTTGTTAAAATCATTCAAGATCTATAGCAATTTCTTTCCCAACAAACATTGTGGTGAGTGGTGATTCGTTAACGAATCACTTATGAATCGCTGTTTTAATTGTTTTCGAATAGTTTCGTACCTACTGCATCAGGGATTGGCTTGATGCTTAAAGAAAGCACCGATTGAAATCATGACTTTGTTAAATTCCATTGAGGACGCTTTTAGCATCGATTTGCTATCGAATCGCCTTTCAACATTTTTGTGGTTCGTTAGCGAATCAAGTCTTTAAATTTTAGCGATTCGTTAGCAAATGGCTTCTCTCATTTTTAGCAATTCATTTACGAATCACTACTTTTATTTTTAGCGATTCGTAACCGATTGACTTAAGCTTTATTTTATGATTTGTGAACGAATTCTTATGTCCCCAATTATTTCCGATATTTAATATATCTTTCTTATTTAAAAAGTTGTGATTGTTACCTCTTATATTAATGCGCAAACTTTAAACCGCCTCCCTTTTTACCCCTTTTTTAAACAACACATTCGAATGAAACTTATATCATTTGAAAGCTCTGGTTCATACCAAAATTTTTATTCAAAATATCTGTCATTAAGATAAGATAAGATAAGATTCGTTATCGAATTGCTTTTTTTAGTTTTGGAGACTCGTTAACGAATTGCTTTTTATATTTTTGGGGACTCGTTTACGAATTCCTTTTTTCGGATTTGACGATTCGTTAACGAAGGAGGAATTTTTCCCGCTCGCGATATTACAAGTGAATCGCTTGTAATAATTGCTAATGAATAAAATGTACGAGAATGCGATTCGTTAGCGATAACATTAGTGAATCAATTTGTTTGTTGGGTTGTTTCAAAAAATCAAATCTAACATTCTATGAAATTTTTTGTTATTTTTTTATTTTCATTTATTATTTTTCCATGAACCCATCGCCGTCCCATAATAAAATTTTGTTCACTTTTAGCCGAGATATACAAACCAAAAAATTTAAAATGGATTGTTTTCAGCTTTTTACTTGTCCGTTTGCTTATCTGTATTTCACTTTAACCATCTGTCACTGTGTTTAATTGTTATAATCCGTCCACTACACATTTATTTCATTTCGCAGTATAAATAAGAGCAAAGAAAAAATCTCAAATATCTATAAAATTTCCGCAAAAACCACTTTAGCACTACTTTGTTTTCAGTGTGCTTTATAAATAGAAACCGTAAGAGCGAGAGCATGCTGTTGTGAAAAGTAAGTGTTGCATATCTAATATATTTACGTGATTGAATTCAATTAAATTCAAAATGTTAAATAGTAAAATTATAAAACGGCCTTTGTTTTTTGTATAAATGGCATGCAACATTGATTATGAACTGCTCTGAGCGCAATGAGCACAAGTATCATATCACTATCTATATTACGCTCTTCTTACGCTCTATCTCATTATATTTGTGCATGTCCCTCGTTTCCTTTACCATCGAATTTATGAAGCAATGTTGTCGCCCGTGAAACAAGCAGCGGGCAACTAAAATACACGTACGGGCAAAATGCCCCTACGGGCAACTTTGCCCACCCCTAGTTTAACATATTAAAAAAAGACAGATTTCTGAAAAAACTTCTCAAGAATTTGGTTTGCTCTCAACACAAGTTATTCGATTTAACTGACAAAGGAGGTAACTTGGAATAATTTTTATGTCATTGTTTTGATAAAGTGCTGATTATTATTCCAAGAAGCAGCTGTTATGTAGTTAATATATTTCGAAACTTGATCAGAAGTTTTTTCCCTTGACATAAATACAATATGTCTCTTGTATAGGTAAATGAACTTCTTTAATGTTCACCCTATATATGAACTACGAAGAATTGTTTGTTTTTGAGGACGAAGTTAGAATGATGTCAATTTACTATCTGTTTATTTATTTATTTATTTATTTATTTATTTATATCATCTTTACTGTCATTTTTTGTCTGAAACACAATTTATTCAACTTATCTGACAAGCTTGAAGATATATTCTTTGAAATCTCTGTTATGTCAAATTAAATTTTGACGAAAATGCGTTTCATTTTCTCTGGAAGCAGTGTACCTTTGTTAAAATATGCTCTGAATTATGTTTTCCAATGTTATGAATCTTTCCAATCTATTCTGAAAATATCCCTATTAAATTTCAAAAAGGTTTTAATTCTGCTACTTTTATTTTTTGCTGTAGTAAATAAAATCATTCAGAGTATAACTTAAGATGCCACAGATGAACATTTATGGCTTTCACTTCATGATGTCATTCATGATTTATTGAGTTTATAATAATGATGAATGATATAAAATGTTTCCTATTAAATTTACGTGAAAATATGCTCGTCGACAATGGCAGGAGCAGGCCCGTGCACACGGGGGGGAGGGGCGAGGGTTTGGGGGTTCAATGACCCCCAGGAGGGTTTCGAACTATACTTTTGAAATCCACAGAACTGTCTGATTATGAAAAATTTTCATGAAGCAAAGTTATATATATTACTAGCATATCCGTTCCCAGCGTTGCTTGGGAATATAAATCTATGTAAATAAAAATGTAAATGTATGTTTGTACAAAATCACAAATCTCCGTAAGTTCTTTACCGATTGGCTTGGAATTTCGGCTCAATAGTACATTCAAATAGGGTCGTGTTTTTATATAAACAAATTAAGCCACTCCTCATTTCATCGCCCTCAAATCAATAATAATGCTATATTTCAGAATTTCTAGAAAATTTGAAAATTGAGTCCGAATTGTTACTGTCGAAAACTGTACCAAAATTGGGCGTAGTCGAAATTTATCTACGCCCACTTTTCAGAAATCATATTTCTTGAGTTGTGCATTAGGGCGTATCGAATTACAATTTTTTTTCGAATTTCACATTGTAAGAGGTCTCAAAAGTTGCATGGGGTTGTCAAGATCACCCAAAAAAAATTTTAAGAAAAAAAAAGGATGTCTTCCTGCGCCGCAAGGACAAAGCTGTTTTTTGAGGAAAACAGTAATAAATAACGACTTTAGAATGCTTTGACTTTTATAAAAAAAACTACGTATGTCTTAAAGCAAAAGTAAGTATAGGCTTAAACTAACAATATATTGATAAACACGATGCTACTCACGATTTTTATCCACAGTGTCCTGTGTGAAGGATATTCGAAGCAAAAGTTGAAATCGAGATAGCAAAGAACTTTTGATTGTTACCCAATAGTCTAAATTTTGGTGGTATTGATTATACTGCTAACGTATTCCTTAACGTTGCCGAATTAATAATTAGTACAATTTTTGCATATGACTTTTCCTATTTTTGAGAAATATTACCTTGAATGCAATTTTTTAACTTTTTCAAAAAAATGAATATAAGATTTTATATCTCGGGTATCAGAAATGGTACCGAAGAAACTTTGCTCAATTTGGATTCTTCAAATATTTCTTAACAACACCCTGTCTAAAAATATTAATTTAAAATACCAGCTTAAGGCCACAATTTTATTTTCTACTTTGATATTTTTCGATGAAATTGTTATATTTCATGTTAGAAAGTATTTTTTTTTTTAAGTATCACACAGGACACTGTGGATAAAAATCGTGAGTATCATCGTGTTTATCAATTTATTGTTAGTTTAAGCCTATACTTACTTTTGCTTTAAGACATACGAAGTTTTTTTATAAAAGTCAAAGCATTTTAAGGTCGCTATTTTTTACTGTTTTCGTCGAAAAACAACTTTGTCCTTGCGGGGCAGGAAGACATCCTTTTTTTTCTTTAAAATTTTTTTTTGGGTGATCTTCACAACCCCATGCAACTTTTGAGACCTCTTAGAATACGATCTAAATTTTTCGATACGCCCTATTGTGCATGGGTAAATGTTGCAACGCCTACTAATGCCACCCATATAGAAAACGGCAAGAAGCCGGTTGATCTGTCCTCTGGACGAATTTCATTGCCTCATAATTTCTGCAATTAAGTGACACAAAAAGAAAAATTAGTTGAAAAAGCATTTCCCAATATTCAAACCAATTATACGTTTCAATGGTATTGTTAAAACTTTTAGGGTGCATTTGGCCAGTCATCGCACAGTGCGGTATTTTCAATTCTAGCGTGCCAAAAGTCCCAAAAATTGAAATCTGAATTTGATAAAAAAAAGAATTTCAAGAAACAGAAATATATCCAAGAAATAAGAAAACGATTACCAAAATCCAAAATAATGTTTGTATATTTTTTTAAAATTCGTCAAAGTTGGAACTTTTAACTAACAAAAAAAATTTTAATTAGTGCAATTTTTGTTTGCATACTTCCAACAAAGATATCTCAGGACCTAACAAAGGTTTTGCATTCATTTTTTTTTTTATAAAAATATTAAATTTATTGTTTATTTAATACTTAGTCTATAAAGAAAAAAAATTTTTAAAAAAATATTATAAAAATTAAAGAAAAATAATGATTTTTTTTTTCAAAAAATTTTTAAAATGCGATTTTCAGTAAGAAAAAAAAAAACAGAATCCAACGATATTTAACGCGATGATTATAACTACAAGAAATATATATATTTTTACTAAACATTTATGAAAAAACCTCGTACGGAAAGGTGCGGAAACGGAAAAAATCTTCATTTAAAAATGACTCCAAAAATGCTAAAATTCATATAAAATGGTAAGAAAAATTACAACACATTTAAGAAAAATTGTGTTAATGAAATAGTATCGAGTTTATTTTTTGGAGTTATATTAGATATCGTAAAGTTAACAAGTTGGATAAAATTTTTTAGTATTCATTTGCATGAACTTTATTTTTTTACCGATTTTATGGTATAAATCTACTTTTCTCTACTACAGGCAAACTACTGAGCAAAATTAAATAATTTTTTACACATATTACTATTACAATATAATATATCTGTGTTTAAAATTTCATAATAATATCATATATACTTTTTAAGATATAACATTATTTATCTGTGGATAATTTGATTGTTCAAAAATCTTAAACAACAACAAAACAAACCGATCACGCCCACTTTTTGACAGATGGTTGCAAATAGTAAAACAAAGTAAGAAACAAAATTTCATTGCCATAGCATGCCTACAACCCAAGTTAGGTCGGTTTATATGCTCCAGTTGTATGGGAAGTAGGCGTGCCAGTTGACCGATTACGCCCATTTTTTGCAAAAATGATTTTTTTGGCCTTATTAAGCTGTGTGCAAAATATCATGTCTCTAGCTATAATACTTTTTGAGATATGACTTTTGGCACGCTAGAATTGAAAATAACACACTGTGCATCGTACGTGTTTTAAATTATTTGTACAACATCAGATGAGCGGTTCTCGATATATTGAAGAAATAGTGGATCCCCTGTCGCCCTTACGCTTTCTCATATAAAATCGCTAAAACTCACAGTTTTTCGTTCTTTTTTGTAAATAAAAATCAATGAAACTCGGTAAGAACGTACTATTAAGTAGTATCCTTTGACTGGAAAAATCTAGTGAGCATTGGAATGGCACCGCCCATACATTTCAAATTTATGGTATAGAATAGCTTTGGACCTAAATGCCGCATAACAATGAAAGTCAGTATGGAGTTACCACTTGGTAATGTCCATCTAATAAAAACTGGCATTGACATTTTATAAGGGGGTGTGGCTCCACCAATTTACCAGTTAAAATTTTTGATATCGAATAGCTTTGGAAGTAAAAATCACAGAACGTTTAAACTCAGAATGGAGTTACTATTTGGGCGCGCCAGGTGTCGCTAGTATGAAATAAAAACATACTTTCATATCTCTACGATATATTGGACTTATGGCAACTCTGCACCAGAAATAAATTGAGTGCAACTATCCACTCAAGACGGCAGGGCGGTAAGTTGTAGACTCTCACCTCTCTCTCTCTCAACAAAGAGCTTAAACTGTTGTTTGCTGTTATTTTGTACTGCTTGTAAAATGCATTACCATTGCAATGGCAAAATGGATAAAAATGCATGAATGCTTAAAAAATTAAATGAAAAGTTTTACCAAACACGTCGTACCCAGTAGGAGGGTTGCTTATTATAGCAATTGAATAGTAAACAAATTATCAAAATCGGTTCATCGGTTACCCCGTGATTTAACAATAAAAATCCGAGAGAACCCTTTTATACAATAGTATAGACTCTGCACAATTTATATCAATCTATTTATTGGATTATTTAACTCAGCCGATATTGAAATAAAAAGAGTGTCACGCAAACAAATACGATATATTGGGCTTATGGCTACACTGCAAGAATGATAAAAAAAATAGATTGCGCAGATCGTAAAAATAATTTACAATGATATGCGCATCTATGTCATTATAGACTTACGATATGAGCTTACAATATGGCTTTCTGTCAAGTCTTGTTCAGAATGTGAACAAATATGAAACAATGGCAAAAGATTCAAGAAACAAACTTGGTCTAGCGTGACGTCATGATCGTAAAAAATACTTTGTTCGTAGCTAGAAATGTCAAAATGAAAAGTAAACAACACAACGGAACTGCGCAATGCGTAATCTATTTTTGTATCATTCTTGGCTATACTGTAGCAGAAATTAACTGAGTGCAACTATCCACTCAAGAGACCAGCGCGGTGAGTTGTAGAATCTCACCTCTCTCTCTCAACAAAGAGCTTAAGCTATTGTTTGATGTCATGGTATAACATGGTATAATAATACATGGTAGCATTGACAACTGCTTATTTTCTCTTCAACAGGAAAACATAAACCGTCAAAAACAGCTTTTTGTGGAAATACATCAGCAGCTGCTGTGGTTGTTGTTTTTTTTCACTTCAACGTTTTCAACATTGCTTGTGTTTTCAATGGCGGATTGTGAGCGCTCTCTTTTTGAGTATATTTTTTGACAGTATATGATTTCCCAAGCAACTGTCAATGCTACCTTGTATTATTATACCATGATGGTATACCATGAAATAAATAGTTACCTGCAGATGCATAACCTGATAACACCATCTATTATTTGTGTATTTTTGTCGTAAGGCCAATCCATCATTTCTGTTTTATGGGATTTGCGGTGGCGAATATGAATGTAACGTGCAATATAAATAATAATTCTATGCAACGCCGTTGTTGCATTTTCGATATTGAAGTGGCTCTCTCCACGACTTTATGATGTCACAAATTTTTTGTCTATTTTTGTCGTGAGGGCTAAGAAACAGGCTTTTCTGTCTTATAATAATTTTTACCGTAGAACCTATGCATAGCTTGTTATAATTCCATGCAACAAATTTTCAGTACCGTTGCTTAAACGGCTCCTTCCTAGTTCCAATAACATAATTTTTTTTTTTTTTTTTGTTATAAGTTCAAAGATTAAACCTTTTCTGTCGTATTAGAATTTTTTTACATAGGGCCTATACACAGCGAGTAACAATTCTGTGCAATGCTGATGCATTGGAAAAATGGCTTTTTCAACTTTTTTGGAAACCTATGCGGTAAAACGTAAAGTTGTCACGTCAAGAATTCTTTTTAACCATCTTATGCAGGGCAGCGCCCATAGTTTTCCCCTAACTAAATGTACTAGTACTCAGATAAATACATATATTTATTTTTGGAAATATCAGGACATACATATATTATAAGCTGAGATGTTATTTCTATGTTTAATTTTAAAAACTAAAAGTATCATACATAGTATTTTTACCTGCAACAACTCATCGGGACGTATTTTCGGTACTTGCGTCATTCGTAACATGCGAGTCCACTGTGAGGGTATTTTAAGCGGTGCACTAACGGTAAGCTCAGCGCCGCGGGCACAACCGTTGATGAGATAGCGAAAAGGACGAACGATAATGTCGCGTTTGTTAGAGTTTTTCATATTTATATTTGTCGGAAACATGGGTAAAAGTTATGTTATTCTCTGAATTTAAGTTTTAATTTTAAAATATTTTAAATATGTAAAATTTTATTTTTTTTATATTTTTAGTTATTTAAATCAAGTTTTATAAATTTTGTTTAGTTTTTGATCATTGAATATAAAAATCATTTTGTTTTGTTTTTAATTGATGAGTTTGTTCTTCTAAAATTTTCTCAGTGACTATTTATTGGTATGCTTTGTGGAAGGATTAAAAATAAAATATTTCATTTTTTTTTTTTCATTGAATACATGTTGTGTTGCACTTGTTTCACTTTGACCTTTTTCGAATTTTAGATATGACTCAAATTTGTTCTTTACGAAATGAGCTTTATTGTTCACAGAAAATAATTAGTTTTCAGTTGAAAGATCCATAACATTCAAGGATTAGTTTACTCTAACCTATAGTTTTTTTAAGAAGCTACTTCAGAAAGAATACTTACGGCTTGATCCTTATTTGTTTTCAAGTTGCTAAGGATAGTTAGAAAAACATCTTAAGATTGTTTACTTTTTTTTTGCTTTGTTTGTATGACGTTATTATTATTATCATTTATTTATTATTATTATAATAAATAGGCAAATATATATCTATTATATAGCCAAAGCGTGTCTAATACCCTCGAAAGCAACAAAGAGTATCAATGTATTGTTATAAAAAATGAACAAAAATCGTGGCAGGAAGGCCAGGTTCATATCTTATGTAATTTCTTTACAGAATAATTTCTTCTAAAGAGCAAGCATCTGGCTAATAGAAATGACATTGAATAATACATTAAACAATAACAAATAAAGAAATAGCTGAAATTTGTGGCGACATTTTGTGAATTATAGAATCATCATGTGACATTAATACAGTTATTATATGTAATTTTCGCCTATTTGATTAGGCTGAAATACTGTTGAATGAATATCAATGAAATAAGCTGAAAAATAAATTATACGAAAATTAATTCGATAAAGTTAGATGCTTGAAGATGATTGAAAAGGAATATGCTTCAATAAAAAAAAAAAAAAAAAAAAATGTAAGATCTTAAATTCGTCGCCCATTTCAGATTGAGGGGACCCATCAGTCGCACTGACCATCTCCGATTTGGCTCAAATTTTGTTCCTAGATTGGTTAATTGCTTAGAAAAGCAAATTCGAAGTTATAAATTTTTAGAACCATTTTTCAAGGCCAAAATAGGGTGTATTTTGAAACGACGTAGCTCAGTCAATTTAGATCCGATTTTCGTAAATAAGGTGTCATTGGAAAGGTTATTTTGTTTTCTTTTAAAGGAAAAATATAAAACTTTTGGGTAAAATTGCAGTAAATTGACCCACTGAGCTACGTTGTCTAAAAATAGGCCATATTTTGGCATTCGAATGGCTGTGGCTTCACAAAAAAAAATTTTTTAAACTTTAAACTCCGGAATTGGGTTTCTTAACAAAAAACCAACCTAAAAACAAATTTTGAGCCAAATCGGAGATGGTCAGTGCGACTGATAGGTCACCTCAATCTGAAATGGGCGTCGTATATCTATATACAGTGGCTCACAGCTTATTTAGTACATTGTATATTTTAAAATTAAGATTTCTGCAACCGTGAAACTGGGAAACTTCAATTTAAATTTTGACTGCAAATGTGTGGGTTCATCTTCAGCAACCGTAATAAAAAAAGATATTCCCAAAAAATGTGGCGTTATGCATTATAATGCCATAAGTGAAAACAGATACACAGCTGAAATCCGGCTCACAGCTTATTTCATACAGACAATTCTTTGCGAACATAGGTAATTTTGTTGTATCGCTAATAAGTTTTTTTTTATTCTATGAGTTTTTAATTGTTTTTAGCTATTATACCAAGTAAATTTTAAAGTGATTTGACAAGTTAAAGTACTGTAAATTTACCTACTTTGCAATATGGGTCGCCGTACAAGCATTGAACACCGTGAACTGGTAACACTGTGCGACAGTCCAAAATACCTGGGAGATAATGTTATTTTTCTTGTAGGTCTTGTTGAGTTAAAGAACTTTCTATACTTGAAATTTGCCGGACACCCCCAAAATCTGGACTTACGGTCAAAAAACCGATTTTGCCTACCTTTGCCCATTTATTGGCTTATAACTTACCTGATTGCCAACCGATTTTAAAAATTTAATCGGATCCTGAAAGACGATACTTGAACCTTTCCAACGATATATATATTGTTTGGTACAACTTGAGAAAGCTGTGTGTATTTACTCTGCAAATACAACTTTTTTCAATTTTTTTTACTTTTTTTAACTTTGACGATTTTTCTATACACTAAATTATATTGAGACCACACTAGTCCTGTACGGATTCATAGGAAACATTTATTAGGAATTGTAACGCAATTTAGTTTTTGAAAATTGGTCAGTAATTGACAAAGTTATTCAACTTTTCATGAAAAGAGATTTTTTTTCCAAAAATACATTTTCGGTATGACAACTCAAAAATGTTTGCTTGTTTTTTTTTTTTAAGTCGGCATCATTAGTTTCGCGTTGTAATGACCAGCGAAATCATTTTAATTTTATTTTTTCCTTCAAATGTTTTTCTATTGTTGCCCTTTCTTGGTGAAAATGTCCTCCTTGCTCATCGCTTAACTGGCCTAAGTTCTCTGGAAAGAAGTCCAAATGCGAATGGAGAAAATGAATTTTTAAAGACATGTTGCATCCCATTGCACTTTATTCACATAAATTAAATTTTTAAAATCGGTTGGCAATCAGGTAAGTTATAAGCCAATAAGTGGGCAAAGGTAGGCAAAATCGGTTTTTTGACCGTAAGTCCAGATTTTGGGGGTGTCCGGCATATTTCAAGTATAGAAAGTTCTTTAACTCAACAAGACCTACAAGAAAAATAACATTATATCCCAGGTATTTCAACTTCGTTCCATTTTGTCGCACTGTGTAATTAACCATTTTGAGAAAGAGCAAAGTGTTCGGAAAATTGCTGAAATGTTCAACTTGAGCGCTTCTACGGTCTAGTACATAATTCAGCGCTTCAAACATGAGAATTGGGTACAAAACAAGGGCAGAAATTCACCGAATAAAATTTTCAACGCCTCAGACGAGCGTTATATTGTAAGAAAAAAGATTTGGCTGTGTCGTGGATACACCCGTAGGTTTTAACGTGACGATGTTTCTTTATACTCCTATTTCATGTCCAAACTCTTCTTTTAATCCATGACCAAATTCTTGACTTCAAATATACTGCATCCCTTTCCTAGTTTGGAGAGGTGTGTCTTAGGTGTGTGTTAATTTTTGTCCTAATCCATATCCTAATTCATGTCATAGTCCTTTTCCATTTTCATAGTCCGGTTTCACTGTGCTATTTTGTTGTTTGTGAGCAGTGTTGGTTGCCACAAAAAAACTGTTGAAGTCATAACTAACTAGATTTTTTGTTGTTGCTATTGTTGTTGTTGTTATTGTTGAGGTTGTTGTTGTTGTTGGTGTTGGTGTTGGTGTTGTTATTGCGTTTTTTTTTTCATTTGCTTCTCCAATGGTTGCGCTCTTCCTTGGTGTATTAACTTAGCCTTAGCTGCATGCAATTTATCCAGCAAAAGTGATGCATATGCGTCACATTAGGCGGTTGTCTGAGGGGCTTCATGACGCTGTCAATTTTTTTGTTTTTTTTTATTATATGCCCGAAGTCCTCCTTCATTTTCGTTTCTTAAAATTTACCGTCACGCCAGTAGTCACAGAGTAAAAATTCCATGCAACGTTTTTTCTTGGTTGTAGCATTTTTACTGCATTATGTGGTTGCCACCCTGAAATCATGGCGATAAGAATTTTTTTTGTATTTTAGTTGTGTGGCGTAATAACACATCTATGCTGTTGTAAAACAAAATTTACCGCAGCACATCTCCTGAGTGATTAATAATTCCATGCAACGATACTACATTTCTGTTACATAAACTGCTGTATTTACGACCTGGTGACGTCAGAATTTTTTTTTTTTTTTGTCGTAAGGCCAAGTATAAATCCATAATTCTCCTTTTCAAACATTTTTCGTAGCTTATATACTCACCGAGTAAAAATTCAATGCAACGCCGCGGCATAAATATTGCATTGTCGATCTTTGAGCGGCTCTCTTTGTGTCTCCATGACGTCAGAAATTTTTTGTTTAATTTTGTTGTGAGGGCTTAGAGCAGGCCTTTGTTGGTGTATCATATTTTTAGTCATGGCACTAATACTCGGCGAGTAATAATTCCATGTAACAAATTTTCAGTTGCATTACTTAAGCAGCTCCCACAGCGTCCCGATGACGTTATGAATTTTTGTTTTGTTTTTATAATGAAGTCAACAAATCAACCTTTACGGTCGTATCATTTTTTTAGTCATAGCTTTTATACTCAGCGAGTAATAATTTAATGCAACGCCGATGAATTTTGAAAAAATGCATTTTTCAACTTTTTTGGAAACCTGCGCGGTAAAACGTAACTTCGTCACGTCAAAATCAAGGCAAATCCCAAATTATCCGCTCCAAAGTTGGCTGCTGAGGTTCACCAAGAATAGGAAAGTCCTGCAGTGCTGAAACCGTCCGACGTGTGCTTCGTAGTCAAGGTTGAACTGCCGAGTAGTACGAAAAAAGCCATTTATCTCCAAGAAAAATATTCAAAGACAATTTGCCTTTGCCAAAGAGCATTTTGCTAAGACTTCGGACATTTGGAATATTGTTATTTATGCAGACGAGTCCAAGTTCAATATTTTTGGCTAGGACGGGTTGTCATATGTCTGGCGAAAGGCAAATACCGAGCTAAACAAGGAGAACCAACTATGAAACATGGTGGCAGCAGCGTGATGGTTTGTCCGCCTGTATGTCCTGTATGTCCGCTGCTGGAGTGGGAAATTTGGTATTCATTGAAGGAATAATGGATAAAACAAAGTACCTCCATTTGCTCCAAAGTGCTGACAAACTAGGTTTGCGCGAAAAATTTCGGTTCTACCAAGATAACGATCCGAAGCATAAGTCCGGAATTGTGCAAGCCTAGCTTATTTGGGACTGTCCACACTTGATGTCACCACCGCCATAGTCACCTGATATGAACATTATAGAGAATCTCTGGGCTATTTTGGACAACACCATTAGAAAACGCAAGATTTCGAATAAAGAAGACTTAAAGAAGATGTTGCTTGAGGAATGGCAGAAAATAACCCCAGATATTACAAAAAAATTGGTTGACTCAATACCAAATAGGCTTCAGGCCCTTCTTAATGCTAAGGGTAATCATACTAAATATTAAAATTAATTAAAACCTAATTCTGTAAATTGTCGTTTAAACTGTATGAAATAAGCTGTGACATGGATTTAAAATTTTTTTTCGTTTTTAGTTTTTTTTAAGGTGTTAAACACCAAGTTTTTTATTAAAAAAAAGTTTCTTAAATAAAAGACAAGGCTTTCTTTTAAAAACGGCAGACTTTATCTGGAGTTATTCCAGCCAAAACTAAAAATGTGTAGGTAAAAAAGAGTTTTTGTGTGTAACTATGCAATAGACTCCTAAACTACTGATCAGATTAGCATGAAAATTTGTGTATAGAAGTTTTTTGATACGGTGCGTGTTTGTGGGCTATTAATTTTGATCCACCTTGAACACCAGAGGGCGCTGTGGTACACATTTTTTACAAAATTGCCTAAAACTGTAATATGTTTACAATAGGCATATTTAAGGACTTTGACCTAGCTTCTTATGATAAATTGTGTTGTGCGTGTTATAAAGTTTGTACACAATTGACCGAGAACCGGACCTACAGGATTAACGCCGACTCCGAACAGCGATGAACGGAATGTTCTTTTTCTCAAGAAGCTTTACTTGACATTTTGATTACTCTCTGAGGTTTGCCATTGTCTGCAGAGAAGTGGCGGCCGTACAGAAAAATCATTTTAATTCAAATAATTTTGTCACTGCTGGCATTCGAACCCGGGTCTGGAAACTGGTTCGTTGACATAGAGGCCACGCACTTTAACCAACTAAGCCACGAACGCCACAGCCCACAAATCAATACATATGCTATATTTTCGAAGTTTCGGCCGTATTAGGCTACAATTCTGTAACTTATTTTATATGCCCACTATCGGAAACTGTACTAAAACTGGGTAATGTCCATCTACTAGAAAACTGTAATGGGTATTGTATAAGGGGGTGTGGCTCAGCTCATACAATTGAAATTTGTAACATCGAATAGCTTTAAAAGTAAAAGTAACAGTACTTACATACAAACTCAAAATGCATTTACTACTTGGTGATGTCCTGCTACTGGGAAACTGTAACGGGTAGTGGAAAATTACAGTGATGTCAAACTATGGGTCTAAGAAAAGTTTTGAATATAATTATTATGTTCCGAAATAGTTGCTGGGTGCAGCAAAGTGCGCCGGGAAGAAGCTTGTTACTTTATAAAATTATTCATTTAAAATATTTTTACCTCTTTTAGTCTCTTTGCAATACCGTGGTCATAATTGGACAAGTTCATATAAACTTATCAACATCTTCAGAAGTTTTGGAAAACATACCATGATTTTAGGCCCACCACCTGGTGCAATATGAAGGAATATTGGAGTAATACCCAGATTAAATCTACTATAATATTTATTTTATCTAATGGATTTTTGTGTGAAATTTCCTTTTCATTTGTTATTATTTATAAAGGGTTTATTTATAAAATATTTAATATCTGAACTACTTAGTATTCTCATATGTTTTGGTGCATGGTTTTTTGCTCATAAAATGAAAACAATAAAAGATTTTTTCAAAACTATTTTTGTTATTTGTTGAGTTATTCAAAAGCTAAAAATTATTCGAAATGACCACCATTTTCTTTCCAGTACGAGCGAAGTCGATCCGACCAGTCATCGATCGCAGCACGTACGACAGGCATCAGAGAACAGCTTGATTGCATTCAAATGGCGTTTCGAATATATCCTCAATATACGAGCACCGAATGTGCCTTCTGCATTAAAATTAATGCGCGAATACATGCACCAATCGCTGTGGATACGAATAAGAGCCTGAACAGAATCAAAAATCGTTGCGACCAACGTTCCTCTCTGGTCGTCGAACGCAGAGAATGTGTCCAGAATGATGCGTTTGCGATTAACGATTCAAAGTTGCTTTTATTTAGTATTTTTTTATTTATTTTTTCTATTTCATTTCAATGTATTGGTCTCTTCAATTGTGTGAATACAACACACACAAACAAGAAATGTCAGAAGATAACAAAAAACCAAGCAAATTTCATGAAACACAGCCAATTCTTAGCAAAAATATGGCAACACAAATGGCACTCAGAGAGAGAATCGTCGGTCGCAAGAGAAGAAATAGAATAGATTCTAATTGTGCGATTTATCGTTGCGGAAAAAGAGCTGCGTTTTTTTCTACATTTTGCATGTATTTTCCAACAACAAAGATCGGACGCCGCAACGATTTTTGATTCTGTTCAGGCTCTTACATAGAGTACGATTGGTCGCGATTACGATTGCCTACACTAAGGGAAAAAAATATTAAATTTATCCAAAAACTTTTTTAATTTATCCAAAAAGCGAGTCATTTTTGCTCCAATAACGCATTTGAATAAATCGACTACGTAAATATTTAAAATTTATTTGAATACTTTTTTAATTAAATTAAATATTTAAATATTTAAGCAGAATTATTAAAAAATATATTAAAATTATGCAAGAATTTTTTAAAATATCTTTCAAATATTTACTATTTGAAAATTAATTATCGCATTTAAAGAAAATTTAGATAAAAATATTGAATTAAAAAAAAAACATATTTAAATTGAATATGTTATTAATGGTTTTATGGTATTATTTTCTTCATATTGCGTTCATCAAATGCCATTGCCTGTATAATTTATTATCGCTTCAAAATAAATTAATGTACAAAATATGTTTAGGCAGAAGCAAATTATGCAGGTAAATGACAACCGGTCCAAGATATTCTTGAAAATACCGAGTTGCCACTCCACCCTACATAATTTAATTTCTTTGCCAAACATGCATAATATATTACTCTTGCAACAATAACTAAATGAGAACTGTAAGAACTGCAAATGCAAGAAATAAACTCAGGAACAAAGTGCGATGCTGTTGCTGCTTGTCGGAGTATGTGTGTAAGTGTGCGATGCTGTTGCTGCTTGCTTGCATGGAATATGTGTGTACGTGTGTGGTATAAATAAAATTCAAATACGGGAAAAAAACGAGTTGTAAGGCAAATATTTGATTTATCCACGTAAATATTTAAATAAAATTGATACTCAGGCGTGGATAATGTTAATATGCATTATTTCCCTTAGTGTACGAATCAAGAATACCCAACGAAGCGAGACATGAGCAACATTCGGCAAAAGCAACGAAAATTCATGCTTTTATGTCCATTCGTACCACGGAGAAAACACGCAGTCTGCAGTGTTGATTTTGTTGTATACGAAAAATCTCATGTGAAAAAAAAACTATTTCTGCCGCACACGCATGGCTATGGGATGACAAACAATGTTATATACTAGGGATTGCCAAAGAGTGATTTTTGAAGAGTGCAACAACAATAACAACAAAAAACCAACAACAACAACAACGACAACAACAACAAATCGTTGAATACGTAGTACAATAAGGAATTATTAACATAAAAAAGCAGTCGGTGACGAAACCACAAGAAGCCTTTAGCGTAGCAAGCGCTATATTTACCAACAACGACAAGAATAAACAACAACACACTGTATTGTTGCTGTATTGTTGCGGAGTGGAAAGAGTTAGGCTGTATCGCTGCAGCAACATACACTCGAGTGTTAAGCGAAGCATCCGAATGTCTGCATTGTCTGGATGGTGCCTTTGTATGTATTCGCAATCGTTACAAACTGTGCTTAGCACCAATCGTTGTTTACGAACTCGAGCGGTATGCGTGCATTAAATTTTATGTGCGATTGTGGCTGACGACGATTGTAATTCGATTGGCAAAAAATTACGATTGGGCTTGTGCAAATCTCTGACAGGCATAGGAAATTTCTCCACTGCTCAGACAAGAGCAGAGAATGGAAAAAAACCGTACCTTATACGTAGCGCCATGGTATAATAATACATGGTAGCATTAACAACTGCTTTCTCTTCAACAGGAAAACATAAACTGTCAAAAACAGCTTTTTGTGGAAATACATCAGCAGCTGCTGTGGTTGTTGTTTTTTTTCACTTCAACGTTTTCAACATTGCTTGTGTTTTCAATGGCGGATTGTGAGCGCTCTCTTTTTGAGTATATTTTTTGACAGTATATGATTTCCCAAGCAACTGTCAATGCTACCTTGTATTATTATACCATGACGTAGCGCTACAAAAGCGATCAAAAACTTTTTCTCTCTGCATTCCGTTTGTTGCTCTTCGGTTCAAACAAAAGCACTAGCACCATAGCAAAAATAATAGAAATCAGATTACGGCATCAGAGGCAGAAAAAGTTGCACCGTTCTGAGCAAGACGTTAGGTCTTTCGTGACGTAGATAGGAAAAGACACTTTCTCTGTTCTTCTCACTGATTTTGTGGTCGTGCAAGAAAAGACGAAATATAGTGCGAAATAGTTCTGTGCTATTTTTTTTTCAGCTACAGTTGTTTTTTTATGGTTTGTTCAGTAAAAAACAGCTGATTTTGACAATGGGTCGATCGTGACGTAGGCAGACATGCGCATGGCCTAATCGTGTATTTATTATTTTTGGCACCATAGTGCAGAAATGAGAGATCGGAACAGAATGGTAGCGGATTGTTTTTCGAGCATAAACCAAAATTTGCTGTGTTGAGGTTTTTACCCGCCATCGCTAACTGAAACCGTACCAAATTCCAGTTCGGTTCTGCAGTTGTTCGTTTAAAAATGTTATTGATTTTGTTATTGCTACTGTTATTGGCGCCAGCGTCTTCCAAAGAAAATTTGTGGGTAGCTGATTTCGAATCCGATGTCAGAATTTTTAAATTTAAGATGGCTGCTAGGACTGCCACCTATTTTTTTTTTTATTTTTACGAATTCGGTGCTGTGGCGAACACTAGGTAAAAATGGGTAGCTGAATCCGAATCCGTTGTCAGAATTTAAGAATTGTAAATTTTTAACCCTATAGGGTTGCCACCTAAAAATATGCTTTTTTAAAAGTTTTAAACACTATCCTACAGTTTTAGGGGGTTGCTGATTTCGAATCTGATGTCAGAATTTTAAAATTCAAGATGGCTGAAAAAAATTAAAAATTACACAATTTTGAAATTCTGACAACGGATTCGGGCTCAGCGACCCATTTTTACCTAGTGTTCGCCCCAGCATCGAATTCGTAAAAATAAAAAAAAATTAGGTGGCAACCGTATCCGCCATCTTCAATTTTAAAATAAAAAATCATCAATTTTTGTCCAAGTAGTCCACAGAATCCTAAAAAGTCCTAATACGATTAGCGTTTCCCACACAAGCTCTTTGAATTATTTGGATACTTTCAAAATGATTGCACAAAGAAACGCAGAAACGATCGAAACATTTGGTACGGTTTTGGTTCTTGCTTACGATGGCGAGTAAAAACCACAACAGAGCAAATAATGTTTTGTGCTTTTTCAACACAACTTTTCCATTCTGTTCCACTCTCTCTCTTCTGCGTGTTAATAGTAGCGCTTGTGATTGAGTCGAAAAGCGATATACGAATGAGGAGCAATAAAGGTAGCGCTTGCTAAAAAATGCAGAACAGATCAAAAACGAACCGATCTTTAAGGTTTTGTTCCATTCCCTGGACCATGGTGTAATAATAATAAGGTGTTAGTTAATTTGACAGTACTCTCTCAATATGATAAATTTTTTCGCCCCGGTCCTGTCAAAAACAGCTGATGGTGAATTGGAATGAAAATAAAGCATCTAACGTGCAGTCGGTCGAAGCTCAATGCCATGTCCACTTCTTTTGATGGCTATTATCAGTTGAGGTATTGAACATTTTTTGATGGCATTCGATATTTTCTTGAAGCAGTCTATGTGAATGCAAAACAATTTGCATGCTGGCCAAGGCTTCATGTCGGTGGCACCTTCCAGCGCACGTTTTTGATAAAATGGCAAAACCATTCAACGGCAAACTTGCCCAATGGGCGAAGACAACTGCAATAACTTCTTGTGAACACAACACGGCACAATTAATTCAATTAAATATTTATTTAAACTTTATTCGCACAATAACCTACAAAAACTATAAAACATCATCATCTAGCAACTCAAACAAATAATAGAATTTGACAACTATCAACGGCTCCTCTCTTTCGATCTCAATATTTTGACAGAAAGAAAGCTATTCTTGGTGTTGTCAAAAATTCACTAACACCAACTATCAACGGCTCCTCTCTTTCGATCTCAATATTTTGACAGAAAGAAAGCTATTCTTGGTGTTGTCAAAAATTCACTAACACCATGCCCTGGACAAGAGCGCGCTATAAGATATTAGAGCGCTAGACAAGATATTTTGATGTCGAGTAAAGCAAGCCATACCCTCTAACTCGGACCAGAGTTTTTAATACAATGGGCTCAGGTCTGGGCTACCCGCTGGCCACATTGAGCCACTTTTGAGTCAATTTAGCCTTATGGGCCGGAGCAGAATCTTGTTGAAATGTTGTTTTGAAATAATGTTGTATTAAGGGACTTCATACATACGGATTCATACACTTTTGCAGAAGTTTTGACTCCTTTTTCACAAAAATGGAGCTTGGTAACCACAGGCGACTCCCTCACTAAACCATCTCAGAAGCTGGGTGGTGTTCTCTCTGAGTTTTTGGAACAAGTCCGCTGGATGTTGTGATAACAGAGTATACACTTTGTTATTTACATTCAGAGTTACAGCGTATACATTCTGTTTTTTTTAACGATTCCCCTACGGTGAAAATTTGTTCGTCAGTAAACAGAACTCGTCTGTGTGCATTATCCGTGTGCTTGAGAAGTAAAGCTTTCGATTTAAGCTTGCGTTACAGCATACAGCTAACTTATTTAAAAAAAAATTGTTTTTTAAAAATCTTTTATAAACCGATTTGAAATATGAGATAGCACTTGAAGATTCGTTCTTTCATTATTTGCTTGGTTGCTTCTTTGATTTGTAAGAACTAAACGTGTCTTTAGTTCTTTTTTTAATTCGAGGCATCTCTAGATGAAGATCCAAGTAGAATATCTTCGGAGGATATTGTCAGTTGGCTCTTTTTAAAATTGACGTCATTCTTATTTCAAGTTCAACAACCTTGGGAAATATAGAAATCACATTTTCTCAATGGTTAACCACCAAATGTGTTTGAAGCAGAAGAAGATCAAACATTTGCTGATTTTATGATTTCTTAACAAAACTCTAAGATGAAAATTACTGAGATAGTATAGTGTGGAATGTAATCAGCAAATATTTTATTTCTTATATTTCATTTGTTGTAATTGGAGACTTTTCTAACACATGATCCAATAAGTCCTAAGACTAACTACTAGGTGGCACCTCTAACAAAATATCGATATTTCGATAGTTCGAACCTTTAAACAATACATACGTGTAAAAATTTCATGACAATCTGACGTTTAGTTCAGAAGTTGCAGTGATTTAAGTGACGCTACTGTTGATATTTTCAAAATAATGGATTCAAAGCAATTCCGTGTGTTGATTTATGACTGTATTTTTATGAGAAAAAATACCGCTCAAGCTGAGCAATGACTTCGAAAGTGTTACGGACTCTGCTCCGTCAAAAGCAACCATTTGCCGATGGTATGCTGAGTTTAAACTTGGTCGTACAGACACAAATGATGCTGAACGTTCAGGACGCGCAAATGAGGCAGTTGTTCCACAAAACATAAAAAAGTACACAAAATGGTATTGGCCGACCGTAAAGCGAAGGTGCGCGAGCTAGCTAAGGTTCTGAAGATATCAAAAGGCAGTGTGGGAACAATATTACAGGAACATTTGTCGATGAGAAAGCTACTTTCCAAATGGGTGCCGCGTTTTCTCACACCGGACCAAAAACAACAACGTGTCGATGATTCGGAGAACTATTTGGCACTGTTTACAAAGAATAAACATGAATTTTTGAGCCGGTATGTGACAATGGATGAAACATGGATCCACCATTACACACCGGAATCAAAACGGTCGTCAGCTGAATGGAGAGCAACCGATGAAAGCAGGCCAAAGCGACCAAAAACCCAACAGTCGGTTGGAAAGGTTATGTCATCTGTATTTTGGGATGCGCATGGAATTTTGTTCATCGACTATCTGGAAAAGGGAAAAACAATCAACAGCGATTATTATATAGCGTTGTTGGAGCGTTTGAAGGATGAAATCGCGAAAAATCGGCCCCAAGAAGAAAAAAATTCTATTTCACCGACAAGACAATGCACCGTGTCACAGATCAATGAAAACGATGGCGAAAATTCACGAATTGGGCTTCGAATTGCCTCCTCATCCACCGTATTCACCAGATTTGGCCCCAGCGACTATTAGCTCTTTGCTGACCTCAAAAAAATGCTTGCCTGCAAGAGATTTGGCTCCAATGAAGAGGTGATGGCTGAAACAGAAGCGTATTTTGAGGCGAAGCACAAATCGTTATACAAAACCAGCATTGAAAAGTGAGAAAAGCGGTGGAATGAATGTATTGCTCTTGAAGGAACCTATGTTGAAGAATAAAGAAGAATATTTGCAAAAAAATCTTTTTTATTACTTAGTCTCGCGACTTATGACCATGTGGAGCACTGAGGACCATGTGTTAATGAATCTTTCATTCGGCTTTGATATTGCTTATTGAATAGGTAGACTATGACCAATTTCTTCGTTCAAGTTTTACACTTGATATTACACTGTCATATTTCAATGATTTCTGGCTTTAAATGGGTTAAGGCTGAGAAAATGCCAATAAGCTGAACTCTATTATTATTGCATGCAATGCATGGAAGATTTCTCACAAATACTATCCTGCCATATACACAAATCCCTAAAATAATAGTTGTTTCGACAGGAACAGATAAATTGTTCACCATAAGTCGAAAGAAAATAATGTTGCTACAAAAATAACAAGAAATATTCCGCAAACTTGAATCAAGAACTTAAACAGAAGCACCCGAAGGAAACAAAATTGAAAAGACAAATAAATAAAAAACACCTCTAAGACTATTAGGCGAGTAATTTACGGTATCATTTTCATTTGTCTTAAAACGTTTCTTTATCGAGGATATAAAGAAAAGAAAGGAAAACTCATATTTTTCACTCTTAATCCGCTTGAAATTACATTCCGAATTTAGAATTATTGATATGTCAATTTTTTTTTCTGTTATGAAATCTAATAAAGTTGACATTTTTAATGTTCCAAAGCGATTTAATTTATAAGAATTCAATTAATTATCCTTACATACTTATATCATATAAGTAAAATTTATGAATTTGTTTATTACATGGCTGCATATATCTAAACGTAACAATATCTATGTTTACGATATAGCAACAAATTAAGTGGTGAAATAGCCAAAAATTAGTCAAAATCGATAACATTTTACAAGATTTTGCTTTTAGGAAAATAAGACTTTTTTTTAGCTTTGAACCTAGGACTTCAGTTGAATACTTATACAGTCAAGTATGCCTTGGTTCAAAATGGGGTGATAGATTAGTGGAAAGAAAGGGACAATCAAGTGAATATGTGCAGGATGTTCTTAGCATGGTGAAAAGCCGTAGAAACATGTGGATTTGAATGTGAGGCAAAGGCATAACTTTACCTCATTTAATTCAAGTTATAAGGCAATCTCATTAACAAACTTCTCTATCAAGAACTATAACTTTCAAGTCATAATGTTTTCTTTCATTCCCTTGTCCGGGATATAGTGACATTCTTAATAATAATTTTTTTTTTCAGATGACTCGAAGAGTTGAAATCGTGCTAAGATGGAGGCACCCTTTTTTTATCACCCCCCACTCTAACAGCCTGTAATTTTTTTAATTTTAAATTTTTGTTTTTAAAAATATTATTGTGTATTATTCAAAAATTATAAAAAAATATAATAAAAAAATGTATATTAACAATATTTTTAGTTTTTTTTTTATTGAATTTTAAAAAACGCCCAAAAACTTCCCCTCTAGACTAGGTTAACTCGTGTTAGTTGAATGATGTTGAATGAATCATTTTCAAGATTCGTCTCTTTGAACCAGACCACCCCAAGTCGAAAAATCTTTACTTTTTCTCCCCTTTCTTCTCGCTACAATATTTTGGGAGTGGGAGGAGCTGCAGGTACAAAATTGTCGGGAAAGTTGGGGGGAATCTTCCATTTTCTAACAAAAATAACAAAAAACTATAGTCTACTTCGACTATCCACACGACCACAAAATCTGACGGGACCTCTATGTCCCAATAGTCGTCAACGGTAAAAATCTATGACATATTAAATTTTGTTGAAGAGTTGATTTGGAGGATGAGGAGGACGATCCTCACAAGGCAACGCGTGAGGGTCAAGGGGGCGATCTTCACATGGCAACGTGTCTGACTGCCTCAACCTGGTGAGGCCAGCATTATCCATGTCGAACTCGTCTCAAGTCGACTTAAACCTCTGCGTGGTGTCCTCTAGAAACGGCAAACTGGCAACCGTTAGTTTGACGGCTAATGTGAGCGGCGGGCTCCCCCTGCCTTTAAAGGGTTGTGCGTTGGGTTTGAAGCCCACCACGTTAAAACAAAATTTCAATGAAACGCATAAGAAATAAGATAAAAATGATCCCCAAATCTGATGACGACTATCGCAAACGAAAAACTGACAATGATTTATGGATATGCACCTGGAACGTCCGAACCCTTAATTGGGATGGTGCCTCTATCCAACTGATAGATATCTTAGAAAGATACAAAGCTGATATCACTGCAATCCAAGAAATGCGATGGAAGGGACAGGGTTGCTTACGGCAAGCATCCTGTGATATCTACTACAGCGGCCATGCGGAGAAGCACGAATTTGGATGCGGATTCGTGGTTGGCAAGCGACTACGGCATCATGTCCTGCGATTCACACCTGTGAACGAACGACTTGCCATAATCCGTGTCAAGGCAAGATTCTTCAATATAAACCTGATTTGTGCGCACGCTCCGACAGAAGACAAGGACGATGAGACCAAAGACAGCTTCTACGAGCGCCTTGAAGAGACCTATGAGCGCAGCCCCCGCCACGACATAAAAATCGTGCTTGGTGACTTCAACGCCAAGGTGGGAAAAGAAAATATCTTTGGTCCAACAGTCGGAAAGTTCAGCCTCCACGACAATACCTCCGATAACGGAATGAGGCTGATTGACTTTGCCGCAGCGCGAAACATGGTCGTTAGTAGCACTAGATTCAAGCATCTCGATATTCATAAAGCAACTTGGCTGTCTCCTGATCAAAAGACGCGTAACCAAATTGATCACGTTTTGATTGACGGAAGGCACTCTTCCAGTGTTTAAGATGTACGCACGATCCGTGGTGCCAATATAGACTCGGATCATTATCTTGTCGCAGCCAAGATCCGTACACGCCTGTGCGCAACGAAGAATGCGCGCAATCCAGCACAGAGAAAGCTAGACGTCGAAAAGCTGCAATCAAAACAAACAGCCGAAGACTTCGCTACTCGACTCTCACTCCTGCTTCAAGAAAGCACTCCTCCGATCGACGATATATGCGCGCAGTGAAATCACATTTCCCACTCTATGCGTACGGCTGCCGAAGAGGTGATAGGCTACCACCGCCCTCGCCGAAACCAGTGGCACGACCAAGAGTGTCGCGACGCCACTGCAGAAAAAGACGCCGACTACAAAGCCACCCTGCAGTCGGTTGTAACGCGTGCTGCTAAAGAGCGATACAAAGAGAAGAGGAGGGAAGAGAGACGCATTTTCAGGCGAAAGAAAAAGGAAGCAGAAATGCGTGAGTGCGAGAAAATTGAGATGCATGGTGACAGGAATGAGGTCCGAAAATTTTTCGAAAAAATAAGACGCCTGGCCGATGGTTTCAAGACCGGGGCCTCTTCCTGCAAGGATGAAAATGGGAATCTAGTGACAGATATCCAGAGTACACTGATGATGTGGAGGGAACACTTCTCTAGGCTTCTGAATGGTGACGACGACAACAATCCCGCCAATAGAGATGATATCCCGGAAATCCCAATTGTGGACGACAGCGTTGAAGTTCCGCTGCCCGACCATAGTGAAGTCTTGAAA
The DNA here is from genome assembly GCA_943735915.1 of Pherbina coryleti. Taxonomy (NCBI): domain Eukaryota; kingdom Metazoa; phylum Arthropoda; class Insecta; order Diptera; family Sciomyzidae; genus Pherbina; species Pherbina coryleti. The sequence continues at coordinate 78,934,826 of OX030952.1, read as the reverse complement.
GCTATAGCTCGGCTTAAAAACAACAAAGCCGCAGGAGCCGATGGCTTACCGGCTGAGCTCTTCAAGAATGGAGGCGAAGCTCTATTAAAATGCATTCATGAGCTTCTATGCAGACTATGGTCGGAAGAATGCATTCCAAACGATTGGAACCTCAGTGTGCTCTGCCCAATCCACAAGAAAGGCGATCCCACAATTTGCGCCAACTACCGTGGGATAAGCCTTCTGAATATCGCATATAAGGTCCTGTCGAGCGTACTATGTGAAAGACTAAAGTCCATCGTAAACCAGCTGATCGGACCTTATCAGTGTGGCTTCAGACCTGGTAAATCCACCATAGACCAGATATTTACGCTACGACAAATCTTGGAGAAGACCCTAGAAAAACAGATCGACACACACCATCTTTTTGTCGATTATAAAGCCGCCTTCGACAGTCCTATAAAGAATTATCTATACTCCGCCATGTCTGAATTTGGTATTCCTGCAAAGCTCATCCGTCTTTGCAGAATGACACTGAGCAACACCAGCAGCACAGTTAAGATCGGGAAGGATCTCACTCCTCCATTCGATACCAAACGAGGTTTCAGACAAGGTGATTCCTTATCGTGCGACTTTTTCAACCTGATGATGGAGAAGATCATCCGAGCTGCTGATTTGAGACGCAGCGGCACGATATTCTACAAAAGTATTATGCTGCTGGCGTATGCTGATGATATCGATATCATTGGCCATAATACGCGCGAAGTCAGTGCAGCATTCTCCAGATTAGCGAAAGAGTCGAGTCGAATGGGTCTTGCAGTGAACGCAGATAAGACGAAATACCTAGTGTCAACAAATAAACAGTCCCAGCGTCTTGGAAACCACGTCACTGTTGACAACATCTCCTTCGAGGTTGTTAAGGACTTCGTCTACCTGGGATCCAGCATTAACTCTTTCAATGATGTTAGTATTGAGATAAAACGAAGGATAACTCTTGCCAACAGGTGTTACTTTGGGCTGAGTAGGCAATTGAGAAGCAGAGCCCTCTCTCGAAGAACAAAACTCACGCTCTATAAGTCACTTATCATGCCCGTCCTATTATATGCAGCACAAACCTGGACGTTGAGCAGTTCTGATGAAAAGACTCTGGGAGCCTTCGAGAGAAAGATCCTTCGTAAAATCTTCGGTCCAATCTGCGTCAATGGCGAGTACCGAATTGGATGGAACCACGAGCTGTATGAGCTGTACGCTGACATCGACATAGTTAAGCGCATTAAAATCGAGCGGCTCCGCTGGCTAGGTCATGTTGAGCGAATGGAAAACGACGCTCCAGCGAAAAAATATTCGATTCGGTGCCCGGTGGTGGTCAACGCAGAAGAGGACGCCCACATCTTCGTTGGAAGGATCAGGTGTTGGATAACCTGACCACGCTTGGTGTTTCCAACTGGCGCCAGCAAGCGCAGAACAGAAATGGCTGGCGCAATTTCTTATACGAGGCCAAAACCGACTTACGGTTGTAAGCGCCAGATAAGTAAGTAAGTAAAGTAAGAAGAGTTGATTTATTGAAACAAAAATTATTCTGAAAATCAATTGTTGTGCTCAATGTCAAGTATGTTAATGAAGAATACAACTAACAATAACTACGGCTCCGTATACAGCAAATCATATAGCAGACTAGACATGCTGTTTTCAGTAATTTTATCGACCTTAGTAACTAAGTGGGTCACAGTTAAAGTCATGCAAGACTACTGAGTTGGTGTAGTGGCCAATGAAACAGTCTGTCTAGTCTGCTGTATTATTTGCTTTATACAGAGCCGTTGTTGTTGTTTTCTTCTTCATTAATATATTTGGCCTTAACCTCAACAATTAATTTTCAATATAATTGAATGAAAAGGTGGCATTAAATTTAAAAATTATTTTGTTTACATTTTGATCATACGCTGAAATTTCATCTTTTATGAAAAACTTCGAAGCAATTTCGATCATTGGCAAAGCAAAATGGTTTTTTGCAAAGGGCACAAACAGCATTGGTTCGATGGTCTTTATGTTGTTTGGAGCAGAAAATACTTCCTTACGTCCCGTTTCACTTTTGCAGAGATAATGGTCCGACAGAGTAGTGACCTCTGCAAGTTTGAATATCTTAGGTCCCTGTCTTATAACTTCGCAAGGTGGTCTCTTGCGGTTGGTGAACGAATCGATCATTTGAGTAGCCAGTTGCGCGTGGACTTCCAATGCAGATATCGAAAATTAATCAGTTTTCGACATAGAGATTTTGTTGTATCCAATGTACGTATGATGTACACTCAAATCAAAGCGATCAGAAAAGACGCAAGTAGAATAGAAATAGGTCAAAGTATCGTTAAAAAATCCCAAAAAATCGTATATCTGGCCCTCTTTATTTGTTATGGAGTAATGGCATGAAAAATCAGATTATTTCAGACCATTGAGAAAATTTAATCTATTTTGTGAATATTTTGAACCAATAGTTGTAAATAGGTCAAGGTTGGAAAGATTATTTTTTAACTTTTTATTAGATGCCAAACATTACGCCGTAGCAAATAAAGAAGGTCCGACGTTCGATTTTTTTGAATTTTTTAACGAAATTTTAAACTATTTTGTGAATATCTCCTAAGCCAATAGTCATAAAGATGTCAAAGTAACACCATTGCAAAATATCTTTTTTAAACTTTCATTGGTCAACTAAGTACATCAAAATTCGACCTCAAACTTTTTTTCTGCGTACTGTCAACGAGAAAATAGTCGCATACATTTTTACATTTTTACTTTAACTGAATGTACTACATTTTTAGGTAAAAGTTCTACTCTTTTTTTCTGTGTGAGGTGTGTTCAAAAAGTAATGGGAATTTGGGAATGTTTGGTGCGGATTGTGGGCCGTGGTTGTTATAGGGCCGTACTTTTTCGAAAAATTAAGAGAGTAGCTTAATGCGACTCAAGTGCACTTAAATACCTACATTTTATTAAGAAAAATTCAATTCAATCAGTTAAAAAAGTTCATTCAATATTTTTTCATCAAATACTCCAAACACGTTAAGACCTAACTGGGAAGATATACGAGTATTCTGAAGTACTTTACGAGATTGTGAAAATGATCTTAAGAAAATTACAACCCAATAAACCACAGAGCGGACTCGGATTCGAAACGGAGCCGAGATCTTTGATCCGAGTTCTCGCTTTCTATTCGAATTTGAGATGAATCCGAGAATATTAAAAAAGTGAATATTTTATTTTATGAAATTTGTCTATTTTGTGGAGAATATTAATAAAAACCATATTTTAAATTTTGTTTCTTTATATAAACGATTTTAATGTACCAAAGGAATAAAATACAATTCTTTACCATGTGTTTACAAAGCCTCAAATTCCACTTCTCAAATTGCCAAAAAATTAAAAAAAGAAACCGTGGCAACAATAGATTTAAATGTCAAAAACAAATCACTGCTCTACGAACGCTACTCGTTGTATAGACTTTCAATAAACGTTCGCATTTTGACATTTTTTAAGTTTATTTTCAATAAAACTCAAACTTAAAAATTAAGTATGAGAATTTTAAGTGATTCCTCTTCATCAGGTTGCCACACCACGCCAGGTAAAGTATAAATAAAGAGCTTTAGTAGATTAAATAGGTTAAGAGAAGCTATCCGGTGGAGGGGTACATTTCTTACTGACGTTTCTGGCCGTGACTGAAGGTGTTGGACACAAGAAGTTCCTCTGTAGAAGCAAAAAGAAATTTAATTAAAAAAAAACAAAAAATGGATGCACAAGATGTCAACGAAATAGGATATATCTACATATTTCTTTGCATTAAGAAAAACTCTATTGTCCAGCACTTTCCGTCACGGCCGAGAACTGCAGTGAGGAATTTTCCCATTACCGAAGGGCTTCTCTTACAAAAATTTTACACTACAAAAATAATTTTATAAGCTGCAATAAAGTTATAATTCAAAGTTTTTAAAAATAAATAAAAATAAGAGTATTAAATTATTAAAAAATGCATTGATTTCATAAGAAAGATATTGAAATAATAAGATTTGAGAACATAAGAAAATTTAAAAAATCTCGTTTCTAAAACGATCCGATTGTTCCAAAAATCTCGTTTCGAAAACGATGCAATTATTTTAAAAATCTCTTTTCGAAAACGATTCGATTATTCTAAAAATCTCGTTTCGAAAACGAAGTGTGAATTTCTTCCACTCGCGGATTCGAAAACGAAAGTAGAACGAATTTCTTTTTCGAACTAAATACACGAGATCTCGGTTACACCTCGAATTCGAAACGAATCCGTTTGGTTTATTGGGAAGTTTATGGGTTACAATTCTTATTTTGTTTTTATTTTATTGTTTTTTTTTTTTCTGACATGACAAACATCACGACGTTTTAACGCACTGGTTTCTAAAAAAGTTGAAAAAGTAATTTTTTCAAAATGCATCGGCATTGCATGGAATTGCTACTCGCTCAGTATAAGTGGTATGATAATTAAAATAATGATACGACAGTAAAGTTGAATTCTTTGAATGTACGACAAAAATAAAAACAAAATTAAAGACGTTTTCGGGACGCAAAAGGGAGCTGTTTAAGCAACGCAACCAGAAATTTGTTACATGGAATAACGTTATTAAAATTTTAACGTTATTTAAAGTTGCTACGTTAAAAATTATTATTATAAAGGCTGGTTATAAAATAAATAAAAAATTAATGACGGCGTTGCATCGAATTATTGCTCGGTGAGTATATGCGCTATGGTAAATGTTATAAAACGTTAATGAAGAATTTGTAGATTGCTTTATGACAAAAATAAAATAATAAATTATAAAGTCTTCCGGTCACGTAGATAGCAACTTATGCAACAAAAATGCAATATTGATGCATGGAATTATTACTCGCTTAGTAGAAATGCGGCGAAAATTTTTATTTTACGATAGGAAAAACTAGCTCTTTGACCTTAAAATGAAAATGGAAATAAAAAAATAAACATTTTGGAGGCAAGACACCACGGAGGCAACAGCTAAATGCAGTAAAAATCCAATATCATTGAAAAAACATTGCATGGAATTATAACTTCGTAACTATTCGCAGAACGGTAAATTTTATGGAACGACAGTAATGCTGAGGTTTTCGGTCACATGATGAAAATATAATAAATTAATGGTCATGAGGCTTCTAAAAGGTAAAATATACGTGTAACAACCAAAACTAGGAGCTGTTTCCAAAATATTTTTTTAGATATAAGTTATTTTTTTTTAATTTATACAGGTTATTGTACATAAGAATACTTTATAAAAATATTTTTTTTTTAAATACAGTTCTGGCTTTTATATAGAGGGCGCTGAAAATGGCATTGAAAAAAAGACATCCAAATCGGTTCGATTGATATGGCCTTTTCCATGTATCGGAAACAAAAAAATCAAATGACATTTTAAAGCATAGACCATATATTAAGCATCTCCCTACGCAAGACCTTCGGGGTTTTTTTTTAATTATGGCGGAAGTTGAAGTAAAAAGTTAAAAAAATAGATAGATTTTCGCGCGCTTTTTTGCTTATAAAAAAAAAGAAAAAGAAATAGATACTTGAATTTAGGGAGGGATGTTTAAAGGACAAAATAACGAACAAAATGCAAAAAAAATCATTGAAATTGAACCAATAGATTTCGAGTTATTTATCGAACCGTTTTTAAAAAAGTAGTTTCAAGGAAATCGCGTTTAAAGTATTTATTTACGTTGCATGGAGCTTAGACATAGGTTAACGAAAACCGTTATTACTTCTGTTTTTTTTAAATATCGATTTAAAAATGTAATAAATTAAATCTTAAAACTATAAAGAACACATTTTTTCGAAAAATTTACATGATTATTATACCTTAAATAAAGACATGTATTAGGGCAAGGATAAGAAAAAGGATGTAGGAAACGACCAAGGAATAAGACAAGGAGGACGAAGATTTGGACACATATTAGAGCTTCAAATTGGACAAGTTTTAGAAAAAAAACTCAAACAAGGATTGGGAAAAGGACTACGGCAAGGATTTTAACAAGATAAATACACAGATCTAGACACACTTTAAACAATAATTTGGAAAAAAATTAGAAAGGGACAAGAATAAGGACAACCATAAAGAAACGGTGTAACGTCAAAATGGGTTTGTCCACGATTCAGCAAACTTCCGTTTTTATTTATTTATTTATTTTTTTTTTTTTAATTACATACTTTAATTCAATAAGTAAAATTTCACATTTTGATTGAGAAATAGTTACAGATTAGGGTAGAAATATTAAAAAATTTATCTTGCTGTGGAAAAATAAATTTATCGCAACCATTTTTATTCATCACCAGAATGAATGAATTTAATTTTACTAAAGAATTTTTAAAATTTTTTTTGGTTTTATGAACATAATTTCGAAAAATTTTTCAACACACACTTACACAATTTTGATTCTAGTTAAGTGGGCAATTTTATATTCATTATAGCGGTAAGTTTAATAGATCCATCTGGAAATCTTTAACAATTTTCAAGTATAATATTTTAACATTCTTGAAATTATAAAGATCGTCTGATATACAGCATTTTTTGTTAGCTTGGAATAAACTTTAATTTCTAAAACAGATAAGCAATAAAATGGTAATACAATTTGTTACATAGGAATTTTCTTTATAAAAGGATTAATGAAAAAATTAAAAAAAAAAATCGAAAAAATTCCTAAAAATGACTTGCTTTTTTAGCCTAAAAAACATTGAAATCAACGAAATCACACAGGGAACAATTTGAAACAAGTGCAACAACAACACGAAGGATTATTTGATATAAGGGCAAAATATTCCATTGATTCAAATGGATACTATTTCAATTCAGACTCCGGGGGGTCATGCTTGACGACATAGCTAAGGTGCAATATAAAAAAGTTTTTCTACTTTTTATTTTATTCAAAATTTACCTCAATTAGTTCATTATTTTCACAAATTTTATCACTATCATCATTATTACTCATTTCAAAAATTTCGAATCAAAATTTTAATAAAATTTTTACTGTTTGAGTTGAAAAAAAAGTATTATCTCTTAGTTAAATTTAATTTGATTGATATTTTTCAATGATGTATTGCAAAAGTATTCAAAGATTAAAGTCCTTTGCTTTTAAAGCTTTTTTGTTTAAAAATATTCAATTTCATTAATTGAGCATCATTAAATTTACAATCGTCGCAGTTTATGAACAATTAATTTAAATTTTGCTCAGAAAGCTACTTGCCATCAAATACGCACACATTCACACACTAATTGACTTTTTGTAAAACCGTCCACATTATATAAATTAAAAAAAACATTCACTATTTTAATCCGTTATTTTTTGATATTTCCCGTTTATTTTGTATTTACGCGTTCGGCTTCGATGAAGAACTAAAAGTTACCGTCATTTCGCAGAGCCTTTTATATGTTGCTTGTACAGTAGAATCTTTAAATCCTGCAATGGCCAAATGAAATTGTGGTGAATTTCTAAATTATCTCTGCTCTGTCTCTGCACTTGAACTTGAGTTGTGCTCACCATGGACAAAAACAACCAGCATCAAAATATAAACAAATATTATGGTCACATAAACAAAAACATCCTGCCAAAGGACTTGCGACTCATAGCGGTAGTGCGCACACAAACACAACAAGAACAAAGAATGTGTATTGAGTTGAGTTTCGTATCTCATTTAGTTTTTGTTGTGATTTGCGCTTCGTAACATTTTGCAGATTTTTTTTTGTCCATTCTTTGCTGCTCTTCGTCGTCATAAGTTGTATTGGACGTTTCGATCAGCTGTTTAGTAAGTACACAGTGCGAAATTTGTGCGAAAAAGAAGAAGACTTACATAAGGAAGTAGAAAAATATTAGTTCTAAAAGTTAAATTTCAAAAGGGAACTAAATCGTGGTGATCAACGCAAGGTTCAAACAACAACAAAGAGAGCTTTCCGAGTGCACAGCTTTGGAATGCAGTTTTGGCACAGCACACTGAAACAAAAAGTTGTTAAAAGCTCGCACAAAATTTGGTGCAAGGAACTCTTGTCGAGTGTTGGATTTTCAAAATAATCATTTCGTTTTTATTTTTGTGTTTGTTTTTCGCTATTTTAACATAGAAAACATCAAGCAAAAATGTAATGATGTTTTTCCTAAAACATTGCAATATATTTACGTATATTAATAAACAAAACAGCTAGCAACAACCTCATCACATGAACGCTCAAAGCATACTGACTTGAAATTAAAAGCACAGCAGAAAAAACAAACTTTTACGCAGTGTACAAACATAGCGAGCCGATTGCTACTTCGTGTGCAAAAGCTCAACAACACACGATGCCCGCGGGCTATGGTAAACCATGTTGTGAGCACCACTGAACTAAATTCAAATTATACTTCCTGTAAAATCAATAAAAAAGCCCCTAGCTTTTGAAAAACTAAAAAAAAAACTGATTTTTTTTATAAAAATAATGGTGCGACAATAAAGGGTAATTCTGTCACTTTATGACAAAAATAAAAGTAAAAGTAAAAATTAAAATAAAAATTAAGACGGGATTCGGATAGAGCTGCCAAAGCAACTGAAAATTTGTTAAATGTAATTATTAAGTGGTATGTATGTGTCGTACGGTAAAAAATATTTGACGACAGTAAGGCCTTGTATTTGACTCTCACGACAAAAATAGACAAAAAATTCACGACGTTATGAGGCCGCGGAGAGAGCCGCTAGAATATTATTCATGCAACAGCGTTACATGGAATTATTACTCAATGAGTATATAAGGGACAGAAAATTTTATGAAAGGGAAAAAGCCTTACGATAAAAATAAAAAAAATTGATTTTGCCGACGCCAAGTCGCCAACTTTATGCTACAAAATTCCAAATTGTTGCATGAAATTATTACGCTCTGATTAAAAGTACTACTTACGAAAACTTTTATTTTATGACAGCAAAAAATAGTTATTTGACCTCTGAAAGAAAATATATTTTTTTCGATGAAACGAAGGCCACCACGTATATAATGGGTGTTTTTTTTAGAGGTTTGTTTTTCGAATAGAGATAAAACTGGCATTTTATGGTCAAATCTGGCAACTCTAATGTCATTTATGTTCAGTTTGGTTTGCCATTTCATCATGAACAGGTTGACAAAAGAACAACGCTTGCAAATCGTGCAAATTTATTTCGAAAATAATGGTTCAGTTCGCGAAGTTTACCGCAAGCTCCGTCCATTTTATGGTCGACATAATCGTCCATCAGAGCAATTAATTCGGTTAACCATGGGTCGTTTTCGCACTACGTTTACTCTATGTGATAATACGCATCCGCAGAGACGTCGAACAGTGCGCACCGAAGAAACAATTGCCGCTGTAGAGCAAAATGTTGCAGAGGACACGAATGAATCGATTCGCCACCGTGCACAGCAATTGGAGCTTTGTCCATCAACTTTATGGAAGATTTTGCGCAAAGATCTTGGCTTGCGACCTTACAAGATCCAGCTTGTGCAAGAATTAAAGCCGCGAGACCATGCAATGCGTCGTGATTTTGGTGTATGGGCCGAAAATGAGATTGATCTCGATGCTGATTTTCATCGCAAAATTTTGTTCAGTGATGAGGCTCATTTTTAGTTGAATGGCTACGTCAACAAGCAAAATTGCCGCATTTGGAGTGAAAAGAATCCACATGAGATCCTTGAGACGCCATTACATCCACAAAAACTGACTGTTTGGTGTGCTCTATGGGCTGGTGGAGTCATTGGGCCATACTTCTTCCGAAATAATGCTGGAGAGTCAGTTACCGTTAATGGAGACCGGTATAGAGCCATGATAACCGACTATTTTGTTCCCGAATTGGATGGCATGAATGTAGATGAATTGTGGTTCCAACAAGATGGCGCTACATGGCACACAGCGCACGTCACAATCGATTTATTGAAGGAAACATTCGATGAGCGCATAATTTCACGGAATGGACCTGTTAATTGGCCACCAAGATCGTGTGATTTGACACCATTGGATTATTTTCTTTGCGAATATGTGAAGTCGCTCGTCTACGCCAACAAACCAGAAACGTTAGGGGACTTGGAGGCCAACATTCGTGGCGTTATTGCCGACATACGGCCCCATATGCTCGAAAAAGTGGTTGAAAATTGGACCTGTAGAATTGGCTTTATTCGAGCCAGCCGCGGCGGCCACATGCCCGAAATCATATTAAAGCATTAATGGCATAAAATTATCCTTCCAATAAAGCCAAATTGATGGACATTAAAACGATTTTCTTGTGTTTTATTTCAATTCGAAAAACAAACCCCTAAAAAAACACCCGATACTTGTATCTGTTTCGCTCTCTTTGGATTAAGTATGCATGGAATATTTCTCTTTCAGTTAACGATGGAATAGGTATGAGAGAGTGAAATTACTAAGCATCAAAACTACGAGTTTGAGAACATACACAACAAACAGATATATCGGAAATATCTGTTCTTTATTTCTTCACTGCTGAAGTATGTGACCTGGCTAGCATAAAGAATAAATAGCGAAATAAGCAATATTAAAAGAAACACTTCATATAATTAATTCAAGTTTTTCATTTATTTCATAAAAAAAATTAAACATAACAAAGGCATTTATTAGATATCTAACTTAATACAATTAAAAATTAATGCACATAATATTATTTATTTTTCTTTTCACATCCTCATTGCTTTCAATGTTTTTTCCTTTTATATTTTGAAAAGTAAAATTATCATTAAAAACCACAATAGTATAAATTATTTTGCAAATAATTGGATGATCATTTTATATTTCTATGTTAACTTACAGGAATTTTTTATTTTCTTTTATTAACTATCACTCACTATTAAAATTTGCACAGGTACCCAATTCAATCACAGAAATAATAGAAATGCAGAATTAAACAAGTGGAAATACAACATCAATACAAAAAAAAAAACGATCTGGAATATCCATATTAAATGGATATGTCCATTTACAAAAAGAGTTAAAGCAGTTACTTCACTAAAGCTGGATTCACTGATCACCTTCAGCATGTTTTCAAGTTTTTTTTATATGGAGTTTATGCGCTCTATTTTTTTCCACACTCAATGAGAGAGTAACAAAAACTTGCTGCATCTCTTGAACTTGATTAACTTTATTTTAATTTTCTTGCTGAATGTTTTTGAGCGGAACTGCCAGAATGAAGTTTGTCAAGTTGAAATAGTCATATTTTATTTTTCATGTCTTTATAATAAAGGAACATTGTATCTGGCAATGCTGAATGACATTGAAAAAACAACAAACTTGCAGAATGTTTTACATGTCAGTGAATCAAAATTGCCACATTCTCTTGTTGAGAGCAATAGAGCTTGCGCAAAAAACATGCTGAAGGTGATCAGTGAATCCAGCTTAAGTGAAACAGATAAAGAGAAAAAAAAGCTTACACTACAATGAGAGCCAGAGAAAGAGTTGATACGCTCTCTACTCAATCCAAAACATATAAGCATATGTTTTTATCTACTCTTTGTTGTGTTTGTATCAATAATATCAGATTCTTACTTGTTATATCTGTTTGTACAAGTAGAATGGATGGTTCGTTGCAGACCTTTAGTATGTACCTTCCATACAAAATAATTTAAAAAATCAATAAAGGTCCACGGGAGGTACCCCTACGAACCCACCGATTTCAACCATTTTTAGTACACTTCTATTTATTTAATTGCCTAGCCTTTTGACTAAATTTTGTTAAGATCGCTCAATTTTTGTATGTACCTTCCATACAAAATAATATAAAAAATTAATATAGAACCAAGGGAGCTACACCTGCCACCATTTTTGCAGTTTTTTTTTAATTAGCTTAAATTAATCCAGCATCCAAAATTTCGGGAGCACTCCTTCTATATATGTTCCAATTTTGTAAGGGTTCAATGCACTGTTCGTCATGAGGCCGTGGAGAGAGCCGCTAAAATATCATTCATGCAACGGCGTTACATGGAATTATTACTCAATGAGTATATAAGGGACAGAAAAGTTTATGAAAGAGAAATGAAGGATTTATACTTGGCCTTACGACAAAAATAAAAAAAATTGATTTTGCCGACACCAAATGGTGGAGGTAGAAGCTTATGCAACAAAATTCCAAATTGTTGCATGAAATTATTACGCGCTGATTAAAAGTAATACGAAAACTTTTATTTTATGTCAGCAAAAAATGGTTATTTGACCTCAGAAAGAAAATACATTTTTATTGGAGCGATGATACTAAGGCGGCAACCACGTCCTGCAGTAAAAATACAAGAACCATAAACAACGTTGTATAGAGTTTTTACTTTGTGACGATACGGTAAATTTTACGTAACGACAATAAAGCAGAGGTTTTCGGTCACATATTAAAAAAATAAAAATGAATGAAGAATCCTTAATGTATCCCCTATTCTTATCCTTAACCTTATTCCTCCTTATCCTCATCCTTATCCTTATCCTTATCCTTTTCCTTATCCTTTCCTTATCCTTATCCTTATCCTTATCCTTATCCTTATCCTTATCCTTATCCTTATCCTTATCCTTATCCTTATCCTTATCCTTATCTTATCCTTATCCTCATCCTTATCCTTATCCTTATCCTTATCCGTATCCGTATCCTTATCCTTATCCTTATCCTTATCCTTATCCTTATCCTTATCCTTATCCTTATCCTTATCCTTATCCTTATCCTTATCCTTATCCTTATCCTTATCCTTATCCTTATCCTTATCCTTATCCTTATCCTTATCTTTATCCTTATCTTTATCCTTATCCTTATCCTTATCCTTATCCTTATCCTTATCCTTATCCTTATCCTTATCCTTATCCTTATCCTTATCCTTATCCTTATCTTTATCTTTATCCTTATCCTTATCCTTATCTTTATCCTTATCCTTATTCTTATCCTTATCATTATCCTTATCCTTATCCTTATCCTTATCCTTATCCTTATCTTTATCCTTATCCTTATCCTTATCCTTATCCTTATCCTTATCTTTATCCTTATCTTTATCCTTATCCTTATCCTTATCCTTATCCTTATCCTTATCCTTATCCTTATCTTTATCCTTATCCTTATCCTTATCCTTATCCTTATCCTTATCCTTATCCTTATCCTTATCCTTATCCTTATCCTTATCCTTATCCTTATCCTTATCCTCATCCTTATCCTTATCCTTATCCTTATCCTTATCCTTATCCTTATCCTTATCTTTATCCTTATCCTTATCCTTATCCTTATCCTTATCCTTATCTTTATCCTTATCCTTATCCTTATCCTTATCCTTATCCTTATCCTTATCCTTATCCTTATCCTTATCCTTATCCTTATCCTTATCCTTATCCTTATCCTTATCTTTATCTTTATCCTTATCCTTATCCTTATCTTTATCCTTATCCTTATTCTTATCCTTATCATTATCCTTATCCTTATCCTTATCCTTATCCTTATCCTTATCCTTATCTTTATCCTTATCCTTATCCTTATCCTTATCCTTATCCTTATCCATATCCTTATCCTTATCCTTATTCTTATCCTTATCCTTATCCTTATCTTTATCCTTATCCTTATCCTTATCCTTACCCTTATCCTTATCCTTATCCTTATCCTTATCCTTATCCTTATCCTTATCCTTATCCTTATCCTTATCCTTATCCTTATCCTTATCCTTATCCTTATCCTTATCCTTATCCTTATCCTTATCCTTATCCTTATCCTTATCCTTATCCTTATCCTTATCCTTATCCTTATCCTTATCCTTATCCTTATCCTTATCCTTATCCTTATCCTTATCCTTATCCTTATCCTTATCCTTATCCTTATCCTTATCCTTATCCTTATCCTTATCCTTATCCTTATCCTTATCCTTATCCTTATCCTTATCTTTATCCTTATCTTTATCCTTATCCTTATCCTTATACTTATCCTTATCCTTATCCTTATTCTTATCCTTATCCTTATCCTTATCCTTATCTTTATCCTTATCCTTATCCTTATCCTTATCCTTATCCTTATCCTTATCCTTATCCTTATCCTTATCCTTATCCTTATCCTTATCCTTATCCTTATCCTTATCCTTATCCTTATCCTTATCCTTATCCTTATCCTTATCCTTATCCTTATCCTTATCTTTATCCTTATCCTTATCCTAATCTTTATCCTTATCCTTATCCTTATCTTTATCCTTATCCTTATCCTTGTCTTTATCCTTATCCTTATCCTTATCCTTATCCATATCCATATCCTTATCCTTATCCATATCCTTATCCCTATCCTTATCCTTATCCTTATCCTTATCCTTATCCTTATCCTTATCCTTATCCTTATCCTTATCCTTATCCTTATCCTTATCCTTATCCTTATCCTTATCCTTATCCTTATCCTTATCTTTATCCTTATCTTTATCCTTATCCTTATCCTTATACTTATCCTTATCCTTATCCTTATTCTTATCCTTATCCTTATCCTTATCCTTATCTTTATCCTTATCCTTATCCTTATCCTTATCCTTATCCTTATCCTTATCCTTATCCTTATCCTTATCCTTATCCTTATCCTTATCCTTATCCTTATCCTTATCCTTATCCTTATCCTTATCCTTATCCTTATCCTTATCCTTATCTTTATCCTTATCCTTATCCTAATCTTTATCCTTATCCTTATCCTTATCTTTATCCTTATCCTTATCCTTGTCTTTATCCTTATCCTTATCCTTATCCTTATCCTTATCCTTATCCTTATCCTTATCCTTATCCTTATCCTTATCCTTATCCTTATCTTTATCTTTATCCTTATCCTTATCCTTATCTTTATCCTTATCCTTATTCTTATCCTTATCATTATCCTTATCCTTATCCTTATCCTTATCCTTATCCTTATCCTTATCTTTATCCTTATCCTTATCCTTATCCTTATCCTTATCCTTATCCTTATCTTTATCCTTATCTTTATCCTTATCCTTATCCTTATCCTTATCCTTATCCTTATCCTTATCCTTATCCTTATCCTTATCCTTATCTTTATCCTTATCCTTATCCTTATCCTTATCCTTATCCTTATCCTTATCCTTATCCTTATCCTTATCCTTATCCTTATCCTTATCCTTATCCTTATCCTTATCCTTATCTTTATCTTTATCCTTATCCTTATCCTTATCTTTATCCTTATCCTTATTCTTATCCTTATCATTATCCTTATCCTTATCCTTATCCTTATCCTTATCCTTATCCTTATCCTTATCCTTATCCTTATCCTTATCCTTATCTTTATCCTTATCTTTATCCTTATCCTTATCCTTATCCTTATCCTTATCCTTATCCTTATCCTTATCCTTATCCTTATCCTTATCCTTATCCTTATCCTTATCCTTATCCATATCCATATCCTTATCCTTATCCATATCCTTATCCCTATCCTTATCCTTATCCTTATCCTTATCCTTATCCTTATCCTTATCCTTATCCTTATCCTTATCCTTATCCTTATCCTTATCCTTATCCTTATCCTTATCCTTATCCTTATCCTTATCCTTATCCTTATCCTTATCCTTATCCTTATCCTTATCCTTATCTTTATCCTTATCTTTATCCTTATCCTTATCCTTATACTTATCCTTATCCTTATCCTTATTCTTATCCTTATCCTTATCCTTATCCTTATCTTTATCCTTATCCTTATCCTTATCCTTATCCTTATCCTTATCCTTATCCTTATCCTTATCCTTATCCTTATCCTTATCCTCATCCTTATCCTTATCCTTATCCTTATCCTTATCCTTATCCTTATCCTTATCCTTATCCTTATCCTTATCCTTATCTTTATCCTTATCCTTATCCTTATCCTTATCCTTATCCTTATCCTTATCTTTATCCTTATCCTTATCCTTATCCTTATCCTTATCCTTATCCTTATCCTTATCCTTATCCTTATCCTTATCCTTATCCTTATCCTTATCCTTATCCTTATCTTTATCTTTATCCTTATCCTTATCCTTATCTTTATCCTTATCCTTATTCTTATCCTTATCATTATCCTTATCCTTATCCTTATCCTTATCCTTATCCTTATCCTTATCTTTATCCTTATCCTTATCCTTATCCTTATCCTTATCCTTATCCATATCCTTATCCTTATCCTTATTCTTATCCTTATCCTTATCCTTATCTTTATCCTTATCCTTATCCTTATCCTTATCCTTATCCTTATCCTTACCCTTATCCTTATCCTTATCCTTATCCTTATCCTTATCCTTATCCTTATCCTTATCCTTATCCTTATCCTTATCCTTATCCTTATCCTTATCCTTATCCTTATCCTTATCCTTATCCTTATCCTTATCCTTATCCTTATCCTTATCCTTATCCTTATCCTTATCCTTATCCATATCCTTATCCCTATCCTTATAAGGATTCTTATCCACATCCAAACTCCAATCCATTTCCTTATTATTATATTTCTCTCTGCTCTTTTCACTTTTTCAATCTATGCCCTTATTCTTATCTTAATCCTTGTCCCTATCCTTTTCTTTAGCCTTCTCTATGATTTGTCCTATTCATAAAAACCAAAGCTTGGTTTTAATCCTTGTCATAATTCTTGTAGTTCAGGATTTTTTTTTTTTACATTTATTGTGATACATTGATATTTTCATTGGCGCCATGCAATGTTTCCATGCAACGCAGTTGCGTTTATGTTCCATTCAGCGGTTCCCTGTACTGTTGTATCCCAGCTGAAACAGAAAACTTTTTCTATTGAAAGTAAATTTTCTGATCGAACCTCACACCTTTCTGCAAACCTCAGAGAATAAATAATGCCACACACAAAAAAAACGTAGTAATGACAAATGATTTTCAATTTGACTAAAATAGAATTTGCATTCAAATCGTTCCCAACAACAATTGCTGTTGATTCAAGTGCGGACTTGCATTTAGACCAAGTGTAAAAATT
The DNA here is from genome assembly GCA_943735915.1 of Pherbina coryleti. Lineage (NCBI taxonomy): Eukaryota > Metazoa > Arthropoda > Insecta > Diptera > Sciomyzidae > Pherbina > Pherbina coryleti. Next base: position 78,917,884 of record OX030952.1, on the reverse strand, counting down.
GTAAATGCAATTGCTGTCGGCTCAAAAGCAATTACATTTGGCCCAACTGGAAAAATAGTAAATGTAACTGTTGTTGGTTCGAATGAAATAAATCTTGCAATTTACATACACTTACGTTCTCTCTTGGCTTAATTTGTGTGTCAGTGTTATTTCTCTGGAAGTACATACGATTTTTTCGAAATATATTAATTTGAAGTTTACATGCAGCTTTGTCTAACGATTTATTTATTTATTTATTTATTTATTTTATTTATTATTTATTTTATTTGTTTAAAAATTTATTTATTTGTTAAAAAAAATATGTTTTATTAAATAACGTACGTAAGAAATCATTATTTTCTTATTTCCACAGGTAATATTGAAGCTGTAAAGGATTTTTTGAAATTTTGTTTTAGGTGTAAAATGACGATCGTTCTCCGTTTAGGTACTTAATGAACGTGATGTAACTTTTTCCTCAAATTAAATTAATGCATTCGCTTATAGAATAATACTTAATATAACGGAAATCTGCTCAGAAATCGTACTTCACCCTGTGTAGACCCCTTAATGAGACCTCAATGGACTTTTATTAATAAAATTTATTAATTATTTTGCATTCCATAGATAAAAGTCCAGCTTCTCATTGAGTGTATCAATACGTCAATGAAGTTTTATAGAACAGTGGAAGTAGCCTATATCTTAAAAATGTTTCATTACAAAATTATAAAATTCAGTTCTTTTTACAAAAAAAATCTTTCTTTGCTGACCAAAAATTATTTTTTTAATTAATTCTTGCCATTGAAAGTGCATTCATTAACAAAGTACTCTTAATTTTAAAAGTAGCAAATTGGCTACTATTGTACCTAAGCGGCAACGCTGGTAACAACTTAACATTTACTATGTTTCCATGGCGAGTTAACTCGGGGTTAGGGTTTTCGTCGAGTTAAGAAAATGGCGTCGCTAACTCGATAGTGTTTCCATGCACAGCATCGAGTTGAGTCGAACTTGTCAATTTCATTTGCATTTTTGTTATTGTTTTACTAGCGAAATGGATACTAAATGGCCGCATTCACTTTGACAGATAGAACCCAGTTAAATCTTACAAGTTTCGTGGAGTTTCGTGGAGTTTCGTGGATTTAACGAAACTCAACTCAACTCGCGTTTCCATAGCGAGTTAACCCCGAGTAAACCCCGAGTTAACTCGCCATGGAAACATAGTAATGTTTAACTGACAAGTACTCGCACTCTGTCGCACTTCCACATATATCTGCAAATGCTGCAGTAGTTGAACTCTAATGTTACTGCATTTGTCTCAATTTCTGTCTAGAGATTTCAGTGATGCTTGGTTTTCAAATGCGATTGCATTTGACTCGAATAACTTCTACATTTAGTCCAAATGAAATTGCTCTTGATTTTCGTATTTTTAGTCAAGAGCAACTCCGCATTTGTTTCAAATGCAATGATGGTAGCAGAAATTGGGAAGCCAAATACAATTGCATTTGAATTAACTGCATTTTCGTTAGACCAACTACAATTGCTTTTGAGCCAAATGCAGTTCGCTAACAATAGCGCCAAATGCAATTTTTATTTGATTTAACTGCATTTTTTATTTTCAGTGCATGTAAAGCTTTTCGAGAATATGCACCCAAACCGTTCGGCCATGGCCACGGTCACCATCACAACCACCAATGCTAGGAATTATTTATATTGGCTAGTGAATTTAATTTGATGAAATATCGATATCCTTAACTAAACGAAGTTCATCTTGTTCCATAACGAAACTTTTCAGTGGTGGTAAGATAGAAAATAATCAATTAAATGACAGTTGTTACATTTTTTAACGCATTCTCAGAGTTATTAAGACTTTTGTAATTTAGATGATATATTATACGTTATAACAGTTCCTCTCAATTGAAATTAATTGATTCATGTTAAAAGAAACCATTTTCCACTAAAACCAGCCTGTTCTTTGGCTATTGACAAATTGCAGGGAGGGACACTTGATGAAATTGTATACAAATAGAGTCAAATATGTCAACATACTTTGGTCTACGTAACCTTTTGCTGGGTCACGACTAGAAAAAAGGGCTTTATATTGTACCTACTGATAGGCATGGTAGACCAGAAAATGAAACAGTGCTTCCATTACGAAATGATTTTACTCAGCTTTTTACTGACCATCTTATTACAATTGAGGAAGGATTATACTCGAAAAAAACAGTTGGGGGGAATATTACAATCTTTTCTCTCAATTGGCAAGTCTCCGCGTGACCTCCATGCTTGTATATATAATACAGAAATTACATGTATTTATGGTATCCGAAATTTGGCTTCCTAACGTGGAACGGGTTGAAATTGAATATTGTAACGACTTAAGTGGGGTGGTGCCGCCGGGTGGTTAATTAGAACGTTGAAGACATAATAGATTTTCACCACGATCCATTATAATCATATACAAAAGATGGTTTAAAACTGTTGAAGAAACGTTATCATAAAATTGTGTTCATACTTGGCGTCGATTTCAATATTCACTTCGATAAACCTATGGGGGGTTTGTGGACGAAACATGTTTTTTTTATATGGATAATTTTTTCACCTTTTTGAAACATTTTTGAAAAATGTGAAAATAAGAATTAAAAACGGGGGGGGGGGGGGGGGCGGTATTAGTCTGGAAGTTTTAATAACATTCAAAATAAAAATTGTATATCTCAATAAAAAAATCGTACCACCTTCAGCGTTTCAAGTAAATTTCTTCGGCGGAAATTTTTAGCTGAATATTCCATTCATAATTTTCAATTTTATCAATTTAATTTTTAATTTATGGTGATTTATTTCCAGAAAATAATAGCTATGACATCAATGAACGTTGATTGAAATTAAGCTTGATCACATAAGCGCTGACCATTATTTTCCATTAGAACCAAGTCAAGGTGATGGAAAATTTAAATTTAAAGCATGCAATCAAATGCATCACAAAGAAAGCCAATAACGCGGATAAAGCCAAGTTCAATGACAAAACCGTTTAATAAACAATTTATTTAAAATAAACAACACAAAGTTCGCTGCTCTTCCAAGATGCATGCGTCGACAACAAAAAGGCACCGAAGGCTGCATTAAATTCAAGGCACGTGCGGTTTTAATTTCAGTAAAAACTCTAACAATAAGTATAGCATAAATTCAACAAAACTCACTCACCCGCAATATCCTGAATGGACTGTCACGCAACAAACAGACTTCGGCCACAGGATCGGGCGGCAGTATTGATTCCAGAGGAGTTTCCGCTTCTTCGATTTCACCTCCCTTGGGCGATGAGGCACGTTCGATAATCATAGAAAATATCCAGAACTAAGTGTGGTTAAAGTTGACAAGCAAGAAAAATAGAACAAAATTCGCGATAAAAGCCGTTAGCGCAAGAAAATCAAAAGAAATTAAAAATCATTTCAAGATGTTTTTGCGTTATCGCTGAAAACACTTTGGAAAAAAATTATGCATAAATAAAATAAAAACAAAAACATAATCAATCACCTTGCCATTGTGACGCTTGGCTCGCAATGCATTCGACATTAGACTTGGTTGTGATTCCATTAGTTCCGGTGAGATGGTGCGGTTTCCAGTATAAAAGCCGTTAAACAGCTTCGGCATATCGATGGTGTTAATGTTGAAGGGTGGCAAATTGAGTTGCCTGCAAGGAAGTTGATTTGAAATAAATTATTCTTAAATACACAAAATCGTTGATGACTTAACTGGAAAACTTTATAGATATTACTCAAAAAAAAAAAAAAATTAAACGCTCAGTATTTAATCATATGCATTATCTGTAAGATACTGAACATATTATTGGTAATAAGGTGATATAAATACTTTGAAAATTTTGTGTATGCCTTTAAAATGTATTTAGTTGAATCGCAACAATAAATATTTATATTAACATCAATTAGATTTGACACATTTTGTTAGCAAGCAACTTGAATTCAATTTTATTGAAATTATAAATTATAAATATATTTTAAATTGAGCTCCTAAGAGTGTCTAAAAGACGGCAGTTTCGTGTCTAAAGGCAACAAAATAAAACCACGACTGAAATAAAACATCAACCGGAGAACAACTGGAATTTTTCAAATACAACATCAAGTGCAACGCTGGGGCTAACTAATGGCGTCACTCCTGCTCTCGTTGCTGAGCAAAAATTCCAAAAATCTCCAGCAAAAGCAAGGCGAAGGTTTTTTTGCTCTTTAATTTAGCAACAAATCGCTGCCAACATTCTTGGTGCTCACGAAGAACATCATCATTCACCTACGCACAGCACACTGAACCGTTTAGTGCAAGTTGGACTAGAAAATTTATATTGTGGGCATTTATGGTCGATATCGGATGGTTCAAAAATCTATGTATACCAAAGTAGAAAAAAGTTTTTGTAAAATTTTGGAAAGGTGGGCGTGGCTCTTATCAGACAACTTCAATATATTTAATGCCATATATTGGAAACGCATAAGCCACGAAGGCCAATTTTTATGTCAGATAGTAATTGCACAAAATTTGGTTAAAAACAGGATACGGAAAGGACCGCTCATATGCACGTGTAAAGAATAATATCTCTAAACACATGCATAGAAATTTTTCATTCACCGCAATTGAAAAAATCACTAACTACACTTCGTTTACGAGTTGTATTTGCGACAAACGAGTATTCAGTTGTCAACTTAAAAATATATCATATATAAATATACCGCAAGCTATTTCGGTCATTATTATTTATTATATTCATTATTTTTCCCCCTATGTCCTTCCGTCTTCTTTTGGATTGTACTCATCGCACCTCTGTTGCTAACTCCGTCCGCGTATTAAGCAAATTACCAATTTTGTCTAAGAACAGTTTGTCCATAAAGTTACTCTGAATTATAAGCGTTGTGTGTATACAACGAAGGGAAAAACAAAGGAAGTTTTCAGTTGGGAAAAACAAATATTTCAATTGCTGCAATTTAAAAATCATTCGTGTATATGACAAACGAAATTAATTACCTGCAACTAAATGAAGCGTTTCTCGCAACTGACAATCATTATGACAACTGTTGATACGTTTGCAAATAACGATCCCAAGCACGACAAACGAAGTTCGTTTGCGGTAAACTGACAATAAACGTTTTTTTTTTCTTTGCGTGCGGCTCTAGAAAACATTAAAAGGCCATTTCTGTTTTTTCGGTGTTTTTATTAAAAATATTCTCCTCCCAATTCAATACACTTGTTAACACGATTCTATAGAGATCCAAATACGTCCTTTAGCTTATTCGTAGCTGATTGACTGGTCGAAATGTTGTAAAAAAGCATCCTTTCAATTTCGGGAACAAAGAGAAGTCGTACGGTGCCAAATCAGGTGAATACGGCGGATGATTTAACACACACAATTGATTTCGTGCCAAAAATTGACGAACAAAAAGTGAGAAATTGAATTGAAAGACGAATAAATTTGGTGTGTGCAAAATGTTTTGTTTTGCCGAAGTCCTAAGGAAAGATTATTCGAATAGTCTCTTTCCTGATCTTTAAGGCCTCTTCCATCATTCTCACTGAAGCATTGTGGTCTTCGGCAATAAAATCACGTACTTTTTGGATGATTTAAGGCATCCGAACTGAAATTGGCCTTCCTCTTTCCAGAAATTATGCCGCCCAAAAAACATTTATGTTACTAAAAAAGAACTACTCTACTAAAACAATCATTACCGTAAACTTGTTGCATCAATCGAAATGTTTCTGATGCATTCTAATAAAATTTTGCGTGAAAAAGGCATCTTTCATCATTCTCACAGAACCAATGTGGGTCTTCTGCAACAAAATCACATACTTTTTGGATCATTTTAGGCGTCCGAACTGAAACTAGCCTTCCTGTGGTTCGTCATCCTCCAGTGTCTCTCTGTCGCTAAAAAAACGCGTATGCCACTCAAAAAAATTGCTTTACTTAAACAATCATCACCGTTAACTTGTTGCATCAGTCAATCAATCAATCGAAATGTTTCTGATGCATTCTTTCCAATTTTTAGAATGACAGTTATGACCCGGGCACTAAAGGCAATCCCGCGAAATTTGCAAGAGCAGGCATTTGAATCGCTATTGAAACGCTGCAACAAGTGTATTTCGAATCGGGAGGAGAATATTTTGAATAAAAACATGGAAAAATAAACAGAAAATGTCTTTTAATTATATTTTCTAGAGCCTTTTTTGGGATATTATTTCACACACCGTGTATGGACGTGAGCCCGTACATAGCTCATTTTGTTACACTCTCGTGTACTTTTCTGTCTCTTTCTCACGCCTACGTACGAGAGCCATATTTAAAAGCAATCGTACTTGCTCTTGTGCGAGAGTACTTAAAATTATTTATAGTCCCACTCGCCCACGAGTGTGTGGGCAAATGAGACCTTTGGTGCTCATGAGATAGTTCATGAGTCACACATGACAATGAATGTCAAGAATGAAAAGAGGGCATATTAGAGCTCACAGATGAATCATAGGAATTTGTATGGTTTTTTTGGACGTGTTCGATAAAAACCGGGTTAAACGAGGCCTGACTTTTAAGTCTTGCGCATCAGCAACACAAAGCTTTGCCGGGTGAAATTTTACAGTTTCACTCGAAAATTTTACATTTTCTAGCATAAACTTACTCACAACGTTTGGGCGTATGTGCGCTTGTTCCCAACAAACATTATGACTCTTAAAAGAGTCTTTTAAGACTCATATAAATGAGCTTTTATCGTCATAATGCGCTCAAAAAAGACTCTTTTATGAGTACATTTCGGGCCTCAAAATATGATTCATAATAATGACTGCTTTATGCCTCATTTAAGACTCAAAATTTAGACTCTTTTAAGACTCATAATAAAGACTCCTTTAGAATTCATATAAATTAGTGTTTTTGGACTCAAAATTAAAACTCATATTTAATACTCTTTTAAGACTCATAATAAAGACTAATAATAAAAACTTTTTTATAACTTATATAACTGAGTCTTTTGGACTCAATTAATCATTTTAAATACTTTTTTAAGATTCATAATAAAGACTTTAAATAAATACTTTTTTAGAACTCATATAAATATCTTTTTGACTCAAAATTAAGACACTTTTGATAGTCATATAAGCCAGATAAGTAAGTAAGTATCAATGGATCAAGTTGGCTTATTAGAACTTTTTTGGGTCTTGTGAACTTGACCTTAAAATCATTGATAATTTATCAAGAACTGCATATATTTGAAGTTCTTGGGCAATAAACTTGCTATTTGTTCAAGTAGTTCATAGAACTCATTAAAATTCCTGTGGTCCATCTAGCCCTATATAACCCCAGTGTATACACATTTGTCAAAAAATATCGCTTTTTTTCGAGGAAGTCCATCTCATCTGTGACTCATCAGGGTGCTCTACTATGCCCTCTTTTCATTCCTCCCATTCATTGCCATGCACAGTTTATTAATTGTCTCATGAGCCTCAATCGCTCATGGACGCATACGCCATAAATATTAACCATAGCGTTCTCGTAACTAAGCAAGTACGATTGCTTTAAGAGTTAGGATCTCATACGTGGGCATCAGACGTTTTAAAAGGTACGCGCGTATTTATTAAAATGAGGTAAGTACGGGCTCGTGTGCGTGCATGAACGGACTTTTCCGTACCCTGGTTAATAAGGTAAATAATAACAAATTTTAACCTTAACCTTAACCGATACTTTCTTCTGGATTTTAGAATAAGGATACCTTTAAACAGGGAGGTAATAAACTTTACCGCCAAGAAATTTGCTTTAGGCCAAATAATGCAAGAAAACTTGTTGCCAGAGGAAAAATTATATTTTTTAAAGCTTTGGACACAACTGGGATGAAACTTATTTTAATATTAGACAAATTGAACTAGTTGTTTAGAGAAAAAATTGTGTAAAGTATAAAATCTGTGCTTAAATATCGAAATTTTGACCAATAGGATGTTATGTTAAGTAAGTTCTTAAAGGTTAAAATGATGCCGATAAATCAGTAATTGCTACCAAATTTTCTTTCTTACAGTCACAGAACATAATTTCAGAATGTTTTATATGCAATAGAGGTCACTCTCATAAAAGTAAAATCCCCCTTCCTCGTCTAAGATACAGATACATTTAAGTTTACCGATGAAGTTCATTGATTTCGAAAAAAGATTTTTTTGGGAAAAAGTAAAAAAAGTGATATTTAAATCATGCACGTTTACTAAAAATGTTTCCGTTAATTTAATGTAAATCTTGAAACCCTAGAACTCAAAACAAACATTCCAAAGTTTGACTTTCTACATGGAAACGAATGTAATATTTTACACCAAGCAACAGCGTGTTGCTACCAAATATTTCAAATTTCACACTTTTAAAAAACATCAGATACAAACAAAATGATTGTTCTCAATAATCTTTCAATAAATATTCCTGTAAGTGTCAGTGGAAACGTGCTTTTGTTCAAATAAATATTCGGATGGTTTTTCGTAATAAGTAAAAAAAAAAAACAAAAAAAATCGAGTTTTCTTCTAATAGTTTCTCTTGAATATTGTAAGAAATTTTGAAAATGGAAATTGAGACACTAGCGCTGACTAAGCGTTAGAGAAAATATTTTGAGTTTTCAGCAAATTTTATTTTTTTTCTTAAATAGTGCAAAAATAATCTGTGTCACTATATCTTATGACTATTAATATCACTAATAAATATAAACATATCACTTTCATTTATTTTGTAGATTATAAAAATAGATTTCTTCTTTTGGTATCTTTAATGATTTAAAGGCTCAGACAAAGAAACGCATTTAATCGATTAAGTACATTTTAGTGCGTAGAATTGTGTTGATCTGTCACTCTGATGCTCATATTATGGAAATAACGTTTTTATTTGCTGTTATTGAGAGTCCCTCGGGATTCTTTACTGTTTCAAGCACTATGCTAATTACTCTATTATATTTTCCGTGGCTCTGTCATGATTTCGGGAATGAGTGTAGTTTTGAGCCTGGTCATTGCGATTGAAATAAATCTATGACATAATTTTTCGTTTGTGATACGAGTGTATATGCGAGGGCAATTGGAGAAGTCTGTGACTTTTTGAATTTCACGCGTAGTAATTTTAAATGCAACACTGTTTCTCTCAACTACCATCTGTTAGTAGAAATTTTGAGCAAGCTGCGTCATTCAGTTTATGTTTGACAGGCATTAAACGCAGAATCTCGTGAATTTCGTGTTCTCATCAAGCACTATTTTTTATGTGAAACCCCAACACCGAAACCAAGGTAAGACTTAATAAGTACTATAGGGACTCTGCACCATCACTTTCAATGGTGCACAAATGACTCTGAATGTTCAGATCGCCGAAAAGAGGTCGTCACGCTAGAAAACGTCAATAAAATCCATGAGATGATATTGCACGGTCGGAGCAAAAAAGTGCGTGAGGTGACTGAGGCTGTACTCATCTCAACTGAGTGAGTACATCACATTTTAAACGAATATTTGGACATGAAAACGCTATCAGCGCGATAGATGGCGTGATTGCTCACTCTCGACTATAAGCGTAGCCGTGTGACCACTTCAAAGGGTTGTTTGGGGATGTTCAACCGCAAGCCAAGGTAGTTTTTGCTCCGTTTCGTAACCGTAGACGAAACATGGATACATCACAATACATCAGAGACTAAAGAACAGTTAAATCAGAGGACTTCTCCGGGTGAAAGTGCGCCAAAGAATACCAAAGTGTCGGCAAACGAGGCCATTCACATCGTCAGTCCCGTTGATTTCCTTGCAAAGGGAGACGATCACCGGCGAATGTTAGTTACAGCTGTTGGACGGATTAGACATTAATTTGAAACAAAAATGACAACATTTGGCGAAGAAAAAAGTGCTCTTCCACTCTGACAACACCCCAGAAAACACATCTGTATTCGCCATGGCAAAAATCCATAAATTTGACTACGAACTGAAAAATCATTCACTATTTTCTCCAAATTAAGCCCCTGCAACTATTTTCAATTTCCAAACCTGAAAGAATTACTCGAAGGTAAAAGATTCTGGTCGAATGAAGAGTTCATCACTGAAACACACGCCTATTTGGAGGACCTTCTAAATCCTATTATCTGGAAGGAAAAAACATTGAAAAAATTTGAACTAAATATATGTATCGATCTAAGCCAGTGGGGCCCAAGAAATTTTAAGCGCGGGTCAATGCTTAAAAAAAAAACCTCAAAATGTTGCCCATCGCTGCGTTTGGCAAAAAAATCAAACAAAACAAAAAAACAATTACAATGCAATAAAATCACATGCCATCAAAAATTACTCGAAACACAGTAACGGGACAATCAGCTTCAGGATCAACATCATCGAGTGTGCGTTTGTTTGTTTTTGTAAAGTTCGCTGGAAAATGTGCTGAACACTGAACGAGTGCGGTTTGTGTTGTTGTTTTTTGCAGGCGTTCTTTGATTTTGTCTCATCGCAAAGACAAAATTAAGATAGAAAAAGATTTGTATGAAGGGCCACGCGGCCACTACGTGGGCATGTTTGATCTAAACGGAGACGATATTGAGTAATAAAACGTTTTTTTGTTTTTGCTAAAAAAGATATCTTTTAATTTAAATTCAAATAAAAACTCCCTAGTATATATATCGGCCATACCATATCAAATATGATACTTTTCTGACATGATTAATATTTTTTGGTTTCTTGGCGCAGGTAGATAGTATTCAAGGAAATATTTGTTTCCAAAATGAATCGAAGTTGCATGGAATTGTTGCCCGCTGAGTGTAGATGCTATGATAAAATGTATGATACTATGATAATTTTCTGACCTTATGGATAAAATGGGTGGCGTCCGTGGCGTAGTTGGTTAAAGTGCGTGGCCGCTATGTCAACGTACCTGGAGACCCGGGTTCGAATCCCAGCAACGACAGAAAATTATTTGAATTAAAATGATTTTTCTGTACGGCCGCCACCTCTCTGCAGACAATGGCAAACCTCAGAGAGTAATCAAAATGCCATGTAAAGCTTCTTGAGAATAAGAACATTCCGTTCATCGCCGTTCGGAGTCGGCGTTAAGCATGTAGGTCCATTTCTCGATCAATTGTGTACAAACTTAATAACACGCACAACACAATTGATCATAAGAAGCTAGGTCAAAGTCCTTTCAAGGGCTGAAATGACCAGTTATTTATTTTTATTTATGGATAAAATATGATATAAAAAAAATTATGACATTATCGGGCTGGTAAAGCCTGGTTCTTGGTTCTCATGACAAAAATATACAAAGAGTTTATGACGTTATGAAGCCGCGGAGAAAGTCACTTCAAGACCGAAAATTCAACAATCATGCAACAGCGTTGCATGGAATTATTACCAGTTAAGTACATGCGTCACGATAAATAATACAAAACCAAAATGTAGGATTATACTTGGCCTTTCGACAAAATTAAAAAAAAAAAATAAAACGTTGACATCGTTAGATCGCGGATATAACAGCTTATACAACAAAAATGCAATACCGTATGGAATTTTATATTGTTGTGGAAGGTGCTATGGTAAATTTTATCATTTACCACGATAACAAAGATTGGTCATAAGACTATATAATAAAAAAAAAAAATAATGTTAACATGACACCACGGTGGCAACCTCTTTATGCAATGAAAATGCAACAACAGTGGAAAAATCATTGCATGCAATTATAATTGGATGACTATGGACGGTAAATTTTATGAATTGGCAATAAAGGTGAGGTTTCACAAGTCTCGTGACATTATGGAACCAAAGCGAAAGCAAAAACAAGAGTAAACACAAAAGCAAAAAAAAAGGGTACAGTAGTTTCGACTAAGTCGCAACACAAGACGTAGAATTATTCAATTCGCTTTTGATGACATCTTTTTCAAAAAATATTTAGCAAAATATTTATTCCATACACCTGAGCATATGACATTTAAAAGAGTGCCGGAGAGGGTTAATATGTATCACCGACCTCCATTACTTTTGCAAAAGGAACATTTTTGCCTTTTACACTTATTCTCTCCGACCACTCCTTAGGGGGGCTCCCATACAAATTTTATTGTGTTTGTGCCGGAAAGGGTTAATATGTGTCACCGACCCCCATTATTTTTGCAAAAGGAACATTTTTGCCTTTAACACCTATATCCTCCGACCACTCCTTAGGGGGGCTCCCATACAAATTTTATGGTTTTTGTTTATTTATTCCATACACCTGAGCATATGACCTTTAAGAGAGTGCCGGCGAGGATTAATATGTATGCCCGACCCCCATTACTTTTGCAAAAGGAACATTTTTGCCTTTGACACCTATTCCCTCCGACCACTCCTTAGGGGGCTCCCATACAAATTTTATGGTTTTGTCGATAAAACCGGAAACTGTCGATAAATAGGTAGCAAGTTGAAGCAAACAAAAACATCAAATGTTGGCTTGATATTTCATGTAATTGTGTAAAATTTATATAAGTTAGAGAGTTCTAACATGAATTTTTGTCGCATTGAGGATCAAGCAGACCAACAAGTGCTAACATCAACATTGTACGATCAGTACTTTAGGCCCACCAAAGGCTCAAAAAGTGATATAAATACCGACACCTGATCAGTATCAACCACCCTACTTACCTCCGGGAATGACGTATTCTACGTCAAAAGCAAAAACAAATGTAAGAACAAAATATAGACGTTGTCACGTTAATTCCTCCGGCTGTGTAGACACTTGTATACTTTGTAAAAAAATAATACCCGAAATTTTCCATTCAAACAAACTGCTTGAGGTATTGTTAATTTTTTTTTGTTTTTGTTTTTTTTTTTTTTTGTGTTAGTACCTCTGTCATCTATAAATAGACTATAATAGACCATCTATAATAGACCAAACTAAACTGGCCATTTCAGCCCTTGAAAGGACTTAAGGAGTTTTCATGGCATTATTACTCTCTGAGGTTTGACATTGTCTGCAGAGACGTGACGTCCGAACAGAAAAATTAATTCAATTGAAAGAACTTTCTGTGTCAGATAGAATTGAACCAGGGTTCTCTGGCGTATGGGTCACGCACTCTACACACTGCGGCACGGCCGCCACATCTGTGCTCAAATATATGTTTAAGTGTTATTTGTCGGCAGTTTGTGCGTGATATCTTTGTAAACAAGTCAGTGATTGTTGTGCTCTGCAAATTTTATGTTTCTAACAAAATATCATGTGGAGAAATCTGAACAAATATCAGGATTGTGGAGAAACAACTCGTGTTTTCGACGACGATACGAACCGGCTCGATGAGATGTGTCATCTTGTAAGCGATTATTTGATCAAAAACAACGTTCATGCCGTTCCGCAAACTCCGTATACATCCGACTTGACTTGTTACTTTTTACTATTCCAACAACTCAAGTTATCAGTTCTCGGAAAGCGTTTTGAGATGATTGAAGCCCCAAAGGAGAATTCGCAGAAGGAGCTGAAGGCGATTCCAAAATCAGGCTATGAAAAGTGTTTTTAAAATTGGAATAGTTGTATTGCTTTATTCCTACTTCAAACAATCATTTCTTTTACTCAATTTTGCAACCCAGTTAACCAAGTCTACCATTTTCAAATAAATTTATGAACTTTTTCGGGTAGAAGCGTTCATTTTCAGCACTCATAAATGAACCTTTTTTGTATCATTCGTCGGACTAAAATGCATCTCAAAATATTTTGTTCGGAAATGAGGTAAAAATTACCATAAATTGTCCTTTTTATGTTCGAAAAGAAGTTAAAAAAAGAACGAATGAAAAGTTATTTTCCGGCACTCGGAAATTAACCTTTTTGAATCAATCACCGGGGAAAATGTCTCTCAGAAACGAATTTTTTTTTTCGAAAATGAGTTAAAAAATTATCCATAGAAAAGTAGCAGTACATCCATCTTCCTTCTTATGTCGAGAATCAATTCGCATTGGTAAAAAGTTTATAAAAGTTTTATAAAAATATCAACAAAGATTTAACATCTTCCTTTTTTTAACTCATTTTAAAATAAAAAAAATAATATTTATGATTATTTTCTGAACTCATTTATGAACAAAAAATGGCTTGTTTATGAGAAATTGTAAAAATTATTATTTTCTTAACACATTTAAGAATTCAAAAAAGAAACATTTCTGAACTCATTTGTTAACAAAATGCTTCACTTACGAGGAATTTTTACCTACTTAAATGATAAAAAAATTATTCTTTTTCGATACAAAATCTGTTTTTTTTTTGTTTAATTTCGCAAAAGAAGTAGGTACAGTTATTATTTATGGGAAAAGTTTTCACAAATATAATCTTCAATAGCAAGCACTTTTAAGCGATAAAATAAAAAATAAAAAATTGAAAAAAAAATAAATTTCTACCCAAAAAGTCTGCAAATTCTCACCTTACGCAAAACCTTTGCTTATGGTTCAGTGGGAAATAAATGCTCATTATAAAATTGGTTTCTTACTTTTACTATTTTAGTACTTGATTTGAGCAAATGAGACATAATTTTATATTATCTCCGATCAAGCAAAATATTTGCAAAATATAAGAGTATTATTTCTCTCCGTGTATGGCATTTTAATCCTTTTTTTATTTTATTTATTTGTGTGTCTAAGTACGTGGACCACTCGATGGCAATTTGAGACCAGGTTCGAATCCCAGCTGACACACAAAATTTTTTCAATCGAAATGCATTTTTCTGGTCGGCCGCCAAATCTCTTCAGTCAATCGCAAGTATCAGAGAGTAAAAAATGCCATGTAAAACTTCTTGAGAACATGCACATTATCCGTTCGGAGTCTGCATAAAACTGGTAGATTCAATTCTCATCATTTGTGTACAAATCATTTTAACAACACGCACAACACAGTTTGATCATAAGAAGCTCGGTCAAAGTCCTTTCACTGGTTTGGTTTTTTTTTTTTAGATGCAAAATTTGCAAAAACACAAAAAAATTAGAGTAACTTAGGTATCTCAGCAAGGTCTACATAAATGATAGATTTAAGAACAAAAACAAATTTTGCAATAAATTTCTGCAGACCCTAATTAACCCATCACTTATGGACACAACTCACTATGCCACGGTTTTGATAATTTTAGAAAGTTGTTATACTTTAGACTTATTAATTTTATATTTCTTAAAACTCACGGTAGATCATAATTTGTTTTCTGCATTTCGAGTAAAATTCTCAAATTTCCAAAAAAATTAAAAAACCACAACGTCCACACAACTGCGAAAACTATGATGAAATAACTAAGTGCTTTGGTGAACCAGGCCTTGTTCCTTGTAACAAGGGCAAAAGAAAAAAAAAATGGGATTTATTGGTGTGATTAAGCAGAGCATTACATGAAGCATAGTTTTAGGAACGAAAAATAGAATTATCATAAGCAATTTACTTGATTGCTTCCAACGACGTAGTTATTTTTTTTTCAGAAAAAAATTTATTATTAGTACTGCGGATGACTTACAAGTTCTCTGATTGAATTGTAATGTTAAATACGTAAGAGCAATGAGCGTTAAATGACGAGGACAGGTCGGGAAGGGCGGAGCTGATAAAATAAAAAAGCTTGATAAAGAGATAAGCGTGACTAACAGCAAATAATTTAATTAAAACTAATGCAATGTCTAGAGATATATTTTTCCACGGAATGAGGTTTAAACCATATGTGAATTATATAAAAATAGAACTTATATTTTTATGGTATTTCACAATAATCATCACAACTATATAAAAATTAAGAAAAGACAACCCACCTTTTTGTAGTATTTCACAATTATGCTTAAAGTTCAAGCTTGAAATTCGGCTGGCTTACAGCAAAAGCAGCACATTTCTGAGTTGACTTGCCAGGATCAGGACCGTTCGAAGCACTTTGATCTGAAACACTGACACTGACACTGGGTATATTTCACAAGTACGTATCAACACTTTTGTTAATTTTCACAAATTGGCTTGGATTATTTTACAATCGCAGTTTTATTTACAACAAGCATTTATAGAGGGGGTTTTTTTGTGGCCACTGTAAATAAGATACGGCATTCAAGCCATAAATTCAAATCCCCAAAGTTGCACACTTAATGGTGCAGCACAAACAACAACAACACCAATAACGAAAACATCAACGAGACACTTTAGCTTTAGCTGTACTGTACTTCCGTTAACATATGTTTGCACAATGGCTACCGTTGCACTTCCGATTCGTTGGTTGACGTTTGCAGCAGACGCTGTCACTGTGACTGACTTTAAAATGTAGCGTTTAAACTTTAAGCTGTCAGCGCTGTCAGAGAAGCTTTAAAAACTCGAGGAGTGTTTAAGCGAGACTGTTCGGCGTGGGAAGGCGCGCGCTCTGTAAGCCCAAAGGAATCAAGCGCAGACGCTTGGGTTAATCGCTGCTGTTTACGACGTTTGCACTAATTTTCGCTTAGCTTACTCTCGTGTATAATTAAAATGCTTTATATTCAAATTCGCTTTGCTAGCCAAGCTCAATTTTTAAGAAGTTTTTTTTTATTATTTTTGCGCTTAATTTATGGTAGGCAACGTCTTCTGTTGCTTGCGGTTTTCACACTAAAGTGTCAACAAGTTGGCGCGCGGTTAAAAGCTTCAACTATGCTTGATTGCCGCGCTGATAGATGGGTGAGTGAAATGCATGGATGGCTGGATGGATGGATGGATGGATGGATGGATGGATGGATGGATGGATGTAGTGTTTGAAAGGATGAATGAATGAGTTTCTAAATTTAATTATGTCATGCTTGACGCCTTTTTTTCATATGCTTTATAATTGCTTTTTTTTCGCTTATTTTCGCTTATTTTCGCTGTGCAATTCTGTTGTTGTTGCTATTGTTGTTGTTAATTGATACTCAATGGCCCTCACATGCATGCAGTTTTTTATCTACTCCATTTGTGCTATGTAAATATTTGTGCGTTTGTTTGCTTACTTTTATTCTTAACACTCTGTGGTTATATATCCTTTGCCCTTAGCTAAACTTTTTTTTGTTTTGTTTTTGTCCTTATCTCTAATTGCAGTCGTTGACTTGATCGGAGTGTTTTAATTAATTGATTTTGTCACGCTTTAATGTTTGCTTGTCGCATCCGTTTATTGTCCAATAATATTTACCCAATTATTATGATTTATGTTGGAGTCACAAGTTATGCTAAGCAGAAGGATAACTGATTAGGTGACGATAGAACGGGTGCTGTGGGTTCCTGCGAATTAATAGTTTTGTGCGTGAGGTGTGAATAATGTATCATACTATTTTACTAAAGTTTAGCGAACGAACTTAACGAGGCAACCCAGGCGACCCAAGGTGATGAGCTGGAAGAGGAGTTAGCTGTTCTAGCGCAGCCTTTGTTTATTAAGTTGAAGCACTCAACAGTGTTACTGCGCTGTTACACTTATTTTGATACAAGTAACACAATAGTGCAATAGTGCCGGCCGTGGGCAAGTACGTTAAAGTACGTGAACCATGCAAATTTTCGAGCCACGAGATCAAAGGTTCGAATCCTCCACCAGACACAGACAATTTTTTGAATTGAAATTTATTTTTTTGATCGATCGTTCAGAGTCGGCATAAAACTACTAGGTCCAGTTCTCGATCAATTGCTTACAAACATTTAATAACACGCACAACACAATTTTATCATAAAAAGTTCGGTTAAAGTCCTTCCAAGGACTGAAATAGCCAGTTTATTTATTAATTTTTTTTAACTCAATAGCGCATTAAAACAAAGTAATCTTGTTCGTTCTTCTTTCCTTCTTCAGTGGAACGAGTTCTCCTAATTGTAAGTAGAGAATATGGAGGGGGAGTGAGTAGTGTTGGAGTGAAGAAGAATATTTCGTAGATAAGATTTCCTAAGATGAAAATCGAATTCGCTGATATAGGTAGGATAGATATAGGTTCACCGCATTCATGGTCGGTGCCGATGAAATTTAGGTTAAAGAGATTAACTGGCCTAAGTTTGCGTGTTTAAAATGATATAAGTTGGAGCAGAGCAGGTTCCGCATAGAACTCCACGAATTAAGATTATATCGGCAACATCCCTGTGTATTTCATGAATTTGCAAGTAAATCAACATCAACCGATCAGCATAAGTCGGACTAGACTTGATTAGCATACTCAAGGATGGATCTAAAAATTTGAGATAGAAAGATTTTGTAGCGTATGGATTGGAGAATTCTCTGTAAAAAACTAAGTGCAGAGTTGGCTATTTCTATAATCCCAGCAGAAAAGTTGACCAAATTTGAAATAGTTCTGAACTAGTTCCAAAAAGGACCAGTACTAGTTCCACTTCAATACCCTTTATCATTGAACGAACTGACGCTTTTTGCGGGTTGATGTCATAGGAAAAGACAATTGTCCCCAGAAACACTCCTTTTGAACTAGTTGCATTAGGAACATTTTTAAACTGGTTGCTTTCGCAGTAGCCTGAAAGTGGTTCTTTTTTAAATAGTTTTAAAGGGAACATATCAAAAGTGTAAGAATTTAGTGCAATGGAAAGGTCCTTAATATCTCATTTGTACCATATTTTCCATCCACAATCCAGAAAACATTTTGTCTATAAACATTTTTTTTTTATTATTTTTTTTTGTGCGCAGCAAATTTTAAAAAGTAGTCAGAACGCGTTTATTTTTGTCAGAAATACTTTTGAAAACAAAAGCAAAGATAACTGATCTACACTGAACGCCTTTTGTACTTTTTCAGAGCTACTGCGAACTGCGCTAGAAATGAACTAGTTCACTTTTTCAATTGACTCCAAAATAACTGCTGGGTAGTGTTGGAGTGAAGACGAATATTTTGTAGATTAGATTTACTAAGATGAAAATCGAATTCGCTGATATTGGTTCAACGCATCCATGGTGGGTGCCGATGAAATTTAGGTTGAAGAGAGTAACAGGCCTAATACAAGTTTGCGTGTATTAAGTGATATCAGTTGGAGCAGAGCAGGATAGTTAGTGGTAACGCATAGAAGTCCAGGAATAAAGATTACTTCGGCGACATCCCAGTGTATTTCATGAATTTATACCACGTTTCCATCTCCTCGAAATCTTGAGATTTTGTGAGATTTCGTTAAATCTACATTGAAATCTAGTGAGATTTTCATACAAGTTCAATATTTCAAAATCTCGAGATTTCAACAAAATCTTATACAAAATCTCATAAAATGCTATGCAGCATCCCTGAAAAGTTATACATCACTATCCAGCCCTATTCAGCTCGTATTAAAATTGTCATACTGACATTTGGTAATGACAACTGATTAATGATTAAAAACAAAAAACAATTAGCAACCAATCAGAAGCAAGCAAATGAAGCCTTAATTGTCAAATGAAATCTAGCTGTCATAACATGCCTAATGGAAACACTTTGAAAACACTTTTTCAATATCGCAAGATTTCGAGGATATGGAAACATAGTATAACATGCAAATCATCATCAACCGATCAGCATAAGTATGTGGATTCGCAGTGTCAGAATCGGAAAGGTCACGTATAAACGCAAACGCACCGCAATACGCATCGAATATTCAAGCATGACAAGCATATTGAAGGATGGGTCTTAAAAATGTGAAATAGGAAGATTTTTAGCGTATGGATTGGAAAATTCTCTGGACAAAACAAAATGCAGAGTTTGCTATTCCTATAATATTATCGATATAGAACTGTTCTATGTCATGCGAGGAATTTACTGAAGTAGAGCTGGTATTCAGCAAAAGCATGCATAAGCATGAACTGCTGCGTACATACTACAAGCAGAGAAGATGGTGTTTAAGAAAATAGACGACACAAGGGGACCAAATATGACTTACTGACTTAACAAATATACAAAGTGGGGCAACAGTAATTACCCAATGCTCTGTATTTGTTTTTTTTTTTAATACAAACTTTGGTTTTGCTTGTGAAATTTGCTTATTTATTCCATTAGAATTGATTCCATCAAGTTGAGAAAATGATATCGGCCAGAGTTGATGACCATAAGGGATCGCTTTATGGCATTTTTCATCACTCTTGCCAGAAC
Organism: Pherbina coryleti; assembly: GCA_943735915.1. NCBI lineage: Eukaryota > Metazoa > Arthropoda > Insecta > Diptera > Sciomyzidae > Pherbina > Pherbina coryleti. The sequence continues at coordinate 78,897,910 of OX030952.1, read as the reverse complement.
TTCGGGCGACAAGTTCTCGAATTCTTGGCGAATATTCTCCTTAAGAGCTTGAATAGTCTGAGGCTTGTTGACGTACACCCCCGACCTCAAAACCCCCCATAAAAAGAAGTCTGGAGCGGTTAAATCGGGTGATCTGGATGGCCCGGAAATGCTGCCTTCAGAATATCGTTTTTGGTTCGAGCAGTGTGTTCCCTTGCACCTTCCTGTTAGAATCACATGTTCTCCAGTCCCAATTCATCCAATTTTGTAAAATGGGTCCGTAACGCGCGCCGTCGACAGTCGTCGTTTGGCCCACGGTGTTTAAAAAAAAAAAATGGCCCAATTACTCCTCCAGCATGAACAGCACACCACGCAGTAACTTTGAGCGGGTGTAATGGTTCTTCGTGGGTGATACACGTGTTTTTGGTGCCCCAGAAATGATTATTTTGTTTATTCACGTAACCGCAAAGATGGAAATGAGCCTCATCGCTCATGATTATTTTCGATGAAAAATCGTCCACCTCTTCGTTGACGTTCAGGGTGGCTTGAGCGTAGGTTACACGCGGTTGGCGGTCAACAGCTAACAGCTGATGCACTTTCTGCACTTTGTAAGGGAACATCTTCAAATCTTTCACCAAAATTCTGCGTAGGGACCGCGGGCTAATGCCCAATTGCGTGGTACATTGTCTGGTCGATGTTTCGGGCTCTTTTTCACCATCTTGGGTAACAGCAGCGATATTCTCAGCAAAACGTCTGCTCCGGGGCCGGCCAGCCTTGGGAATATCTCGTGTTGTCTCAGTATCTTCAAGGCGAGTGGCCAAACGCCACAGTGCTTGTTCACTTGGTGTCGGGCGACCAGGAAATCTGCGACGAAATTCACGCTGGGCCAACACAACCGGCAAATTGTTGCGCAAAAACATGGAAACAATTATTCCGCGTTCTTGCGGAGTAAACGCATTCATGGCTTGTTGATTTGTATTCTGCGTTTGTTTACTTCACAAATGTCAAAACCGAATTGACATTTGACGCCATTTGCAAAATTTATAGCGTGTTTCAATAGTGTGATTACTTTTGCGCCACCTTGTACAATAAGTTCTTGAGAACTCCTATCGAGAACATGTGATAGCTTGGCAATTTTTGATATTGAGCAGCAGACATTTTTTTCCACCAAGTGGAAAAACTGTTTAATTCATCTTCAAGGCGGTGTCAGCAATGGTCAGAGTCAGCAATGGTACGTATCTGTGCTCAGATATTCATATCATCAGCATAGACAGAAAATCATTTGAATCATTGATCATAACTCTACATAGGTTATTGTCAAGATGAATAATAAAAGACCAAGGTGACTACCTTGAGACATACCACAAGCAGCTTTATAAAACTCAGGTTTTGAAAATCTTAAAATGACATGGTAAGGTAAGTTCGCAAATTTTATTAAAAATAATAGCAGATAAGCTTAAGATAAGGTTCATAAGAGTAATCTTCCTCTACTTTTTATAACTTTCTGATGACATGGCAAATGTAATATTAAGTGAAGTTATCGACGTTTCTAAGGAATTGTGCCCACCATTGTGGCTGATTGATTTGTAAATATATTTCCGATTATTTCAGGATCGTCCGTGGATATTTCTGACAATTTTAGGGAGATAGTTATCAGATTTTCTTTTTATATTTATGAAATGGTAGAAACTCTTAAGATCAGTGCTGTGTTTAGTTTAAATATGGGTAAAATAGGTAACATATGCGAGTAGACGTTCACAAAGCACTCTATGTGGAACTGTGGCTGCAGACAATTTGGCCTGTCATTCGGCTACAGTCGTATAAAGCTCAGCTCACGCAACCGTATGAGCCTGTTGACCATTCACATCACAAGAGATACGACCAATGCTAGAGTTGCTGAAGCTGTGAATGATAGGCTGCAAAGTTTGAAGTTTTATTCAGTGATCAGGAACTTTTCTCACTCGGTGGGCACGAAAACAAAGAAACTTGTAGCATTTGGAGCTTTTAACTCGTCAAATTATTGAATAGTAGCCATTATAACCACAAAATGCCACTGTCCGGTGTGAATTATTGGCTGGATGGGACAGTATTTTTAAGAATACGATGAATCGTTACAGTCAATGCAGTGTGATTTGGACGTATCTGGCCTGCGATTGAAGATATTGAGTTGAGCAATATGTGGTTCCAATAAGACAACGACACAAGCCGCACAACGGCCGTTTATTACTTATTGCAGGAGAAGCTTAAAGGACGCGTTATTTCCCGTTTTTCGTCGAAATCATGCGATTTGACGCCATAAAACTTATTTTGTGGAGCTATGCTAAAGACCGTATTTATGTGGATAATACTTCAACTTAAGAGAACTTAACCTTTCGAAACGTGTAAAAAGTGATCAAAAAACCTCAAAGGGATATACAGTTGTAAAAGAGGTAAAAAGGAAAAAATCAAGAATTTTAAACAAAAAACAAAACAAACTGGCCATTTCAGCCATTCATTCAAATTGTGTTGTGCGTGTTATTAAATGTTTGTACACAACTGTTCGAGAACGGGACCTACTAGTTTTATGCCGACTCTAAACGGCTATGTACATGTTCTCAAAAAGCTTTAAATGTCATTATTTACTCTCTGAGGTCTGCCATTGTCTGCAGAGAGATGACGGCCAATCAGAAAAATTAATTTCAATTTAAAAAATTTTTTGTCTCCACTGGGGTTCGAACCCAGTCTCGAATTGGCATCGAGTGGTTCACGCAATGTTTAACGCACTCGGCCACGACTGCCACATACATATTGTAGTACTCATTTTAGCTTTGCTCTAATATATTTATTTGTAAAAACAATTGTTTTTAAAGCTGCTGTAGCCAATTTCTGCGAATTCCTCTCAAAAAAGAGGCGTCTTGCTGTAAGCATGATATCTCTGGACTGGATCATCTGAAATGAAAAAACAAAAAAAAAATTTCGTTAGCATATTTTCGTTTTGTTTCTAGTGTTTCATCAAAGAAATATGCAAAACATAAACTTTTGACAAAATGGCATAAAAAAAAGGATATGGGAAATAAATTTATGTCTTAAATTGTTTATAAAATGGAAAATATTTATCGGTGAGAAAAACTGTTTATTGAATTCAAGCGATGCCATCTATGTGTCGGACCAAGGCTACCGAGGCCGCTAACGGTAACGGCTTAGCTAAAAAAAGCAAGCAAGTAATAATAGTTAAATTAAAATTTAGACTTTGGCACAGTGACTTACATTTCAGTGATATATAGCTCAGTTCCAAAACATGAAAATAATTTGTGATGATGCGGTTAAGCTACCGTATCAATGCCAAGCAAAATTCCGTAAACTTTGTAAAAAAAAAACATTGTATACAGTTTGACGTTTTGGAACACGTTGTGTACAAATCAATTTTTGTTTTTTTTTTCTCTAAAATTATAATTTCTAACAATAAATTAAGTAGCAACTACCTCTAAAATAGCAAAAATACATTCTTACACTTCGATGTCGGCCATTGTTGCAAATCAAATTCCAAAGCATCACAAACCTTAGCGATGCGCAGTTTGCTTTTATTTGCGCATCGATAACTTTCATGATACAATTTGGGACATGTGATATCGTCAAAGTTTACACAGTTGCATTTAGGAATGCATGACTTTGTAGAGTTGCTTTGCAATTGACGTTATGGAACTCACCCTATCATTTAAAATTATGCGAATTCGAGGCATGAAAGTCAATTTTATTCTGATATCCGGTCACTAAAACCGTCATAGCTCAGTCCCGTTTTTATAAGTCGAAATATTTAAAAGTCCATATCCCTCAGAGGTGTTACACCAATTCAACGAATAGATAAGGATTTTATTGGGAACACACACAAAAAAAAGCAACATTTCATTTACATTTATCTTTTTTATATGAGTAAAGATAATGTCCACACTTTATATAACGAATCATATAATAACATCATAAAAAATTTTATATATTATTTAAATATATTTACACTCACAATTACCATATAATTACACATAATGAAATCGTACAACTAATGAAGTGATAAATCGATAGATTAACAATGTAGGCGCAGTTGCCTGTTTGTATTTCAGGAAATATAATTATATTTAGTCGAAGAGCAGATAAAAGATAATGGCAGATAAAAGTAGAAACGAGAAGTAGAATTGCACGTCAAAGTAGCAGAAAAGCTTTGGGTGCCTTTTTAGACCTTTGGAGATTAAAAAATAGTGTACAAAGTAGTGTATAGGTCTTTAAATTTGTTTAAGATTATATGGGTCCTTTTATTTGGAGTACAAGAAATATGAAGGGAATAAAGAAATATATTCAAAGAAATTTTTTTCGAAATGTTGTTTTTTTCGTAATATTTTGTACAAAGAAATAAAAAGCAAATGAGCTATAAAAAACAAAAATTTAAAATTTGTATAAAATGCAAAAAATAATATAGAACAAGATATAAAAAATAAATGGTCTGTTAAAAATCCTTAAAACTAATAGTGAATTCAGAAAGAAAATTAAGCAATTTCTTTTAACTATCACAAATAAATCAATTCCCAACTGGAATAATTTGTAAAAATTATGGAACAATAAACTTCACAATCATGCTCGGTATGTGGTAGACGAAGGCGAAGACCGTGAGCAAAGCTAAGGTTATAAGAATAAAACGTATGCCGAACTTTTTGAAAGCTGGCCAAAATATTTGCTTTAAGCTCTTCATCGGACTCGTCCAAGGATTAAAGGATGTGTCGGGACGTCTAAAAATAGAAGAATCTTTGTTAAATGTCAAGATTAAGCAAGAAAACCGAACAAACATCTAAACATACACGGGCACGGGCAATGCATTCGGTGGATCTCGACCCAAGCCACAGGGATTCATAGCTGCTTCAGTTTCGGGTACAATTTCAAGCTCAATATCAATTTTACCCTATTTATATAAAAGGGTATGAATTCGATGATAGTTGAAAAATCTTGAAAAATCAACTTACCGTTGTTATTATTGTGGGACCCAATTTGGTGCTTGAAATTGATTTGGGTTCAGCGACTGGACCACGCATTGGAAACCAGCCTCTTATTTTGTGCTGATGGAATAGATTCATTGGCTTGCGGGACTCGAACTGTTTGTTTCCAAAGGGCAGTGAGAATTTGTTGAGCGCATCTTCTTTGATTTTGCAGTTGTCAGGACTGTCGAAAGGTTCCGGAAAATTGGACAGATTGATTTCCAATGTGCCTATAAAGTCATCTCTGGACACAACATCATCATCCCATATTTGCAACACCAAGATTGGGGGTTGTTTGACTTCGTGCTCTTCCAAAATGCCGCCATACCGTTTGACGATCATCTGAATTGTTGGACAATAGCAATGGAGTTGAGGGCATAAAAAGGAAAGTAAGACAATAATAAGATATTCTAACTAGGATGTATTTACGAAAGAATTTTATTGGGATTCATTAATAAAAAAAAATACGACTGATGTGGTCATGTTTTTTTTTTTATCCTTGAACCAAGGATTTCAGGTGTTATACCTATTTAGCCAAGTCTGCCTTAGCTCGAAAATGGGGGGATAAATTTGTGGGAAGGAAGGGGCAACCAACTGGAACATGTGTAAGATGTTTTAAGCAAGGTGGAAAGCCGTAGAAACATGTGAATTCGAATCTGAGTTAAGTGTTATGCCTTTATCTCAACCAAATCAAGTTAAAAAGCAATCTCATCCACAAACTTCTCTATCACCAACTACAACTTCGAGTCATAAATATTGATGAGTTTTAAATTTCAGTTGATTAGAAATAAGGAAAGAAATGCAGGAAGGTTAAAGCATAGTACCATGACCTATCCAAGATTCGAACCCGGGACCTCAGGGGTTGCAGTCAAAACTGCCATCCCCTCCACTCATATTTGGTTTGTTTGAATTTAAATCCCAAATTGCGAAGCTAACTTTATGAGCATTATATTTGCGTTAAAATAAATTTGCAAAATCAACCAATATTGTAAAAATAATGTTTAGAATTCTCTTCAAATTGACAAAAGTAAAATCTAAAACGCTCCAACCTCACTTAAAATAAGAACAAAAAACTAATATTTTTCCCCAAATTCCTAATGATAAGAATAATTAAGTTGATGTAATAAATATGTTGACATTATGTTAGGTTTAAATCATTTCCAAGAACCAAAAGCAATTTAATTATAATCCACACACACAGAACCTCGACATCCATCCATCCATCTTACCATGTCCTCGATTGTGGAGTACTTTACAGGAAAAATCATGCGCCAATTAAAATTCGCTTTTCCATCTAATGAGCGGTGATGAATATCGGTGCTTTGATATTCGCCAGCGTCATGGCACCAACTAGCAGTTTAGACCAACAACAACAAACGCAATACATCGCCAGGTAAGAGTCAGGTTAAGATGTTCAATATTAATAAAATTATTTTTGATTATTTTTGATTATTTTTTAAATAATAATAATTAATAAGCAGCAAAAAGCGTTTAGTTACCACATCATTGACCATCCCCCAAACTACTTACCCCTTGACATAGACGTCACTCATGCGACTACCGAAGATATTCTTTTCGCTTAGCAACACATCCGAGCAATCATAGATGATGACACGCAGTTCGTACATTACCGGCGGTTGTGGCGTGATGTCGATAGCCGCCGGAATGGTCAAGTTTCCATCGTACAATTCCACCCACAATTGAAGTTTACCCTTTCGTTTTTGTTGTTGTTGTTGTTGTTGTTGTTGTTTTTAACCGAGTTTGTAACAATTAATTAAGTTGTTATAATTAGAATTTTTTATTAGTTGTTGGTGTGTTTAAACTTTCGATTTTAATTACTTGTTCGATGCCAGGATAATCGTTGCGATACAAAGGGCGTGTTTCAACATGTTCTGGCACCAATTTATAGCCAAATGAGTTAAGTTTCTCAAAATTACGCAGCACCGTGAGACTTAAGCGCTCCTGTAGATCTTCACCTAAAATAAAAAGATTTATTGTATTGTAGTCAATAATTTTTGCATATTTTAGCTAAAAAGGTTTCCATAAAAAACACCAGTGGTTGAACAAAACTCCGAAAATGTTAATTTGAGAGTGTGTTTTGTCTTTATTTGAAATTATTTCTTTTATATTAAATAATATGCAGTCGTTAGGGATTCATCTTTTAAGGATATACTTGATTTCTTTACTAAAGAAATAGGCAAGTTTGTGAAATATTTTTTTTCGTGTTCCAAAAGTCACTATCTGATTTTTTAGGCCTATAACTATTTATTGTATTCACTTATATACAAAATGTCAACAATTAATGAACATTTGATTTTTATATTTTCTTACATTAAACATTAAGTTTTAAAAATTATGTCTAATAAACGGACGATATTAGACGCTGACAAATTTGGGATATTTTTATTGCATTCTCCATAACAGAACGCAGCAAATCCTGCGATTTCGGTTCTGACGTTTTGTTTTTACTTGTCTAAAAGTGCTGGCTTGTTCATATGTACTTTAGACTTCATATGGTCCCACAGAAAAAAGTTTGGTGGTATTAAATCCGGTGAATGCATCCAATGCTTCTCGAGCAGAATGGACCGTATCACCGTCCAGTTAAAACCATTCTGCAGTCCTAATCGTTTTTTTTTTTTTTTTGGTTACCAAAATTTGTTCAATCATTTTTCGTTAGCGTGCGCCGTTGAAAATGTAACTGGCATTACCTCTGTCATCTTCAATAAAATATAGTCCAACTATGAATTCGGCCATTACTCCGCACCATCCAGTGACCTTACGTGGATATAAAAGTTTCCCCTATAAATTCCCCAGAACCTACATTTTTGGTTTATTCACTGTTTCATTCAGCTCGAAATAAGTGTCCTCTAACATTCGTGCTGATTGTGGAATCCGGCGGATCAGTTGCGGCGGGAGTTGATTCGATCCGCATTCCCCTTACTTTCCCATTGTTGCATTAGTGCGAATGAACTTGCAATACCGATCCGCACTCGTTATTCCTAAAACTATTTACTCGTAACTTACAACAGCTGTTCAGCTGCCAAAACAAAATAAAATAGGGAGTGAAGTGCAAATAAAAAATATAAAAAGTCGTTTTAATAAACAAAAAGACAATTAAAAGTAAACTTAAAAGAAATCTATTGCTTAAACAACATGAGTGCAACATTGTCCCTTCATAATGGAGCTGTCAGGACACATCGCAGTAGCTCTTGTTGGTGATGATGTTTTTTAAGTGTTACGTGGGTCCTAAATCATCTGGCTCTAAACCAAGACGTTACAGCTGTAGCTCTGCGGCTTCTGGTACAGATGCCGATGGTATTTCTGACTTTTTTGGAGCGGCATTAATTTTCTTACCACGGCTTAGTACGCTGCAAAAAATGTTTGCATTTGCTCTGATAAATTTAAAAATAAATTGAAATATAAAAAAATTAAAATTTGTCCTGAACACAGAAAACAATTTTTAAAAATTTAAAAAAATTTTCAAATTAGCAAAAAGAAAAATATCGAAGTGTAGTAATAATTTTTACGTTGAATTCGAGTTTAACGACTTCAAATTACACTGAAATCATGTATCGCATTCTTTGTTTTGAATATTTTTCTTTAAATCCGCACTGATCTGCATCAAATTTATTTCGGATGAAAAGTGAACAAATTTGTATGAAGTGCGGATCGTTTGCGTTTTCAACAATCGCTCCAAATCCGCAAACTTAACTATCGATCCGCATGGTCTTACATGGTCGCATGGAGATCGAATCATTTTCCGGCCGCAACTGATCCGCCGAATTCCACAATCAGCACGATTAACTGTTTTGAAGCATAATCTGGATTTTTATTATGCAAAGTTAGTATCGCTCGGGAGTATTCCAGACGTGAAGTGTAATTATTAATTTTAAAATTTATCGAGCTTATCTTCAATTATCTGAAAGTTAAATACAGCCAAATGATTTATCTAGAAATTATCAGAAAAGAAATCATATAGTGAACTCAGATAGTGATTTGGTTATACACCCTGTATAACCAAAGATTTGCAATAATAGAAACTTGTCTAAGTTTTTATTATGACGATCCGCCGATTATGAGAGGACATCGAAAAACATTCGTGTTTTTCGGTAGTATTCTCTGGATCTTGAGATCTTGAAAAATTTCCGAAGTGCATTTAGCTGCTTTACTAATTGACTTCCTAATAAGCAAAAACAATTTTAAATGAGTAAAAAGCCGTCTAATTTTACTTACCACTTGTAAGCACCCTAGTCTGCTGCCAATATTTGTGATACTTGTGCACATGCGAGGGTATGCGATGTGTATGTATATGTAGTGATAGATGGCTTAAAAACAATATTTTTAACGGTACTTTCAACCCGACAAAGCTTAAATTTGAGTACAATGCGTTGGAGTATAGGGTGTTTAGTGAAAAATAGGCGGCAAGAATTCAAATATGCCAAATTTAGAAAATGTAGAAAAATATTTTGTTTCTCTGCCTTAGCCAAAAGTATCACATAAGATCAAAAAATTACCTTATTTACCTATTTTTCTAGGTTTTCTAATTAATGCTACTAAATACTAAGAATTTCGTTTAGAGAAACCTTTTAAATTCAATAGAAAAAAAATTGTGCTTGAATGTGTCATTGACGCACCCGTAGTAATTTTGATGTGAGAACTTATCTTCTTCCTTGTCTTATTCTTATCCGTAATCTTTCCCTTGTCTCTAAACATGTCCTCATCCCTATCTCTATTGTTGTAATCCTTGTCTTACCCTATATTCTTTCTTGTTTTAAATCATGTACAAATTCTTGTCTTAATCCTTGTCCGAATATCTTTGGATCCTGCGTCCCGTTGGGGAAAATTTTTTTTTAGTTCTGTCACAAAGTCAAAGAATTAACCTTAATGGTCGTTAACGATATTGGTACCCATGCTTAGCAGGTAACAATTCCATGCATGGACCATACTAAGTAGTTATAAGATAACATACAGTTACACAGAAAAGTATACGTACCCCTCACGAATACCGCGTTCAAATGAAAATAGGCTTTATTTTAAAAAAGTAAATATTAAAAAAAAAAAACACATAAGTTCAGAAATATTTGATTCCTGGTTCAAATGCAAAATAAAATACTTTAATATTATATAAAACACAAAAATTCAATTTCACAGAACTGTAAAGTATACGTACTCTAAAAGAAAATGTACTTAAATTTAGTTTAAATAAATATTAACAGTATCTGGATTGTTTATTATATATTAAGTCGGACCTCCCATGGCCTCCATTGCTGCCGTTAATCGATTTTTCATTGAAAATACGATTTTTTTTATTGTTTCAGCAGTATTTGGTTCCACTCACGCTCCTAGGCATCTTTCAGTTCCTGTTTGTTACGAAATGTTTTTTTTTTCGTATGCGGCGTTCTAATTCATCCCACAAACGCTCTATTGGGTTGTGATGGGGGGAATGGGGTGGCCAATGGAGTTATTTTGGCACGTGGTAAAGGAACCATTCCTTGACTATATGGGATGTGAGCTTTGGGTCATTGTCCTTTTGGAAATACTAGGTGCTACATAGATCCAACTTGCTTCCGGATTCTTGCAAACTACTTTTCAAAATGTTCAAATAAACAAACCGGTCCACATTTTTTTCCACAAACTATAGTTTTCCAGCTCCATTCGCCGACATATAGCCCCATACCATGACCAAACCTCCGCCATGCTTTACAGTTGGAATGAGATTTTTCGGTTGCAGTTCTTCATTATCTTTTCGCCCTTATTTTTTGTTTGCCATCTTAACCGAATAAATTGAACTTACTCTCATCGCTGAAAAACACAATCGTCCAGAAATCTGCTGATTTGTCGGCATACTATAATGCAAAGCCGAGTCGCTTCTTTTTGTTAATTTGGCTGATGAATGGTTTTTTCTGGGCACTCGGCTATCAAATCCGTTTTCTCTCAAAATACTTCGAACTGTTTCGGAATGCACATTAATATTGTGGTCGGTTTCCAAGGTATTTCGAATTTCTACAGCTGTTATTTTCGGATTTTTATCCACAACAATTTTAATATACCACTGAACTCTTGGAGAAATTTTAGGTGGACTACCACTTTTAGCTTTGCTAGCTAACGATTTTGACACGTAATATTTTTTTATTATTGTTTACACTGTTGACAGCACTGTGTACGACCAATTTTTTTTTTTTGCAATAGATTTCAAAGAATTTCCCTCTTTTTTAATCTTATTATTTGATCTCTTTAAAGACAAACTTCCTTCGTTTTTGGGATCATTTTCACTAAAATATATTTATATCCCCACGTTTAAAAATGTAAAAGTGGTATATTAATTTTGTCACTCCGTTTGTAACGCCCATAAGGAGGCATGGTAGGTATAGAAAAATATATATATTCTTGATCAGCATCACCACCCGAGCCATGTCCGTCTGTCTGTGATCATGATTGCAGTCGTAAATTTCAAGCTATCATCACGAAATTCAATATTTAAGCTTTTATCTAAAAAATAAAGGTCAAGTTCGAAAATGAGCCAAATCGGATGAAAACCACGCCTACCTCCCATACAAAGTGACTTGATCAAAACGGTAAAATCTCTTCGGATTCCACAAAAACAAATATATGGACTTGAAATTCATATGAGTTTTGATGTTATATATACACTATGAGTATGAAATTCAAACAAATCGGATGAAAACCACGCCTACCTCCCATACAAAGTGACCTTATGAAAAATGTAAAAATCTCTATAAATACCACAAAAATTAATATATTGACTTGAAATTTTGCATATGAGTTTTGATGTTCAATATACATTCTGTGTAATTTAACGAAATCGAGTGAAAACCACGCCTACCTCCCATACAAAGAGACTTTATCAAAAAACAAAAGTGAATATTTTCTGTTAAAACTTTAACGAAAATGTTTTTAAAAATAAACATTTTATTGATTGCTTAAGGCTTTGAATATACCTCGGTTCGGTCGTGGGGGTATTTTAACTTCGGCCCAGTCGAAGATCATTCCTTAATAGTTTATTTTACTGATGATCACAAAAATCCAGCGAAATATGAAAAAATTTCGCTATTTCGTTTACATCGTACGTATACCTTTATTTGTGATGCAAATATGCCTCTTATATGTTTGTACAAAACAAACGCGAAATTAACAGGACAATTTCTTGTTTGTTTGAACGGATGTGTCATTGCTCTTGTAAATCCGTGGTTTGCTTATATTAGAAATGTATAGTTTGTTTAAAATTCCATATTTAGGGGGGGGGGGGGGGTGTTACTTATGGGTTTCTGTCTGACTGTAGATTAAATTTTATCTATTTTAATAAGATAAGAAGACGAAGCAATGCCATGAAATACTCTACTTTCACTCTACTTTCTTTTATCTATCGACTTCTAAAAAGTAATGTGCCTCCATACAACTTATGAGGAATCATCAAAGATGGACTATTAATACTTGATATGAAACCTTTTCTTGTTTTGGTAACAAGTTCATGATAAATAATGCCTCTAGCTACCAATATTTGTTCTCGACCTACCACAAGAGCCTATATGAATAGTCACAGTAATTTATGATTCGCATTTGATTTGAGTATGTCGTTCGAACTTACTTTTCTCAATTTGGGCTTCATCCTTAAAAACTTCACCATCAATCTCTATCTTGTCATCAACAAATATAGGCATTTTTACGTCATGCTGCTTGCACTGATCCAACAAAATTTCATACGGAGAAGCTATATCACGCCATTTATTATAGCCAGTTCTGAATGTGTAAAAAATATGTTTAAAATATTCAATTAGATATTTCAACGAAAGAGTTTTGACGAATTTTGGTGAACTTTTAGGTAACTTACGTTGTGTACTCATTTGGTAAGCCAACAGTAGCGCGGTGCTTGCTTCGCCAGCGATCCTCCAAATCTATGAAAGTACTGCCAATTATCTCATCACGAAAGTTGTTACGATCATAAACAGATACCTCCAGTATGTGTTCCCTTCAAGCGTTAGTTTACAGTAGAAAGGAGAAAAAATGAAATAAAATCATTTTGTAATCAAGCTAGTTAACACTACTTAGGCATAACACCCTCCATCTGAAAGACCTTGCCATATATAGGATTTGATTCATTGGCTTTATAGTGTTCACGGTTAGAGGCCACCTTTGAGCCGAATTGCAGTTTAATATAGGAATCAGATTGGCTGCGCTTATCTTGGGGTCGAAATTGTATACCCTGCACCACATACACACGCACCACAATCGGGCACATCTCGGCCAGATTCTGCAACTTCGCCATATACTTGGGATTAAGTGCAGTTGTCAATAATCTTCTCTCAGCGTCGTCTTCTTGCTTGCCCTTCTCCCCAGCTTTGCACTGGCAAGGCTTTACTTTAATGTTTAACTTAAGTGTACCGTAAGCTTCCTCTTTGGGTAAGGAATTTTTCTTGAACTTGACGCCATGCACCAGCTGTACAGGTTCCGCCCAATCGTGCATATAACTGAATTCAGCGTACTTCTCAAGTTCCCGCTGATAGATGGTAAGCCGGTGCTTTCTTGAAGAATCTACGGAGTTCTATGAATGAGAAAGTTGGAATTGTATAGTAAGCATTCCTTTTATCAACTCTTCACACTTGATGCCTACAGAGTACATTGAATTGTAAAACTTGGTCCACCAGTTGAAATCGGTGTCATCCATTTTGTCTGACTTTTCAAGACTCAAATGCGAATCATTTGTTACAGTTTGACTGCGCCATCGAAATAGGCCAATTACCGCTCCAAAAGGTCTTAGCATTTTCTCTTTCCTAGTTTTTTCTTCCAACAGCGGAGACTCTTCATCTTCGTCCTCAAAGTGTACTGTTGTCGAACCAACACTTGACTCAAAATCACTCTCTGGCGGAGCAAACAAGCACTTTACGGGCTTCTCAGGTTTCAGATATCGTCTAGAATTTGGTATAAGAACAGCGCCAACCGTGGACTCGGTGCTGCGTGAAGACACCAAAACATCAGTGACAATAATTGCTGGCCAGTATTCGAGTTGTTGCGGAAGGCTCTGCGAAGAATAAAAGAAATATTTCTGTCGTTGGATTTTGTTCTACTTACAACAATGCCCGAGGCATAGAGCACCAAAAAGTTTACGCTATTCTTAACGCGTGAACTTGAAAGACCACTGCTTAGCAAAAGATCGCCCATCATTACTTTGACGTAATGTCTGCCGCCCTTGTTGTAGTTGCGGAAGCCCGCAAAGACCACCTCCAAGCTGAAAGTTCATAATGTGCTCATAATTGTTTGCTAATGTTAATTTTAATCTGAATGCCAATGTTAATGTTAATGTCAATGCCAATTTTAGTGTCCATGTCAATATCAATTGTCCATGTCCATAGCCCTGGCATGTAATGAAAATGTCGATGTCTTTTTCAATATCAACGTCGATATCTATGTCCCTGTCAATGTCAATGTCTATACCAATTTTAGTGTCCATGTTTATATCAATGTCGTTGTGATGTCAAGTCGATATTAATGTTATTGTCGAGATCATTTCCAGCGTTGATGTCAATATCAATGTCCATGTCCATAGCCATGTGCACGTCATTGTAAATATCAATGTCAACGTCAATTTGTCAATATTGTCAATGTCAATTTCAATGTCAATGTCAGTGTCAATGTCAGTGTCAGTGTCAATGTCAATATCAATGTCAATGTCAATTTCAATGTCAATGTCAATGTCAGTGTCAGTGTCAGTGTCAGTGCAGTGTCAATGTCAATGTCAATGTCAATGCGAAAAACTGTGCGTACCCTTGGTACACAAAGGATTTAAAAACTCTTCGCAACAACAGGAATAGGGCTTGGAAGAAATATGTCTGTAGTTTAGACTCAAATGACCTGGAAACCTACAAACGTTTGTTTCTGGAATTTGAAAATACCTCAGCTGCATTATATAATGAATATTTAGACAATATAAAGCTGAGAATACTGTCTGATCCAAAAAAGTTTTGGGGATTCATAAATACAAAGAAGAAATCCGATGGATTCCCTTCATCATTCAAAACTGTTGATGGAATTACTGACGATCCCGTCATTATTTGTAGTTTATTTGCAAATCTTTTTAAAGAGTCATTTTGTTCGGATTCTTTTGATCCTGATGAGGGATATTTTGAATATATGAATTCTACTCCCAGAGTTTCTTTGGACTCTTTATCCTTTACCTCAGAGGATATTTTAAAATATAAATATTAGTTCTATCGATGAAGATTTTAGCGCTGGACCTGATGGAATTCCTGCCGCAGTGTTAACTCAATGCGGTTCAATTTTGTGTCAACCACTCTCTTTGTTATTTAATAAATCTATAAACGAAAGTTATTTTCCACTGTTTTGGAAAAAATCATTTATTAGTCCTATTTTTAAAAAAGGTTGCAGGAATGATGTTATTAATTACAGGCCCATTGCTAAACTGTCATCGATTCCAAAACTTTTTGAGCGAAGCGTGTATGATCGGGTAAAAGTTCACTGTCGTGAAGTCATAACAACTCGTCAGCATGGTTTTGTTAATGGCAGATCTACGGTATCTAATCTGCTCGATTTTACAACGTTTTGCTTAAACACCATTGAATCTGGTTGCCAGGTCGACTGCATCTACACTGATTTTAGCAAGGCTTTTGATAAGTTACCACACAATTTAATTCTATTTAAACTTAAGTCCATTGGATTTCCACAATATTTTGTAAACTGGATTAAATCGTATTTGACAGACCGTTCTTATCAAATACGATTCCGAGGGGTTTTGTCTACTGAGTTTATTGCGTTATCAGGTGTTCCTCAAGGAAGTCACCTAGGTCCACTTCTGTTTATTTTAGCCATTAATAATGTGACCCATATCATTAAAAACTCTCATCTGCTTATTTATGCGGATGACATGAAAATATACAGAAAAATAAATTCCCAAGACAATTCAGCCCTACTCCAGTCCGATCTGAAATCTTTTGAAGTTTGGTGTTCTAAAAATAATATGTTTCTTAATCCAGATAAATGCCAAACTATGACCTTTTCGCGAAAAAGGAATAATTTAGTTTTTGATTATAAGATAAAAGATACTGCTTTATGTCGTGTGGATGTCGTTAAAGATCTGGGAATATGTATGGATTCTAAGCTTACCTTTAACATTCATATTGATAACATTTGTAAAAAAGCATCTTCTATGCTTGGATTTATTAAACGCTGGGCCAAGGAATTCAATACATGATTACGACTACAACGTTGTATTATGCAATAGTGCGTCCTCACTTGGAGTACGCAAGTCAAGTTTGGTCTCCAAGTTACAATGTGAATGTTGATCGAATAGAGAGAATCCAAAAATGCTTTGTTAGGTTTGCCCTAAGGGGCTTGAATGGATTTGACATTTTAAACCTTCCTCCATATGAGGATCGCTTAAAACTTTTAAAAATGCAATCATTGAGTGAGCGAAGGAAGTCTGCTGATATCGTCTATTTGCACCAACTCATAACCGGTGTATTCGATTCTCCAGAACTTCTTTCTCTTATTAATTTTAACTCTAATCGTAGAAGTAGTAGAAATTCTAACAATTTAATTTACTTGCCATTTAGTAGAACAAATTATATGTTAACTGCTCCTTTAAACCGTATGAGTAAATTAGTTAACAATTGTAGCTTTTTTGATGTTAACTTGTCTAAAGGTCAACTCAAGAGTAGATTAAAAACTATTGTGTAATTGCATGGCTAGTCGTGTCGTCTTGTGTTGTCCTTGAGCCCAACCATATTTTGGTGGGTAAATTTTTCTCACATTAACTTATTACGAGCCACTAGTATCAATTTCATTGAATTTCAAAGATTTTTGGATTGTGACTTTTAATACGTTAATGATGAGAATGTGCGAAAAAGCTGTAGTAGCTAAACTCGATTGTTATTGCATGTAAAAAAATGTTAATGTCAATGTTAATATCAATATCAATGTCAATGTCAATTTCAATTTCAGTTTCAATGTCAATGTCAATGTAAATGTCGATGTTAATGTCAATGTCAATGTCAATGTCAATGTCAATGTCAATGTCAATGTCAATGTCAATGTCCATGTCCATGTCAATTTCAATGTCAATCTCAATGTTAATGTCAATGTCAATGTTAATGTCAATATCAATGTCAATGCCAATGCCAATTTCAATGTCATTGTCAATGTCATTGTCAATGTCATTGTTTATGTCAATATCAATTTCAATGTCAATGTCAATGTCAATGTCAATGTCAATGTCAATGCCAATGTCCATGTCCGTGTCCATTTCTATGCCCATGATAACGTCAATGCCAATGTCCACGGTCATATGCAGGTCAATATGAATATCAATGTCAATGTCAATGTTAATGTCAATGTCAATGTCTATATCTATGTCTACGTCTTTGTCTATGTCCATATTAATGTTAATGTAAATGTAAATGTCCATGTTCATGTCAATGCCAATGTCAATGTCAGTGTTGATGTTCTGGTCTGTTTCTTGGTTTCATATAATTCAAATCAGTTATCTTATACTTACACATAATTGCGCATTATCGGTCGAATACCATTTGGTATACCGTGTGTTATAGCCGTTTCAGCGCGTACAGACTCAGTATGTCCTTGTAGTTCGACCAGTTCAGCTGACATTAAAACCTCGGCTCGAACAGCACCATTCATGGCCATGGGAACCCATTTCAGCGGTGGTGGTGATAAATTTTTTGTTTCTTGAAATTTTTGCACCACAAACCTCGTTTTTGGGGCTTTGCCAAAGTCATAAGGCCCACTAAACACACCTCTGTTTGCAGCATTCAGTTTTGACTCGATTGAACTGACACTCTGAACTGAAAGTTGCAGTGAACCGCAACCCAAATAGTCGTTCGATGTCTGCTTGTCGGTATCGTATAGTTCAACAGCTACCAGAGGTGGATTTGACTGATACCATTGAGCACTGCCCGGTAAAGCAATGAACTCGAAATATATAACGAGATTCCAAATGGGTGAGAGAGTGGCTAGTATCACTGGAGTTTCAGCTGATTGACTGCCAAAGACTACACGAACATAGGCATCACAAAGACCACTACTGTCGCTGCCCGGACGCACTTTGGCTTGATGAATGTAGAAGCAACATTTATAAACGCTGAGTGCTGGAGTGGGACTCCAGTAGAATGGTTCGGGTTGTCTCCAATTTGGCTCTTGACGGCTTAGTATGTCATTGCGTTCTTCTTGGACGACAACACCTAGGCAACCTTGAACAATGCCCAGGGTGCAGCCGCAATTCATGCAAGAATGAGTACATTGTATGTCCTGGACAGTTGAGTGAAAATAATTAAAAGTGCTCCATAGCAGAAAATCGTGTAAAACTCACTTTAAAGACAAAGTTTCGTACACGCCAGAAAAATAATTCGCCATTGTTCTCACCAACTTTGAGTGGATGCAGGAAATATTTGGCATTGAGTTTGCAAACTGCTAGATCTTTGGTAGTATTCACACTCAGAACCAATAATAAATCCGGCCATTCATCTTGTACTCGTGTCGAAATCATCATATTTGTCAAGTCTTGAGTACATTTGTTAAGGTCCTGAAGTACCTCTTCGATAGTAGTTTCAATATAATTAATGCTACTGGATTTAAACCTTTGGCGCATTGCGCTCAAATCATCTAGTAGTTTATTCTGAAAAATATAGGAGTTGGAAGTGGTGGAGTTGTTGCTTTGTAATGGAATACTTACAAAGTATTCCTGCAAATAGGCCAAACGGTTCTTGTCCCAGCTTGTTAGTTCCTTGTGACCTGAGTATTGTAGTCTTTTGTAACTTAAACCTTCCCTGATCTTAGCCATGACATTAAGAATTATGGCACGGACACATTTGGCATGCGCTTGAAATTCACCGTTGTTCTTTACTTGAAACATTTTGTAAGCTTCGATTTCACTTTTCTGAAAAAAAGAGAGTCACCGGAGTTTAGTTTCTTTGGTTGCTTAATTTTAAAGGAACTCCTTAATAAGTTTCTTTGGTTGCTTTATTTGAAAGAAATTTTCATAAGTATATTTCTCTTAATACGTAAATGGTAAGTTGCTTTTGAGCTACTCGTATTTAAGGTGTGAGCCTAGCATTTTTTGGCAGGAAGTATTACATCCTAATAAGTATTTGAGTTAATTATTTCCAACAGTTCCAGGTTTTTAAATCAAGTATTTTATTCTTGTTTCAATATAGCATTTATTTTACTCAATTTCAGAAATAAATGCTCAGTATAAAATGTTTTTTCTTAATTTTAGTTTTTATTGCTTGATTTGAGCAAATGAGGTTTAATTTTAAATTTTCTTAGATCAAGCAAAATATTTGCTTAATATAATAATATTACTTCTCTCCGTGTAATAACATCGAAAAATCAGTACTGACCAAAGTCAATTTAAGCGATTATTGTTTGTGGTGCATTATCTATTTGTTTAATTTTTATATTTTTATTTTATTTGTTTAATATTTAAGTTTGTTAAAAACCGATCTTTTTGGACTATATTGCTTTGTTTTCAAGTTATGGCGTTCTTCCTAATTTATTAAGGTTATCAAAAAGTTGGAGGACGATATTGTCATAGTGAACAGAGGGAGGGTTAGTATATACTCACCATGTAATCTACAATTTCACGCAAAAAAAGATCACTTTCATACTTGTAGCGATTATCCGGCAGATCAATCTTAAGATACACCGATTTATACGGTGCTATTTGCTGAAAGTATTTTAGACCATTAGTAGTTTTCATCTTGGCCAAATAGCTTTTGAGGTAGCATTCTACATTATTGGAAACATTTTCTGAAAGAGACGAATACAGCATATGAGGCCATCAAATCCTAGCTGCAACCTACCTGCCATCTTTAGCGAGATTTTCATGTTGCTTACATTGCCGTGCACAAAATCACCCTGCAGAGCAACGAATTCTACCAAAAAACTTTCTGTCTTCCACCAACGTTTCTCATCGACTGGCGCCACAGGTGAAGAGATAAGCTGGCGAGGTAATTCCAAGTTATGGCGCTCCGATTTGATCTCAACTAATATGCGGCCAATATACTGTAAAGGATGTATAGAATCGTAGAGATGTAAATATGTTGGACCTAAAGCCGGCTTGTCTTCAAGAGTTGAATAAGCATTAGTCTGCTGCTGATAGTGTGTGTGTACATTTGAAGTACCTTTAAAAGCCATCTCTTCGAAACGTAGCTCTATCTCCGAAACGCACTTCCAAGTAAGATGCTCATGTATCAGAAGCTGCAAAATAAAGGTTTGGGCCAACGAGGGAAAGCTCCAGGCAAATGATAGCTCCGTATTCCATATGGGATGAGTAGTGTTCTTGGCGACACTCGATTTACCCTTGAATGGATGGAATCTATACTGTTACAACGAAATAAAAGAAGTTAGTTTAAGCTGACAGAATATGGCAGACATGAGGTTGTACTTGAACTAAGTAGTCGCCCTTCTTGAGAAGCACCGCATTGTAGATGGAGATCATGTAACGAATATTGCAATCGACAGAAGCATCGATATCCTGCAGAAGATTTCTGCAAATAAAATAAAGTTCAATAGAAGTGTGTCAAATAATATTAGCGCAACTTTTTTCTCACTTATCTATGTCATCATAGTCCGCTATAATGCGCTGCGAAGCGGCATCTGTGCTTACGTCTCCTCCGGAGCCAGCAGCATTGTCGCTGCTAGCAAAACTGTCCGCCAAACGTCCGCCTTCACCACCAGCACCATTGCCAGCGACGCTGCCCGCGGTCTTGCGCACCGAGCTTGCCCGTGCATATAACGCTTTTATGTTTGTCGCCTGCGACACAATCGCCAAATCAATTTGCAGATAACCCCTGTTGGGATCCGTTTTTTTAATGCTGCCTATAGGTCCTTCAAGACGTCCCCATTTTTTGAAGAAACAATGATTCGGTTGACTCCAGACACTTTGCAGATCGATGAGTAGTTCACCGAGCACGGTATCCTTCTTGCAAGCTATGCGTTTTCTCACTTCATATAGCATGGTGTTACGTAACAGCTCACTCAGCGTGCATTTAATCTCGAAGACAAAATACTGCCATGAAAAAACAAAAAGAAAAATGAATGCAGGTCAAAGTTCACTATAAGTTGGCTGCGGTTACCTCATTGTAGAAAGGATTCTCTGAACTCGAGTATGGCTTGGAGTTCTTGTGCGTCTTGCCCAGCGATAGACGCACGTATGTGTCACCGGTGAACAGACCCAGCTGGCGCGCCTTGTGCACCGTGCTGCAGATGAGAAAATCCTGGATAACATTTGAGAAGCAATCAGCTTGACCGTTCAGCATCATGTTTCAATTTTCCGCTTTTGTTTTCTAATTCCAAGTCGAAGTGTTTAAAAATTGTTTTAAAGATAAAAATTTAATGAACAGTCAGAAGAGCTTTTTCGAACAGCTCAAAAAATTTGAAACACATTTCAAAAAAGTAACGAGTTTGAGAAATTGTAGTAGAACATCTTAAAAGTAGTAAATTTATTACGACTTATAAAGGCCTTAGCACCACCATGACTATTTAAGCTACAGCTTTTCTTCTTTGCAAAGCTCTGGCAAAGCTGTTGGCAAGCTTTAAAAATTAAGTGCATACTTAAATACTGTGGAATTGAAACGGAAATGCAGAGTGAAACTTTGGGTTAGTATCTTTGGTAACTATCAAACAAAACTAACAAGCTTTTTTGCTGTTAAACAGCTTAATTTTTCTCTCCTCTCTCTATCTCTCTTCTCTGTTCCTTCCTATACGAAACTTAAACATAAAAAGCTGGTTGGATAAATTAAAGATGTTAAATATATTTATGCAAAGCTCAGCATGGAATTGGTTTGTTTAAAGTTTCAATTCCAAATAGTTTCGGCAACAAAACTTGATGGCGATACTAATCATATGAATAGTTTTACAGAGCTGCCAAGTTACACTGAGTTGCTGTACGAACATGGTTTAATAACAAATGTAAGTTTTGAAACCTACCCTTGTGATTTCTATAAAAAAATATGCTTTTTTTTAAATCCCAGTTACTTTTAGACAAAAATCTAGCCCTTTCTAAGAAAAATATCCACTTTGACAAATAATCTGCTATAAAACGATTGGAAATTTTTCCCCTTTTTTTCACTCCTCTTCCTCGAAAGCAATGGACCATAGCATCAGTTTATGTTTTAATTTATCTTCATTCATTTGAATCCATAGTATTATCATTGCTAGACAATCCGAAAGTGAAAGTGCCTGAGATAGTTAAGGCTACAAAGATATTAACTGGCTAGGTTAATTCCATTTAATTTCAAAAAAATAAATGTTCCACAATGAGTTTTAGATACGTAGTAAATTTTTTCATATTTCATTAAGTAACAGATAAGCAATATAACTTAAACTCAATTAAGTAATAATAAATTCGAAAATTAAAAATTTCTTCAAAATTTATAACCAAAAAGTAAGAATTTTCTAGGCCGAAATCAGTATTGCAACTATTATTTTGGTAAAAATCAAAATTTTTCTAAAATCTTCGATTAGATGAACGAGCTCCGAAAAATCGTGGCCACCGCATGTTTCAGGTGATTCACAAAAATACTTTGCAAAACTTTTATACTTATAATAAAAAAAAACTACCCCAAATAAACAGTTATTTGAAGGTAGAACTTTTAATACAGAGTATTTTTCGCTTAAAAGCGTTTGTGGGTTCTTTAATATTTTCAACACACCACTTAGTCAAAAATAACGTTTTCAGATTGTAAACTAATGCTGTGATGTTTTCGCATGTTTGGTTTATAGTTTTATGGTAGAAAATAGAAGGGAGTTCAGCCCTAGACGATTTAAAAATCCCGGGATTATCGGATTATTGAGGCTATCAGGATATTATTGAAAATTTTAATCCTTTTAAATTTATAAAATATTAAGCATTAGAAAAAAATTAATAAGTTTCATAAGTAAATATTTCAACTCAAAAATCTGAATTCCAGTGAAAATAAATTTGTTTAAATTTTTTACGCAAAGGTTAAAAGCATCGTAAAGACTGCTGAAAATATGCTTTACGACACAAAAGAGCATATGTTAACATTAAGATGAGAAAAAGAGGTAATATATAATTTTCTATGAACACAAAATTGACTAACTATTTGGCTATCAGGAATATGTTATTATTATATAAATTATTTAATTTTTAAAGTTTTAGTTTGCCTGTTTTCTGATATTTTGGTAATAAAAATATATTCCCTGGTGTTTGGCTTCTAATGTTGAGAGAAAGAAGCATATCAAGCCTTTTCACTATATTTTCTCTTACAATTTCAGGTCAATTCAGTAAAATGTTAAGTAATCACTGTCCCCAAAATATTTTAAACAACATTTGGAAATGAATAAATTTTATTACTAAATTTTCACAGAAATTTTTTATATGCGTTTGATTAGTGAACATATGCATTTTTATCCTAGAGTCACGGAAGGCAAATCCAAGGATTCAGAAACTCTAAAATTGTCCAGGGTTCCGGGATTGACTTCCCTAGTAAAAAGAGACCCGACATAAAAGCATATAGAGAAATCTGTAAACAATACAGAGATTCAAAGGATTTTAATTTTTTCAAAAACATTCATAAAGAGTGTCTTATAAGTGCTATTAACCCTGGGATGACCAGGGATTTTTTTTGTGCTAACTATATCATTTAGGTCTGTGCAGACCTATATGTATACCTGTGGGTGTTCATTGCTGTGGTAGAAGACAAGGTTGCCCCAAGAAGTAAAAGGCGATTTGTAGACAATAAAAGCTTGCTTTTACATTTTTTGGGTAATATTTTACCCTATTTTATTAAATTCTGTAGCTCGTTTCTGTAACTCTTACCGATCGCAGTTACCGACTGAAATTACCGATTTGACGTCATTCTCACCTTCGCTGTTTCTGTAAAAAAAATTGTCGATCCCTATTCCATTCACTAGTTCCAAATCGGTAATATGACATTTGTTCCAATTCTACTTCAATAGGAATCGCTTAAAAAAGTGTTTCTGTACGAAAAGTGACAAAACTTGAAATCGATACTTTTCTCACTGACTTTAAGCTAAGTGAGAACTCTACCGATTGCTATAATGTTGTTGAAACTATGAGAAAGCAAGTAATCAAATTTAACTTTTTGAACCGAATACAATTTTATTGCTGTAATTTTATACAAATAAATATTTTATTAAAAAAAAATTTTTTAATTGTTTGAAAATAAGTAGCAAAACATAAACATTTAAGGTGACAGCGTGTTGTAATTTACGAAAATTTATTAACCGGTTTCAATGAAATCGGTATGTTAATGTAAAATAAACCGAGTGCAAATGTTTGTTTACTTTCATTATACATCACCAACTTTTAGTTTATTTAATTTCTTGCTTTTTGTTTGGTCATCTGTTTCAATTTCTTGACGTTTCTTTCCGATTTGTGTTTCTTTCCATCACAGACCGAATTTTTACCGATCTCAACGTACAGAAACAGCAGTTATCACGAAATTGGTAACTTTCAATCGAGTCGATGTGACGTCACACAAATCGGTAACTTACCGATTTGGTTACAGAAACGAGCTACTGGTCAAAAATACATGTCAGCAACGGCATTCTAGGCATATCAAGCGTGAGAATGCTGTTGGCACACAACAAGCACGATGGTCGAGTTGAAGAAGAAACTGCAGGGGCTGGTTAACAGCTACCTGCGAATACACGTTGAACAATTTTTTTAGAATTTGAACTTAATGAATGAATAAATAAAAAGAAAACTTCTTACAATGGGATTCGTTGCTCTCTGCTCCATGTGAGGAATTACCAGTTGTTCTGTCAATTCCATTAGAAACACACGTCTTCTATCGTTCCTCTTGAGATGCCCAAATTTGTCATGAATGATAAATGAAACCAAGCCCGCCACGTCCAACATGTTAAAGAAAAGAGCCAATGACCATCGTTTTGTGCCCGGTTTGCAAGTATAACCGTCAACCATCTGATACATGGTGTCCACTCGATAAGTCGACAACGCATCCGTAATGTTCTGTAGAGATAAGAACTACTGATTTTTTTTGGCACGTATGAGCATGTTGTTATTGTGGAATCCGATTGTGCTGAAAAGATTCCGATTTGGATCCAAGATCTCCTTGGGAATGCAGGCTTAGTTTTTACGCGTGGTGCCTACATATGCCAACCGTTTCGTTATTAAAACCTTCGCCAAAACAAATGATGAACAGAAATTATCGGCATAGACTGTTCATCCTGAACCTACGTATTTCTGGACCAATTGCAGAAAAATATTTTCACCTTGATTCACCGCACGCGCTTCATTCGGCTGTTTTCCCACATATATAAATCCTTTCAGAGGATAATTGGACTTGGCATCACACATCCACCAGATTTTTATGCCGTATTTGGCTGGTTTCGATGGAATATACTGGGTGAAGCGCTTTTGTCCTCAGTGGGGAAACAATTACTCATCGATTGTTTTCTGTGCACCCGAAATATATTGTCGCTCCAAGTTTCTCATCAGCATATTCCATATGTCGTCGATGGCGGCTGATTTGCTTTCGATAAGCCGAGCGGGTCGTATGTTGCCGTTATCGAAACGAATATATTTTAGAATTTATTTGAAGCGGTTCGTAGACATCATCGCCTTGTAAATTGGGTTGCCGTTGAAGCCCCACAACTCATTTTCAGGCTGAGTGTTTGATTCAAATATGCCAACAAACAATGTAAGGCCAAAAAAAGCATACATTTCATTTTCATTTTCTGGCTTTTTCCACGTTCGTGGTACCTGACCAGGATTATTTGCATTCCAAAACTGAACAGCTCCTGGCCTTTTCGATTCGTTTCGCGCACAATTATGCTAACGATCTCGGGTGTGATGAGCGATTTGAAAATGGTTATTGGGCTTAGCATGATCCCTGGAGCTGGTTCTTCACGACCCACTAAGGTGCAGTTATGGGCACGATGCCTACCTGTGCCAAATTTTGCCATTCTTTGAACGGAATTTTCTAACCGGTGCTTCAGTTGAACTCGTCGAGCGTGGCTTTTCATCTATTTCGTCGGCTTTAAACTCTCCAAGTGCAGCTGCAGCAACTCCGTAGTATTCCTCTAAATTCTCATCATCGTATGGCTCTTCTGTTTCGATTTCGATGCACCTCGGCGTCGGAAGCAGCATCTTCTTCAAGCGGCACATACTTTGCATCCCCATCATCATCGCCATCGAATGGATCAATTTCCCCGATCTCTTCATCATCAGTTGCCAACCATTCATTAAACCTGTCTTCCATTTGACTCCTCTCGTGCCCGATAAATTCTGTTCCGAATACTAACAAGTTGCATGCCACACGTTTAAACTAGAATACAAGTCAAAACATGACTTGTGACATGACATAAATTTAAAAATTTTCTGTAGGTCTGCACAGACCTATATTTCTTTTTGGCACTTTTTATTTATCAATTCGAATAAAACCAATCCAAACACAAAAAGCAATCTAATTTTAATGTCATTGTGTTCGCCGAAGCTGCTTTGAGGAAGTCATGGACATATTCGTCTCTAACACTAAAACAAAACAGTTACACACACGTTTATATGCGAAAAGTCTGCACAGACCTGGTTATACCTCCTAGGGTTAAACTAAGCTTCAAGCAAACTTTCTTGCATAAACAATTATATTAAAAAAAATCATATTGTATTCAGGCACTCGAAAAATAATTGGATAAAGTTAAATATATGAGTAAATAAATTATTCTGCTTCTACTCAAGTATTTTACCTATTTACTTTCACGTCTACCTTACCGATGCACTTAAGATCAATATAGCAAGATTGTAAGGTAAAATGGTTACACAGAAAAACCTCTGTTATGATGTTTACATTATATTTTTTAAAAACAACTGAAAACACCATTATCATACGGTTAATCATAGATCAATCCAACCGTTATCATAGATGTATTTAAATATAACAATATTGAAAAATAACCTTTGGTTGAAACTTTTTATAACCTTCATCCGGATTTGACTTTAAATGCTTACATTTTCGAATATTGAATGTTTAGTTATGGTTGTAATATAATTAAAATAATATTTTTTTTTTCATTAATTTCATAAATAAAGATGATTCCAATAAAAAATATTTATTTTTTAATATGAAAATTGAGCTTTTCACAATTTGAGAATGTCCCCGAATTTGAGCCAAGGTTCCTAAAATTTTGGCCGAATATGTCTCCGAATATATGATACGTATGATAGACAAAAAGTACATGTTAAATATTTAAGATTGTTTTTTAGAAAAAAAAGCTTGTCCGATTATTCATTTGAGACATTGTAAAGGGTGATTTTATTAAGAGCTTTCGGATTTGATTTAAAAAAAAAACACATAAAATTTAGAAAAATTTATGAAATTACTATTTGAGCCGATAGAGCGATCTATATAATTCAATGTTTAAAGATGATGATAAATGTTGACCGCGGCTACGTCTCAAATAGTTTATATGCTGGGTCCAATTTTGGCATACTCTCTCCAACATATCGGCCGGTATCTCACGAATAAATTCTTCAATATTGGCTTCCAGTTCGTCAACCATTGCGGGCTTATCCCTATAGACATGAGCCTTAACCCTATTCATGTCAGGCTGTGTCTTTGGGTCACTATTCAATTTCAAACCAATATAAATGATTTAAAACTTGTTTTAAAGCAAAATGAGTTGAATGTATTTTATTATTAGACATTATGTTTCTGTAATATACAATTAAATATTTTTTTATGTTTTGATAATATTTACTTATTACACAAAATATTAAAAAATAACATGAACTGTCACTTATTACACAAAATATTAAAAAAATAACATGAACTGTCACGTACTGACTTTTAGACACTGGTATCTGCAAAAGACTCACGTCTTTGAAATGGAAAACTCATCATGAAACCCAGCTTCGAATGCATCGACAGTATAATCAAAGAAGAGGCGTCACGTAACTGTTCCCTTTATAAAAAAGGACGATTTTCTAAGCAATTCCGTGGTAATAGTCAGAAACCCATGAGTAACGAGCATTTACAGAAAAGTGTAGTTTGCCGTAAATGTTAAAATAAATAGTTTAATAACAATTTCCACATTATTTATAAATAATTTCATTTTTCTTTTTAATAAAAGGAATGAATTCTCAACGAACGATATTTTGTATTAAACTTTCTTTTTTTCAATTAAATAATTATGTTTTTTGTATTAGTGTCTCTAAGTCACACCGTGGCAGTTTACGCTATTCAGATAGCGTGACATGAATAGGGTTAATATGCTCCACAAAAAATAGTCTAAAGGCGTTAAATCGCACGATCTAGGCGGCCAATCGACCGGTCTGGAACGTGAAATAAACTTTTCATCGAACTCGCCTCTCAATTGGGCCATTGTTTCGTGTGCTATGTGGCATGTGTCACCGTCTTTTTGAAACCACATATCAGGCAAGTCCAGCTTGTAATCGCATGGTAGCGCTCGCCATTTACAGTAACGTTCCTGTCTTCGTCGTCTTTGAAAAATGCCACCGGCCCATAATCCACTCTAAATAGTACATTTTCGGGATGCATTGGCAGTTCTCTCAATGCTTCTCAATGCTCTTCAAACCAAATACAGCAATTTTGCTTGTTCACGTATCCATTCAACCAAAAATGAACTTCGTCGCTGAACACAATTTTCGGATAAAAAAGTGGATTTTCATCCAACTTTGCGAGCGCTCATTCACCATCAGTTACCCGTTGTAGTAGGTCGTGTGGTCAAGTCAAGTCTTGCACCAGCTGTATTTTAAAAGATTTTGCACCCAATTCCTTCCGCAAAATTTTGGAGTAATAGAGGCTCAATTGCTACCAACAGCGCCGAATCGATAATTTATGGTCAGCAACAACATTGGCGGATACAGCTACGATATTTTCCTCTGTCCACGTATGCGTATTGGTGGTTTTATGTCCAGTAATGTAAATTTGGTGCGAAATTTAGTCACAAAATTCCGAATAGCCAACTCAGAAGGGCGCCCATAAAATTGGCATAAATGGAAGAAGTGCACTATGCACTTTCTTAACCGAGCACGAATTTTGATAATAAAATTCTATGATCTGCAAGCGTTGCTCGTTTGTAAGTCGATTCATGGTGAAATTATAGACCAAACTGAACATGTTTAACAGTAACATGTTACACGACAAAAGCTGTGCTGCCAAAAACAGTGTTGTCAAAATGAAAATTGCCAAAAACTCACCCTTTATATACTAAAGATAAAAATTTGGTTTTCCTATTCTTACGACTTCTATAAAAAAAAATCCAAGTAAAAAGCTATTATTAAGCAATAAAAAATGTGCATACGGCAGCTCTGTTCATAGTTTCAAAAAAGAGCAGAGCTTGAATGAGGGGAGAATAAGAACACAACAAAAATGACAATATGTGGAGCTTTGTTTATTAAACTTGTTTTTGTAGGAAGATTAACAAACTGTTGCTTCAGAAAACGGGAGAGAGAGAGTAGAAAACAATTAAAGTTGGAATAAAATGAGAATGAAACTAAATACACTCAGCATCATGCAAACATACATACATACGTGATATGCTTGCAAAGTGGTTAAAGAGGTATACGAGGTAGCAGATGGCTCCAAAACTACACGCAAGCTTGGAGCTAGTGTTTAATTCGCTTTCGCCGCTTGTCTAAAGAAGCAGCACGTTGCTCGCAGTCACACGCAGTCGTTCGTACCTTTTAAACACTATCGGTTGTAGTTTAGTCGGGTCTTATAAATAAACTAGACTTAAAAATACCATTTTTTCTGTTTTATGAAGAAAATTAGTTAACGTGCATTAAACTATCGGCCACTTTATTGCATTTGAGATCGTGCTCAAATAAAAGCTTAAAAAATTAAATAAAAATTTAATCGTGTGTGAGTGACAAAAGGTTTATTTTCGATTTAAAGTGCTCGCAACTAGATTTTTCAACAAGTGAAAAGTGCTGTTAGTGGATATAAGTCATCAAAGGGAATAAAAGCAATTATTTGGGATTAAACGTCAAAAGCATCAACTTTTCACCCATTTCTTTGAGCGAAGATCCCTTTTTGTGAGCTGTGCTTTTTCTACATTCACCTGGTAAGTTTTTTAGCAGCGTTTTATGCTTTATTTGCTGCTTCTAAGCTTCATTTTCGCATGGCTTCTTGCTGCACTTTGTGTTGTCTGTTTTGTGCGACTTTCTCAAGAACACGTTAAGAAATGAGTTCAAAATTTCTGCATTTACCTTAGTGTACACGAACCCCCTCCATCCGTCCGTTCCGGCTTCCACATGCTTTCATAATATTTTATTTTTTAACTGCTACCGATCGCTCTGCTTGTGCCTTTTTTCGGCGCCCTACTTTTTAACACCGTGTTTTTTATTTTGTTCGTACTTAACTAACTGCTCACTGTTAACGCTGATCTTGTGACATGCGTGTTTACATTTTTTTTTTTTTTAAATTTTGTCTTTTGCTCTTTTCACATGCAGCTAAAACACTTACGTACACCCTCTTCCCTACCATCGTCGCAAACAACACACACATACACGCGCATGAATGGGGTCTCGAGACTTCATAACCTGTTACATGAGAAGTGATGTGGTCTCGAAAGTGAACAGCGTCAATTACATTCTGTTAGGGAGAGAGAACATGTTTTAAAGACTGACTGACTGATGTTTAAATGCTTAAAATAAAAAGAAGAGCTGGTTACTATAAATCGTTGACAATTCAATTAGCTGTAGGATATTAAAAATAACACAACCTCAAAAATTCAGTCGAGAATTCTATCCCATCTCTAGCCATCTCTTATAAACTCGATTGGATTGAAACAAGTTTGTTTGACGTTTAGCTTAAATAAAATTTTGGTTCATATAAATTCCATAATAGTCCCATTGATACTTCAGGTTCTCTTTGAAATTTATTATAAAATATTTAAATAATGTCATTTCAGAGCGAAAGTGTTTAAATTTGGCACTTTTTTATCTCGTTTGAGCACTATACCGGCTTTTAAAAAATTTATACACTTTTATGGATTAGCAACATTAAATTTATGCAATATATTAATAATTTCCAATTCAATGGTCTTAAAATTTCGAATTTGAACTAACCTTTCTTTCTTCAACAAATAAAACTCGATAAAGAACCCAAAGAGGAAACATCCAGCTAGAGCCAGTTAAGAGATAGAGAGCTGCACGAGTTTAAGAAAAATTACTTGCAAGCCATCTACCCTTATTCAAGTACCTCGTTTCTTCCGTCATCACATTTCAAAACAAAACAACTGATATGATAACCTTAACCCCTCTACCTTCTTTAGAAAACCCAAAACCGCTATTATTTTTGGTCTATCTTTCTTCGTTTTCGAGATATGGCGTTTTTTCTTATTTATTAGGTTATCAAATCGTCCGACTTCTCTACCTGTGCGCCTTGAGTTCGAGTCTTCTTTAGAGAAGCCAAAACCACTGTTATTTTTGACCTATCTGGCTTCGTTTTTGAGATATGGAGTTTTTCTTATTTTTAAGGTTATATCGTCCGACTTCTCTACCTGTGCGCCTTGAGTTCTAGTCCTCTTTAGAAAAGCCAAACCCGCTTACAACTTTTGATCGGTTTTGCCTCATCTTAAAATTTACACCAGTTGAAACACAATTGTGTCGTCAGTTTGTCCAACACTTGGTCCTTCCAACGAAGATATAGGCATCCTCTTCTGTGTTGACGACCTCCGGGTACCGAATCGAATATTTTTTCAGTGGAGCGTCGTTTTCCATTCTCTCAACATAACCTAGCCAGCGGAGCCGCTCGATTTTAATGCACTTAACTATGTCGATGTCAGCGTACAGTTCATACAGCTCGTGGTTCCATTGAATTCGGTATTCGTCATTGGTGCAGATTACACCGAAAATCTTACTAAAAATCTTTTTCTCGAAGGCTCTCAAAGAGTCTTTTCACCAGACGTCCAGGTTTGTGCTGCATATAATAGGATGGGCAAGATAAGTAACTTATACAGCGTGAGTTAAGTTCGTCGAGAGAGGGCTCTTCTTCTCAATTCTCCTACTCAGCCCAAAGTAACACCTCTTGTCAACAGTTATCCTTAGTTTTCTCTCAATGTTGACATCTTTGAAGGAGTTTAAGTTGGATCCAAGGTAAACGAAGTCCTTAACAATTTTTAAGGAGGTGTTGTCAACAGTGACATAGTTTTCGAGATGCTGGGACTGTTTGTTTGTTGATACTAGGTATTTCGTCTTATCTGTATTCACTGCAAGACCCTTTCGACTTGACTCTTTCGCTAATTTGGAAAATGCTGCACTGACTTCGCGCGTATTGCTACCAATGCTATCGATATCACCAGCACACGTTTGATTGCATAAAGAGAGGAAAACTTTGGGAGAGATATCAAGAACTATTTCCCTACTTCGCTCTTCAGTTCAATATGAGATTGAAAACTTTAAACAAGTCGGAATGTACGAGGCTTCACCAGAAAGAGGACGTAAAACAATCTAAGGCACAAATTTGTAGCAGAAGATTGAAGGTGCGGTTAAGGAAAATCCTTAAATAAGTGCTGTTAAAATTGGCAATGATATTGGAAAATATGATAGCGTTGTCTCCAAGTCCCCAAACCATTCGAAATTTCTTGCATTCAGTTCAGTATAAAGCGTGTGTTCCTCGAAAGAAACCCTTTGTATCTAATAATCGTTTGGAATATGTCAAGATAATAGTTGGAAAGTCAGATGACTACTGGGAAGCAGTTTTTTTTACGGACGAAAACAAATTCAATATTTTTGGTTTTTTACGAAAAGTAAATACTGCTCTCCAGTTAAAAAATTCAAAAGCTGCAGTAAAACACGGAGGCGGATCTGTAATTATTTAGGTTGCCATGTTAGCTGGAGGCGTGGGGAATTTTGTTTTTGTGGAAACAACAATGAACAAGACATTGAATTTAAACATTTTGAAACAACATTTCTAGGAAATAAGTTTCGGTTTGTATAGGACAACGACCCAAAGCATACATACCGACTTAGGAGGAAATGGTTGCTTTACAATTTGAAGGAAATGATTCCCCACACTTCGCTAGGCCCTGATCTTAACCTTATAGAGCTCTATTAGATCTATTTTCTATATTAGAACAAAAAATATGGAATTGTATCCAAACTAGCAAACAAATGCTAAAAGATGTCATCATGGATGAATGGATGAAAATCGGATCAAATATCGGAAGTAAATCAGTCTTATCAATGCAAGAACGTTTCAAGGAGATTATTTTGACAAAAGGGTTTCAAACTCGTTATTGGAAAATACATTATGCTAAATTAGATTTATTTTAATTTTTGTTATGATGTATGAAGAATTTTTTTTTTTGAGTTTGTTTTTGAGGTGTTATAAAATTTTAAATTTTTAAAATACAAGTATAGCAAATAAATTCACGCTTGTTTTCCAATTATGACGACAACATGTAAAGATTTCTCAAAAAAAGTTTATAAGCGCTACATAATGTTCAAAGAGGGTCGAGAAAGGGTTGAAGACGAGGAACGGCCAAGATGATGAGCTACACGTCAACAAAATCAAAGAATCGGTGCTCCAAAATCGTCGATTGACAGTCCGAGATCTTACTGACCTTGTTGGAATATCGGAAGGATCAGTGAAAACTATTTTGAGCGACCATTTAGGCCTCAGAAAAGTGAAATCTTGATTGGTGCCAAATCGCTTAATTTCATGGAAAAACAGCGCCGCGTTGAAGTGTGTGAAACTATGCTTTCTGACTATCATGACAAAATGAAACGCATCAAAACTTCAGATGAGACTTGGGTCTATGCTTACGACCCGGAAACAGCCGATCAATTGGGTAAATACCGTGCCTAAGATGAGCAGAGACCGAAAAAACCACGTCAAAGCAAGCCAAAAATCAAGGTCGTATTGACAGTTTTCCTTGATTATCGTGGTGTGATGCATTATGAATTCCTTCCAACCGGCGAAACTGTCAACAAAGAATACTACTTGGGTATTATGCGTCGTTTGCGTAATGATGTGCGTCAAAATAGACCGGATTTGAGGAGAGACAATTCTTGGTTTTTGCATCACGATAATGCACCATCTCACACTGCACTCATAATACCTGATCATTTCGCCAAAAACTCGATCCATATCGTTCCCCAACCACCGTATTCGCCTGACTTAGCATCATGTGACTTCTGGCTATTCACTAAACTCAAGAGACCGCTCCATAGACACCGTTTTGAATCGGTAGAAGAGATAGAAACCGAAACGCAGAAGGAATTGAAGGCTATTTAGAAAAAGACGCTATCTCAAACACTAATGAATATTTTGACATATAATTCAGCACAGATGTCATAACAGTAGTGTCCACATAAAAATAAAAGCTTCTGTCCCTATCAGAATCCCCAAAAAGTTTATTTTTTCTTTTTTAAGTTGGGCTTTGAGCCGGCCAATTCAAAATATTTATTTTTTCCTTTTTTAGCCAATCAATCGCAACCTTTGCCGTGTGTTTTGGATCATTATCGTGCATAAAAGAAAGGCATGTTCTCTAATGCAAATGATTCCATCTAGTTATTAAGAATATCTAAATACATATTTTTGACCATTATTCCTGGTATACGAAAAATTGGCCCAACGTCGTGGCAGGAAAAAGCTCTCCAAGTCATTAAATCCCCTCCTCTATGCTTTAATGATTTTGTTGTATACTTAGGACTCAACTCTTGGCGTTTGGGGCGCCGAACAAAAGTTTTTTCCATCTGGTCCAACCCTATTTAGTTTCGTCAGACCAGAGCACGTTCTTCCAAAATTGGTCTTCTTTATTCACATGGACCCTTGCAAACGCTAAGCGATCCTTTATTTTTTTTTTTTTTGTTTTTAGTTAAGAGCGGCTTTCTTCGGCTAATGCGTCCATAAAGATTAGCTTCATGTAGTCTCCTATATACTAGTTTTCTTGAAAAATTAAGGTTATTTTCTTCATTTATTTCCCTCATAATTTGCTACGCTGACTTGAAAGGATTAGCCTTACTTATGCGAACTAAATATAAGTCTATGAGTAGAAGCGGTGGTTTTACGTGGTCTAGGATTGCGCGGCTTATTCTCGAAATTATTTGAACCATTTAATTTAACCAGCTTGAGTGCATTATAGACCATTTTTCACGAAATTTTGAGAATATCCGCGATTTTAGATGGTTTTTTGCCTTTTCGACTTAGTTCGTGAATTAAAGACTTTTTTCCGGAGTGCAATGTTTGCCACGACCCATTTTATTTAGAATCGGCGAAATCAACTGAATACAACTCTAAAATTTTTACAAACACCCGATCTTGTTAACTTTTATTCACCAACTAACATGTGTGCTATTTATATGACCACAGCAGATCGTACATGCCTATACAGAAACCCAGCGGTAAAATGCATTCGAATTTTGCAACTGATCCGAATGTTTCCTATAATTGCCTTCACACAATTATTTTTATTTTGTCGAACATCTAATTGTTAGCGGTCATGTATGTGAGTCAGGATGAGCAAAGAATTCAAGCAAAGCATAAACTGAAGAGCACCCAGCTAGCCAGCTCTAACGTAGTTACAAACACAATGAAACAAAATTTGGTGTTCACTAACACACTCTTACATTTTGATGTCATGTTAAACAAGTCACGCAAGAAAATAATAGCCTAAAATATAGAATTTTAATAATAGTGGCCGTGGCGCAGAGGGTAGAATATGCGTCTGATATGACCGAAGACCGAGGTTCAAATATCACCCGACAGAAAGTTTTACAATTGTGTTTAATTAATAAAATAATGTTCGAAAGTGAAAATGATTAAAAATAGACACATGTAATAATAACCTTCTTTCTAAAGAAAAGTAAGTTCTCCTTGCTACAGTAAAAAATAATAACATTATTTTTTGTTTTATTTTTTTAGTTTCTTTAAATGTTTTGCTTAAATTTATCTTTTGTATATACTACCCATTAATAAAAATAGAAAAACAACATTTCTTAACAAAATTACAAAAAAAAAAAAATTGGCTTTATTTGGTCAAGGGTTTGAACCCGCGCGTGTTTGCCTTAAAGGCCAGCGCTCTAACCACTACACTATGGTCGGAGGTTTTTGGCGCACGCTAACTTCGTAGTTCAGTAAACAGCTGAGTTTGTTATTAAATTCTTTACGGAATTCGTAATAAGTGTGAGCAGAGCACCTATAGCTTTTTTTAATTGATAAAACATGCGTGGCAGACAGGGATGCACGGTCACACGTATAGGAAAAAGGACCGATCGTACCCTCACTTACAATGCTTCCATGTAGGATCTATCTGTGTGACTATGACAAGCCTTTGTAAATGTAAATAGCATTTTGATACAGGATTTGGATGTATCCGACATACATTGTATGGGAGAGATGACATATCTTGTCATGGGTCATTTTACCACTGGGAAGAGATGGCCTGAGCAAGTAAAAGTAAGTAACGGTACATCTCTCTCGGAGTTTTAAACAACGTCACACTGGAGTCTCAAAAAATTATACCTACAGTTAATGAATGCATTATTAGGTTCAAACGAAACGTTTAAAAAACAAGTTGACATTTGTGCTATTTATGTGTCCATGGCTGTACATGATTGCTACGGAAATTTGTAAGAATTTTGCGCATCGTAACAGCTATTAAGCATGTGTTTTAGAATAAAAATTTAACGGATTCTGTTCTTACTTTCACTTTATATCGTTGCATGGTTAGTTTTCCGTACTTATAAAGGACAAATGTGAACATTTGGCAACTGCCAAGCAACCAACTGTTAAATAATATGCCTTTGCAACCCTACAGCCCTTGTTGATACATCCTCTATAAACTATTTAAGATTGCCACCTTCCCTGATCATGGCGGATCATGACCAGCTATGGGCAGAGAGCCCTCTGGGAGCGTTGAGAGCAAAAGCTTATTTAACAATACCAAATGCAACAACAAATCAAAGACAAAAAACAAATACAGAAACAACACATGGATCTTTAAATGTAGTGGTGCCCATACTCGATCATAACTGGTCAAATAATTTTGAACGGTAGTGTTTCGGCAACCATTTTTAAAAATTCTTGAATATCTTCCAAAGAAACTTCTACAAAAAAAAAAAAAAAAATGAGTAAACATTTTGTTTCTACTCAATAAAAATTGCAAAATAGAATCAAAACTTCACTGCAATACATGATGCCGCTATTGCCGAAAATGCGCGGAAATAAAATGTCATTTCCGCTAAGATACCGAACAAAAAATTCATACCGATAAAAATTTAAAATCAACAATAACAATAAAGTATGATGAAAAATACTTTATACTATACGTTACTGAAATAACGAAAGAAAAAAAACGCATAGTTTATTGAACCAGTCAAGAAACGCAAAAAAACTTATGGCTAAAAAAACATAACTACTTAAAAAACATGTTGCAAGCATATGCATGAAATTGCAACAAATTTTTGTGAATTACAAACAAATTGCAACGAAAAGTTGCAACGCAACAACAAAAAGCAACAAACATCAAACTTTGCAACTGACTCCACTTTAAACTAGCTACGAGTACAAGTTTGCGCCGAAAAGTCATGCCAAACAATAAACTTCATATCAAAAGCCTAACTCCAGCTACATATGTTGTTGAATCAAATTCTTTATTAACTTTGCCAACATTAGCCAAGTTAGTAAAACAGAAGAAGAAGAAAAATAAGAAAAATCACTCAATTGTTAAGCTTAGCTTTTGGCACATGTTAACAGAAAGAAGTTAACAACATTTTAATTAAGTTTGCTGAACATGAAGAGGAAGGAGAAGGCACAGAAAAAAAAATATTGCAACTGATGTCCGCCCAACTGACTGACTGACAGTTGTCGTGATAAGCATCCAAGTTTAAGTCAAGCAGCGTGAAAAGCTGGCTCAGCCTAAACAACAACAACAACTATAACAATTACAACACGACGACGATATTAGAAGAATTATAAATAAATTAATCCCATCCAGTGAATTTTTATTGCTTAAAAAGCATTTAATTAACATAGCGTGAAATTTTAGCTCATGACCCAAAAATAAAACTAAAAATTCTTCTGCCCATCCATCATGTTTTAATTTTTTTTTTTTTAATTTTCTCTAAACCAAATGACGAAAGCTGACTTGACCGTGATTTTTGGGACTTTATATTCGATTCGAATTCTATCGCTACAATTTTTACTTCCACAGATGCTTCCCATATTTATTAATTCGACACTGCTTGAAATTTAAACTATCTCAAGGTAACACTCACCCGCAACACTTCACAGCGAAACCTTTATTTTTATTTTTTTCAGCGTTTGAGTTCAGCGTTTGAGTCGCATATGTTATGGAAATTCAAACTCGACTCTTTAACCCGTATTTTTATTTGCCCTGCCTTGTCTCGCTCATGCGATTATTTTGTAATAAATATTTTATTTGATGGGCTTCATTATTGCACCGTATTCGTGATATTCACAATGATTGCCAACACCTGGAAATCGATATTGGCACTAGTTGAGCCGGTTTTTTTGTTCACTACTCCTTAGGTCAGCGAAGCGTAGCCCAAAAAAGAAAGTTGCATTGGCGGTTAGCACTTTGGTCCCAAAGCAATGTAAAAGTGTCGCTGCAGTCAAGTGTTGCATTAAGGTAGCAATTCAATGCACAATCGAATTCCTATCTTTTGCACTTTTACCCAATCGCTTAGTTGTGTAAAGCCCAGAGTTCATTGCTCTTGGTTAAATTGTAAATGACCATTTTTTGTGCAACAATCGATTATTTTCAATTCAGACGACATCCCACTATATTTTTCATATAAATATATTTGGGGTCTCTAAACACGAAAATCGCAGCAAAAAAAAAAATTGTATGAACAATTTTTTTAAATTTTTCCATTTTTTTTTTCGTTTTTGTGTTTTTAATATATGTAGGTGCATATATTTAAACATTTCTTAAATACAACTTATCCCATTTTTATAAAGTGTGTATCGAAAAGAAACTGCACACTTTTGAACGAATATTTCTCGCAGTGTATTCATTTGTTTACATATTTGAAGGTACCGTCAGATTTACTAAATTATCAACAACGCATGAAGGTTAAACGAAATTGTTTACTCAATTACTCGTAATAATCAAGATGCCGCGAATTCAAAAAGACGTTCGCGAAAAAATTTTGCACAATTGGTGCACCGAAAAAAGAGTTTCTCACAGAAAGTTGGCGAAACGTTACAATGTCGCTGTTAATTCACTAAAAATTATTCTTATTAAGTTTGGGAATGAGTGTACTGTCAGGGATTTATCAAAATCGGGCCGGAGAAAGGTTGCAAAGGTCAGACAACTTGAAATATCGATCTGAGTCGATGACTTAGTCAGCAAAATTCAACTGGTATTTGCAGGTGCGACCTTAAAACATAAACTTTTTTAATAAAACCCACTATAAGTGCTGAAATTTATCAGAAAGAGTGCTTGAAAAAACGACTAGTTCTTTTACAAGCACCACGATGGTTCAACAATATTTTGGCCTGACTTGACAGCCCATTACCCATTATTTATCAACCATATACAGTGATGGAAAAAATAATAGAAACGGCTTGTATGTTTTTCTTTTGGTTGATTATTTTTTTGTGTAATGAATTTTGTTTTTAAAGTTTACTATGACTTAACCCTTTGACGACCGCTCCTGAACCGCTGGAAAATTCGTTAATCCGACAACGAATTCGTGTTAAGCAACTCCATATTACTAAACAAAAGTGTTGCAAAAAATAATGTTTTTTACCTGCAAAAGTGTGAAAAATCATGGGACCTATGTGTCCCAATAGTCGTCAACGGTAAAAATGTATACCACTATTTTCTCTCGTTGACGGTATGCGAACGAAAAGTTTGAGGTTGAATTTTGATTTACTTCATGAGAACTCGTTGTTTTTAATCTGTTATGGAAGTTTACCAATGAAAGTTTAAAAAATAACCTTTGCAATGATGGTACTTTGACCTCTATATACTATGGCTATTGTACTATGATGACTATGACGAAATTATGACTATTTGTTTAGGAGATATTCCCAAAAATTAAAAAAGATTTTTAAAACCCAAAAATTCTATTATAATATCTGGCCTTCTATATTTGCTACGACGTAATGTTTGATATCCAATGAAATGTTGAAAAATAACCTTTCCAATAGTGGTACTTTGACCTCTTTACGACTATTCAAAATATCACAAAATAGGTTAAATTTTCCAAAAAATTGGATCTATCATTTGATGCAAATCAAAACTCCGTAACAAAAAAATTTTAACGAATTTTTGACCTAATTTGGAAATATCTTTTGGACCAATAGTCGTAGAGTGGTCAAAGTACCACCATTAGAAAGAAAATTACACTTTTGATTTTGTGTTTTTATCTCAGTATTACTAAGAACACGATCGCTAATCAAAGACCAAATTCTACTTGCGTCTTTTCTGCGATCGCTTTGATTTGAGTGTGCAGAATCAGTGGCAGATGTAGGATTCACCAGAGGGGAGAAGGACTGAGCTAACAGTTTTATAGTCCAAGGGGGAGGCTGAAATGGCTTTAAGCGCTTTTTTCAATTTTTTTCCCACACAAAAAATTCTTCAAGGCGGATGGCGGCTAAGGCCTTTTCAACCCGTATGTAAATCCGCCGCTGTACACTGTGGATACAACAAAATTTCTACTTCGAATAATGACTCATTTTCTAAATCTGCATTGGAATTCCCCGCGTAACTGGCTACTCAAATGATCAATACGGTCATCAACCGCGAAGTTGTAAGACAGGTACCTAAGAGATTTAAAATTATGGATATCACTTCCCTGTCCGATAATTCTCCAAAAGTGAAACGGGACGTAAGGATGTATTTTCTGCTCAAAACAACACAAAGGCCATCGAATAAATACTATTTGTGCCTTTTGCAAAAAACTATTTTGCTTCGCCAATGATCGAAATAACTTCAAATTTCATCATAAGAAAATGAAAATTCAATGCATTTATCAAAAATGCAAATTTATTTTTATTTCAAATAAATCAACTTTTCAACAAAATTTAATGTCTTAGATTTTTACCGTTGACGACCATTGGGACATATAGGTCCCGTCAGATTTGGTGGTCGCGTGGATAGCACAAGTGGACTATCTTTTTTTGCTATTTTTTGTTAAAAAGTGGAATGTTGCCCGCAACTTCCCCCAAATTTTTTACCTATAGCTCCTCCAACCCCTAAAATATTGCAGCAAGAAGAAGGGGGAGAAAAAGTAAAGATTTTTCAACTTTGGGGTGGTCTGGTAGGCAAAAGGATGAATCTACTCTTAAAAATTAAGTACTTTCTGGAAGCCACATTCATTCCCTGTTGAATGATATCTTGTAAAGAAAAATCGTTAGAATAGTTTTTCCA
Source organism: Pherbina coryleti (assembly GCA_943735915.1). Taxonomy (NCBI): domain Eukaryota; kingdom Metazoa; phylum Arthropoda; class Insecta; order Diptera; family Sciomyzidae; genus Pherbina; species Pherbina coryleti. The sequence goes on along the minus strand of OX030952.1, from coordinate 78,856,568 downwards.
GGAAAAATTCGAAAGTAAAAGGGTCATCGGTGTCCCAATGGTTGTCAAAGGGTTAAAGATTAAGAGAATATCTACCAGAATATAAAAAAAAATCAGCTTGACGCAATTCATAAAACAAAAAAACATATATCTAATAGTGTCCTTGGAAAAAATAATAGAAACAAAAGACTTAAAACTAACATACTAATACTTTTTTCTTAAAATCTACTAATTTTATACTGAAAACTAGTTTAACTTTAATATTTTGTTGTGGCACTACGGTTTTTTAGAACTTCAATACACCGACAGGCCATGGAATCCACCAGTTTGTCACAAATTGAGGGATCTACCCATCCTGCACTTTTTTTACAAAATTCTTTTTTGTTTTTGGATTTATGGCGAGTTATTTTCTTCTTTAAGATCCCCCAAAGGTGTTGAATTGGGTTCAGGTCTGGTGACTACGATGGTCATTCTAATAAACTAATGCCATTGTCCCGAAACCATTTTTTTGCCGAGTTTTGCGATGAATGTTTGGATAGTTATCTTGCATAACTACACATTTTAACTACATTTCTTCGTCGGAAAATGGCAGCATTATGCTATTTAATATATTTTCATAGTCTGTGGCCCACATTTTATCTTTAATCCAATATATTGGACCTATGCCCGTCGATGAAAAACAACCCCATCGCATTACGATACCACCACCTTGTTCAATAGTTTTAACTGCATGCTTCGGGTTATGTGTAGTATTTCTTGGTAGTATTTACATACATGTAGTATTTACATGCAGCATTACATCGGATTCGAAAAAATTCACCATTATTTTGTTTGGTTACAACACGTTTTTCCAATTTTTTTTCGTATCAGAGGCTTTCTTACAAAAGCTACTTTGTTGCGAATATTCTTTTTTGCTCAAGTATATCACTATTTTGTGCTTTAGAATCATTTTCAATTAATCTCTTCCATGTTGTGTGACTAATAACTGATACTTTTAACTCTTTCATGGGCTCTACCGGTAAAAGAAATTGATTTTTGTTTAGTTTATGGAACCAACAATACTTCAAACTTTGCATAGGTTACTCGTTTTCTGCCTAGTTTTTTCTTCTTTGGTTCCAAATTCATAGCAGAATACATTTTTTTTCTTTGTACACTTCAATAACTCTGCAATTTCACACTTTATTTTGCCTTCATTTCTTAATTTTCTGATGAATTGGTGCTCAACATCTGTGCAATACTCCGCTTTCCATTCTGAAAAAAATAGGTGCGAAAGTTAGAATATCACAAAATATTATTAGTTATTTTCAATACTTGATTAACACTTTCTAAACGGTATTTGAATACAATTGTTTAATATTTGTATATTCAATATTATTAACAAAATTAGAATGCGTTTATATTTTTTTCTTCCAATACGTCAAATCAAAATCAAAAATCAGACATGAAATATTATTTTAATTTTATTTTGTTAACATTTGTCCAAATAAGACATTTTGTTAAAATAAATAAAATTGAGAAGTTTCGTATTAATTGAAGAAAGATAAAAACAAAACAAATCGCGCAGTTTCTTTCCGATGTATTCCTTAATCAAGCATTTCGAATTAAAAATGCATGTCAAAAATGCCAAATTCATAAAAAATCTAAATCTGATAAATGGTATTTACCACTTTCTTTTGATATTTATAATACATTTTTAAAAGAGAAAATAAGCTATCACTTCGTGCAAAACAAATTCGTGAAGGTACAAAAACTCGGCATTTTACTAATTTTTATACATTTGTTTTTTTTTTTTAATTTTATTTTGAGTGAATTTTTTTTAAAGAGGAGTTCTTTTTTTCCAATAGTCTTAAAACTGGTTCTTGATTCTGTTTTCCCTTCTATAGTTTTCCGGATTTGTTTCTCTTATGAGAAAACAAATATAAACCCCCATCATGTTCCCATTCCAGATTCCTTGATAGTGTTGCTCCATGTTTTTCATTTGCTGATGCAAATGTTTTCCGTGTTCATCACTTACTTCGCCAAGATTTGGGGAAAAGAAATCCAAATATGAGTGCAGAAAATGCATTTTTAATGACATGTTAAATCATTAAACTTAATTTGATAGGCTTAATTATAACAATTGGATAAGTGGTATTTAAGATGTGTTTAAACATATGCAACTATATTAGAAAAATAAAAAGAACCTATCCATACAAACTTTTTTTTGCGATTTGCGTCTTTAGAGATCCCAAAGCTATAAGAAAAGTATTTTGAGATGCTGTGTATAGAACTGTTTTCTGATTTTGGCACATAGTGTAATTTGTTATTTTGGTTTTTACCAATATCTCTAACAAAGTACCTTTCCAAAAATACCTGTTATATATTGGGGGGGGGGGGGGGGGGGAAGTTAAGTTCAGGGAAAGAAAAAACCAAGTTCAAATGCCTAAAATCAGAAAATAAATAACCCATTTATTAAGAAAACTATGAATGAAGGCCGTGGCGTCCGTGGCGTAGTTGGTTAAAGTGCGTGGCCGCTATGTCAACGAACTTGAAGACCCAGGTTCGAACCCCAGCAGCGACAGAAAATTATTTGAATTAAAATAATTTTTCTGTACGGCCCACAGTGATTCGAGTCCATACAAGCGATGGACAAAAATAGAAGGAGTGGTCGGAATCGAATGAAATTTTGCTTGTATCTGAACAATGGTATACTGAATCGAAAAACGTAAAAAAATTTAAATAAACAATTGTTTTTTTAAATTTAAATAGTTTTTAAAAAAATGGGTTTTTATCATTTATTTTTTCTTCATTATTCTGCAAAGTAGTACTGCCATAAAATGATACATTTTTATGACTATCAGGGAGAAAAACTAGAGATAAAATGTATTATTTATAATATATAAATAAGTGAATTTAAAATTTATTGCGTAATGAAAAGTTGTTAAGGAAAGTGTTCAGAAACTTACATATTATGCATAATGAAAGTTATTAGTAATAATATTAATATAAAAACATAAACAGGATATGAAACGATACTTCTTTAGTTTTATCGAAGAAATAACAACCAAAGATTACATTTTTTCAATAAGGTTTTAATCAAAAATATAACTTTCATCGGACGAGCTTTCTTCTGCATCATTTAACATTTCTGCAAAGTTATCTAGTTCGCCTGTCCCTTCCATATTAATTTCAACTAAATATTTTGCTATACAATTATCATTTCGTTTTTGCACTTTTGATATCAAATTCCTTTTTGATACAATCCCTGGATCAGATGACAAAATAAAAAACCGCATAAGGTCTTCATTTGTATTTTCACGACTTGTTTTTCTAGTGTGGGAAAGTCTAGCATTTCTAATAATTTTATGAGTTGATTCCAAAGCTTCCTCAGAAAGGGAACCTGCAAAAGATTTTTTCCAAATTTGAAGAAAATTTAAAATAATTTGTAAATACATATATCATATTTAAATAACCTATTGGCAAATCGAAGTACTTGATGACTTCTGTTCCGTGTATTAACACCTTATGCAATGAGCTGGGCATGTAGTACCAACTATAGTTTTTAAGATATAAATCTCTTGTTCTCAGCAAGAGCAAATCAAATTCTTTAATATTTATGGTTTTTCCACACGACAAAACTTTCAATATTAAGGACATATTGTAAAGCAAGTCCTTATCCAACTTTGTTATTCTTGCTGCAGTATCCACATTGGAAAAGAATTTACGAGCAGTGTTTCCATCGTTCGTAGTACCGTATCCTTGCTTGACTTGGCCGATAATCAAACCCATTTCTTCTTTAAATTCGCGCTGAATACGATATTTGTTTTCTAAATATATTTCTTTATTTTCATTTCGCACTTGCCACTTTTTGAACGGAAGACGATATGCAATATGGATTAAGCATTCCAAAAATCGAATCCAACAATGTAGAATAGATAAGCCGAATTTGTAGTGATCTTCGTTGCTCAACCGACTGGTTGTGACAAGGTTCATTTCTTTGGGAGAGGCTTTACAAATGAAACATCTACTTGCACTTGTATTTTCTGTTAATACGTTAGCTACTGACCCATCAATCATGGTGCAGTGCATAATATAAGAAACTTCTGCAACCTCGCCATTCTCTAAAAATGTATCACATTCAAGATTATTTATCTTAAAATTCATGTTATTATTCTCCATCGAAACTATCTGTTTGGATTCTTTTGTAAAAACAAATTTAATGGTTCCAATTTTTTTGTTGTTTCAGTTTGCTTCTCTTCACTTCTTTTTTTGGATTTTTTAGCAGCATAAGCAAGTTCTTCCGGACAATAATCATTTAAAAGATTTTCAACCCTTCTTAATTTTGTTTTTTCTGAAGCAGTTTCGAAATTTATTTCAGGTCTGCCACGTTTTCCAGCACTAGTACTCGGTTCCTATTTAAAAAGGAAAAATTAATGTGTGATTTATAATATTATTTTTGATATCGAGGCTATTACTTACATTATCGGAATTAGTTTCCTTGAATATAGTCCACTTCAACCAAGCAGAGTGGTTTTCAAGTAACCTCTCTTTTTTATATTGGCTTTGACGCCACTTTTTTGTCATCTCGGCGTTAAATCGAGATATATTAATGCGAAGTTTTCCGTCACTAAAACTTGATTCCCCGAGCTTGGAAACACAAAATGAATATATATTTAATGATCTTTTTGTTACATCACTAGTAATCCACAAATCAATAACATCTTCATATAATATTTGTTTTGGCATATTTTATAATGTTTGCACTAAATCAATCGCACTTTTAACTTTTTTGCCACTTGCTTTATGTCAAATGTAAACAAAATTAACCCAATAGTGGCTACTTCATAAATTTAAACAAAATAAAGCTTAAAGTTAATAAAAATAATTGTGGATAAAAATAATTCTAAGGTATTTAGGAATTTCTAATTAAATTAATCAAAATTTTTATAAAAAATTCTTAATAATTATGATATTTTAAGCCAATTGTTATTTTTATATTACATTACTTATGCTTTTCACATGCAATGCAATATAGGGTTAATTTTTTAACGGTTTTGATTTTATGTTTACAAAGAAAAAGAGTTAAAGCAAGAAACAACAAAAGTTGATGTTTGGAAAAAGAGTAATATTTTTAAAAGGCGGACGAAAGCGGAGTAAATTTTTTTAGTTCTTGTTAGTAGAAAGTTAAGACTAATGATATATGAAAAAAAATTTTACCGAAGTTTATGCATATTTTTTTAAATGTCTTAGTAATATTGCTATTTTGCAATTTTAAGTATTAAAAAGCGTGACTTTGAAGTGAAGTAAAATTAAAATTTTTAATTTTATTTTTACAATTTAAAAAACTTAAATTCGACCTTTTTATTATATTTACAAAAATGTTATTATTTTTTTTTTTTTTTAAATTGCAGTTTTCATAATTTTTTTTGTCTTACCCGATTTTCAAGATGCGATAATACATAAAATTCATGAAAAACAATCAACTCTTAGAACCTATAGCGGGCGTAAATTAAACTCTAAACAAATAATTTTTATTTATATTTTTAGTTGATGTTTTACCTTCCAATTGATATCAAAACATTCTTATTCTCTGCCATAAATTTTTTTGATTTTTGTCTATGGGACGAATGACTGTGCGGCCGCCACCTCTCTGCAGACAATGGCAAACCTCAGAGATTATTCAAAATGCCATGTAAAGCTTCTTGAGAACAAGAACATTCCGTTCATCGCCGTTCGGAGTCGGCGTTAAACAAGTAGGTCCAGTTCTCGGTCAATTGTGTACAAACTTAATAACACGCACAACACAATTGATCATAAGAAGCTAGGTCAAAGTCCTTTCAAGGGCTGAAATGGCCAGTTATTTATTTTTATTTTATTATGAATGAAGGCCACAGTAGAGGCTAAGAAAATGATTTTCATGCGTTTTCGAAAAAGAAGTAGTGCTGATATTGCCTCTATTTACGATGATATTGTTTTTATTTTCCCACTGGTAAATAGTTGTCGTTGATCTTATTGTAATGCAGAAATGTAAGCAGGATTTGACGATTCTGTTTTGTGTTCTTTTAAGGTTGTTGTTATTGTCATATTGCTTCACATATTGTCAGTATGTTTTTATTGTTACCCTCTGACAGCTGGGATGACGACTTTTCGCTCCGTTTTTTAAATATTTGTAGAGATTTTATACGAGGGCTATTTGATACGCCATAAGTCATAATTTGATAACTTTACGGAAATACTCATACACTACGAGAGCAATTTGATAAGTTAGTGATTTTTTTGAATTTCCCGCGTGGTAACTTTAATTGCAACATTGACCCTTTCAACTTCAATTTATTAATAGACTTCTTTAAAAGTTTAAACAAGCTGCATTATTTAGTGAATTTCGAGAACAACCTCGTGAGTTTCGACAATAATGGAAAAAAGTTAATTTCGTTTTCTCAACAAGCATTATTTATTGCGTAAAACAAAACCATCACCGAAACCAAGAAAAGGCTTGGTAAGTTGGTTACTACATATATTTCGAGAATAAATATAAAGACCGGATTTTTTTCTTCAATGTTAAGGAGCTTAACCGCAAAAAGAGTTTGAGTTGTATGGAAGGTACTACGCCTTTTTGTCAAATATAGTTTTGAATAGATTCTATAACGCATATTCTGGAAACGTATAAAATTTAAACACTGTTAAAAAATTCTGATAAGTTTAGAAGTTGTTGGAACTTAGCACATACAGACAAACATCTGATAAAAGATATATACTATATAGATAAATATATAAAAGATATAATCTTAATACATAAGTGGCAATCGTGCTTCTCCACACCTAATATCGCTCAAACTGTAAATATTTCTTGCTATTACAGTGCTTTTTAAAATGTCTAGCCTGAAAGTATGCACAGAGCGATTATTTTTGCAAGGTGATGTGTATAAGTTGAACTAACTGTTTGATGTATTTTTTACTCTAAATCTTTAGAACTCGCTGTAGAACCCGCTTTTATATACGTACTATAATATAAAATATCAATACAAAATATTGAAAATCATATAAATGGCAGGCCTAAAGTGAGACGTTATTGCATCGAAAGAATTGCAAATACTCCTAAATGATGACCTATCATATTTAATAAGTCTTGAATTATAATAATAATAAAATTAACATATAAATGGTACTGTTTCTATTTTTAAACAAAATTCTAAGATAAAAACAAGCTTTCGACAAATCATTTGAAATGAAATTAAAATTTTTAAAAAACCAGTTAAACAATTAAAAAAATTAAAAAAAAATTTCAAGTTATTTAATAACAAGCAAGAGCAATTATTTGACATAAATTATGATATAACATCTATTAATCACAGTGGATAATAATTTGGCTACCCACTTTATTTGCAAATCACATCTTAATTATTGTCTTTTGTGTGGGTTTTTTTTTATTTTGCTTAATTATTAGAAGCGCGTAAAAACCTACCTAGAATACAAAGAAATTCATCATCATCTTTCCCATGAAGATTATTTATAATTTGCTTAAATGTACTCGGCGCCTTTACATTTTAGGTGTGAGTATGCATGGAAGTAGTACGATCCGGTGCCTAATCCCACCGCTCCTGTGTTTTGGTTAAAATTTCTGTTGGTATGAAACCCTCAATAAGTTCATCAATAAATTAATTAATATTCATTCCTAAATAATAATCAATAAGTCGCAAAAAGTGCTAATTTATTGTTTATTGGGAATTAATAAGTACGGAAGTTTTCAAAGAGTATTTTTAAAATGGTGATGCCATGGTTGAATAAACAAGGTTGTCTCGCGGCTGATCACCCTCTCTTCTCAGTACCCATAATTATCAAAATCAATGCAAAGCAACTACAACAACTTCATCGGCTTTACATGCTATCAATTTTCGCTTTCAGATTTTGTATGAGCTCTCAACTTCGATCTGACATTTATGGGAACTCGCTCTCACCCATGCGACAACCTTATTTATTCAGCCATGGGTTATGCTTATTGAAAGAAATCTATCCGTCCAACATTTTCAAAAAAATCCAAAAAGTCAAAAATTCAAAAGTCCAAAAATTTACTGAAAGATTTCCGTTCATAAACAAATTGGTCATAAAATAACAAATGGTAACAATTAGGTCAAAAGTGGTAAATGTGCATCAAACGCCCAGTAACATGTGTCCCTGGTCACATTTCTTTTTAAAATTAAATGATTCGCTCAGTTGGCATTCTTGTTTTTTTTTTGTGGGTGAAATATCGGAATTTGTATTTGGGTGATTTTCCAATATTTTTTTTTTTTTTTTTGTGATTATAAATTTTCAATATTTGACAAAAAAGTTTTGGGTCAAGCCAAAGAAAATATTTGGAACTGTGCCTCCATCGTCGTGAAGCTGAGCGGATCGGGCGCGTAACCCGTCGACCTGCCCCCTACCCCTCCGTCGTCGTTATTTCTTTTTGGAATCCTTTGCTTACCAAACTAACTTCTTGTTCTGAAAAGAGAATTAGTATTTTACTTACTGAGGCAAAAAAATGGACTAAGTGGGCCTTGAAAATTCTGCTCATTTCGTACAAGGGAAGATTTCCTGGGAAAAAAAGCAAATATTGGCCGTTCTTGCATTTTTTTTTTTTTGTTCATTTCCGTTTTTTTGTTTTTGGGTCATTTTTCAAACATTTTTTGGTCCGTTTTTCGTTTTTGTTGGGTGAAATTTCGTTGTGGTCCATTTTTCGTTCAGGTTTGGGAAATTTTTCATTTGGGTGATTGTTCTTTTTTTTGCGATTTTGTTTTGGGCCGATATTTCATAACTAGCTCAGCCTTGACTTGACGAATATTGGTTTTTAATAGCTCGAAAGTTTGAGGCATATTCACGTTAACATGATCTTTTGCATAGCCCCAAAAAAAAAGGAAGTCTAAAGGTGTCAAATCATACGTTCTCGGAAGCCAATTGAGATCATCAAATCTCGATATAAGTCTTCCTGGAAATATATTTTGCAACAAAGCCCTAATTGGTACTGTTATGTGGCATGCAGCCCCATCTTGTTGAAACCACATATCGTTCAAATTCATATCTTCAATTTCAGACCAAAAAAGATCGGTTAACAAACAGCCATAGCGCTAAGAATTGACTGTATCGGTTGCTCCTTGATCGTTTTTAAAAAGATACGGATCTATGACATCATCAGATCATAAGGCACACCAGACTGTCACTTTTTGCGGATGCTTGGCTTCTCCAGAATCACTTGGGGATTTTCAGAGACACATAAACCGCAATTTTTCTTATTAACGTATTCACCTAGTGCGAAATGGGCCTCATCGCTGAAGAAAATTTTGCTTCGAAAAATCAACATTTAATGCTTGTTGCTCCAGTACCCAATTGGCGTTTATTCTACGCTGTCCATAGTCGGTAGACTTCAATTCTTGTGTGAGTTTGACTTTGCTTGGATAAAAATGCAAATCCAAATGCAGAATGCGGCATAACAAGCCGTAAGACAGTAAGACCTTTGCTAGTGTTTATCGTTGACACCTGCCTTGTCGGCTTTATTTTACCGTGCCCCTTGGCAAGGAGTAGAGGCTCAAGGAATTTGTGCCTAATGTGTGCTAATTTTAAGCCTAAGTCCATCTGAATACCTTTTGGGCGTCAATTCCACGACTCCAGACGCGGCCAACACCCTATTACAGTACTTTAAATATCGGATACACACCACACTTTGTTGTGTATTTAATTTGATAAATATTTTATATGGATAGATACCAATTTTATGGATTGCAACAGTACCAATTTTATGGAAGGCTAAAGTTGATAACCATCCACATTTATTGTGACAGAAGTTGTTCCATTTTTATTGAAAACGTGAACACCTGGCGTATGGGCTTAATTTCACGTTGCCCCATGGCAATGGGGTCGAGGTTCATGGATTTGATGCCCGACAGATAAATCTTCAGGACGTTAGTGCAGTGCTAATACAAATACAACGTTGATCCAACCTCTCTTGGGCGTCACTTCCACTACTCCAGACGCAACCAACGCCCTGTCATAGTAGTTTCAACACCGGTTACACACCATACTTAAGTGTATATTAAAATTAATAAATATACTGTATGGATAGCAACCAATGCTGAAACGCAACAGTACCAACTATGGATGATTCGTTGGGTCGCCATCTACATTTATTGGTCCCAATCGACCCATCTAACATCTCTGAGACTACAATGCCAATGTATCGGTGGAAATTGTGATAGTACGTCTGTCGATCGTATCGACCCCCTTCTAACAAATTTTAAGGATCATTGCTACTACTTTGTAGGCATACGCTACCGTTGATCGAATCAAACCGTCCATCTACTCCCAAGATCGGGCGACCAACTCCAGGATCTGAGTAGTCCCTCTACATTTACATAGGATAGGGCGAACCCGTTGCCCGCGACCTTCCTTCTGTATCCTGGGTTTGGACAGGCTGCTCGTGAGAATAGGCGGAGTTATTTATTGTGACAATACTTGGACATTGCCACTCGGTTGTACCACTGTGCAACTCCATGCCGATCAACGCTTATCTGCTCGCGACGTTGAGCTACCATAGCCAGCACGATACTCCCTAAAGGGCCAGCCTTGTTTAGTCTCCCGGGCAAAATGGTTTACCTTGACACAGCACTTCAACACCATTGACACCTTACATTGTCACACATGACCAGTGTTGCCAGTCTAGCCTTTTCTACTGTCGTCTAGCCACGAAAAATACCATCTAGCCGCTAGCTCTTTTTTTAACCTTTTTTTGTTTCGTTCTAGCCTTTACTAGCCCTTTTTTAAAGCCCATTTAGTCTTTTTCCCCAAAAATTTCTGGCAACGCTGCACATGACAGTAACGACATTTAATTCGCAACTATTTACACCATTTCATCTCTTCGGGTCCTCTCTGACATTCCGAAAGTACTATAGCAAGCTATTTCGTCTCTTCGTAGCCTTTCATACTCCGAAAGTACTTAAGCAGGCTATTTCGTCTCATTGCATCCTCTCGACACTACTCCAAATACTCTAGCAAACTATTTCGTTCCATCGTATTGTGACCTCAATCGTATTGTGACCTCACTCCGAAAGTACTTTAGTAAACTATTTCGTTTCATCGCATCACATCTTATTAGGCCGTCACATGATACAAGGTAGGACAACTGCCTATTTTCTCACGAGTGTCTTGCACCGACTGTCATTTCTCTGTATATTTTACTTTCTTTTTTCTATTTTACTTTTTTTCGTTCTCTAATTGATATACTATTTTTAAGTTGGGGTAAGACGACAAACTGTGGCGTCCGTGGCGTAGTTGGTTAAAGTGCGTGGCCGCTATGTCAACGAACTTTGCAGACCCAGGTTCGAACCCCAGCAGCGACAGAAAATTATTTGAATTGAAATAATTTTTCTGTACGGCCGCCACCTCTCTGCAGACAATGGCAAACCTCAGAGAGTAATCAAAATGCCATGTTAAGCTTCTTGAGAACGAGAACATTCCGTTCATCGCCGTTCGGAGTCGGCGTTAAGCATGTAGGTCCGGGTCTCGGTCAATTGTGTACAAACTTAATAACACGCACAACACAATTGATCATAAGAAGCTAGGTCAAAGTCCTTTCAAGGGCTGAAATGGCCAGTTATTTATTTTTTATTTTTTAAGACGACAAACTGTCGCTTCTACCTTGAATAATTGTGTCATGGGCAGACAAATTTCCGTAGCTTTTCATACAATGCTCTCAAGCAATACTTAATTTTTGCATTTATATTGCCTTCCTTCTTCAATACACCCAGACGACATGCTAATGTGTAAGTGGTATTGTATTCGCGTTAGCCAAGGTAAAGATTATCCCTGTGCTAACAAATTTTTTTTTTCATAATTGCTACTGCTTTGCAGGCATAGTGCTACTGATGCATCAACGGTCCGCCTGCTTCCCAGATTGGGCGACCAACTCGAGGATCTGACTAGTCACTTAACATTTACTCAGGATAGGACAAACCCGTTGATTAAGACCATTCTTCTTTTTCCTGGCTTGGGGCAGCTTGGCAAAGTTCATCACTACGCCGAATTGAGCTGTAAGGCATTCCCAATTGCAAATTTGTTTCTTCAGCCACTCTTTCTCTAACATCAGCGATATTTTCGATGGAGCGTATATAACAATGATGCACACGCCTTGCAATATCCGTAACCGAACCACTTTCTTCAAATTTCTTCGCTGTATTGGAAATTGTTCGTTCAGTAGGACGATTATGACGACTATAGCCTTCTCGTAAAGTGCAATTCTGCCGTGGGAATCACCATTTTTGTGACTTTGTGAGAACAAATTATTAATTTTAACACGTTGTTCGGTTGTATATTGTAAGATGGCAAAAATCTTTAGCTACACAAAAACCAGTTTGTATAAAGTAAACATTTGACAGCTGCCAAATGTCAGGGCTGCACTTTCCGAAACTCGAAATGGATAGCCCTTTAAATCTATCACTTGAAATATTTACTCTTTGACATAATTACACTTCCTATGATATTTAATCATACAAAGGAAATATAATTAAAACGAAAACTTCATCACTTAACTGACTACGATTAAAATTCCAATTTCAATTATATCTAAACGCTTCAAAATGACAATCACTCCACTACTTCAATCATGTATGATGCGTACATATTTGCAACTATTTAAAAATAAGGCAGAAAAAACAACAACAACGGCATTAACAAATGACAGCATAAAAACTAAGCATTACTTGAAGCCTAAGCAATTGTTTGTCTGCTTATTTGTTTGTTTGTTTGTTTGCTTGTCTCAATAGTAGAGAAAATATTATGTCTAGATGTAAACGAACCTTCATTGACGATATTAATCTATCCGGTGTGCCGCAGTGCATTACGGTCAACGGAAATTCTAACATATTCTAAGCATAGGCCAGGTTTTTTCTTTTACGCACTAGCCACAAGCACTGACCTATGTGGCAAAGCAGACAGTTTGCATTAAGCCTAAGGGGGGCGCTATAAGAGAACTAGGGAACTCCGAGTGTATTTTTTCTAATCGGCTCTACTGTTGTCTGAGAAGAAAGTATTGATATATAACTTTACAAATATACAGAATGAAAAAAACTTTTACAAAAATATGGTTTTAGAAAGCTAGAGATATTAAAACTTTTATTAACATCAGAGTTATAAGAGTATTTTTTTATCTTTTGTGTCAAATTGTCCATTAATGAATGGCTCCTTAAACTTTATGCAACATGTACCGCACGTCTGTGCTGAGTATTAAATTACTTATGCTGCAACATGAAGCTATATGCAGCATTACAACTTCGTTCCCAGACCTGCTGCTTCAACTATTCAACCACTCTTGTCTAAGTCCAGCCAGTTCATGCATAGCTAAAAATGAACGTCTAAGCTTGTCATTCAATCAATCTATTGCAAGTTGTTAAAATATAGACGTTCCAGCTATAAGTCTTGTAAAGGGTGTTTTTTTAGTTGGCTGTAGAAATTCTTTTTGAAATAAAACACATAAAAATTAATCAAATGTTCTTCAACTTTTTGGCTTTATTTTAAAGGTTGCGACATTAAATTATTGTTTGAAAATGGTTACCTTTAGATGACAACCTCAGCCAGCTGCGCTTGACGTACGACGTTCCATCGAACCAATTTTCGTCAATAATTCGTGAATAATTCCCGTAATGCTGCTCTTAAACTGCTCAATTGTTGCCGGCTTATTCGTATCAATCAATATCTTAACGTAACCCCATAAAAAATAATCAAGAGGTGTCAAATCGCACGATCGCGGCCACCAATCTACAGGTCCAGAAGTGATAAAATTCGCTCACCAATTGTCTCTTTCAGAAAATTGATTATTTCGGTGGCTGATTTTTGCTGGAATCTGTGCGCATCGAGATCATGTATGGCAACTATATGACTTTACGTCGCGACGTGAAGAAAGAGTCTACAATCTGGAAATATCATACGATTGTTTCATTCACGCATACACAAACCCTTGTACAAACTGTTGCACTGTTGTCGCTCGTCAAATTAGAAATAATTCTATAACGACGTCAGTAACATTACTATGTCGTTGCGACATTTTCACCATATTCACCTCCATAAGAAAAGCATGTAAAAATAATTTGACAGATGTCGTAATGTCGTTGTCGTTGTCGTTGTTGACGTTGTCGTTAATGTGTTTCAGAGAGCTGCATGAATGGGTTCGTTTGATTTTTCAAGTTCCCTTAATTTTTCAACTCCCTGCCGTCGAGGCAGGCAAACAACATGTTTCCGCGAATCATAGCCAGCAAAAATCAAGTTGCCAAATGTAGAAAACTTGAAATGTAGAAACTTGAAATGTAGGAAAAAAATTTTTTTTGCTTACAAATCGTTCATTTTCAAGTCTACGAAGTTCGTGGAATTAACTTCGTGTCGTCAGTGCAAACTTCCTTTCTTGAATTGAGAAAAACAGTTTAACTTTAAAGCAGTGTCGACGATGGTATAATAATACAAGGTAGCATTGACAGATGCTTGGGAAAACATTTCCTGTCAAAAAATATACTCAAAAAGAGAGCGCTCACAATCGGCCATTGAAAACACCCAGCAGAAAAGTGGACCAAGTTTGAAATAGTTCTGAACTAGTTCCAAAAAGGACCAGTACTAGTTCCACTACAATACCCTTTAATATTGAACAAACTGACGCTTTTTGCGGGTTGATGTCATAGGAAAAGACAATTGTCCCCATAAACACTCCTTTTTCCCCATATTTGAACTAGTTGCATTAGGAACATTTTTAAACTGGTTGCTTTCGCAGTAGCCTGAAAATGGTTCTTTTTAAACTAGTTTTAAAGTGAACATATTAAAAGTGTTAAAATTTAGTGCAACGGAAAGGTCCTAAAGATCTCATTTGTACCATCTTTTCCATCCACATTCCAGAAAAAATTTTGTCTATAAATATTTTTTTTTTATTATTTTTTCTTGTGTGCAGCAAATTTTAAAAAGCAGCCAGAACGCGTTTATTTTTTGCAGCAATACTTTTGAAAACAAAAGCAAAGATAACTGTTCTACACTGAACGCCTTTTGTACTTTTTCAGAGCTACTGAGAACTGCGCTAGAAATGAACTAGTTCACTTTTTCAATTGACTCCAAAATAACTGCTGGGCACAAACAATGTTGAAAACGTTGAAGTGAAAAAAAAAACAACAACTACAGCAGGCGCAGATGCATTTTCACAAAAAGCTGTTTTTGACAGGAGATGTTTTCTTGTGGAAGAGAAAATAAGCAATTGTCAATGCTACCTTGTATTATTATACCATGGTGTCGACCATAATTGAATAAACAAGGTTTTCGCATGGGTGAGAGCGAGTTCCCATAAATGTCAAATTGAAGTTAACAGCTCATACAAAATCTAAAAGCAATATTTGATAACATGAAAAGCCAATGAAGTTGTTGTTGTTGCTTATCATTGATTTTGACAATTATGGGTACTGAGAAGAGAGTACGTTCAGCCCTAAGACAACATTTTTTATTCAACCATGGTGTCGACTGCGTAGTACACACGCATGTGAAACAACACTTCGTCTTCGTCTTGCGTATACACGAAAGAGTAAATGAGACAAATGCTGCTACTGTGGTCGACACTGCTTTTAAGCATTGGATTAAAGCATGTTTGTTGGTTTTTTGTTGTTGTTTTTGTTTTTTATTCCCTACACCTGAACAGGGGAGCTTTATGGGAGGGCCGGAGAGGGTTAATATGTATGATCGACCCCATTACTTTTGCAAAAGGAACATTTTTTCCTTGGAGACCTATCGCCTCTGACCACCCCTTAGAGGGACTCCCATACAAATTTAATGATTTTTTAATATTTATTCCCTACACTTGAACAGGGGGGGCTTTAAGGAAGGGCCGGAGAGGGTTCATATGTATCACCGACCCCCCATTACTTTTGTAAAAGGAACATTTTTTCCTTTGGGGACCTATACCCTCCAACCAATTCTTACGGGGGCTTCCATAAAAAAAAAATAAATAAATAACTGGCCATTTCAGCCCTTGAAAGGACTTTGACCTAGCTTCTTATGATCAATTGTGTTGTGCGTGTTATTAAGTTTGTACACAATTGACCGAGAAATGGACCTACAGGCTTAACGCCGACTCCGAACGGCGATGAACAGAATGTTCTCGTTCTCAAGGAGCTTTAATTCAAATAATTTTCTGTCGCTGCTGGGGTTTGAACCCGGGTCTCCAGGTTCGTTGATATAGCGGCCACGCACTTTAACCAACTACGCCACGGACGCCACGGGGGCTCCCATACAAAAACTTAAAAGTGGTGTATTAATTGTGTCACTTTGTATAGAAAAGCATAAGAAGACGCTCTTCAGTGGCTTTCTAAGGCAGTGCAGTCGTATAGACTTGAAAAGTAGAAGGCTTGATTTTTTCTACCAATTAATATAGAGTAGAAACAAAATAGAATCAAGTCTGTCTTATGATTTGTTTTTCAGAAGCAAGTCGTGGCTTGTAGGGCAGAAACATATCAAATTTCTTAAGGTCTAACCAAAATAGACGATTTGCTCCGTAACTAGTGAAGTCGAAAATGATCGCTTAAATGCATTTCAAAGTTGTAACCCAAAATGAACAAACGTAAACTTATCGAAACTAAACGAAACGGTTTGACGAGACGTTTTGTTCCGTAACAACCGGATTTTTAGCGTCTCAACTCGTCAACAAGAGCTGTGCAGAGTAGTCTTCTTCTTTTTTCAGACGATTCGAGGAACTCGTTTCATTTTGGGTTAAATGTCAAAACAGACGTAACGATTGCAAACGTTCGGCAAGTTGCAATCGTCTTGTTTCGTCTATTTTGGTTAGGGCTTTAAAGTCAAGTCAAAACTTGATTTTTTTTTAAATAACTTGATTTTCAATTGACTTGTTGCAGATCTCTGATGTGTTTAGTGCATCAGTCCTCAATTGTTTTGCGATAGCGCGGTCCATTCGTTGATTCCGGCCTCAGTTTTGAGAACAAAAATATGCCTTCTGCGTATAATCTGCACCAAACTGTGACCCGTTGCGGATGTATTGGAGTATCTAGTATCTTGTGCGGCTATTCATCGCACCAAGTTCGGGAATTATATTTGTTTACGTACCCATTTAGCAAGGAATGGGTCTAAAACGTAAATTGGCAACGAATCGCATACAGTTTGCCTAAACGAACATTCATTTTTAACGTAAAATTCCAATATTTGGAGACGTTGCTGAGTTGTATTTCTTTACAAGATGAAATTTCAATGTTTACTTAATAAGAAAAAAAGAAAAATGACGTCGATCTATCAACATAGACGTTATATAGCTCTATTAGAAAAACTACAGCGAACTTAAAAAACACCCTTTACCTATAAGATTAATATTCGGTGATACTGCAACTGGCTTCTTCAGTTACACTCAGTTTTAATGCATAGCTAATTGAACTTTAGTCATAACTGCTTCTTCATTAGATAAAAGCATTTAACTGCTTTATGCAAGCATACAAATCTTTTATATTTTTAATTTAATCTTTGAATTTATGAAATTAAACAGTTTTTAATAACTTGGAATCGAATTTGACTGTGCATTATTGTCAAACTCGTTTTAAATTAAAACTTTAATAGCAACTTTTAACTTTATAACTCATAAATTTGTGTTGATAAGCTCATCCTCAGCTCGTTTAACGGGTTATCATTAATATGCTTAAATGCTAATGTTTAAATATTGATACGAGTATTGCACAAAAACCACGTTCAAGCTTAATCATATATTTTTATTCAAATGTAAGATGTTTCCAAAAACATGTTTAGATTTGCATTTCTGGCTTATTTTTTATATTGATTTTTTTTTTATGGAACAGCAAATTAAGTTTATTTAATGTTAATATTTTATTAATTTCAAAATCGTTGATTTAATACTTAGGTACTTTACAACAATATATAAACAGCACTATTAAAAAATTATCAAGCAAGAATACTAAATTCGGTCAAACATGACAGTGAGATACGCTTTACTAGACTTCCTAGATGAATAAAGCTCTTTTAAAGCTATTTGGCGAACATTGAAGAGAGTTTTATCTGAAATGTACGAGAGTAACAGATCTTACTCAAATCTGTCGGTCAAACACTTGAAATCAATTGAACTCTAAAAGATACTTGAAAGCTTCTGCCAGTTCATTTAAGAGTTTTGAAGTCAATTGATATCAAGACAAGCACAAAAATTAAGGTCACATAAGATCAACTACAAGGTTACTGAAGAGTAACGTACTTTATTTTTCTTGTCTTTCTATTTCGGTATAAATCTTTAGAAATTACAAAAAGATTTCAAATTTTTAGACACTTCTCCGTAATTGTATGTTAAAGAATTTTTTGTCATATCATGTAAGACTGTATCTCATAATTCGAATGTTGAATATTAAGAGAAGACAATTTAGAATAATATTTTCAGAATATAATGATTATAAAGGGTGATTTTTTTGCTATTTGGTTTTTCAGTGTACCTTTGTTGACACCTCACGCGTGATTCGTAACATGTGGCATAGCCAAAAATGCTCAGTTAGGATTGCCATTTCACCACGGATAGACTAATTTTATTATCAAAACTAGTGCTTTGTGAGAAATGTGTTTCGCAAATTACGTCCATTTTATGGTCGTCATAATCGACCCACCGAACAGGCTATTCAAGGTGTTGTGACTAAATTTCGCACCAGTTTCACTTTATTGGACATCAAACCACCAATCCTTTTTCGGAAAGTACGTACCAAGGAGAATATTGCTGCTGTATCGGGTAGTGTCAATGAAGATCGCGGTATATCAATTCGTTGTCGTCCTCAACAATTGGGCTTGTGTTATTCAACCACCTGGAACATTTTACGTAAGGACCTCAGTATGAAACCATAAAATATACAGCTGCTGTAAGAAAGCTGTACGCAAGAACGTGACTTACCACAACGTCGTTTGTTTGGTGAATGGGCCTTAAAAAAGTTGGACGCAGATCCACTTTTTTATCCAAAAATTTGTCTTCAGTGTCGAAACTCATTTTTGGCTCAGTGGGTACGTCAAGAAACAGTTCTGAAGAACAGCCAGAGGCATTTCAAGAGCTGTCAATACACCTTAAAAAATGCACTGTTTGGTGCGGTTTGTGGGCCGGTGGCATCATTGGACCGTTTTTTTTTTTTAAATAATGAAAATCGCAACGTTACAGTACATGGAGCTAGGTACCGTGCTAGGATTATAGACTTTTTTTGCCCAAAAAAGAAGAATTGGTCTTAGTTGACATGCGGTTCCAACAAAACGATGCCACACGGCACGCGATACCATGGAACTAGGTTAGGTTAGGTTAGGTTGACGCGGCTGTCTCTTATAAGACACACAAGACACATGCCAATTAGGCCCGTTGTGGTACCAGGGGTTAATTATTTTCCACTCGAAAGCTGAGTATTCAGTAGACCGCAGATTTGGAGAACTCGTCTAGCTCACTGTGGAACCAGTTACCTAGGAAAAGGTGGCCAGAGCTGGGCATGTATAGAGAAGATGTGTTGTGGATTCTAACTCCTCCTGGTCTCTGCAGAATTCGTTATTGAGGATTTTTAGTCTTCGGGCATGGTTCCCAATTAGGCAGTGTCCTGTTAGAAGGCCTATGACAATATTTATTTGGTCCCTTTTAAGGGGAATTAGTTCCTTTAAGCGTTTTAAGTTCAGGGTTGGCCAAACTTGACGCGCCGTATGGCAAGTGCTACCCGTAGACCACCTAATATTGGTACTTTCAAGGGATAGTTCATTTGTGGTGATTTAAATGTGGCGAGAGGTATTCTAATTTGTACCTTATCTGTCGATAGGAGTTTGGTAGTACCGTTATGAGTGAGTTCGTCTGCTTTGCAGTTTCCTGGGAAGTCTCAATGTCCGGGGATCCAACATAGAAATATATTGAGCTGGTCTGCCTTCTCATTTAGAGATCTGCGGCAGCTTAGGACTGTTTTAGATGTTGTTACAACAGATTCCAGGGCTTTCAAAGCGGCTTGGCTGTCAGATAGAATACAAATATCTTTAGTTGATATATTATTTATCTGAAGCCAAGTGACGGCTTCGTGTATCACAGTAGCTTCCGCTTGGAAGACTCTGCAGTGGTCAGGGAGCCTAAAGTGAAGGTTGATGTTTAGTGATTCAGAGTAGACTCCTCCCCTACTTTGCCATCTAATTTTGATCCATCAGTTGGATCCATTTGATGGAGGACTTCCGAGTTCCCATTAATTTCTGGAGGGGATACATTCATTTCTGGATTGATAGAAATTAATGTAAGAGTGTCCTAATGTAGGAAAAAGTTTCCTAATGTTAGAGTGTGCTATTGTACCTCCCTTCCATTGGGAAGTGGCTTCTAGACGGATTGCTGTGTTGGCAGCCATGTGTTTTGTTGGGATATCTAGTGGTGTCATGTGGAGCATAATGTCGAGTGCATCCGTTGGAGTGGTTCTCAGCGCTGCTGATACACAACTCAGCTGACTGTTGAACTTTGCGAAGTATATTGAGGACGACGTATACCATGGACCTATTGAGATGCTAGTTTGGTGAGCAATTAATCTCACGTTTTGGAGCAGTCCAATGGCTGTCACGATCATGCGATTTGACCCCACTAGACTATTTTTTTGTGGGGCTACGTAAAGTCTCTCGTGTACAGGGACAAGTCAGCCACAATTGCAGCCCTAGAAGACAACATTACAGATATGATACAGATATGATCAGTAACAATAATATTGCATAATGTGAGAACGAAGTATAAATACGCGATTGGATAAAGGAGGAAGGGTTTTGAACTTTACAGAAATACTCGTATACCACGAGGGCGATTTGATAATTGACTTTTTGAATAATAAGTATTTTTATTCGGCAAACCAGAACATACTCCCGAAAAAATGGCAAAAGAGTCTGAAATTCTCCATAATTTCTGATTCCTAGGAAAAAGTGTTCGCAATTTCGGGCGATTATGTAATTTTTTCGGGTGTTTGTACCTAAAATTTCGGATATTTTTTTCAAATATTTTAAAAGTAAAAAAGACCCAAAAAATAATTTTGGAACTTAGGTCCAAAAAAAAATCTGGCAAAATAAAATATGGAAAAAAGCCCGAATTTTTGTTTATTCCCAAAAAGAAAAGAAATTTCAAAATCGTTGTAATAAATCGGTTTGCCTTTGTACGGAAAGTAAAAAAAAAACAACATTCCATATAATGGCAAATCATTTCATCTTAGAAAAAAAAACCATTTGGACTTTATTCGGACATAACGTCCATGGACCTCTTGTTCATGGTATAACATCAAAAAGAAATTTCAAACTCGTTATGACAAAAAGTTCGTTTGCCCATGTACGTAAGGTAAAAAAAAACAACATTCTGTAAAAGACAACTCATTTTATCATAAAAAACCCACCATTTGGACCTTATTCGGACATAGTGTCCATGGACCCCTTGTTCATGAAATAACATAAAAAAAACAAATAAAATTAAGGAAATCTTTGCAGATATTTTCTTTACATTCAGGAACATTAGTTTTTTAAATCATTTAATTAAACTCAAATCTGTTCTTTTATATTTTGAGAATCTTACATTGAATCTGAATCAAGGAAATAATGCACGTAAAATTTAGAAATAAAGCCTTATAAACTGCTGAAAATGTCTGGTGTAGTTTCCATTTTTTTTTCAGGCTTAATTTCCTAACGATTTGGGCGTAATTTCCTTCT
Source organism: Pherbina coryleti (assembly GCA_943735915.1). Taxonomy (NCBI): domain Eukaryota; kingdom Metazoa; phylum Arthropoda; class Insecta; order Diptera; family Sciomyzidae; genus Pherbina; species Pherbina coryleti. The sequence continues at coordinate 78,834,902 of OX030952.1, read as the reverse complement.
TTCGGGCTCAATTACCATTTTAAATTCGGGCGTTTTTTCCAAAATGCGATGTATTTTTTCGGGCGTAAGTTTATCGGTCGTAAATTCTAGGAGCATATTATTGCGTCCGTGGTGTAGTTGGTTAAAGTGCGTGGCCGCTATGTCAAAGAACTTTGGAAACCCAGGTTCGAACCCCAGCAGCGACAGAAAATTATTTGAATTAAAATAATTTTTCTGTACGGCCGCCACCTCTCTGCAGACAATGGCAAACCTCAGAGAGTAATCAAAATGCCATGTAAAGCTTCTTGAGAACGAGAACTTTCCGTTCATCGCCGTTCGGAGTCGGCGTTAAGCATGTAGGTACGGTTCTCGGTCAATTGTGTACAAACTTAATAACACGCACAACACAATTGATCATAAGAAGCTAGGTCAAAGTCCTTTCAAGGGCTGAAATGGCCAGTTATTTATTTATTTATTTTTTATTATATTATTGCAAAGGGTAGAGAAACTATTGAGTTGAAAGGTCTCGTCGGCAGGAAAGGCAATCACGCAGCTTTAAAAACAAGAAGAAAATTCTTCAAAGAGTCTGTCTTCAAAATTCTTTGAAGAGTCTTTGATTTTGTCGTTTTGCCAAAATTGTTTCGCCTCTACACACTCATGAATTTAAACACTTTTCTGAATGTGTCTCATATGTTCCTATTCAATTTTTTTCGCTAGTGCAAGCGAAATGAAATGCTAAAATGCAAGGGGAGGTTCTAGTAGAAACGTAACGCAATTCCAGGATTTTTTTTTGAGTGAACGTAAATCTTTTTTGAAAAAATCTTTTATGGCATTTATTAATGTATATTTCAAGAACATTATATAATATTTTCGATGAAAAATAATTCAAAATGGCGGCTGAAAGTCTCGCTGATCAGAGCCGGGCCAAGTGATTTGAAACGAAAAAAACCAAAAAATTGTTAACCTAGATGAAATTTGGGGGCCTCGTAGATTTCCGATTTTAATAAAACCCTTTTTTAAAAAAATGACCGCCCTTTGAAAAAACCTTGTTTTACCTTCTTTTTCTTTTGCTCTAACGTTTAAAAAAAAAAAATGATAATAAATTTTTTTTGAAAAAAACGCTTGTTGAAGGCCCCCTAAATTGAATAAACTTTAATTTGAGCCGTAAAACATCGAAATCGGTCAAGTCGTTGAAGCGGAATCGTGTACAGCGCGGAAAAAAGGTGTTCCGAGAAAAACTCGTTTAAAGTTTGACAAAGAAAAAATCGTAAGTAATGTTTGTTTTTTGACACTTACATCTAATCAGCTATTGCAGAACTATACAGGGTCCCTTCCTCATCCTCAAAGAGCATGTTTTGCTGCACCACGCCGCCAAGTTCTTCAATTTTGGCTTTTTTTTAAAACTCTGAGAGTTTCTCCTCCGCTGACTTCACACGCCGGTCGTCAGTCTTTGCAGCGAAGTTTACACAGTTTATCTCGATGACGATTCCTAATGTCTGCATAGTTTTTAATATGTATGAATAGTATTCATTTAAGATGCCAGAAGATATATGTGCTGCTATTCTGCAAGTTTCTTCGCCACAAAGAAGGTGTTTGGGGACCAGTTTCCACAGACAAGAGTTAACGAGAAAACGTTACATCACTGTTACAGTTTTTACATTTTAAGCACTGAGATAAAAATTTTAAAACAGTCAGAAAATTTATAATCACGTTATTATGACCACCATCAATTTTGACGTCGTCGTAATTCGTGTCTTTAATTTTTTTCGCTTAAGTACTCAGTTTCCGCTTCTATTTATCGGGGAGTTTCTTCTTTCGAGGCCGAGCTAGCCGATCATTTCCCACTGATTTTCGCGTATTTGGCACTTTTGGAACACTGCTTACTTGCCATAAGTTCGAAACAGAACTCAAATAAGTTACGGCAAATAGAAGTGTATACAACGGTAATCCGACCGAGGGTACGCAGGTATAGAAATTCGTTGAGACAGTCACAAACTTACTACCTGGACTAGATACACCGCTTAGGTAGTCAAAAATGCCCGTCCCTCGAAGCCGCTCCGAGCTTGCATTTATACCTGTTTTCAGCCGACGCACTCTCTCGTCTAATACGCTATGACTCGTAAAATAAATTAGATAGGGAAATATCCTTTTGACTACGTATTTTGAAGATCCTAAGGATGAAAATAAAGCAAAAAATAAAAACAAACACAAATTATCCGTCGATTTCTACTAGAACCTGCCCTTAAGGTGTCTTTTTTGCAAGTCTGCAGTAAATAAAAGTCGAAAGAAAAGGGAAGCGGAAAGGCGTGAGTGCGAGAAAATTGAGATGCATGGTGACAGGAATGAGGTCCGAAAATTTTTCGAAAAAATAAGACGCCTGGCCGATGGTTTCAAGACCGGGGCCTCTTCCTGCAAGGATGAAAATGGGAATCTAGTGACAGATATCCAGAGTACACTGATGATGTGGAGGGAACACTTCTCTAGGCTTCTGAATGGCGACGACGACAACAATCCCGCCAATAGAGATGATATCCCGGAATCCCCAGTTTTGGACGACAGCGTTGAAGTTCCGCTGCCCGACCATAGTGAAGTCTTGAAAGCTATAGCTCGGCTTAAAAACAACAAAGCCGCAGGAGCCGATGGCTTACCTGCTGAGCTCTTCAAGAATGGAGGCGAAGCTCTATTTAAATGCATTCATGAGCTTCTATGCAGAATATGGTCGGAAGAACGCATTCCAAACGATTGGAACCTCAGTGTGCTCTGCCCAATCCACAAGAAAGGCGATCCCACAATTTGCGCCAACTACCGTGGGATAAGCCTTCTGAATATCGCATATAAGGTCCTGTCGAGCGTACTATGTGAAAGACTGAAGCCCATCGTAAACCAGCTGATTGGACCTTATCAGTGTGGCTTCAGACCTGGAAAATCCACCATAGACCAGATATTTACGCTACGACAAATCTTGGAGAAGACCCTAGAAAAACAAATCGACACACACCATCTTTTTGTCGATCACAAAGCCGCCTTCGACAGTCCAATAAGGAATCATCTATATTCAACCATGTCTGAATTTGGTATTCCTGCAAAGCTCATCCGCCTTTGCAGAATGACACTGAGCAACACCAGCAGCACAGTTAAAATCGGGAAGGACCTCACTCCTCCATTCGATACCAAACGAGGTTTCAGACAAGGTGATTCCTTATCGTGCGACTTTTTCAACCTAATGATGGAGAAGATCATCCGAGCTGCTGATTTGAGACGCAGTGGCACGATATTCTACAAAAGTATTATGCTGCTGGCGTATGCTGATGATATCGATATCATTGGTAGCAATACGCGCGAAGTCAGCGCAGCATTCTCCAGATTAGCGAAAGAGTCGAGTCGAATGGGTCTTGTAGTGAACGCAGATAAGACGAAATACCTAGTGTCAACAAATAAACAGTCCCAGCGTCTTGGAAACCACGTCACTGTTGACAATATCTCCTTCGAGGTTGTTAAGGACTTCGTCTACCTGGGATCCAGCGTAAACTCTTTCAACGATGTCAGTATTGAGATAAAGCGAAGGATAACTCTTGCCAACAGGTGTTACTTTGGGCTGAGTAGGCAATTGAGAAGCAGAGCCATCTCTCGACGAACAAAACTCACGCTCTATAAGTCACTAATCATGCCCGTCCTATTATATGCAGCACAAACCTGGACGTTGAGCAGTTCTGATGAAAAGACTTTGGGAGCCTTCGAGAGAAAGATCCTTCGTAAGATCTTCAGTCCAATCTGCGTCAATGGCGAGTACCGAATTCGATGGAACCACGAGCTGTATGAGCTGTACGCTGACATCGTCATAGTTAAGCGTATTAAAATCGAGCGGCTCCGCTGGCTAGGTCATGTTGAGCGAATGGAAAACGACGCTCCAGGGAAAAAAAAAAAAAAAAAAAAAAAAAATATTGGATTCGGTGCCCGGTGGTGGTCAACGCAGAAGAGGACGCCCACATCTTCGTTGGAAGGATCAGGTGTTGGATAACCTGACTACACTTGGTGTTTCCAACTGGCGCCAGCAAGCGCAAAACAGAAATGGCTGGCGCAATTTCTTATACGAGGCCAAAACCGGCCTTCGGTTGTAAGCGCCAGATAAGTAAGTAAGTAAGAAGTAAATAAAATGCTATAGTTTTTGTTTCTTTGAATACAGAAATTTCTTAGTTCATGACGGAATTAGTTCATATCACACTGTAAGCCCCTTTTGGGAAACATATGCCCCATCTCAAAATACTGGTTTGTATATAAAATATAATTTTTCCTTAAGTTTTGCACATAAAGCGGTCCATTCCAATCTCAAAGAGTCTAATAAAATGTTTTTTCATGCACCCTGCAAAAGTCGGATCGAAAGGGTTAAATTCTATTAATTAGCCGTAATTGTAGTTGAATAGGTAACTTACAAAATGTTTCCGAAAAGTTTGTTTTTGATGACTGTGGTAAGTCACAGTAACCATGTCTTAAGAAATTATCATTGTCGATAGGGTACAATTGCTAGATTGACTCAAATGGCTTTGGTCAATTATGTAAAAATATATTTTTAATATTTTTTTATTTAATAATTATTCAATGTTCGTAACCCGGCAATTTGTGAATACTCATTAAAAATTAATAGCTCTTATATGCATAACATATGTACGTAAAAAGTGTGAAAAAATAAAATTAAATACCATTTGCATAGGATTTAAGTTAATTTTTTTCTTAATTACAATCGAGTTTGAAATGGCAAGACACCAACTCCCAACAAGCCGCCGACTCTAATTGGCCACATGTTGCTAAGTATCAGCGTGCAGTTGGTGTAGTGTGCCAAAGTGGTAGAGCAACCAGGTGTTTAGCTTGATTTAAGAAATTAAAAAAAAACTACCAACAGGCCAAACCAGACGTAAAAATGTATTCGACTGATTTAAGCAGAATTCTTGTGTTGTATGACGAAAATGTTGTCCAACCAAAGTTTAAGTTTTGGTTGAAGTTACATTTTTGTTCATGACGCAAATGTTGCTGAAGTATTTCAAAATGTAAAAATTTCAGAGATATGAAACAATGCATAGAGTTAAAAAAAGAGAAATTACCTTTATTTTAATAAGTTAGATATTTTTCGAAATATATATCTTTGTTCTTGTTTCAAAATATTTTTCTATTCTCTTGATAATTGAACTCTAAAAGCTGAATGAATGGGGCTTATTGTTTATTATGACCAGTGAGGTGTTAATATTAAAGTCTCGTAATATTCATGTTTGAATACAACATTTTGTTAAAAAATTAGAATTTCAAATTTTTTCTATTTCCTTTTTCTTATAATTTAACAATATTATTTTGTTCTTGCTGAAGCGTCACTAGAATAAAAAAAAAAATTAAAAATCTATGACAAGAAGACAAGGTAAACAGCTTTTGGCAGTAAAAAAACTGCTTAAATAAATTTTTCTACTGTTGTTTTTTATCGAAATGGGTGATCAATTTATTCAATTTTATTTTAGTTTCTATGTTTTATGCTGTCTAATGCTGTCTAATCGAAATGGGTGATCAATTTATTCAATTTTATTTTAGTTTCTATGTTTTATGCTGTCTATAAAGAATGTGAGTAAAAATTAATTCATTTAAATTGAAAAAAATATATTCCTCACATCAATGTTCAGATTATAATATTAAGTGTAGGAGAGCGGGAACTTTACTATAATCTCTGTAAATATTTATAAAAACTTTTTTTATAAACTTGTGACCTCGGTAGTTGAGTAGTTAGCGTGCTCGACTGCTACGCCAGGGGTTCCGGGTTCGAATCCAGGTCAGGTTATGGTCCTACGCTTTAACCTTTATGCATTTCTTTCCTTATTTCAAATCAACAAGGCAATATAAATGCTCCGTGCAACTAATTAGGGACACTATATAAACATACAAAATTTAGAAAAATTCGTTTTTTTTTTTTACTAAAAACACTGAGTTTTGGTCTTATTTAAATTGAATAGGTCATTCATTACCTTTATGTAAAATCTTGTTTTTTAATTATTCAACAGTATCAACTTGATATCTGCGAGACATAGATTCCACTTAATTCCCACAAACACTGTTAGGAAGCGCTATTTTGTTTCATCGTACAGCTTATCAAAGTTGCCTATCTTGAGCAAGCTCACTTCTTTTTTTACAACCTGCCATATATTCTTAATTGGATTGGGGTCAGGACTACAAAATGGCCAGTCGAAAACATTAACTTCATTATCTGAAAACCACTACTTGACCAGCCGAGCGGTGGGCTTCGGGTCATTGTCCTACTGAAATGTGCAAGTAACGGGCATATTTTCATCCGAACAAGGCAGCATCACATTGTCCAGAATTTCAATACACTAGAACCGGTTCATCAGACCCTCAATTTTTTGCAGTGGGCCGACACCACGCCATAACATAGCACCCCAAAGCATTATGAATCCTCCTCCATGCTTCAGTGTAGCTCGGGTGTACTTTGGATGGAACCAGGGGCGCCGGAAGCGGGAGGAAGGGGGGAGGGGCAGTCGCCCTCTCGGTAAAAAACTCTCACAATAATTTTTTAAATACAAATGTTTTTATATAACAGATTAAATTTTTGAATTCTAAGTTTAATTTAATTTTAACTACAATACAACTTTTAATTTCTCCTCACATCGCATTTTTGTAATCAGCGGTGAAGCATTAAGCTCTAAAATCACAATTTTAAGAAAATCTCATTCGATATAAGAATTGTTAAACTAAGTTGTTAAATTTATTGCTTTGATAATGATGTACCAGCATCTGCAGCTAGTTCTGAACGTTCTTTTAGTGCCCTTCGCCGCATTAAAACATATCTTCGATCAACTATGACGTAGGAACGCCTTACGAATGCGGCACTTCTTCATATCCACAAGGAAAAAAACGGAAGAATGAAGCTTATTAGACATTATGCGAGAATTTATTTCTTGAAAAAATAAAGTGGTTGTTAAAAAAGTTATAAATTTAACTACAAACTAATAATTTTTTTGTTTCATATCATATATGTAATACTTCTATATTGGCAGCAACCTACATTTTCTATAAATTTCAACTACGAAATCAAAGAGAGACAGCCTACATGAGATTTTTTTGTTTGTATTAGTATATTTGAATATTTGAAAATTACTACACACAAAAAAATGTCAAATCGTCCCAGAGGCGGTTCCCAGCAAAAAATTTTAATGCGCATTACTTGTATGCACATAAAGAGCGCTTCATTCTCCTTGTAAATAGTTCTGTGTGTATAGAGCTATGTTTGTAGAACTTTCTGTAACGACAACGTAGCACTTGAAAAAAGTATTAGAGTTTAATGTCAAAAAATTAATTTCAAAAACGGAAAAAATCATCAAAACGTCCCACGTAAATTCATTGAATACTTTAAGTCAGGCTTTCCATTCGAAAATTTAATATTTTATGTTGAAATGAAAAGTATGTTACATACATGTTACATATAAGCTTTGTAAACTATGTTACTAAAACTTCTGTTTTTCTTACTTTAAATAAATAAAATGCATAAAAAGCCATAAATTTTTATATTAACAACAATGAGAACAAAGCGCACGGTTCTCGACACATTTTTAAATCAAATAAAAGGAGAAAAAAGCGCTCGGCTCGCGCTGCGATTTCATATTTGCTACAGCGAAAGCCGAGCACATGCATCTAATGACATGCTTATGTTAAAAAATGCGCTATACGCAAGGAGAATGGAGCGCTCAACTGTTTTTTTGAAGCGCTTCAGATGCGCTCATGGAGCGCTCGGCTCCCTGCTGGGTTGTTATGAGAAATGTTTGCATCAAATTTAAAACAAAACAAATCATATTTGTTCTGCATAACTCAGAGGTACGCACCATTAGAAAACAATTAACATATATTGTAACAACGCGTGAAACATGATTAAATTTCAACAAGAAATATTGAAGCTAGCAAGATTTTATCCATTAAAATTCGAACAACAAAACTTTCAACTGATATTTTTGACAATGGAAGCACCCCTCCTGAGTTTTTTTATTTTCAAATTTAATTTGGGGTACATTCGTTCATATATTTTCTCGCTCATATTACAATATATCTGTACTGTTATGTTGGCGAATGTACCTTGAGTCTACGGCCAATATAGAAGTATTACATATATGTTTCATATTGAATTTAAATGTTTTTTTCTTGTTTTCAATCTTTTCCTAGTTTTTTATTGGTATGCTGTTTTCGTCTTTAATGTAATAGAAAATGTTCTGCCCCCCCCAGTTGTACTGCCCACCCAGTTGAAACGAGCTTCCGGCGCCTTTGGATAGAACTCCTTTGACCTTGGGCGGCGGAAATATTTTTTCCATCGGGTGATACTCTATTTATTTTAATTTCGTCTGAAAACAATACTCTCTTCTACTCTTTTGTTTCCAATGACGATACTTTTTAGCGAACTCAAGCCTCTTCTTGCGTTCAGATAATAGAGTCATCTTCTGTGAAATTCTTCCGAAAATTCCGGCTTCACGCAAACATCTCTTAATAGTGTTCACGAACGGTGCTGCTTTATTTTCGCCATTGATAGTCACTCGTACTTCGTTTGCAGATTTATGCGTTTTGTTTTTTTAGATTTCCGGACAATGAGGGTATCTTCTCGAGCAGTAGTAATGCGGCTTCTTTGTTGCGTTGCATATTTTCTGCAGTAGATTTTTTTTTTTTTAAATATTGCAGAGTTTTACCTAATTAACAAGGTAATCACGAATTTTTCACATCTCAAAAAAATTTTAGCCACAGTTGTCAAAAACAGTTGATGGCAAATTTTAAGCAAAAGTTGCAAAACAATCTGTTACAATTTTTTATTGAGTCCAAGTGTTTTGACACTTTTCTGCAGTTTTTCTCTTTGTATCTCTCATTTTCATGGTATAATAATACAAGGTAGCATTGACAGTTGCTTGGGAAATCATATACTGTCAAAAAATATACTCAAAAAGAGAGCGCTCACAATCCGCCATTGAAAACACAAGCAATGTTGAAAAGTTGAAGTGAAAAAAAAAAACAACAACCACAGCAGCTGCTGATGTATTTCCACAAAAAGCTGTTTTTGACAATTTATGTTTTCCTGTTGAAGAGAAAATAAGCAGTTGTCAATGCTACCATGTATTATTATACCATGTCTCATTGTTAACATTTTTTGACACTTGTAGGGAAATTTGTAAGCGTCCCGTTCACCTTATTAATTACACAATGAATGCAACTACATTAGGCGAACGAGGGGTGAGAGAGAGAACATTAGGGGTGAGAGTGCAAGCGAAACACTTGGGAATGAAATAGAATGCTAATGCTGATGTGTCTTCACCAATAGTAGAATAAAGAAGATAGATGCAAGAAAGGGAGCGTGGACTCAGAACTGTCAAATCGAAATTATTTCCATTTGAATAATTTTTGTTGCTTTTGCTTTCTTTCGCTATTTTGACAGTTATGGTTGACAAAAAGGGAGCACAAGCAGCCTTGTTTATTTAACCATGTCTTCACCTAAATTGACTTGATTGTGAAGTTTTAACTGGAGCAAGCAAATGTAAAGGGGGTTTAATTCCAAAAATAAAACTATCTCATTCCGAAACTATACTCCCAATTAGGATGCAAAGGTTGTAGTTTCGAATAGCACTTGCATTTGCAATGATTATAAAAAAAAGCCAAGGGCAGTCATTAGGCAAAGCTGAAATATCTCTTGTTGATAAAGTTGCTTTATACCTTATACGTTTTTTGACACGGACAACTTTACCTTGAGATAAGTCGTGCAAAATCTTTCACTGGAGTCAAGAAGAAGAGTCTGAATACTAAAAGAGTCTAGCATTCAAAAAATTATTTCAGGATCGAGTGGATTTACAACATCTAATATTGTTTATAATGAAAATATAATGATATATTATGAAAATATTATATAATATTTGAATTTATTAAAAAATTAATTTTAATCTAGAAATTAAACTAAACCGCCAAGTAAATAGAATAAAAGAAACAGACAAAAAATTAAACTAGAATACATACAACCACAAACCAACCATAACACTGCACGTTTTACGCCATAACTTCTGAACCCTTCAAGAGCACACCTTAATTTTATATCGTTTGAAAGGTATTAAAACGTACAAAAAACCAAAATAAAGAAATTAAAAAAAAATATAGCGTCTGCTGTTGGCATGGCATTCAACTTTGAAATTAAGAATGGGCCAACTTACTGATATTTTTCCAAAAGTGTTATATTTTTCCCTTAAAAAAGACAAAATAACCTTTCTAATGATACCTTATTTACGAAAATCGGATTTAAATTGACTGAGCTACGTCGTTTCAAAATACACCCTATTTTGGCCTTGAAAAATGTTTCTAAAAATTTACAACTTCTGATTTAGTTTTCTAAGCAATAAACCAATCTAAGAACAAAATTTGAGCCAAATCGGAGATGGTCAGTGCAACTGATAGGTCACCTCAATCTGAAATGGGCGATTAACTATTTATGCCTTAAAGATGGAATGGATGCAGTCCAGGTTGACTCCAGTAGGTATTGCAGAATTTTCTTTAAACATTTAATGAATAAAATACATCATCAGGTGATGAGGAAGAAGAAAACAGCTGTGATGCAAATAATACAGTTATCAGGGTTGCTTAAACGATAAATTTTGTAATAGATTTTTGGATAAAAGTGTTATATTTGCAGGTATATGTCGTTCAGAAATGCTTCAAAGATACGATTTAAAAAAAACATAGGCAACAAAGTGGTATCTGAGCTTTTGTGTCGTATTCCATTTTTGTATGCAAAACAATAACAGGGTGTTATAATCAAATAAGCAATACGACGTTACAGCGGCGTATTTTAAGTTGTGAAAGACCTTATTGTCTTCGCCACGAATCCAATAAAATAATTTTCTAGGTGATAATAACTCATCCACTTAGCACACTCGGCAATTTAAGCAAAGATTGTCGCTGCGCTTTGTATTGAAACGACTTATAAGCATATTTTTTTTTTTTACTACGTGTAAGTATCAGTTTCATTTCAGGATAGTTTTTATCAAATATTTTATTATACTGCAAATGTTTATTAATGAACGGCGAAAATCTTCACGATTATCTTTATAGCGTATAATCCAGTTTCTTTGAACTATATTTTTCTGCTTCAAGAGATATATAAAATATAATAGAAAATCAATAGAGCGGCAAAAAAAACAACAAATAAAAAATAAAGTAATTATTAGTACTTCTACACTAACAACTTAAATTAAAATCCGAAACTTCATGGAATAAACATTTAGCGAAACCGCGTTTGAAAACGTTTATTGTTAAATTGTTTGTTTATTTCATTAAAAAAAAAAGTGTGACAAATATTAAAACCGTTAAATATATGTATGCGGAGAGACTTTAGCGCCGCTTTTGTCGTTTCTAGCAAAAACTGGTTAAGTCTTAAATTGTTCACCACCGCACTGCGACCCAGTTGTAAAGCACTGACACTGCGGTTATTGACAGTTAAAGTTAAATTAAAAAAAAAAATTAAACTATAGTAACGCCTCGCTGACTGACACAAAGCAAAAAGAATTAAGTGCCAAGTTTTTATAAAAAATATTTACAGAGGAAGCTTGGTGCGCTGTTAGCGTGAAGCCTTTATACCGAAGAAAGTTGAATGACATTCGCTCTTTTAATACTGAATGACAGCGTAATTTGACAGTTGCGTTGAAGAAAGTCGAAAAAGTTGAAAGGAATTTTAAGCTCGCGTGACAGTTAAGCGAAAAATTATAGGAATTACAATTAAATATTCAACTTTGCATCGGTTATTGGTCTTCAGCCAAAACTTACAGGTTGTTGAACTTTATCCTCATTTAAAAGGCTTTAATACTCTAATAAAAAATGTTATTTTCAAAAAATTCAAATATTCCGAGAAAACTCCCGTTATTGTAAATTATGCATTTCCTTCAACTCCTTAATCTCTACGTATTTTGTAGATGTATTTTGTATTTTATTATTATATCGCATTGAAATTTTTATATAATTTCCTATCGATAGATGTTAAGTGCAAATAAAACGAGCTTTATACAAATACTTTTGCATTTTATTTTATTTTTTTTTTTTTTGTTGTACTCGAAGCTTAACAATTTGCACAAATCTATTTTGAGTTGATTACAGGTGTTGCCTGCCCATAGCACAAAATATACACATTGCAACACGCTCTCGAACAATAACTTTCAATAACTAATAAATACTAATTAGTTTTATTGCAAATGCAAATCACGACAACAACTACAAAAACAACAACAACAACACAAAAATAGCAATAATAACACAAAATAAGTATAACAAACTCTTGGTATGCCAGTGTTTATACTCGTTTCCCATGTGGAATTCAACTTAAAAGCTTGTGTAATCGAGCTGAAATTTTTTTACACTCGAGAAAAATAGTTTAGTTTTCACAGTTATTATGGCAAATTCGCATTAGAATTGTGATAATCTAACCTACTTGTAATACAGTAGATCAATACCATACTCGATGTATCTAGATTCTAGAAGAAGTAGTTTGTCGAATATTTATCATAAAATTTAAATTATTTTTTTATGAAATCTTCTCAATCTATCGACGCATTTGAGTGACTTTCAAATTTAAATGCAGAGTTAAGTCGGGGGGCCTTTCTTTCTAAAAAAAAAATTATCTGAACAAATTGGTAAAGTTAAGTTGATTTCAATATTTTCGAATCAATAAAAGGTTTCTGATAAATTTCGAAACTTAAATATTATCACAACTGGGTTTCACTAAAAAAAATGTAATTTATCTATTTAACCCTTTCATGTCGGAATTAAAATGGGCGGGGTCACACATTTTTTGAGGACAAATATGTGTTCATCTTTACTTAAATACAAACTAACAATAATTTGAAAGTCCTTGGTGTCCTGGTTCCTGGTTGTTCTGGCAGTGGTTGGACAAACTAAACAGACTTTTCAGGTTTTTTTTTCTCTTTTGCCTTTACTCTCTTACCTTTAATTATATATATTGTTCACTTGGTTTTACAATAAAATAATTATTTGAATGTTTTTAAACACTTTTTGTAAAAACACATTTTTCGCGAAACGATCTTGATCTTGATTTTGACAATTTTGCAGTACGAAGAACGGCTACTAAACGAAAACGCGCAAAGCATACAATAGAACAAATAGCTGTAAATTTGTACAACTCATAAGGCTACACAATGCAAAAGCTGCAGGTTAAAAAATTAAAATAGCCGGAATTAGAAGCCTATAAGTACAATGTTGTCTATAGACAACATTGGGCATGAGAGGGTTAATTGAAATTATATACTCCCACACTTACTTCTCAAAGCTTACTCTGCGCAACACTAATGACCCATGAAGCTTTATTCAAGTGTTTCGCGAACTCAGAAAATATATTTGTGTGCACTGTGGCAGAACGCGTTGGCGTGCGTGAACTTTTCTATGCCAAAGAAACGACAGATTGCAGGTTCGAATCCCGTCGGACACAGAACATTTTTCAATTGAAATAAAATGACAATGGAAATCTTCAGAGAGTAAATAAATGACTTGCAATGCTTCTTAAGAACATGAATATTTTACGTTTGGAGTCGGCATAAAAACTGAAAGGTCCAGTTCCCGATTATTTGTGTACCGACAATTAACAACATGCACTACAAAACTGAAATGGCCAATTCCTTTTTTTATTTGATTTAACCGTGGCAGCTGAGGTTGAACGCGTTAGTGTACGTGGTCAATGACAAGTTTAAGTTTACGAAGCAGGAGATCCCGGGTTAAAATCCCTTCAAACATAGAACATTTTTTCTATTCAAATTAATTTGTCGGTAAAACTAAACTGTCTGAAGTCGCAAAAAAGACTTGTAGGTCCAGTTAGGAAGAAATGAAGGATTTATACTTGGCTTACGACAAAAATAAAAAATTAATTTTGACTTCAGGTCTTATTGCATTTTGTTGCATAGAATTATTAGTCGCTTAGTAAAGGTGATACGATCTTTTTTTATGATAACGAAGATTGATTCTTTAACCTTATAACGTAAAAAAAAAATGACGCCATGACAACATATTGACAACCGTTTAATGCTGTGACAACAATAATGAAAAATTAGAATTATAACTCGGTGGCTATGAACGCTACGATAAATTTATGGATCGACAATGAAGCTGAGATTTTTGACCATATTATAAAAATAAGAAAAAAATTGATTACGTCACGAGGCCCTTCGGGAAACCGCCTAATATAATGCAAATACTTCATCGTTTCATGGATAAATTGCATGGCGCTAAAGTAAATGTAATAGCACCAGTAAAAAGCAAAGGCAAAAGCAAAAGTAAAAGCGAAATAAAATCAAAAGCAAAAGTAAAACAAAATCGAAAGCAAAAGCAAAATCGAAAGCAAAAGCGAAAGCAAAAGTAAAACCAAAATCAAAAGCAAGAGCAAGAACAAAAGCAAAGCAAAAGTAAAAGCAAAAGCAAAGTAAAAGCAAAATAAAATCGAAAGCAAAAGCAAAAGCAAATGTAAAAGAAAATCTAAAGCAAAAACAAAAGCAAGAGAAAAAGCAAAAACAAAAGTAAAAGCAAAAGCAAAAGCAAAAGCAAAAGTAAGAGCAAATGAAATAGCAAAAGCAAAAGCAAGAGCAAAAGCAAAGGAAAATGAATAAGCAAAAGCAAAAGCAAGAGCAAAAGAAAAAGCAAAAGCAAAAGCAAAAGCAATAGCAAAAGAAAAAGCAAAAGCAAAAGCAAAAGCAAAAGCAAAAGCAAAAGCAAAAGCAAAAGCAAAAGCAAAAGCAAAAGTAAAAGCAAAACCAAAAGCAAAAGAAAAATCAAAAGCAAAAGCAAAACCAAAACCAAAATCAAAAGCAAAAGCAAAAGCAAAAGAAAAAGCAAAAGTAAAAGTAAAAGCAAAAGCAAAAGCAAAATCAAAAGCAAAAGCAAAATCAAAAGCAAAAGCAAAAGCAAAAGCAAAAGCAAAAGCAAAAGCAAAAGCAAAAGTAAAAGCATAAGCATAAGCATAAGCACAAGCACAAGCACAAGCACAAGCACAAGCACAAGCACAAGCACAAGCACAAGCATAAGCATAAGCATAAGCATAAGCATAAGCATAAGCATAATCATAAGCATAAGTATAAGTATAAGCAAAAGCATAAGCATAAGCATAAGGATAAGCATAAGCATAAGCACAAGCACAAGTATAAGCATAAGCATGACCATAAGCACAAGCATAAGCATAATGCCAACCCAAATGCAAAAGCAAAATAAAATCGAAAGCAAAAGCAAAAAAGCAAAAGCTTTTTAAGACTCCCCCAAACTAAAGCTTTTGCTTTGTATTAGTGTTCCACGTGAAACATTTCAGAGCTAAATATTCTTAGACTTAAAATAAGGATTGAAAACCAGGGGCGTAAAGAGTATATTATATTTGTCGTATATATACTATATATGATATAAACGTCATGTGGAGGCGTGTCAGAGAAATTATATATATTTTTGATAATATAAAAAAGCCTTAATTTATAACATACTTCAATGCAACTTTGGAATATCACGAATTCCACCAAAAAGTCAACCTCATAGGTCAAAAATCAAATTGTAAAGAGAGAAGAGAAACTATATAGAATATATTCTATCGAATTCGGACAACACGTTTTAAGTCGAATTTTTCAAGACAACGGTAGTTTTTCTGTGTTTTTTTTACTTTCGCGTGGTAAATAAGTTGAGCGAAAATTTTGCAGTTTTATTTTGATATTTGCCGCTGTGTATTACAACAATTAAAAAAAAATATTTGCTTAAAATTTTTTAATATTTTCCTAATAATCATACATATATATGAATAAATAATTATCAACGACATACCGTGGTAAAAGCAGTTAAATAAATTAAGAAAATATGTAGCATGTGCGTGACAATATTGATATAAGTTTCAATGCAGACTCTAATATGGCAAACCAGATTGAAAAACATTTTTTTTACTATTTCCATTGAAAAAAATTCCACGCGTTTCGCACATGTAACACTTTTTTCTATACAAAAATGTAGTTTTTACACACTACGGTGTCGTTCATAAATTACGTTACCAATTTAGATGGGAGGAGGGGCATTAAAATGTATTACGATTAGTAATGATATGGGGGGTCTCATATATAGCAAAGTGACCAAAAAT
The DNA here is from genome assembly GCA_943735915.1 of Pherbina coryleti. Classification (NCBI taxonomy): domain Eukaryota; kingdom Metazoa; phylum Arthropoda; class Insecta; order Diptera; family Sciomyzidae; genus Pherbina; species Pherbina coryleti. The sequence goes on along the minus strand of OX030952.1, from coordinate 78,818,764 downwards.
AAAACAACTCGAAAAAATTTAAATTAATACACCCTTCATTTAAAAAAAATGTCCATCCTTACATCTGCATTAGACGGTCAAACGTCTAAATTTACGGTTAACTATTGACAAGTGTCAATATGAATTCTCATAAGTGGCTTTTATTTAATTTAACCCTTAAATGCCCAGTGTATCTTTTTGGCTACAAACGAGAAAATAAGCCAATTATTTTAAAATATTGCAAAAATTAAAATGCTGAATATGTAGTTTCACTCAGAAAATTGTAAATATAAAACAAAAATTTAATTATTGGCATAACTTTGTTGGTTTGGGAAATATTGACCGTCAAATTAAAAAACAGTTTTTTTAATTTTTACGGAAAATTCGCTTTTTGACATGAAATACGTTTAGAGTTATCATACTTATACGCATCATACTCATAAACAAATTTAGAGTTATCATACAAAGAATCGCTTTCTACGTTTTTGTCAACCAAGCTGATTGATGGTATACGTCGGAATGTCCACTGTATCTATTTTGATACAACCATGTTTTCTTTAAACAAAAATTTTTTCCAAAAAAAATAAAAACGGGGTCGTGTTCAGTGGATCATTTAGCACAACATAATTTTAATGATATCGGTGTTGTTGGGCATTTAAGGGTTCAAATAAATCGGAATATAAATTATTATTCAAATAAATCCATTTTAAGGAATCATATTCACAAAAACACTGAACTTGGTGGTACGGGTGCAGCCTTTACGGGTACTCTCTCAAAGGCCAGGCGAATTTCTTTGCATAAGAAATGAGAATACACCTGAATAGGTCCACATGGAATCTGTTGAAGAATTTGAAGAGTCCCCAAAGTTCCAGCTCCTTCAATTCCAGTGATTGAGAGCATCGACTTTTGGATCGAATGGAATAGAATAGTTTTTATCGATTAAAACAATTGATTTTAAAATTTTTTTCTTTAATGTATCTAGTCATGACATTAAAGAGATTAAAAAAAAGAAAATAAGAAATTTTTAATCCTTTTGTTTTGTATTTCAGTTTTTAGTAAATATGGTCGAAGGTAACAGTAATATGAACGTACGGTGTAATTGTGCGTGACGAATGTAACATGTGCGTGACGGTGTTTAAAGTTGAAAAAATTGTTTTATAATTTTTTTTTCTCAAATAACTTAGCTACTAATATAATCTAGGATAACCTCTTATTGCTGTAAAAAAATATGAAAATTCTATCTGAAGTCAATTCGCAGAAATTCCAGATAGAAGCTGACATCAAATTTTTAAAGGGAAAATTTTGTAGCACGTGGATTCATTAAACCTTTACACATTTTAAATAGACCGAAAAATTAATTAATAGAAATTGCAAACCAGTTTTCGCAAAAATTTCTTCTTATGTAAATCAGTTGCAATTATTCGCATGCTGTAACAGTGCGTGACATGGAATTCATGATATACAACTTGAAGATAATTTTTTAGTTTATAAGTTAACTGTGCTTACTTATTTTATTAAAAAAATTATTATATATATTAATCCAAAATAATCCATTTTTACTACAACACTTTCAAGATTTAATTTTGTTTTTTGCTTTAATTTACAGGTTCACAAAATCTTCAAATCACAAATTCATTGCAGTTCAGAAGCCAACCCGGTTAATTCGTTTTGCAACATGTAAGAATAATTCCAAACTTTTAATATTACATTGACTTACATATGTATTTATCTGCTTTAAGTAAAAAAATAATAGTGTTATGATATAAAAACTGCATCTAAAATTTTTGACATCAGCTGACATCAGACTTACCGGGTAGGAAAAAAATGAATATACATTATATAAGAGTATGTAATGTATACTGATCGAAAAATTATGAGTAATTTTGCCTGAGTTAGCTGTAATTTCAATGGAGCCTCGAATGTCATATTTTCATAACCTATATTCTTTTAAAAGCAAAATTAACCTACAAAATTACCCTAAAAATTAAAAAAAAAAAACCTGTAAAAATTACCTAAAAAATTATCCCTTGCTGGTTTTTGAAAGAAAGGCATTTTTTTCCCTCATATAAATCCCTTTGATCAATAAAACCTTGTTGCAAAAATAGAAAGCGTTGTAGTAGAGAGTTGAAATTTGGTACAGATTATTATATTGCTTAAATTAAGAAAACTTTAAATTTTGGGTAAAATCGGACTAAGGACATATCACATCCCCATATGTTCTTAAACGAAAAATCGGTATAAAATCCGCAATAATAAACTAATTACAATAAAATTCAACAAAAATATTTGTAAAATCAACAGAAAAGAATCTATGAAATTATATTAAGATTGGGCAAAGGACACGCTACCGCACATATATCCTGAAGTGAAAATTCCACGTAGAATCCGTAAAAAGCAATTAATAACAATAAAATTCTGCACAGATGTTTGTGTTAGCAGCAAAAATTACTTCGTATAAAAATTTTTGAAATCGGTCCATGACAAGCCCACCGCATACATAAGAAAATTCGAAGTTATTATCTTTACTTCTCTTAAGCAATTCATATATATATTAGAGCCACCTGCCACGCCTACTTTAAAAACTACCTGTAACTCCCAAATTAAGAAATTAACTCGTGTATAGAAATTATACTTTTTTGCCTTTTAAAAATATAGCCATAAATTAAAATAAAGAAAAAAAATTAAAAATTAACTTAATATATCAAATACAATTCATAACATTTTGATAACATAATTAATCTATATTGAAATATAAAAAATAAAAAATTACTGTATTTACTTTATTTATTGATTATACAGTTGATTTTATGATGAATCAGATGAAACGAATTCAGTAAAATCATCATTTTGATAGTATACTATTTTCCATATTTTCATCTTCAAGGTTTGTCTCTGTATCTATTTCAAGAAAAAGGATATATGTCTTTATCATTTTGCTGCTTCCTAATGAACGTTTTGCGCTTTGCTGTTATAAGCGGCTTAGACGAATAAATAGGACAAAATGTCACTATTACTTGATTCTCTTGAGTTTTTCCTGGTGTTATCTAATCGAAACCTTCGGAATTCTTTATGTCTGGCTTCGAGTACGTAAGAAACCCAATAGGAATACCGAAATGCCTTATAATATAACACCCATGAAGCAATATTTTATGAACAGTCATTGGCATATAATACCACGAGTAGTGCTCAATGTAAATTGAATGATATTGAAGATATAAATTATAAAATAATTAAAACTTCAACAATTAGAAAAAGCGCCATATCTTGAAAACGAATGAAGATAGGAAAAATATAACAGTGGTTATGGCTTTTCTCAGAAATAGTGTCAGTATTTCGCCATAAACTTGAGTTTTGAAGTTGTGAGAGAAAATTTAAAAAAACTTTCTGGTAATTTTTTCCCTGGTTTCTATTAATAACTCAACAAAATATTGCATGTTTTCAAAATATCCAAAATGTTTCCCTGTATAAAAAAATCATATCAAAAGCGGAATCTCTGACTCACTAACTTCGTATTGCTACATTTAAAATTATTTTATAAATGATATTTTGATCTAAGAATTACAAAATAATCGTTATTCTCCATCCCTATTTTATAAAGTATGTAAAATACTTATCTTTCGTAATACAGCCTTCTTATAGAAATCTGCAGAGTTGTCAAATCAGAAAACAAAAAAAAAACACATATCTAGTTTTTAGCATTTTTTTTATTAGCTTAAAAATTCAATTAATATTAATACATTTTTTAATATATATATTTATGTGCATATATTTATTTATTACGAAAAGTGAAAATAATCTCAATTGGTGCACATTTTCTTGAAAACATGCTCTAGGAGAAATGCCATGAAATCCTTAATTTTCACTTTTACCAGCAAAAACTTGAAACTAAACTAAAGACTAAAGGTCAGAAAGAGTTGTTATAATACATACTTAAAATTAAAATAAAAAAACTAAAAAAGCGTATAACAGAAAACTAAATTTTATTATGTAGGAAAACTTTTTATTAGTTTATTTCACTTTTTTTCACTTCAACTTGAAAAATATATCTCCTTTAAAGTTTTTCGTATAAGTTATACTAAAGTTGTAACGATGCACAGTGGGGTATTTTATGCCAAAAGTGACGATTAATTGACAGGGGCCACTTATCGAGACAAAAATTGTACTTAGGGAGTTTTTGGGGTCGCTGATCACGAATCTGAAGTCAAAAATCTGAAATTCAAAATGGCGGCTTCAAAATGGTGGCCATGAACAAGCTAACTTCTACAAAAAACGTAAAAAGGAAGTAAAATTTTGTATACAGGGGTTTGTGGGGTCGCTGATTACGAATCTGAAGTCAAAAATATGAAATTAAAACTGGCGGCCATCAACAAGCTATGTTCTGCAAAAAACGTTTAATGGATGTAAAAATTTGTATACTGGGGTTTGTGGGGTCGCTGATCATGAATCCGAAGTCAAAAATATGAAATTCTAAATGGCGGCTTCAACATGGCGGCCATGAACAAGCTATGTTCTGCAAAAAAAGTTTAATGGAGGTAAAAATTTGTATACTGGGGTTTGTGGGGTCGCTGATCATGAATCCGAAGTCAAAAATTTAAAATTCTAAATGGCGGCTTCAAAATGTAACCATAAGCTATGTACCTTTTACCGAATTACATAGTATATAGAACATAATTTTCGTTATTACTACAAATTGCACAAAACAAGCTTTGAACGACAATTTATACAAAAACAAAGGATTGCAATAACAATAGTTAATAAACGTAAACAATGATGTTGGTTTCACATGTACCCTGCAAACTGCAGGGCAAACAATTTATGTTTTACTTATATCAAAATCAGAAAATAAGTGTTAAAATCGAACAAATATAATTTAATTTTACTACTCATCTGCTTCTTTTAATATATAAAAAGCCGGTGTTTGAAAAAAACATCAACAATCTACCTTAATTGTGGAAAGGTACACTGCATATGACGCTTTCCATAATGTAGGGTAAAAAATAGCGGATAACAAAAAACAAAGTTAAGAAGAGTACTGGTAAACAAAAAAAAAAAAAAAAAAACAAAAAAAAAACAAAAAACAAAAAACAGCAAAATCTGTTTAGTATTTACATTTATTTGTACTTTATTTCGTTTGTTTTAATTTTTCGAAATAAAATCGTAAATTCGTGACATGTAAGTTAAAGTAAAAAAATCTAAATACCGCGAAAGTGCGCAGCATTGACGCAACTTTTTTTTTATAGAATATAGCTTGAATGTTCATAGGTCACGATAATCAAAACAGTTTTCCTTAATTCCACTCAACACACAACTATATCTCTATTAACATATTGAAAAATCCAAGTTTTTAAGGTTAAATAAAAATAAATAAATTAATATATATATAAACACTATTTCATAAAAAAAATTTTATTTTGTATTGCTTAAATACCTGAACAAGAAGGTTCTATCGTAATTTTTTGTAATTTTTAAAAAATAATACACAAAAAATAACTTTAAAAATTTCGAATAAACACGTTTGTCACTGTGCACAAGAAAAAGAGAAAAAAAAAAATGACTTTCAAACTGCATTGCGGGTAAACGCTAGAATATTTTTCAACTATTCTTTCACCTAGTGATGCAGAATTTTATCTTCTTTCATCGGGTACCTAACATCACTATGTACCTTGAACGTTTTTTTTTTTTCAATTAATCGTCACTTTTGGCATAAAAAACCACATTGTGCGATGTAAGAAAATATTCAGTACTTAACTGTAAAAACTGAAATTTCGTTAAATTCCACAAATAGAAAGATATCGCAAAATGCTCTTGGATTCACATAATTAAAAGCCTTTGCTATAAATCTATATACTTATTTTTCCAAATTTCCATTTTTCCGCCTCGTTACACTGTGCGGTACCTCTAAATCTTCTTTGATCGAAGTCATATATGAGATTAATTACTTTTTTGAATAACGGAAACTTTTTATAGCGTTTCCCAAATCATATTGTTATATTTTCATGAATAATATTTCACCACTTTAATGTATATCTAGTAAAAGCTTTCTTTACCCCGACATTTAAAAATTTCCTAATGGGATATTAGTTTTGTTTACAAACGCTTACGTGTTGAAAATTAAATTGCTGCAATTTATACAAGCAAGCGTTCTGTTGACAGATGTTCATGAATCATTGCAATTATTGTAAATATTCAAAAAAATGAATACACGTGTGTGTGTGAATGTATGAAAATTATTATTTTTAATATAGTTAAAAGCATGAAATTGGATATGAATCAAAGCACCTTTTATTTCTGTAAAGTTTTATTTTTAATTCAAAAGAAACTGTAACACAAAAAATTAAAATTTTAAAAAATATCAAGGGTTGAAACTCGGACAATTTTAAATGACGTAATACGATAAAAGAGGGTTCTTAGCAAGAATAAAAAAATAGATAATGACTTCATGTTAAGATACGCCCAGGAGAAAAATTAAAAACAACTTAAGTACGAAGAGTGTTTGAAAAATAATTGAGATTATTAAGCAAATTTTATTGCTTTCATTTAAAGATGAGTGTAGGGAACGCCTTTAAAAGAAAAAAAAATATGTAGTCAAAATGTCAAAGTATCATATTTTCAATAAATTCTCAGCCTAGGTCGTTGACTTCTTGCATGCCAACAAATTTATGCTTCAACATCAGAGATTTTGCGTATAATTTTGTTTTTTTTTCAAATTTTTTTTCTCCAATTGTCTTCGCCTAGATACTGCTGCAAACTTTAAGATACGTTAATTGCTTGTTCGTAAGTAACACAAAAGTAAACATATAACGCATCGTTGGCTTCAACTTTTGCTATGTTTACTGATCAAACAAACATAGCTAGATAATTTTAGAATTTTTTATGCTTTTTACTTTTGACTAAATCAACGAATTATCATAGCGCTAAAATGGCAGCCATTATCAAGCGTTTAAGTGTCGTCATTACTTAGTTATGTACATCTTTTTTGGTATTTTTCGGATTTTTTTTTCACGAAAGCAATTAATTATATAATTTGAGGGGACAACAACTTGGCTTATTTACTATTGAGCGCTATGGTAGGGTATATTCGACTTATTCTACCTTAAACACTTAAGTCTTCCTTATTTAAGAATAGTATAGAAATCATTTTCTGAGTTATGATCCACTTGAATTAACATTTACTTGCTTATTAAAAATCGTTTATTCTCATTTTTAATGAAGGCATTTAAAACTGTTAAGGGAAAATAACTGTTTAGCTTTGTTGAAACTTCTTAATTTTTTATAATAAAGTTTTCTCAGGAATTCTCATCATTACTTTGTTGTTTTAATTTTATTCCGTTAGAACAAAAGTAATTATATTTAAAGGGTTTTTTTTTATTTAATGGCGAAAGCAATTATTTCATTGGTGGGAAAAATGGACATTCTGTGCTGTTGAAGGCCTTACAACTACATACGATTTACATACAACTAAGGCTAATATTTTCAGGGAATGTTAATCGCATATCTGGCCAAATGCTCCACCACACTGAAATAATCGGACGTACCCCTGTTCAATACACAGATCTACAAAAAATGGATTCATTTGTTGGACAGCTGGGGTCATTTCCGAAGTAATTTACTACGTAAAATACGAATCATGACATGATTAGTATAACTCCGTCATGATTTAAAAACCGTTCTTGATGACTTAAGCGCCAAGGTGCTAAAGAAAACATATTTTATCTAACAGTCGGATAGTTCAACCTTCATGACAACAGCCCCGACAATGGAATGAGGTGGATTGACTTCACCGCAGCACAAAACATAGTCGGTAGTAACAAACTAACATCTCAATGTTCATAAGGCCATCTGGCTGTCCTCTCATTGAATTGGTCACTTTTTGACTGACGAAAGGCACTCCTCCAGTGTTTTAGATGTGACCATGATCTGTCAATATGGATTTAGATCATTATGTAGCCGCAGCCAAGATTTTCACACGTCGTGAGAGTCGTGATCCTGCAATTTTCGCAATCTTAGAAAGAAAAAGCTAGACGTAAACCAATTGCAATCGAAATAAATAGACCGAGCCCTAAATAACGGGTGTTTTTTTTAGGGGTTTGTTTTTCGAATAGAGATAAAACTGGCATTTTGTGGTCAAATCTGGCAACTCTAATGTCATCTATGTTCAGTTTGGTTTGCCATTTCATCATGAACAGGTTGACAAAAGAACAACGCTTGCAAATCGTGCAAATTTATTTCGAAAATAATGGTTCAGTTCGCGAAGTTTACCGCAAGCTCCGTCCATTTTATGGTCGACATAATCGTCCATCAGAGCAATTGATTCGGTTAACCATGGGTCGTTTTCGCACTACGTTTACTCTATGTGATAATACGCATCCGCAGAGACGTCGAACAGTGCGCACCGAAGAAACAATTGCCGCTGTAGAGCAAAATGTTGAAGAGGATCCGAATGAATCGATTCGCCACCGTGCAATTGGAGCTTTGTCCATCAACTTTATGGAAGATTTTGCGCAAAGATCTTGGCTTGCGACCTTACAAGATCCAGCTTGTGCAAGAATTAAAGCCGCGAGACCATGCAATGCGTCGTGATTTTGGTGTATGGGCCGAAAATGAGATTGATCTCGATGCTGATTTTCATCGCAAAATTTTGTTCAGTGATGAGGCTCATTTTTGGTTGAATGGCTACGTCAACAAGCAAAATTGCCGCATTTGGAGTGAAGAGAATCCACATGAGATCCTTGAGACGCCATTACATCCACAAAAACTGACTGTTTGGTGTGCTCTATGGGCTGGTGGAGTCATTGGGCCATACTTCTTCCGAAATAATGCTGGAGAATCAGTTACCGTTAATGGAGACCGGTATAGAGCCATGATAACCGACTATTTTGTTCCCGAATTGGATGGCATGAATGTGGATGAGTTGTGGTTCCAACAAGACGGCGCTACATGCCACACAGCGCACGTCACAATCGATTTATTGAAGGAAACATTCGATGAGCGCATAATTTCGCGGAATGGACCTGTCAATAGGCCACCAAGATCGTGTGATTTGACACCATTGGATTATTTTCTTTGGGGATATGTGAAGTCGCTCGTCTACGCCAACAAACCAGAAACGTTAGGGGACTTGGAGGCCAACATTCGTGGCGTTATTGCCGACATACGCCATATGCTCGAAAAAGTGGTTGAAAATTGGACCTGTAGAATTGGCTTTATTCGAGCCAGCCGCGGCAGCCACATGCCCGAAATCATATTTAAACATTAATGGCATAAAATTATCCTTCCAATAAAGCCAAATTGATGGACATTAAAACGATTTTCTTGTGTTTTATTTCAATTCGAAGTTCTATACCTCTAAAAAACACCCTTTACTTGAACCCCACTTCACGACAGCTTTACGACTTCGGCTAAGGCTTCGGCTACCCGATATCCAGCTCTATATGCTTCAAAGATATCAGCATTGAGATCAACCGAAGAATAACTCTTGGGCTCAGTAGGCAATTGAGAAGTACAGCCCTCACTCGACGAACAAAACTCATGCTCTCTAAGTTACTTACGAGTATTATGCAGCACACACTTGGGAGTATCAAAGACCTCTCAAGAAAAGCTTTTTAATCGAACGTGGACTAATCAAACTTTCTTTTTTCGACACTCTGGTGCTCATCAATTACACTGAACAACAAAATCAATTTTTTTCCAAAAAAAAAAATGTTCCGACAACGGATATATACGGAAAATATGCGTGTATAGGCGTTTTGAAAGTTTACGTATGAGATTTATTTTAGGGGAGATTTAAGTTACCCCTCTTTTGAATATTCTTAAAGTGAATCGGCATAGAAAACCATGTCACCCTTACATTTTGGGTACAGGATGTGTTCAGAAGATATATGCATATACTATGGGGAACATTTAAACCCTCCTACTTTTCCATGTATTGGTCTTTTCTGACCTTTTTGTAATAAAAGGCAAAGAAAACCCATAAAACAAATAAATAATGGGTTAAAATGTTTCATAAAAGTATTTGTCATAAAATTCTACTCAAAAAGTCTCAGTATACACCATAGCTGAAAATTCAACTTAAACGCCAGAAATAAGTCAAAACTTAAAATGTGTTTAAGGGTTAATTTCGTACTTATTTAGAATTTGTACTAAAATGTCGCACAAAACAGGTATTTAGGGTGTACTACGAGGTGGTATTTTACATAAATCTTCTGAACATATCCTATATCCAAAATGTAAGGGTCATATGGTTTCTCATGCCGATTGACTATTTGAATGATCAAAAGGGGGAAACTTAAATCCCCCTAAATTAAAACTCAGATGTTAACTTTCAAGACGCCGATATACGTATATATTTTTTTTGTCCTCTTTACCAGAATCCGTTGTCAAAACCTTTTCATTATTTTTTTGTGTTGAACGGTGTTATTATTATGAAATTTGTTGCAAGGTAGTTTTGTGTTCTCTGATTTAAGTCAAAATATGAGAACAGTCTGATACAAAAAGTTTTATCGATTGAATTAATTTTCTGTTCGGTCGTTACCTCTCTGCAGACAATGGCAAACCTAAGAGAGTAAATAATGCCATGTTAAGCTTCTTGATAAATTGCGTACAAACATTTAATAACACGCACATTACAATTTGATCACAAGAAGATCGGTCAAAGTCCTTCCAAAGGCTGAAATGGTCTGTTTATTATTATGATTAAGATTAGATTTGGAAATGTTCCCTTCTTCTCAATCAAATACCCAGAGACCCTTATTATTTTCACGATAATTTGTGGATAAATAAAAGTTGTGTCTGAGAGGGGGATATTTGATAATAGTCCTCATTTATTTTTTTACGCCTCCATTGAATTAAATAAGTGATTTATTTAAATTATTGAATTATATACTTATATGAATATACTGATGTATTTATTCTTGGTTTCGAGCCCGCAATTTATGAATTTAAATACATATAAAACTGAAAAATATTGTCTACCTTGAGTAAAGGTTAACGAAACACTTGATAAACATGGTAAATTCCAAGTGGTAAAAAATAATGTAACCACGAATTTGATATTAAATAAAAAAAAAATAAAATACACGAAAGTAAATTATTGGATGTTCGTGAAAGCTGGAAAATGATTGAAATAACAATAAAAGCGACAATAACAGTAACAACAAACAACAACAACAACAACAACACCAACAACAACAACAGAAACAAGAAGATAGCAAAGTAAAATACTATAGTTTCAGCATCCATCGAAGAGCGATCGATGAACTTACGAAAAACCACGCAATCGACACCAAGCAATTGAAAGCCATGCACTTAACGAAACTTTACAACGACAAGCGTTCCAATAATGATCATCAAAATCACTTTCAATTTATGAAAGCTTACAGGCACGTGCAGAGTTCAGAGATACATTAGCGCCACAGAGAGTGGATAAACGTAAGATTGAAAAAGTTAACAGAAGGAAGTAGTATCAGAGGAAGTTGGTATGGGACATTTTCCCAGCATAGAGCGTACGAAGGAAAATTTCAATGAACTTCAAAATAAGTAAAAGACAAAAAAAAATCTCAGGCATATGTTTTCTACACTTATACACATTTATTTGTCAAGTTTTATGGGTTAGTTCGAAGAATTGTCAAGATTTACCAAATTGCTTATGTTTGAAATCAGGGGTGGGAAAATAACAATTATATTTTTTACTTTTGGATCAAAAGATCATGTATAAAAAGATGTAAAATAATTTTAAATGTAGCAATATGAAGCTAGTGAGCCTGATCGATTCTTTTTTCGATCATATATAACAATTAAATTTTATCGTTATTTTTTCGCTCAGAAATAAAAATTATTTTTTAATCGTTTTTTTTTTCAATCAGAGATAAAAGTTATTATTTTATCGTTATTTTTTTTCGATCAGGAATAAAAATAATTTTTGATCGGTATTTTTTTCGCTCAGTAATAAAAAGAATTTTTTGATCGATATTTTTTCAAGAAAAAATAAAAGTTATTTTTTTATAGTTATTTTGTCGATTAGCAATAAAAATTATTATTTTATCGTTATTTGTTAAAAGTTCTAATAAATTGACTTGAATTATTTCTGAGAAAATGCAAAACCACTGTTAATTTTTTTTCTATCTTCCTTCCTTCCTTGAATAATTTCTGAGAAAATTCAAAACCACTGTTATCGTTTTCGAGATATGGGTCATTCTTTTTTTTCTTTAATATCTAAGTTCCGAGGCATATTTTTGAGTAAAAATTTAAAATTATTTAATGCAACCACCTTATTTTGATCATGTTGATTATAGCTTAATAAATGCTTAAAAAATTAATTTAGTTAAAAACTGTTTTGTCATCGAAAAATTGATAATTGCATATAAAAATTCACCTCCATGGCTGTTCCCGCTTCGAGGTTCTTAAGCTACAAAATTTATCCAGCAAAAAAGATTATTCTAATAAGAATGCGATAAACACATTTGCAAAGCAAATATAACGGTACTGTTGATGCATGTGGACCGACAAAAAAATATCGCATTTTCAACAGAATTTTGCTTGTCAAATTTGTGTTCTTGTTTCCAGTTTAGAGTAATGCGTCATTTAGAATTAGTTCTTATTCCCTATATCTGTACCCGGATCCAGTGGCATGAAATAAAATTTTAAATTGAAATCAAATTAGTTCCATATTACATGTGAAAGTGATCAGTTCAAGAGCAACTTTCTAGTGTTTTTTTGCATTTTTGTAGATAATTACTGGTGAGTACTATTTGGTTTGCTCACCTCCGTGGTACGTCACAAATTGTTTATAAGCAATATTGCACTATATTTATTTCAGTGATTATATATATTTTGGATCATTACTTTAAATCCAGAACGTCGTTTTCGTAGCAATCATTGTATGGTTTTTATAAGATAATTTGTAAAAAAATTCACCTCCATGCTGTTCACCTCCATGGTGCCATGGAGGCGAATGGCACCATGGAGGTGAGCTTACAACCACGGAGGTGATTTTGCTTGTCCTTCAAGCATATATTTTTTCCTTTTTCTAAGTTAATACAATCCAAGGCTGCGGAGTCGGAGTCGGAGTCTGTAAGGATTTTTGGGTGAAAGAGTCGGAGTAGGAGTCTTAGAAAATTCACCGGCTCCGACTCCGACTCCGATAAAAAAAAAATCATTACCAATTTTTAACGAATATCGCCATAGAACAAAATCTTATAGAAAAATTATTAATTTTTAAAATTATATTAATATGTAAAGGGCCCTATAGACGAACAACTAGTAGCAAAACTGGTTGATAAGCTGGTGGCTGGTTGTTTAAAAAAAGTCGTCTATTGGTATTTCAGGTGTCATTTCTAATTTTTTAATCAGTTAATCAATCAGTTGCCAAATATCAAAAAGTTTTAATTTTTTCGGTTTTACATTAACCAGTTGTTCATCTAGTTGATGTGTTGTAGCAAAATTAGCAACCAAACGAAAAATGTTCATTGTAAAATCAATTCGTACGATGAGTTTCATGAGTGAACATTAAAAAATATTTCAAATAAGTTTTCTGGCCCGTTTTTCTTATTAGTTTTCTTATAGATAAAAAAATATCTATAAGTTTAATAGATATAAAAGGTGATTTTTAGCGTTTACTTTTTGAAAATTAAAAAAAAAAAACAAAATTTGCTATAGTGAATGAAATATTTATTTGGAGCGATACATCAATATCTGTCATTTGCTTTTTAAGGGTTATTTAATGTTAATGTTGCCCGCGGCTACGCCTGAGGAGGTCCATCCGTAAGCTTAAATTTTGGCATCCTTTTTCCAGCCAGTATCTCACCAATGGCATCTGTAATGTTTTCTTCCAGGGCTGCAATTGTGGCTGGCTTGTCCCTGTACATAAGAGACTTCACTTAGCCCCACAAAAAAGAGTCAAGTGGGGTCAAATTGAATGATCTTGGCAGCCATTGGACTACTCCAAAACGTTAGATTAATTGCTCACCAAACTCGCCTCTTAATAGGTCCATGGTATCGCGTGCCATGTGGCATGTGAAACCGTCCAATTCATCTATTTTGACTATAACGTTGTGATTTTCATTATTTTTAAAAAAGAAAGGTCCAATGACGGTTAGAGTACATTGGCAGCTCTTGAATTGCCTCAGGCTGCTTTCCAGACCAAATTCGGCAATTCTGTTTGTTAACGTACACATTGAGCCAAGAATGAGCTTTGTCACTAAAGACAATTTTTTGATAAAAAAGTCGATCTTCATCAAACTTTTCTAAGGCCCATTCACCACACACACAAACGACGTTAGGGTAAGTCACCCGACTTCAATCCTTGCACCAGCTGTATTTTGTATGGTTTCATACTGAGGTTCTTACGTAAAATGTCCCAGGTGGTCAAATAACACAAGCATAATTGTTGAGAATGGCGACGAATTGACATTCATTGATACTGCCCGATATAGCAGGATTTATTTAAGTTTAAATGAATTTGAATTACTTTCCTCATATTTTTAACTTCCTCATTTAAAAGATACATACATACAAATTCTATGCATGAAAAAAAATAAATGATTTTTAATTTTATGGTCGGAGTCAGAGTCGGAGTTGGAGTCGGAGTTGGAGTCGGAGTCGGAGTCGGAGTCGGAGTCGGAGTCGTGATTTTTCGAACCGACTCCGCAGCCCTGATACAATCACAACATTTTCGAAATTTGTATGCAATCTGCACCGCCATGGAACTTGAAGTCACCTCCATGAACATACAATCACCTCCGTGGAGCATAAAATCACCTCCATGGAGATAATTTAAATAAAAGTGGTATAATTCCTAAATTAAAAGTGTTTGATCTGTCCCACACCCCCAATTTAATTTCAATTATTAATATTCAAATAAATACTTGAAAAAAATTAAATATTTAAAACAAAAATTATTTTTTGGACTTGTTGAAAATATTAACGAAAATAAAGAATGACCCATATGAAGCTTTTTCTAACTTTTTAAGTTTTAATTATATTATAATTTATATCTTAATACACATATACTATTTTTTATCGATATGATTTCAATAAAAAAATAATCTCTTTAATATGATCGAAAAAATATCAATCTATGCTTGATCCTCAATTCTTTTGATTGAAGAAGCCGTCTTTACATTAGCTCTCCCTTCCTTCAGTTTCTTTAATTTTTGCTGACTTGAATAAATGCTTCTCTTTGCTCAGAAGAGGCAGCTACTCCCCAGGTCCTCTCAGAGTATAGAGAGTACCTAGTATTTATCTTTGCAGCAGTAGTTTAAAGCAGTGTTGCCAGAGAAACGAACTGAAATTTACCACTATTTGGAAAGAAATTTACCTTTTCCCAAAATAAAAAAATTACAAAAGTTTTAAATTATTAAAAACCGTTATAACTTTTTTGTTAGTATACATATATTTATAAAGAAACAACAAGAACATGAAAAAAATAACATTTGTACCATTCACACACCGAAAAGCAACGCCAATCCGACAACCGCTCCTATTCTGGACGTGTTTTCAGCGGATTTCTCCGAGAGAGGATCGCCAACAAAATGTTGGAACCTAGATGGACACGTGATAAAGAAGAAGAACAAAAAGCGCAACAACAAAATCTTTGCAGAATCAATGCAGTCAACTTTTTGAAATTTTGCGACTAGCAAAAGAGTAGAAAAACACTGCTTTGATAAAGTGCATAGCGCTTCTATAATTCTGCTTTGGTTTTATTGCTGTTGCGCTTATTAGCTGTGCTAAAACCACAGAGACTACTGATGAGTCGGAGTGGTGTGCGACGAAACCATGGTTTAGTCTGCTTCGGTTTGTTCTGCAAAGAACTTTTGTTGTTGTAGCAACCTATTGCTTCTTGAGTTATTTGGCATAAAGCTCATAATATAATTCTTAAAAAATATGTTTTTTTAGAATTATAAAATTAAATAAACATATTAAAATGTCACAATTTTATAACTCACTAACAAATTAATGTTTCCGCAAAATTTACCATTTTTGGTCAAAAATTTCCTTTTTCACCTCTGCCTAAAAAATAAGTCAAAAATTACCGCAATAAGGGACATTTACCTGAATCTGGCAACACTGGTTCAGAGAGGTAACGGTGCCGCCTAAAAATTAACAAGTGTGAAAAAATCATTATTTTCGCAAAATTTACCACTTTTGGTCAAAAATTACCTTTTTTACCTCTGCCAAAAAAATGAGTCAAAAATTACCTCAATTAAGGAAATTTACCTCAATCTGGCAACGCTAGTTTAAAGTTGCCGCACTTTTCTAGATGAGGCGTAGGAACTCACAGGGGCTACCTGGACTCCCGAAACGCTGGTCTGCTCTACCATGATGCTGGACCACGTGTTTGTTACTACCCCGTGTTTCTTGGGGTAGTAAATTCCCAACAGAACTAGTCACTTGAGTGTTGGTTGACTTACCATCTGATCACATCTCGTAACTGATCGCGTACTTTGGATAAGTCCCAGTCCAGAGAACCATTCACATGATGAGATCTGTGTTTTGGACCTTAACATTGGTTACCCAAGCCGCGGGCGCAATGATAGGAGAGACAGCGGGAGATGTGCAGAGTTATACTGAACTATTCTTGAAGGTTATTCTTAAGAAAAGGTTATGGAGCTGCCTGTTTACCCGAAGGCTGGCTTGAAGCGAAGCATTTACCCAAGGATAGTCCTAGGATTTTGGCGAACTACAGGAGAGAATTTTTATTTTTAATTCGAATTTTTTAAGATAAAGATCATTAATTGGCGATCAGCTGAAATAAACGCTTACGCTACATTGCTACCTGATCGCTTTTTAATAAAGAATGCAACCAATTTATCTTAACAAAAAGTACGAAAGTTCATAAAAGTTCGTTCATGTCAATTTCATATACGAAGAATATGATTTACGATATACGGAAACTTACGAAATATCATGAATCACCTTATTATTATTTTGTTTTTTTCTTAATTTTACTTTTTATTACTTGAATTGAGCAAATGAGACTTAATTTTAAATTTTCTTAGATCAAGCAAAATATTTGCTTAATATAAGAATGTTATTTCTCTCCATGTGCTTTTTAAATATTCTATATAGAACGACCACTTGTTTTAAATATAGTAGGGTAAAACACCCAGTCCTGAGCCCCCTTAAGAGAATTTTTTACTTTGAAAAATGATAACTTTGTTATTTTTAGCATGTTTGGCAGCGTTTTAGTGTTAAAATACGCGTTTATTCAAGAAGAATAAATTGATTAAATTTGTTTGAATGCCAATAAGACCAATATATTTAAAAATAATCATTTATTAAAAAATGAACCAAATCCCAGTTATGAGCCCCCGATTTCCAATCTTGAGCCACCTTTTGTCCAGTTATGAGCCATCTGGTTTTTACAATAAGAACTTTATTATTTTAATTATTTTATGAAAAAATAATATTCAAAACGTTAACAAAATATAAATAAAAAATAATATTATATATAAATCATAAACCACAAATTCATTTTTGGGTCTTAATGCTCAACTTCAGTTCGATCCAAACCTGACTTTCCAAGGCATTTACTGTATTCGATTGCGTTCGGATTGAAAGGATACAGGTCGCAGGTACGAAAACCATTAGCTATGGTCTCATTTTTTATGTAGGTACTTAATAATGTTTTTTAATAATTTTGCAAAATGATGCTTTGTAAACTGTCGGTCCATGTTATGCATTCTCCAACATTGCAGTTCCTTTAACCACCCCATTTTAAGAGGTCTGAAAATAGCCATACGGCTAGCTGTAAAATTCCTGTTGCATTTGGGTATAAGCAGATCAGAACAATTTGCAATTATTCTCAGAGCTTGGATAAGCTGTAAGTTAAATGCGTTGTATGACCATATAAATAAAGAATTACAGGAACCAATATTTGATTTGAAACCAGTGTTGGATAAAAGACTTCTTTTATATTGTATATAAATGCATCCGAAGTCATCCAGCCTGAATCAGTTTTCGTTTACACTATTCCTTCAGGTATTGATTCGAATATATCCTTGGGTATTCTTTTATAAGCCAAAACAATGATGGTGGAATAATCAAGGCATCAGGAGAAAATGAAAACATAACTGTCATGGTCTCCTTAGCTGCTCCTTTATCTGTTCCATAAATGTTACTTGCACTTCTAGGAGCTAAAACTGGTTCTCCTTTTGGGCATATGACTTTTCATCGAAGTTTGTTTGAATTTGATGGAACCAGCCTCCTAAATCTTTTTCCAAAAGATCTGCACTGGCATTTGTTACTGCTTCAGGAACTCGAATAGATATTTTTTGGATGTCGGTTAAGAAATCCGCTATACCATTTGTCGCCAGGAAAATTATTTTTAAACATATTTTCATGTGTGTATGAATCTAAAAATTTATTAACAATTTTTTTAACTTTATGTTTTCTTCTTGGGAAACCTCTTTCATAGTTATCAGATATATATTTCACTATTTTTCCCTCTTCGATGCATGTTAAACCCGGCAAGGAACAGGCAGATCCTTATTGGAACGGTTATGAATGAATCCGGGTTTTGGAATATTGGGCGCAGAATTTCATATTTCCTTGAAACTTCGTGAATTGACACGCCGGACTTAATCTCGTTGATTTGTATAAAATAAATTGTTAATTTAATAGTGAGTGGAGTCAATCTGACCAACATCCGCAAAAAGATGGAGGCTAATGCATGGAATCGGGATGTAATGCATGCAAGTTCAAGTGCAGAATCTGGCATTAATTGCAAACAAATATCAAGAGTTTTAATTTTCTTATTGTGAATGTTTTTGAATATCTAATAAGAGAATCAGGCTTAACGGGTTAATAAGAATGTTTATAAAAATTTCTGTTTTCCTACTTTGAGCTCCACGAGCTCACATTTGGATATTTTATTTTTCTGTAAAATTCCAATTGTGAGCCCCCATGGCTCATAACTGGAAACATCGAATTTAGTACTCCAGATATAAGCCCCCATTTTTTTGCTTTGACAGAGAATATTTTAAATGAAATATTTAAGAAATAAACAATAAATAATATTCAACTTTTGTTATAACCAAAGCTTATTATAGAAATCATAACAAAATGTCCAAACCTGAAGGTTTAAAGTGTGTTAACTCCTTGTCGATATTGCTTAGCAAATCACTTGACTGAGTAAGAGTACGAGGCACGTCTTTTTATTTTAAAAAATCACTTTGAATTTAATATTTCATACTCAGCATGATAGCTGAACGAACTGAACGAAATTTGACGAGAACGAAATTTGACGAATTATTATAAATTTACTGTTTTAACTGACATCCAGACAATTATTAGCTAGAGACAGTTTAATGAGTGGGGGGCTCAGAATAGGCTGAGGGGTCAGGACTGGATGTTTTACCCTACGCCGCCTACTTTTGGTACAGTAGTTGTGTCATGATCATTTTTTTTTTGTTTTTTTTTTCAGAATTTATATTTGCATTTAAATTTTTTATCTAATCATTGTTTATATAACTGTGGGGGTAGTGTTTAAATTTCACTTCCGTTTAATTTGTAGTCCAACCATGTAATTCATATAGTTTTTAATCCATCACGATCATATCATGATCACTGGATCATTATTGCGCTAATTATTGAACACTTTAATTCGCTTTTATTTATTTTTTTATCTTTATTACATACCATACCTTTAATGTAAACAACTATTTCCACAATTCTACATTATTATGCGCTCAAAATATATTTTTATTAAACAATGTAATTATGTTTTTAATCAAGATCCCTAAACTGTACCAAATGAATGTATTTAAATGTCTAGTCTACAAAAATAAATTCACTTTTACGCAATGGCTACAAAGTTGAAGTCGTCAGTAACTTTCGCTATTAAATCAATAGTATTTTTAGTGCTTTTCATAATATTGCAAGAAACCTGTAGCATCAAAGGACAACTGGTGAGAAAGAAGTATTAGAAGAAGCCGTGCTCGGGCACGGCCACCACCTTCAATAACGTCACAAAAAAAAAAAAAAAGAAGATTTAATTTGAGTGATTACATAGAAATATCACTAATATGTGCAATCTTGGAAACTATAGCTTCTTTGCTTTCTGGCTGACGACAGAGTTCATGATAAAAATAATCTCAGTTCATATTTTGTTTTGTGTCCAGTAAGGAACTCGCATTTCATACAAGGGCGATACTCGTATCTTAGAAATATTTGCCTTAGCACGTTATTGAAGATATCGAGCGATATGTATTAATGGTCTTTTATTTTTTTAACATTAGAAATTCCCAGTGGGACCAAAAAATTTTATGACGCTGACATCAGCACGCTGCTTTCTATTGGAACCAACCTACTTAAAAATAAACAGTTGTTACGTAAAGGCTGTCAATCGCACGCAGAAATATTTTATTGCAAGTGCTGAATTGTTAAAAATTTGGCACAAACCCGCTATGGTAGGTATTAATCGATTGAACTACATGATTGGACGCTACACCAGTATAATTTTTGGTTTCATGCACATCAGGTACATTTTCGTGTTTTGAAGAGAGCTACTGGCGGTTACAAGCCCTTTGGCATCGATGTCACTTTAGAGGGATGTAGATATTTGGAAGGCAAAAAAAATCCGGTTATAGACTGGTTTTATGATTTAAATTTCAAGCACTCCAATATCAACCATACCTGTCCTTATTCTGTAAAACTAACCAATCTTTGAGTAATAGTCAAGTGTTAATTATCAAAAATTTATCGATAGGGTGAAATTTTCTTCAATGTTCCTGTGAGCCAAACGCAATATCCTTCAGTTTTTCCCGAAGGCGACTATCGTTTTGACTGCTCATTTGGTACTGACGGCAAAATGTGTGTATCACTTAACGCTTACTTATCCATGAAGGAATTATAATTATTAAAATCATGTGTTTTCTGTCAAATAATAAACTAAGTTATTGTGTAAAATATACATAATTTGAAATTTACGCACCTCAATTTGCACCATTTCGTTGGTCGGTTTTGGTCTCGAATGGTAAGAATGGCTGGCGCAATTTCTGTTTTGCGCTTGCTGGCGCCAGTTGGAAACACCAAGCGTGGTCAGGTTATCCACCACCTGATCCTTACAACGAAGATGTAGGCGTCCTATTCTGCGTTGACCACCACCGGGCACCGAATCCAATATTTTTTTCGCTGCAGCGTCGTTTTCCATTCGCTTAACATGACCTAGCCAGCGGAGCCGCTCGCTTTTAATGCGCTTAACTATGTCGATGTCAGTGTAAAGCTCATACAGTTCGTGGTTCCATCGAATTCGGTTTTCGCCATTGACGCAGATTGGACCGAAGATCTTACAAAGGATCTTTATCTCGAAGGCTCCCAGAGTCTTTTCATCAGAACTGCTCAACGTCCAGGTGTGTGCTGCATATAATAGGACGGGCATGATAAGTGACTTATAGAGCGTGAGTTTTGTTCGTGGAGAGACGGCTCTGCTTCTCAATTACCTACTCAGCCCATAGTAACACCTGTTGGCAATAGTTATCCTTCGTTTTATCTCAATACTGACATCGCTGAAAGAGTTTATGCTGGATCCCAGGTAGACGAAGTCCTTAGCAACCTCTAAGGAGATGTTGTCAACAGAGACTTGTTTTTCAAACGCTATTTGTTGACACTAACGGCCGATTTCTTCACGGAGTATCAAAACGAGCTAGTCCGAGATCTTATTGAAACTAGGTTTCAAATTAATTTCCAGTTTTAAAAAAACTTAGTACTCGGTAATTTCTTCACATATTTGATACTCAGATCGTTTTGTGAAGAGAGTATTAGGCATTGATACTTGGATTCACTTCATGCCAGTTTTATACCAAAAAATTTGACGTTAATTTGTCAAGTTTGTTTAAATTCAAATAAAATTAAATTTTTGAAATTGTCAAAATTTCCAATATAATCCAAAAATTTATAATTATTCAATAACACATTCAAAAGAAAATAAAAAAAAGTTATGCAAGAAGTTCCTGTAAAAAAGTGAAGATCCACAAACCGGTCTCAGTCGGACATTGAGCTTGTGGGGGCGCTTGTTGTAGAGCTTGGGAGCATGGGAATACTGAACAAACAAGCCAATGCAACCACAAACAGCCGAAAGAGAGCTGAATGGAAAATTATTTGCTAGCGATTTAATTCAAGCCCATCAGTAAGTATATTGCAATTCTTTTGAGAGTACTTTTATGTATGTGTTAAAAAAAGCTGCAATATTCGCTTTTTTAATTGCAGTTATATATCGAAGGGATGTAACAGCACTCCAAGCCCGCTTTAAAAAATCAAGTCAGCGTTACGCCTAAATGCAAAATTCGCTACACATAATACCAAAAACACAGGTGGTGGTCCTGCTGATCGGCCTATTGATCTCGAAATTGAGATAAGTTGCGAACTGCTATAGTTACAGTGATTGCAGGGGCACCTGGTCACTGGCTTGCAAGCATTTGACAGTCATGGCTTGGGAATTAACACGTTGGATCGAGAAGAACTTTCAAACAGAATTCTGGAAGTTATGTGTGATAACGACGCAACGACGACGCCCCTCATTCCTTCTCCATCGTCTCCTTCAACATCTATTACCATACCTGTTACGTCCATCGGTGACTATGCATCTACTCCAGCGACTTCCTTCTGCACATGCCTCTGTTTCCTTTCCTATACCACTGCAGCAGCCATCGCAGCTTTTCCCAACAAACAGCCAACGTAAACGTCGCCCAGCAATACAATCAAATAATTCCACAAACCGTGTAACGAATATGACGAAAGTCGTCTTCATTTGCTGGAAGAAGAGCGTCAGCATCGCATTGTAGAATTACACGCTGTTCGTCTTGCAGCAATTAAAGACGAAAGTCGACTGCGACTCGCAAAGTCTTGCACTGCATGCGCAGCATATGGCGTTTTGGGACGTGGCTTTATTTTTTAAATCAAATTTATTTTTTAAAGTGAAGAAATCAAAGAGCGCAAGTCCGAGTATTAAGCTTGCTAGACTTCCGAATTCGGGGGACCAACTAATACTCAGTATCAGCTAGAACCGAGTTTCAAATCTGAGTATTTGCGCCTTAGTTCTCCGTGAAGAAATGATTTATTACTCGAGAGAGTACTAAGAAAATGTCTAATACTCGGACTGACACTAGCTCTCTGTGAAGAAATCGGCCGTAAGTATTTCGTCTTATCTGCGTTATCTGCAAGACTTATGCGACTCGACCCTTTCGCCAATGTGGAGAATGACTTCGCGCGTATTATGGCCAATGATATCGATATCATCAGCATACGCCAACAGCTAATACTTTTGTAGAATATCGTGCCACTACGTCTCAAATCAGCAGCTCGGATGATCTTCTCCATCATAAAGTTGAAAAAGTGGCACGGTAAGGAATCACCTTGTCTGAAACCTCGTTTGGTATCGAATGGAGGAGTGAGATCCTTCCCGATTTTAACTGTGCTGCTGGTGTTGCTAAGTGTCATTCTGCAAAGATGGATGAGCTTTGCAGGAATACCAAATTCAGACATGGTGGAGTATAGATGATTCGTTATTGAACTGTTGGAGGCGAAGACTTTGTAACCGACAAAAAGATGGTATGTGTCGATTTGTTTCTCTAGGGTCTTCTCCAAGATTTGTCGTAGCGTAAATATCTGGCCTATGGTGGATTTGCCAGGTCTAAAGCCACACTGATAAGGTCCAATCAGCTGGTTTACGATGGGCTTCAGTCTTTCACATAATACTCTCGACAGGACCTTATATGCGATATTAAGAAGCCTTTACCCACCACGGTAGTTGGCGCAAATGGCGAGATCACCTTTCTTGTGGATTGAGTAGAGCACACTTAGGTTCCAATCGTTTGGAATGCATTCTTGCGACCATATTCTGCATAGGAGCTCATGAATGCATTTAAATGAGGTTTGAGTCTACTCAAACCTTACCGTGGTGTTCCCTAGGCAGGCTACCTGTCTTTAAAGGGTTGTTCGTCGAGTTTGAAGCCCCCTACGTAAAAAACAATTTCAGTGAAACTTAAAAGAATAAAGATAAAATTGATCCCCTAATCTGATGACGACTACCGCTCTATATGTAATATATATTATATATTATTTCAGCAAGAAAAACCTACTAAGATAGTACTTAGGCACTTCAAGAGTCAAGTTCTGGGCTATTCTTACGACACTTTGCGTTCTACACCTTGTAGCTACTCGTAGTTACAAGGTGTAGAACGCAAAGTGTCGTAAGAATAGCCCAGAACTTGACTCTTGAAGTGCCTAAGTACTATCTTAGTAGGTTTTTCTTGCTGAAATAATATATAATATATATTACATATAGAGCGGTAGTCGTCATCAGATTAGGGGATCAATTTTATCTTTATTCTTTTAAGTTTCACTGAAATTGTTTTTTACGTAGGGGGCTTCAAACTCGACGAACAACCCTTTAAAGACAGGTAGCCTGCCTAGGGAACACCACGGTAAGGTTTGAGTAGACTCAAACCTCATTTAAATGCATTCATGAGCTCCTATGCAGAATATGGTCGCAAGAATGCATTCCAAACGATTGGAACCTAAGTGTGCTCTACTCAATCCACAAGAAAGGTGATCTCGCCATTTGCGCCAACTACCGTGGTGGGTAAAGGCTTCTTAATATCGCATATAAGGTCCTGTCGAGAGTATTATGTGAAAGACTGAAGCCCATCGTAAACCAGCTGATTGGACCTTATCAGTGTGGCTTTAGACCTGGCAAATCCACCATAGGCCAGATATTTACGCTACGACAAATCTTGGAGAAGACCCTAGAGAAACAAATCGACACATACCATCTTTTTGTCGGTTACAAAGTCTTCGCCTCCAACAGTTCAATAACGAATCATCTATACTCCACCATGTCTGAATTTGGTATTCCTGCAAAGCTCATCCATCTTTGCAGAATGACACTTAGCAACACCAGCAGCACAGTTAAAATCGGGAAGGATCTCACTCCTCCATTCGATACCAAACGAGGTTTCAGACAAGGTGATTCCTTACCGTGCCACTTTTTCAACTTTATGATGGAGAAGATCATCCGAGCTGCTGATTTGAGACGTAGTGGCACGATATTCTACAAAAGTATTAGCTGTTGGCGTATGCTGATGATATCGATATCATTGGCCATAATACGCGCGAAGTCATTCTCCACATTGGCGAAAGGGTCGAGTCGCATAAGTCTTGCAGATAACGCAGATAAGACGAAATACTTACGGCCGATTTCTTCACAGAGAGCTAGTGTCAGTCCGAGTATTAGACATTTTCTTAGTACTCTCTCGAGTAATAAATCATTTCTTCACGGAGAACTAAGGCGCAAATACTCAGATTTGAAACTCGGTTCTAGCTGATACTGAGTATTAGTTGGTCCCCCGAATTCGGAAGTCTAGCAAGCTTAATACTCGGACTTGCGCTCTTTGATTTCTTCACTTTAAAAAATAAATTTGATTTAAAAAATAAAGCCACGTCCCAAAACGCCATATGCTGCGCATGCAGTGCAAGACTTTGCGAGTCGCAGTCGACTTTCGTCTTTAATTGCTGCAAGACGAACAGCGTGTAATTCTACAATGCGATGCTGACGCTCTTCTTCCAGCAAATGAAGACGACTTTCGTCATATTCGTTACACGGTTTGTGGAATTATTTGATTGTATTGCTGGGCGACGTTTACGTTGGCTGTTTGTTGGGAAAAGCTGCGATGGCTGCTGCAGTGGTATAGGAAAGGAAACAGAGGCATGTGCAGAAGGAAGTCGCTGGAGTAGATGCATAGTCACCGATGGACGTAACAGGTATGGTAATAGATGTTGAAGGAGACGATGGAGAAGGAATGAGGGGCGTCGTCGTTGCGTCGTTATCACACATAACTTCCAGAATTCTGTTTGAAAGTTCTTCTCGATCCAACGTGTTAATTCCCAAGCCATGACTGTCAAATGCTTGCAAGCCAGTGACCAGGTGCCCCTGCAATCACTGTAACTATAGCAGTTCGCAACTTATCTCAATTTCGAGATCAATAGGCCGATCAGCAGGACCACCACCTGTGTTTTTGGTATTATGTGTAGCGAATTTTGCATTTAGGCGTAACGCTGACTTGATTTTTTAAAGCGGGCTTGGAGTGCTGTTACATCCCTTCGATATATAACTGCAATTAAAAAAGCGAATATTGCAGCTTTTTTTAACACATACATAAAAGTACTCTCAAAAGAATTGCAATATA
The DNA here is from genome assembly GCA_943735915.1 of Pherbina coryleti. Taxonomy (NCBI): domain Eukaryota; kingdom Metazoa; phylum Arthropoda; class Insecta; order Diptera; family Sciomyzidae; genus Pherbina; species Pherbina coryleti. The sequence goes on along the minus strand of OX030952.1, from coordinate 78,792,605 downwards.
CTTACTGATGGGCTTGAATTAAATCGCTAGCAAATAATTTTCCATTCAGCTCTCTTTCGGCTGTTTGTGGTTGCATTGGCTTGTTTGTTCAGTATTCCCATGCTCCCAAGCTCTACAACAAGCGCCCCCACAAGCTCAATGTCCGACTGAGACCGGTTTGTGGATCTTCACTTTTTTACAGGAACTTCTTGCATAACTTTTTTTTATTTTCTTTTGAATGTGTTATTGAATAATTATAAATTTTTGGATTATATTGGAAATTTTGACAATTTCAAAAATTTAATTTTATTTGAATTTAAACAAACTTGACAAATTAACGTCAAATTTTTTGGTATAAAACTGGCATGAAGTGAATCCAAGTATCAATGCCTAATACTCTCTTCACAAAACGATCTGAGTATCAAATATGTGAAGAAATTACCGAGTACTAAGTTTTTTTAAAACTGGAAATTAATTTGAAACCTAGTTTCAATAAGATCTCGGACTAGCTCGTTTTGATACTCCGTGAAGAAATCGGCCGTTAGTGTCAACAAATAGCGTTTGAAAAACAAGTCTCTGTTGACAACATCTCCTTAGAGGTTGCTAAGGACTTCGTCTACCTGGGATCCAGCATAAACTCTTTCAGCGATGTCAGTATTGAGATAAAACGAAGGATAACTATTGCCAACAGGTGTTACTATGGGCTGAGTAGGTAATTGAGAAGCAGAGCCGTCTCTCCACGAACAAAACTCACGCTCTATAAGTCACTTATCATGCCCGTCCTATTATATGCAGCACACACCTGGACGTTGAGCAGTTCTGATGAAAAGACTCTGGGAGCCTTCGAGATAAAGATCCTTTGTAAGATCTTCGGTCCAATCTGCGTCAATGGCGAAAACCGAATTCGATGGAACCACGAACTGTATGAGCTTTACACTGACATCGACATAGTTAAGCGCATTAAAAGCGAGCGGCTCCGCTGGCTAGGTCATGTTAAGCGAATGGAAAACGACGCTGCAGCGAAAAAAATATTGGATTCGGTGCCCGGTGGTGGTCAACGCAGAATAGGACGCCTACATCTTCGTTGTAAGGATCAGGTGGTGGATAACCTGACCACGCTTGGTGTTTCCAACTGGCGCCAGCAAGCGCAAAACAGAAATTGCGCCAGCCATTCTTACCATTCGAGACCAAAACCGACCAACGAAATGGTGCAAATTGAGGTGCGTAAATTTCAAATTATGTATATTTTACACAATAACTTAGTTTATTATTTGACAGAAAACACATGATTTTAATAATTATAATTCCTTCATGGATAAGTAAGCGTTAAGTGATACACACATTTTGCCGTCAGTACCAAATGAGCAGTCAAAACGATAGTCGCCTTCGGGAAAAACTGAAGGATATTGCGTTTGGCTCACAGGAACATTGAAGAAAATTTCACCCTATCGATAAATTTTTGATAATTAACACTTGACTATTACTCAAAGATTGGTTAGTTTTACAGAATAAGGACAGGTATGGTTGATATTGGAGTGCTTGAAATTTAAATCATAAAACCAGTCTATAACCGGATTTTTTTTGCCTTCCAAATATCTACATCCCTCTAAAGTGACATCGATGCCAAAGGGCTTGTAACCGCCAGTAGCTCTCTTCAAAACACGAAAATGTACCTGATGTGCATGAAACCAAAAATTATACTGGTGTAGCGTCCAATCATGTAGTTCAATCGATTAATACCTACCATAGCGGGTTTGTGCCAAATTTTTAACAATTCAGCACTTGCAATAAAATATTTCTGCGTGCGATTGACAGCCTTTACGTAACAACTGTTTATTTTTAAGTAGGTTGGTTCCAATAGAAAGCAGCGTGCTGATGTCAGCGTCATAAAATTTTTTGGTCCCACTGGGAATTTCTAATGTTAAAAAAATAAAAGACCATTAATACATATCGCTCGATATCTTCAATAACGTGCTAAGGCAAATATTTCTAAGATACGAGTATCGCCCTTGTATGAAATGCGAGTTCCTTACTGGACACAAAACAAAATATGAACTGAGATTATTTTTATCATGAACTCTGTCGTCAGCCAGAAAGCAAAGAAGCTATAGTTTCCAAGATTGCACATATTAGTGATATTTCTATGTAATCACTCAAATTAAATCTTCTTTTTTTTTTTTTTTGTGACGTTATTGAAGGTGGTGGCCGTGCCCGAGCACGGCTTCTTCTAATACTTCTTTCTCACCAGTTGTCCTTTGATGCTACAGGTTTCTTGCAATATTATGAAAAGCACTAAAAATACTATTGATTTAATAGCGAAAGTTACTGACGACTTCAACTTTGTAGCCAAATGGCGAGATCACCTTTCTTGTGGATTGAGTAGAGCACACTTAGGTTCCAATCGTTTGGAATGCATTCTTGCGACCATATTCTGCATAGGAGCTCATGAATGCATTTAAATGAGGTTTGAGTCTACTCAAACCTTACCGTGGTGTTCCCTAGGCAGGCTACCTGTCTTTAAAGGGTTGTTCGTCGAGTTTGAAGCCCCCTACGTAAAAAACAATTTCAGTGAAACTTAAAAGAATAAAGATAAAATTGATCCCCTAATCTGATGACGACTACCGCTCTATATGTAATATATATTATATATTATTTCAGCAAGAAAAACCTACTAAGATAGTACTTAGGCACTTCAAGAGTCAAGTTCTGGGCTATTCTTACGACACTTTGCGTTCTACACCTTGTAGCTACTCGTAGTTACTGTTGGTACCCTAAAATTTAAAGGTTAATAATATTAAATCCCCAAAGTACCACCTTGATCAAAAAGTTCCCGGAATTTATTCAGGGAATTAAAAATACAAGATTATGCATCAAAATCGATATTGTTCCCTTCAAAGTACCCCCATCGACTGTATCGCACCTATGCCAGCGCTTGCTCAAATCCTCGAAACATTTTTTATACTCGGTTTGCGGTATGGCCATCAGAGTCATCTTCGATTTTTTCCATGATCAAATCTTGGTAGCGGTTTCTTGGGTTGAACGAATAGGAAAAAGTCGCAGCGAGCTAAATCAGGTGAATTCGGTGGTTGTTGAATGGTATTCGTTTCGTTTTTAGCCAAATGTTCATGGATAACGATGGCATTGTGCGACGGTGCTTTATCGTGGTGCAAGATCCACGAGTTGTTTGCCCACAAATTCGGTCTTTTTTGGTGAATTGCTTCACGCAAACATCTCATAACGCCCAAATCATACTCCTTGTTGACTGTTTGGCCTTTTGGAAGGAATTCATGATACACACCACCCTTATATTCCATAAAAACTGCAAGCATCGCCTTCTTTTTCTACTGAAAACGACGTAGGTTTTTCGGTCGTGGCTCATTCGGTGCACGCCATTCACTCGCTTGATGTCGGGATTGCGTGTCATACTCAAAAATCCGCGTCTCGTCTCTGGTAATGATCCGTTTGATGAATGTTGGGTCGGATTCGGCCGTGGAAATCATGTCTTTTGCGACATCAACGCGGTCCCTTTTTTGCATGAAATTCAAGTCTTTCGGCACCAGCTTTGCAGCGACACGTCTGAGGCCCAAATTATTAACCAAAATGTCTCGAACCGATCCAAAAGCAATGCCCAACTCCTCTGCCATCTCTCTAATGGTCAATTTGCGGTCTACGGTCATCCGTTCTTTGATTTTGTTGTTATTTTCGATGTCGATAGCCTGTCACTGCGTTCATCATCGTTCACGGACTCACGGCCACTTTTGAAATCGAAAACACGCACTAACGCAGATGTACTCAATACGGCGTCACTTTTACAAATGTCAAGCTATCAAACTGAAAATTTCATAGAATGTGGCCAACTAAAAAAAAAAGAGAACTCAAATCGGGTAACTGAGAGCGGAATACGGTGGTGATTCCGGAACTTATTGATCAAGGTATATTCCCAGTGTCTAACTATGAATGGGTTAGAAATTTTGGCTTTCATGACAATTATATTTAGGTAAGGGCGTGGTATTAAAATAAACAATGGATCTTTTTTTAACTTTGAATCAAGAATTGAAAGTGATAAACCTATTCAGGCAATTCGAAATGGAGTGAAAGATTAAAGGCCAAATCACAAAGATGCCTTAGGTCGGTCGGTCTTTGATCGTACTTTGATCGACTTTGTAGAAACTTTACGAGATGAGATGTCAGAACGCACGACCTTATTATTTTGCTTCTTCAATGTTACTTTGGCAAGTCGTGCATCTGTCAGTAAGTTCAACTTAGGTGATGCCAATTTAAGCAGTCACATAAGAAATTCCACAAAAAGTCTCATTTGCCTAAATCGAGTGATAATGGAAGTAGATTTGATTTTATTTCATCAATGAACACTTAAAAATAGTGAAAAAAAATCGGTTGCAATAAAATATATGTCTCTTAAAGCAGTTTCAATAAAACAAACATATATTACAAAACAAAAATCTGAAAAATAACCGATCTGAAGAGATGACATAACAAAACCCATGAAAATATACGCTTACCATCGAAACTAAAGCTATCTCAAAGCAAATGTAACCCTTCCATAACAAAAAATGTCAAACGCACGACCGAGTAGACATTTTTCCTACTCATCTCGTTAGATCGTACTTTGGTCGTACTTTACCCCTTCGTATGATATTTACGATTAAGGTACGACCAAAGTTTGAGGCGAATTGGGAATTGCCGCTTATGAACATGTGAGTTTCTACTCTAGCTGTCAACGCACAACCGACCTAACGCATTATTGTTATTTCGATATAAAGCTGGAAGTCTATTTACTAATGGTATTCATGCAAAGCGGCAAGATTATATTTTGGGCAATTAGTTATTTTTATCAGGTAGATTGTGTGAACGTCCCCAAAAACTGATTGTGCATTTTGAGAGATATGTCAGCTGTTAACTTGTGAATAGTAATTGCTGATTGCTGTTATAAGTTTGCCACCTCGTTTGCTCACCTAAATCGAAGAGCAAATATATCTGGTTTGTGCAAAAGCTTCTCTGTACAAATTTTGACAGTTCATTTATAAGGGGGATAAAGTTATCTTGTTTATACGATTTATAAGGGCTTTGCCCATTTGCATGAATACCATTACTGCATTTGCATATGCGTTCGCCTACTCGTAGAACGCAATGGAATAGAAATGTATGAAAGCTTATGCGAGAGAGTTTTATGCCTACGTATGTGTACGTGCGTAACGTATATTTCAACTTTTCTTGCATAATTTGCGCTTTTTGACAGCTCGTCACTTATAACGAACATCGAAAAGAAACAAAGAAACGAGTCAGAAGCACGTTACTTTCAGGGATGGTTCTTGTAGATAAATCTTAGATATTAAAAATTTCTATAATTTTTTTATACGTACGTGGCGTAGTTGGTTAAAGTGTGTGGCCGCTATGTCAACGAACCTGGAGAGCCAGGTTCGAACCCCAGCAGCGACAGAAAATTATTTGAATTAAAATATTTTTTCTGTACGGCCGCCACGTCTCTGCAGACAATGGAAAACCTCAGAGAGTAATCAAAATGCCATGTAAAGCTTCTTGAGAATAAGAACATTCCGTTCATCGCCGTTCGGAGTCGGCGGTAAGCCTTCAGGTCCATTTCTCGGTCAATTGTGTACAAACTTAATAACACGCACAACACAATTGATCATAAGAAGCTAGGTCAAAGTCCTTTCAAGGGCTGAAATGGTCAGTTATTTATTTTTTTTTTTTATAATTTTTTTATTGTTAATTTCTTAAAAGATCTGTTTTATACTGAGGATTTCAGATTTTTGAAATTATAAATGAAGACATTTTAAGTATTTTTGTGTAAATACGATAAAAACTCAACATTAAGAACATACCAAATGTTTTATAATTTTTTAGCCCTGCTTACTCTGAACGTAAAATCATTGAACTCTGCCATAATTTTCTTACGTAAATTGTGCCAGCGAGTAGACGAACGCATATGTAAATGCAGTGAATGAACTTCCAGCTTAAGAAAGCGTTCGTTTCTACTTTAGCTGTCAAAGTCTGAGCGACCAAACGCATCTTTATTGAGTTGGCCTTCAGTAAAATTCAGATAACCACTCTGCTTTCACCGAAGAAGTGAACATAATGGATCCATTTCTATGTGAGGAAAGCCATAAAGTCACCAGTAGAGCGAGTCCAACAGAAGCCATATTGACGTTTCCTGAGCAATTCGTGGCGTTCTAGATAATTCATTAGGTGGAAATTTATTACACGCTCCATGACTTTGGAGAGTGTAGAGCATATCGTAATGGGTCGATAATTCTCAGAGTTCGTGGCATCGCATAGAATCGAATGTCAGTTGAGAGAGAATCTGAGCATGAATCATAGTATGTGCACTTGACTGTTGAATTGTAATTCTTGACTGAACGCTCACAAAAATTTTTGTGAGCACGTCCGTCACGGGTTAGCTCTTGCTCGTTGTTTGACAATGTGTACTAAAATTTTTTCAATTCCACATTCGTTCAAAATTCTAATTGTGTCTACATCGCTCGTGGTTCGGTTTTTAAAAAATGGATGCAGAAAAGGCGTTTTTAGAAGCTTTTATTGAATGTTACAAGTCACGATATTCGCAAACGAATGAACTTTAATGAAGACGGCATGATTCATGCCGCATGAATGATAATCTGGTCATACAGCAGAATGAGAGAGAAATTTAACGAACTTGAGTAAAGCTCATGAGCGGCTATGGGCAGAGAGCGCTCTTGGAGCGATGAGAGCAAGAATTGACAGCAAAGGCTTATGTAGCAACCAGTGTTGCCATATTTTTTTTTTAAAAAACTTTAATTTCCAGAAAAAAAAACTTGTTTTTTGGTGAAAACTGGATATTAAAAATTAACTAAAACATTTTTTTTTAAAAATGTGTGCTTTAAAATTTTTGGCAATTAGCTTTGTTCTCTCATTGTCCCGTTATTTTGGCTACTTCATTTCTCAAGAAAATTCGGAAGACTTGATCGTCAACTCTGAATATATGTAAACTGAAGAGTCAAGTTTATAAAGGGATGTCAAAAATTGACCACCAAGACTCGACGAAGGGAAATCGAGACAAAAGAATAGAAACAATGACAGCAACAGTATAGCAACAGCGCTGCCATAAAAATAAACTTTGAAAAGGAGTGAAAATTAGTAGTAGCAGCTTCAAATGATACTTATGTTTTTGTAGTAACATACAATTTAGTTTATCTATTTGATTCATAGATTGACTAAAATATAAACCATCGTTTATAGGGGGGAAATATGCCCAGAACTTTTTTTTTCAAAAAATTTTATTACATTTTTTTAATGTCGATATTTCAAAAAATAGCAAAGTTATAGCCTAGTGAGTGAACCGCCTTCCAGAGCGCTTAGTGCTGGCCCTTATTTTCAAACGCGTTTTTCTCGAAACCATGTTTTCAAAGTCGGTGACCAAAATTTCTCGAAGCTCAGTGAACCGATCATTTTGATTTTTTTGCAGGATTGTTTCATTCATAATAATCTCGTACTTGTCATAGGATTTTTTTTTTCATAGCTTCATTCATTGTTTATAGGCAAAATAATGACATATTTTTGGTCGAAAATCGTTAATTTACGTTCGGAAGTTAACAATTTTGTGAAAAATCAATATTTTCAAAATCGGCTATGACAAGTACGAGTTTTAAGTATCTGTTAAATAATATATTTAATTTTTTTGTTTCAGTTGAATTTAGGAGGAGCGCTCTAAAAAAAAATGCTGTATCTACCTTAATATTAATTTTTTTTTAATAAAAAAACACTAAACATACTCTTGAATGTGTATATTTAAAGGTATAAAAACTCTCATTTAAAAATATCCCTTTGGTTTCCTTAAAAAAATGCACAAACTTTGACCTTTTTTCTTCGGCCGCTGGGTATATTTCCCCCTTAATCGTAAAAACTTGAAAAACTGGGTAAAATAAAATAACACTTTATTGTTTTAGGAAAAAACTTGAAAACTTTCTACCCTCTCAAAAAACTGGCAAAACAAGTTTTATCTGCCCACATGGCAACACTGGTAGCAACACAAAATGCAACAACAAATCAAAGACAAAAGACAAACACAGAAACAGCACAGAAGCTTTAAATGTAGTGGTGCCCATACCCGCTCATGAGCGATAATGTGTACTCCACTTTAGGTGCCGGCTAAGTATTCGCGACCGTCCAACAAGATGCAATCGTATCCGTAACAGTATTAACTGTTCCAATTAATTTTCAGGGAAATATTTAAATATTTTAGTATTTCCCACATAGTGTCAAGGTCGTAGATGTATAAAAAAAATCAAGAGTTTAATTGAATACATCTTATATTTTCGTTTGCTTTTGCAACCACGAAAATAACAACACTGTACTAAGAATGAGTAAAACTCCAGAACAATTGTCTAAGCTCTGAATATGACGTCACTCTTTGCAGTATTTCTGCCGGTATTTCTGTGTCTAAATGGTTATGACAATATTTTAAATTCTGCCATTAATATCTGAAATGCTTTCATTAGATTTACGTAGAATTTTTCACTCTGTCTTTGTCATGGGAAAATATTTCATTATAAATTATAATGTGGTAAAAATCCAAGAAAGCAGCAGCTGTAACATTTCTATTGACAGAAACAATAACAACAACAACAACAACAACAAAAGCAAAAACAACACAGAATGCAATATCACGTATTTTATAAGGAATGCAGCAATGATTGCCACGGATGCACATCCATAATCTATGGGAAAATTAGTTAAATTTAACTATTTATTTGTCAGCATGACTAACATGCGACAAATTCACATGAGCTCACTTATCTGTATCTATGTATGTGTGTCTCTTTTGTGTATTTGTGTATGATATTTTTCTCATTTTTTTCCAGCGTTATCAATTGACGCAGTTAGACGCGTCTGCAGTTTTCAGTCATGAAGGTGGAAAAGCAGCAACATGACGACAAACCTAATAATGCTTAAAAGATTTATGCGTTAGTTTATTTAATATGACATGCGACCGGAAGTCACATGGCTGTCAAGACATAAAAATTGTTTATGGTTTTATTAAAAACAATTATTAGATTTAATATTTTATCAAGTTGTCGGAATGTTTTTTTAGTTTTTTTTTTTCTTTAAGTTTGTTTTTATTGGCCCACTACTTAAAATTCCTTTAATCAGAAGACGCGCCGTTGCTACCCAGTGACCGAATATCTTTCACTTTGTTTTAACACAAAAACAAATATTCAAATGTGCCATGTTGATTAATGTGGACAGCATCCAAGAATAGCTATTGTTATTCTTCTAAATAGAGTTTGAATTTACGTTTTTTTTTATTGTTTCTCTCACCGAATAGATTCTATTGTTAGACATATTCAGGCCAATGTCAACATCTTAGTTTTACTTTTGAGTTGAATTTGTTATGAGGAAATTTATTAATCATTAGAAGATATATGTATACACCCGGTGTTATCCGGAATTAAAATTTTTAATTGGTTTCGCTCAGCAACAGTTAGTTACAAAATTGTTAAATGTCATTAACTTAGGCACGAGATCTAGTGGAAGTCATGGGCACAGTAATAATAATATTCTTGTATTTTCAAAGTAACTCATAAATTTATCCATCTATGACAAAACAAATACTAAAAGTTCTAATAATTCCACCTCGAGTATGATTGTCCAACAAAAACGGTTGACTGTGGACTGTCATAACTTAATTAAATGAAGTAAGTTTTTAGATTTTATTTAATCACCTTACGTTTTAAACCGCACAGGTTTCCAAAAAAATTTAAGAAGGCATATTCACAGAATGCGGTGGCGTTGCATGGAATTGGCTATAGGTAACTGCTAAAGGAAAATTGATGGTATGAAAGCAAAGGTTAATTCTTTGACCTTATGACAAACGTTAAAAAAAAATTAAAGAGGTCATCGAGGCGCCAAAGCAACTGCTTAAGTAGCGAAATTGTAAATCTGTTGGATGGAATTCTTACTCGCTATGTGAAGATTATTCGGTAAAAATAGTATACTCTAGTACAGCGATTGCCATCGCCTAACTCTTTCCACTCTTTCCACTCTATTACAACAACTTCAATATTTCTATGATTGTTGTAATTCGCCGAATCGTTCACAGGCGTAGCTGCACCGCAACCATACAGCGTGTGTTTGTTGTTGTTTATTCTTGTCGTTGTTGGTATAATTAGCGCATGCGATCGCGTCTTGCTACGCTGAAGGTTTCTTGTTGGTAATTTTGCGTATGGTTTCGTCATTGACTGTTTTTTGTTTGTGTTTTTTTTATGTTACTTAGTCCTTATTGTACTACGTATCTAACGATTTGTTGATGTTGTTGGTTTTTTGTTATAATTGTTGTTGCACTCTTCAAAAATCAGTCTTTGGCAATCCCTGCTCTAGTAAAGGCTATTTCTTAGTCCTCATGGCAAAAATACACAAAAACTTCAGAAAGAGTTGCTCAAAAATTCAAAATTCACGCGGAAAGAGCCGCTCTAAGATCGGAAATGCAACAATCCTGCAACGGTATTGCATGGAATTATTGCTCGGAGAATATGTATATGTGCTACTGTAGATGTTATGTTTAATGCAGTGGTCGGCACACGCACACAACCATACAATGCTTCGTATTTAAATGTAACGATGTGCGTACACTGAACCAAATTGGTCGTTAAAAAGAAACAACGAACTGAAACAAAAAACAAAAATCTGAAGAAAGTATGTGACGCGAACCTACTCACTCGACAGTTGGCATAAGACTGAAGTTCGTTTATTTAGCTTCGGCTTCACATGCATAAAGGCACTAATACTGATGCGTTGCCCGCGGACATGCTTTTGGCGATCACTGGTTTAATGCTATGTTATTTTCAACAAAAAAGAAAAATATGTACTGGGGAAAAGGAATAGAAGAGGAATTTGAACAAACTTAAGACAAGATTGAGTACATAGATTGGGACAAATTGGATCAAGAATTGGAACAAAGATTAAGAAAGGGATTAAAAAAAGCAAATATTTAGAAATTTGGACATGAATTATAACAATAAGTTGGACAAGGAGCAAAACAAATATATAAGGAAGAATAAGAATAAAGACATGGATAAAAACATACTGTATAACTAAGTTATTAACGAGTCTTAATCAATTTTAGTACAGGGTGACAAAAAATAAATGTATACAAACTTCTTCGCCCTGTTAAAAACGATTCATTATATTTACAACGGCTTTTTTCTTGTTGTTGCTTTTCGACTTATTTCAGAAACCGTTACATTTATTTTCAATGCTCTAGCTTTGCTTTAAAGTTTAGTTCGCTATGTGTTCTCATCATTATAGCGTTGCACCAGTTAGGCAAACGAAATTGCGAAATCGCTCGGAGTGTTGGCATAGCCCGTTCGCTTGTTTTTCGTAGAATCAAACGGTTTGAAGAGCTTGGCTATGGAGGTGATAGACCAGGTATATGAAAATAACGAACTGTGAACACTTCTAACAACCGAAAAATCATAAAAAACGGGTTAAACAAAATCCAGGAGTTTCAATGAGAAAAATAGCTCTTGAGACGGGTATTAACCGTGAATCATTGCGACTTACGGCAAAAACAGATGTTGGACTTAATGCCTACAAACACCAAAGAGGACAGTTATTAACGGAGAAGAACAAGCAAGATCGGCTCCAAAGATGTCGTCTGCTTTTGCGTCGGGCCGCAGGTATGCGATGGAAAAAAATTCTCTTCACAGATGAGAAATTGTTCACCATTGAGCAAAAGCACAACAGGCAAAACGATAGTATCTGGTCAACAGAAGCTCCTGGGTCATCCTTCATAATAAAACATCGCCAAAATCCCCAATACGTCATGGTTTCGGCAGGAATTTGTGCCAGTGGCAAGACACCCCTGGTTTTTGTGGACCAAGGAGTCAAAATCAATCAAGAAGTATACCGTCGAGACATTTTGGA